>CM070784.1:70191084-71391084 GCA_036346955.1 Dipus sagitta | reverse complement strand
CTTTCTGCTTTGGTTAGAACCATCCCGGTCTGACACAACATGGTTTTAACAAGCCAGCTAGCAGACTGTCACAGTAAATGTTGTTTATGTACAAGGCATCTTTATGCTGAGGGCAATAAAACAGCCCTACGGCGCCAAAATCCTCCAGCTGAGTGACTGGTTAACTGTTAGACCGTAAATAATTTGAGTCGGCAAGAAATCTCACTTCAGCGTGCAGGGGTACACTGTCAGTCCTTTGGACTCCATCTGACCCGCTGGAATATTATAGACAAAGAAGCCATCCAAAATGAACTGTGGTCAGACAGCACGGGTCAGAGAGCGAGCAGGGAGGCCCGGAACACGTGGGAAGTGCGGAAGTGGCCTAGCCAAACTTGCAAGAGGCCCCCACTGTGAACGCTTGTGAGGGTGACACTTTCGAGTGGCCGTCAGTGGCCTGTGAGCACGCTGTGAAGGAGGGGGCACTCAGTGTGTCTGTCCTAAAGGACTGGAGAGTGGCTATCCCTTCTGTTCTGCTAATGACTGTGGGGATTTCCTGACCAGTGGCCAGGCAATAGATATCCGTGCACTTGCCATTCTCAGCACTTGTGTGTGAGAGTTAGACAGACTTGGGTTTGAATCCAGGCTGGGCAACGTTCTAGCAGAGTGACCTTGAGCAAATGCATTGATGACCAGTTTCTTTATCTCTAAAATGAGGCGAGCAGAATTCTTCTATCTGTGTTTGTGTGTGCATGCTGAGATGTGTATGTTCTGGTGCACTTACAAGTGTGTGCACATGCATGTGGAGCTCAGGGGACAGCCTCAGGTGTTATTCCTCAGGTGACATCCACCACATTTTACTTATTTGCAAGCAGAGAGAGAGAGAGAGAATGGGCATGCCATTGTCTCCAACCACTGCAAACAAATTCCAGATGCATGTGCTTTGTGCATCTGGCTTTACATAGGTTTCAAATCTAACCTGGGTTGCTTTGCAGGCAAGCACCTTAACCACTGATCAATCTCTCCAGCCCAACACTGAACTTTTACTAAAACGATATCTCACTGGCCTGAAACTTATCAACTAGGCTGCACTGGCTAGCCAGTAAGCCCCAGAGATCCACCTGTTTCTGCCTCCCAAGTGCTGGGATTACATGTACATGCCAACATGCCTGGCATTTCATGTAATTAGAAATGAACCTAAGTTCTCGTTCTTGCAAGGCAAGCACTTTCCTGATGGAGTAACCTCTCTAGCCCTTAAGCATCTCAGGGTGCCAAGTAGTCAAGATACCTTCATCTTCAGTATCTAAGATAATCCTAGTAACACACACACATATCTAAAATATTGTTGTAATCATTAAGAATTTATGTGAAAGTAAGATGCAGTAAATGGCATCAAAAAAGAACCCTAGAATTTTCTGTTGCCCCAACTCCTCTGGAGGATTAATGTCTATCTTCAAAGTGGTATTCTTTTAAAACTCCCCATTTGCACACACACTCTGACTTTTGTGCCTTCATTTTTACTCTTGGTGTTTCTTACACTGGAGTTTACTTAAGATTTACTTTTAGTTCTTTTGTTTGTTTTTTTGAGGAAGGGTCTCACTCTAGTGCAGACTGAACCGGAACTCACTCTGTAGTCCCAGGCTGGCCTCAGATTTGCTGTGATCCTCCTATCTCTGCCTCTAAAGTGCTGGGATCAAAGGTATAAGCCACCATGCCAAGCTAAGGTTTGCTTATAATGATTGTAATATCAAACATGTTTTCAGCTGGGCATGGTGGGACATGCCTTTAATCCCCGCAATCAGGAGGCAGAAGTAGGGGATCTCCATTTGTTCAAGGCCACCCTGAGACTACAGAGTGAATTCCAGGTTAGCCTGGGCTAGAATGGTGAGATCCTACCTCAAAAAAAAAAAAAAAGAAGGGCTGGACAAGATGGCTTAGTGGTTAAGGTGTTTGCTTTCAAAGCCAAAGGACCCAGGTTCGATTCCCCATGACCCACGTAAACCAGATGCACAAGGGGGTACATGTGTCTGGAGTTTGTTTGCAGTGGCTGGAGGCCCTGGTGTACCTATTTTCTCTCTGTTTGTCTTTCTCTACCTCTCAAATAAATAAAATACATTTTAAAAAAAGAAAAGAAGTTTGGAGGATGGCTTAGCAGCTAAGGCATTTGTCTGCAAAGCCAAAGGACCAAGGTTTGATTTCTCCAGGACCCATGTTAGCCAGACACACAAGTGGGTGCATGCATCTTCAATTTGTTTGCAGTGGCTGGAGGCTCTGGCATGTGCCCACTCTCACTCATCCCTTCTTTCTCTGTAAAATAAATAAAAATAAAAAAGTTTAAAAAAAAGAAAAGAAAAATATATTTTCATGTCATTATAAAGTTTTTGGATATTTGAGGAATTTTCAATATTTTGGACATCTACAATTTTTTTTCTTACATAAAAATTACTTTCCTTGAATCATGGGGTCTACAATGGAAAGAACATACTATTTCTTCCCTTCCCAGAAAATGAAGGAGATTGGCATGACCCTTTTCGAGTAAGAGTGCAAAACCAAATCAGGCCGCATCCTGAAACCATGCTGGAGCTGTCTCCTAGGGATGCTGGTTGTGGGTATGCCCTGAGGTCAGGCCACAGCACAGGTAACTCAAAGGAGAGAGCTGCACCCCAGATCTGTGGTGAGGCTGGGGAGCAGCACGGACAGGGGCAGCCGGGATGCCTGCTGGAGCAGGGGATAAAGGTGGAGGTGCTGAAGAGCCGAAGTGGGGAAGGGAGGTGATCTGTGATAGCTCCTTCCAGAAACATGTACAGGATGGTTCTGTTTCTGGAGGTAGAATTTTAGGCCAGAGAGTTTATAAATGGGAGAGCTAGTCTGAAAGCTGACTGTGTGAGTGATCACATTTTGTGTCTCTCCCGTAGCCTCCTTTCCTCTTGCCCAAAAGGAATCCGACCTTCCATGACAAGCCCTGGTCACCTGTCAAAGGCAGGCGATTCCAGAGCTCTGTAGATGGTTGCCCTCCTTGAGTACTATTGAGGGAGTGCCTCTTCCAGGTGCTCGAGGGTCTGAACATTTGTACACTGTTGTAATGGTTGTGATGTCCAGAGGACTCTGGGGACATGTGGTGTAAGTTCAAGTCCTGTTCCCTCCCTCCCTTCATCCTGGGACTTGGAGATATGAACACAAACAGGCAGCTGTAGGTTGCAGTGTTTTCTGCACCTTGAAGAAAGATGGTGGTGAACATTCCATCCAGGGATGAGGGTGAGGATTCTCTGGGCTTGAGTGGCTGTCCTTTAACAACACGTGTGCATATGTTCAGCTGGAGTATCTTTTCCTGTCAGTCTGGAGCCCAGCAGAAACTGCACTGACACCATGGGTTGGCATGAAAATTAAATGAAATCATGAATATCAAACACTTAAAATGGCCTCTGGAATTCACTAAGTGTCTCGTTAATGGGAGTCGTTGGCATTGGCAGTTCCTCTGGAAGGATTTGTCAGGAAGGGAGAACACACTGCACAGGGTAGGTTGGGACTTGGAGTCCTCCTTCATACTTGATGTTCACTTTCTAGCATGAGACACATGCTCTGTCCCTTCCTCCCAGCTTAAAAAGATGTTCATCAGACCCCGGTGTTGCACTTAACTTCTAGTTGCTGGGACAAGGCACCTGACGAAAGGCAGCTGAGGAGAGGAAAGTTTTTACTCCGGCTTATAGTCTCACAGGGAAGCTTCATGATGGCAGTGAAAAACATGGCATGAGCAGAGGCTGGACATCGCTTCTCTCACAGTAGGTGGACAGCAGTAGGAGAGTGAGCTCAGCTCTGGTAAGAGGGAGCTGGCTGTAACACCCCAAATCTTGCCCCCAACAACACACCTCCTCCAGCAAGTCTCTATCTACCAAATTGCCATCATGGGTCTATGGGGGACACCGGATCCAAACCGCCACACCTCCTAACATCACCACACACATAAATCTCAAGATGAAAACACCTCCTTTCACCCCAGCACTGGTTCTCCCCCATGCACTTCATCTCCTGACACTCTGCTTTCCAAAAATCAAGGTTTTTTTGCTCTTATCACATGAACTCAGAGATTCCTCTAAAAGTTCAGTACTTGTGTGTTGGACACCAAATGTTGTCACCTCTTGACATTATCTTCTCGTGCTTCTCAAAAGCAAACCTAACCTGGTCCTAGGGCATGAGAATATATCTTGATGATCTATCAAGATGGCTGCTTCTCTCCATCTGACCAAACAACATCACAGTGTTTGCCCTCAGGGGTCTGGGGAGATGGCTCAGTGGGTGTAAGAGCTTGCTATACAAGTGTGAGGAACTTAGGCTGGAACCTCAGCATCCATGAAAAACCCAGGTGTAGCCATGCAGGCCTGTGATCCCAGTGCCAAGTGGGACAAAGAAAGGAGAATTACCATGGCTCCCTGGTCAGCTATTCTAACCAAAATAACAGTGAACTTTAGGTTCAGTGAGAAAGCCTCTGTTTTAGGGAATTAAGGACAACTGATGTCCTCCTCTGGCCTCTGAATCTATGTGTACAAGGACACATCCATGCACACACTTCATGTGGGCACTGGGGAATCGAACCTGGGACTACAGTCTTTGAGAGAAAGCTTCCTTAACCACTGGGCAATCTCCCCAGCTCATAAGCCCAGTTCTTAACAGATCCTGCTGCTATAACTTGAGCCTGACCTCAAATGGCTGCAGAATAAAAACCTCCTTATATAGGATGATTTCCAAGGCAGGATGGTGGGGGATAAGTGCGAGAAACCCTAGCCTTTCTACAAGCCTTAGTCTCCTTGTCTGTGAAAAAGAAAAAAAAAAAAGTATACTCATTTCCTGTGTCCCACCTACTACCTCACAAGGAGGGAGAGATCATACATATTCTAAAGTTCTTTAGAAGGCATTAATAGCTACGTCTCTATGAACAGAAAACCTGATCGGTATCCAAGAAAAGTAGTGAACATGGGTGTGTTTGATCGAGTAGACAGGCCTTCTGGAAAACTGTAAAGAGGCAAATCAGCATCCAGATGTCAAGAATGTTTGAGCGATTCAAGCAAGTACTGGAAAAGAGAAGTGCCGAGGAGAACAAAAGAAGAAATCAATTTGAGAATAAAAGCTAGTGATATCAACTCTATTTTGTTCATTCACATACTCATCAAAGAAGCCAGGCACCTGTTGCTTCATGACACTGTACCATGCCCTAGGAATATAAAAGATGAATCAAATCTAATCTCCCATGCTGGATGTCCCAACAACCAAAGTTGGGAGTGAGGTCCCTAATGAGTGTTTAAACATAGGCAGTGACTTGATGTGTTTGTTCTTTAAGAAGCTGGGAATAGTGCTTAGTGGTTAAGGTGCTTGCCTGTGAAGACTGAGGGTCCTCGTTCGATTCCCCAGTACCCATGTAAGCCAAATGCGCAAGTGTTTGCGTCTGGAGTTTGTTTATAGTGACTGGAGGCCCTGGTGTGCCCATTCTCTCTCTCTTTGCCTCTTTCTCTTTCTCTCTCTCTCTTTGCCTCTTTCTCTTTCTCTCTCTCTTTCTCAAATAAGTAAATAAACTAATAAGCAAATTTTTTTAAGAAGGGAATAAAAACTGTGGTCTGGGGCTGAGTGTTGCTCAATCTTAGTGCTTGTGAGTGAGGACTCCGGTTCAGATCTGGATCTGGAAGCCCAGCACCCATGTACATGCTGAGCTCTGTGGCACAGCCTACAGCCATAGTGTGAGGTAATGGCCTTCTGAAACTAGTTTTTCTAGATTAGGACACTGAAGAAACATGAATGAAACCTGGTGCTTGGGAGTAGAAGCAAGTAGATCAGATCTGCAGGCCAAGTTCTAAGCAAGAGACTCTGTGTCAGTAAACTGGGGGACAATGACTGAGGGAGACACGTGATGTTGACTGCTGGTCTCCATCAGCATGTGCATACATGTATGTGAATACCCCCCCAAAGCATACACACATATATGTGCACATGTATATGTGTACTATATGTAACTTTACATACACATATATGTCATTCTTTAAGTGGCACCCTCCTATTGTTCTACTTAATACCGTGGTGCTTGCTTCACCGTGTTTTGTTTGGTTGGTTGTTTGGTTTTTGCCAAAGCAGGACCCGCATTCTTGCCCCTATAAGGATCCCAGAGGAAGTCTAACAGACTAGGAATTTCCAAGTTCCCATAAAGCCCGAGGAAAGTCATTCAGGCTATAGAAGCAGAACGAACATTTCAATAATGAATCACTCAGTTCTCTTTCTTTGAAACGGAACAGAAATGGGCTAAGCCTTTGAGTCCAAGTGTAATTCAATCATGTACACCCAGCCTGTAGCTATACTGTGGTGGATCACATGTAACTGTGAGGTAGTGAGTTTCTTTACTTAAAGTAGATTTTCTAGATTAGGACATTGAAAATTACATCCAAACATAGCCATTGGAAGCCCTAGCTAGTGTTCTGTAGGCCACAGTGTTTCATAGAGAGGAAGAGAGACGATTTTAATTTCTGGTTGTTAGGGAAACACTCGGGGTCATTAGATGCTTAGCCACAGTTAACAATTGACAATCACTGTAATTGTTCAGCCACTTTCTGAGAGCGAATGCAACTGCTTCCATAATACCTTTGATTATGCCGTTCTCCAAGAATGGAGATGACTGATTATCCTATTATTTGACAGACCAAAACCGTGGCAAGCACTGACATATATGTGCCTTTATAGTCCCTGGCCTAATGAAAAGTGTAATTAATCTGAAAGGGTCTTTTCACAAGTGAGTGTTTGGGGATTGATGTAGAAAACTTTTAACAACCATGTGTTTATCTGGTTAATCAAAGAAATCTTCACCAGCTTTAAAAAAGAATCCCGCGCCATTGTTAAACTGTCCAGCGGAGGAGAGCAAGCTGTCTCTTGTAGCCTGATGGAGTGACGTGCGCGCACCAACACATGGGCTGTGAACCTGATGGCTGGGCTCTTTAAAGTAAGATCCTTGGGATTTCACTATTTCAGATAGGATGTTTAATTACTTTTGGCTCTCTCCTTTCCTAATAACCCTCTTACTCCTGAGGCAGGAATATTATACCAAAACGAAGAAGATTCCAGAGGAAAGAAAATGAAGGGGAAAAAAAAGCCTTAAAAAATAAACGTACCAAATCAACACAGAGATACCTCAGATCCAGTATGCCTTCTCTTCTTACATCTTAAGTTAGCTGTTGTGTTTGAATATGATTTCACCACAGACTATCAGCCAGACTGCTTGCTGCCTTCCATAGTACCCAATTCATCACAGCTAAAATATCCCACTTAAAATTTTAAGCAAATGTGAAACACCATCAGCTCACAGAAAGTGTGGTCTCGTTTCCATTGAGTGAAGTCTGGTGTTCAGTGGCATGGGCGCTCTGATTTGACACTCTAGTCACTTTAAGTAGACACAGAACAAATCAGAGTTGACACATTTTACCACGCTTTGCATCAGTGCGTAAAGGGCCCTAAAATTATAACATCCTTGAAAATAATTTTCTCAAAAGCTGTGCTGGGTGTGGATAAAGATAACTAACTTTTCCAGGGTATTCGATATATGAGCAGATATATCACAGCAATATCTACAACTCGCCCACTGTCTCCCCTTCCTGAGAGTTCTCCACAGATGTCTAAGGCCATGAAGGGAGCCCATGATGCTCAAACCCAGTGGTGAGTGAGCCCCATGGCTCTGGAATCAAAAACATAGCTGTTTTCCCATCACAGATGAGAAGTGATAGTAGTGTCTGTCTGTCCTGTCCAGTAATGGATGAGGGTGATTGATGGTGGGAATCATGTCAAACTACATGGCTCGAAGCCTGGTTGAAGCCCTTCAGGATTTGGTTATAAATATGGAAGTTACGGCTCCCAGCTCCACCCGGTCTTCCCCACAAACTTTGTGGACTTGAATGCTTTGGGTAGGGAAACAAAATCCGGCTCCTGGAGTGCTTCACAGAATCCATACAGAGCAAGAGCCTTTGTGATGTACCCGGGAAAGTCTGTGGGACATTTCTGTGGAGGCCACATATCCATCTGTGCCCTTAGTCTGTCTGCCATTTGTTTTATTTTTTTGTAGATAAATGAATGGAAACAGAAGCCAATTTGTCAGATCCAAATTTCAAAGGCTCTTCCAGTCTCTAAAGTTCCTCTTCATCTGACTTTCAGGCCAGTCAAATGCTATATAGCTCAGTCCCAAACTACCCAAGAATGTGAAAGAGGCACTAAATGCTGAGCTGATAATCTCAAGATCGAAATGTCAGCATGGTTGGTTCTTCATGAGGCCTCTCATGGCGAATAGGCTAGCTGTTCTCACAGTTAGATAATAATGAGGTATTTCCATAAGAAGGTATGAGAAGCTGGGGGGCCTTGAGACTAGCTGTGGATTTGCAAACAAGCATTGGCACGGCACAGTGTGACTTTGTGAGTGGGTCTCAGCTCCCTTCTCATGAGGTCAGTGAGAAGCTATTAAAAGATGAGGCAGGGGCTGGGACAGATGGCTTAGCAGTTAAGGCACTTGGGTGAGAAGCATAAGGACCCATTTGACTCCCCAAATACCTTGTAGGCCACACACACAAGGTGACATATGTGCAAGGTCACATATGCACACAAGGAGGCACACGTGTCTAGAGTTTGATTATAGTGGCTGGAGGCCCTGGTACGCCAGTTTGTTCTCTCTCTCTCTCTCCCTCTCTTTCTGTCACTCTTGCTCTCATAAAAACAAATAGCCAGTCTGTTGGGCTTGCCTCAAAAAAAATTTTTTTTAAGATGAGGCAGGTGGCTGGAGAGATGGCTTAGCAGTTAAGGTATGTGCCTGCAAAGTCTAAGAACCCATGTTCAATTCTCTAGATCCCACATAAGCCAGATGCACAAAGGTGAGGCAAGCACAAGGTCTCACATGCCCACTAGGTGGTGCAAGCATCTGGAGTTTGATTACAGTGGCTGAGGCCCTGGTGCACCAATTCTCTTTCTCTCTCTCTCTAAATGAAAAAGAAGACGAGGATACGGCTGGGGAGATGGCTCTATCAGTAAACTGCTTGCCTCACAAGTATAAAGGCCCTGAGTTCAGAGCTCCAGTATCCATTTAAGCGCTGAGAGGTGTGTGCTTAAGATCCGATGCTGAAGGGGTAAAGGGAAGAGGATCCCTGGAGCCAGCAGGCCAGTTCATCTAATCTCATCGGAGAGCTGCAGACCAATGAAAGGCTCTGGTTTTGAACAGAAAGGTGGATGGTGTTCCTGAGGGCATGGTCAACATAAGGTCTTCTATCTGCTAAACACACCCACAAATATGTGTTCATGGTGCACACACGCACACACACAGATACACACACGTATACACACACACATATATACACACACACATGCATACCACACACGCAAAGAAGAGACAAAAGAGAAACCAACAGGTCTTAGCATTGTGATCCTGGCTATGTGGCCTCCAGAACCACGAGCAAGTAAGTTCACAATGGTGAAGCCTCCTAGTCAGTGCACGATATGTGTTAGCACATCTCTAGAACATGTGGAGAGGATTTATGTCCTGGCCTTTCCCAGTGCCTAGAAGGCTGCCTGTGTTCCTTAGCTTATGACCCCCTTAGTCTCCCCTCAGCGTCATCAAGAAGATGGCCAGTTGTCACATGGCACCTCTGTGATCTCTTCTCCCTCTCGGGATCCTTGAGGTTCCATTAGGATGCCTTGGTAATACAGCATGATCTGCTTGTTTTAACATCACTGATAAGCATCCTCATTTTCATCTGACTGTAATCTCCCTTGCCATATATCATCTAACATACTCATAGGCTTGAGGTTAGAATGTGGCTGTCAATAGCAGTCATTATTCTTCCTTTCAAATGATGTATAGAAGGCTAAAGAGATGGCTCAGAAGTTAAGGCACTTGCCTTGCAAAGCATAATGACCTGGGTTTGATTCCCCAGTGCCCACGTAAAGCCATATGCACAAGGTGGCACGTGCATCTGGAGTTAATTTACAGTGGCTGGAGGCCCTGGCATGCCCATTCTCTCTGTCTGTATCTCTTCCATACCTCTCTGTTTGCAAATAAACAAATAAAATGATGTATAGAATGGGACTTTTGTGGCACATTAACTACATTGCTGGCTCCAACACTGGGATGGCAACTATCCAACAACCAAATTCCACTGAGAGAAACAGCTTAGCCTGAGATGAGGAGTCAAGCCCACTCTGGAGTTTGTCCTTGCTCTCCCAAGGAATGGAGCTGCGTGGGGTACTCACGCGTAGATGTGAGCTGGGTTCTCAGTGGCGTGAACTCCACCCCACCCCAGTACTAAGGACAATAACACCAAGACCTCCTCTTGCTCAGTCTGGATAAAGTTCAAAACAGGATGGTTGAAAAGTTCTTAGCATTTAATCCTTAAAAACAATATCAGACTTTAGATTTTCACCTTCTTACTTTACTTGGGAGGGAGAAACCCAGCAAATGTCAAAGTTTCGAATTCCTGTCTTGCTCAAATCAGACTCTCTACCACAGTTTTCTGCTTCATTTTGATCCGTGATGGAAAGGACTGTGTGAAGCTTCTCCAGGGCTCCCTGCTTAGTGGAGCTCATGGTGCACACCTGCAGTCGTGCATGTGTGAACTGCAATTCTTAAGCTGCCACAGTGCGTCTTTGCTTCAAGATGAAAGGGGATCCTGCGGGCTGCGCCACATGGAGCCTTGAGCTCAGGTGGCCATGTGTGTGAGGCACAGAGCTGGGGTTGATGCTGATTCCCAAATAGAACATGATGCTCCTGGCCATAAGGAGCAGCTGATGCCTCAGACGAGCGGTGGGACTGTAAGAGTGGACACGGCGTGAATGAACCCTGTGGATCCTCCAGGTTAGGGACAAGCAATGTGGGAGGTAGCCGCGGGTAGTGCTTCTGACTGAGAGGACATACTGATACCTGGGAATGCTTTTAAAGGGTGGAGTTGGGGGCTGGAGAGATGGCTGAGTGGTTAAGGTACTTGCCTACAAAGCCTAAGGCCCGGGTTTGATTCCCCAGTACCTATGTAAAGCCAGATACACACAGTGGGGCCTGCATCTGGAGTTCATTTGCAGTGGCTAGAGGCCCTGGCATGCCCATGCTTGCTTGCTCTCTCTCCCTCTCTCTCACTCTCCTTGGAAATAAATAAATTTTAAAAGAAGATGGAGGTGGGAATGATTCGGGTATAGCATGTTTATGATTGAGGTCTACATACATGTAGAGATAGGATAATAAGAAAGTCGAAACAGAGCAACCTCTGCGAACTTGCCAGCCTCATTGAGTCAGACATTACATTAAGTAGAAGCCAGACCTGAGCGTTCAGGCAGCATGATAGTTCCTGTGTTAGTCAGTATTCTTCAGAGACGCAAGCAATAGATTGGGTAGCTCTCGATGTAGTCACAGGTAGAGGTCTGACCTCAGAATTGGACATCTGGAACTTTCAGCGTGGCCCTAGTCAGGCAAAAGGGGTAGTTGGAGCAGAGTGGGAAGCTGTACTCAGGAGCAATCGATCCCCAGCTCGACTTCCTGTAGACTGGTTCTGCCCCCGGAGTGAAACCTGACAGCCCCCAGAGGCCACAGGCCCGAGGAAGTGATGTGGACTGTGAGGTTGCTATGACAGCGCTGGTGGCAGGAGACCTGCTTCTGTGCCTCGGTGAACAAGTTGACCTATTTCACTGTGCCCACTGGGCATCACATTTCACAAAGATATGTTCACCAGTTTCACTGAGAAAATACATAAAATGAGCCACTCCCCTGGATGTGCCCTGCTGGGCAGCTGGCCTCAGCTATACCCATGTGAGCGTGTGTTAGGCTGTTGACCCCAGCGGATGCGTCTTTATTCTGCAAACAGTGTTCAGGAGGTTGCTGCACTCATCAGTGTGGAGAGTTCCACTAACTAGTACAGGAGCCAAACACTGGGACACTGATTTCCTGAGCTCCACCTTCTCCTGCACTTGCAACAGAATACTGCTTGCCCAATTAACAGTAGGAAATGTGTATATTCCCCCAAGCCTTTTGGACTGTTCTCCCAGTGAGTAGCTCTGCTCACCACTCTCTCTAGGCCCAGAGAAATGTGGTGCTTAGCACTGAGTCCTTCGGAGACCATCACTGTATCACTTGTACCTCTTACAAGCTGGGCCATCTTAGCCAACCATCTGCAGGGATGCTGCCACTCCCCCAACCCCCAAAAGTCAGGTTATTCAAGAACCTCAGAAAATCCATTCTAGTCCTATGTCTATTTTATATGAGTGGAGGAATTTGGCCAAGAACAGAAGTGAGAAGATCAGGAGAGGAGTGTGTGGTCATTCCAGTTAGAAGAATAATTTACTTAGGATGGTTAAATACACACACACACACACACACACACACACAGAGAGAGAGAGACAGAGAGAGAGAGAGAGAGAGAGAGATCACACGAGCATTACCATTCAAAGCATTTCCAGTAGACTATTAAGATCCATGATACAGCAATCATTCAAACAACTATGCTTATTAATCTTATTTGCAGACACAGTGATCAATTAAGCAGAACACTTGGGTACAGCAGTCCCGTGGAAATTTCTTAGAGATCAATGTACACATACTATTTTGAATGACCATATTCAGCAATTCCCCTTCCTACACAGGAGACCAGTGGGAGAGAGTTCTCTACAAGGGAAAGCACAGGGTCTTTAGAACACTTCTTACTGCATGGTAGCAAAGTAACTTTTTGAGTGCGTGTGTATGCGCGTATGTGTGCATGGTCATGTGCTTGAGCCACAGCATGCATGTGGAGGTCAGAGGACAGCTTTGGGGAGCCACTCCTCACCTTCTGCCCTGGGAAAAGGTCTCGTTCACAGCTCTGCTCACCAGGCTGGCCGGCCCGTGAGCTCCTTGAGATTCTCCTGTGTGTCCCTTCCTTCTCCCAATAGGAGTTCTCTGAGTCTACAGGTGCTAACTGCAGTGGCCAGCTTTTTAGATTCTAAGACTCTGAACTCATGTATTTACACTTACACAACAAAGGACTCATCCACCAAGCCATCTTTCTATCCTTAGCATTAAAATAATTTCTGAAGAGAAAAAAAAGATAATCTTACCTCCTCGCCTTTAGGGTGGCCCAGAAGGTTCTACTCAAACCTCCAAGTAAGCAAAGGTTACTTTCCTGGCCTTGTTCTGGGGAGCGTCTCTACACAGAGAAATCGATAGCTCATTGTCCGTGCAACCCTCCTGACATTTGCACGTGGGTTTTATGTATTTATTTCAGAGTGAAGGAAAACAGGCTTAGAATAAATAGTGATCAAAAGACGCAGCCCCCGGCGCGCGCGCACACTGGGCTCCGCGAGCGCACTGTGGGGGAACCGTGGGGGAAGTCCGCGCTGGAGCTGTTGCGTCAGGCTTCACACACCGGTCAGAGCTGTTCTCCCACCACTGATGGGGACAACAGGACATTTTCTTTTGCCCAAATGCTCTACCTTAATTTTTAGCTGCCGTTCATGTTGCTGCAACAAACCATCTGGCAAGAAGCAGCTTACGGGTTGGAGAGATGGCTCAGCGGTTAAGGCGCTTCGCTGCAAATCCCAAGGTTGGATTCCCTAGTACCCATGTAAGCCAAAGGCACCTGGTGGCGCATGCGTCTGGCATTTGCTTATAGGTCTAGAGGCCCCAATGCACCTGTATCCATATTCGCTCTCTCAAATAAGTAAATAAAAATGCAAAAAAAGTAGCAAGATGAGGGGGGAAGGGTTTGTCTGGGCTGACAGTTCCAGGAGAGTCCGCCTGTCAGGGTGGGGATGGAACAGCACAGCAGCCGGAGCAGGGGCCTGCTGCTCACCCTGTCCCACCTCCAGGAAGCAGAAGTCAAACAGGAAGGAGGGCCCGGCTGCAAAGTCCCTCAAGCCCCACCGGCAGTGGCCCACTTCCTGCAGTAAGACTTTACTCCGTAAATGTTCAGCACTCCCAGATAGTGAGTGCCACAAGCAGGGGGACCAAGTGCTTAAACACATGAGCCCATGGAGGGCATTTCACATTCAACCCACACCACCGACCATCGGGCATCCTTGCCGCAGACTGTGAGTAAGCAAAGGTGTCCTGAGGAGCCTTCACTAGAGCCACTGCCCATTGTGACCTTGTGCTGGGGGGAGAGGGGCCTGACCACATCTGAGCTGAACATGGCATGGCGGCACTGAGCACTGAGATTTTATTCTGACTGGATCACACTGTGTGAGATTTTCAGGGGGAAAGGATCAAGGCTCAGCCTTTCAGAAGGACAAGCGCCACCCTGAGGAACATGAATCTCCAAGGGACGTCTGAGGCCGATTTCTGGATGTGGCATTGTGTTTTGGGGGGCACAGTGTTCAGCTTCAAGAGCCAGAGTCCAAGCCCGTCCCTTCAGCTGAAGACGAAGGCAGTGAGGCCAGAACAGGCACAGCTTTTCCTACAGGCAGATTTCAGCCAGGAAGGGGTTTCACTCAGCAGGTTCAGGAGTGGGGACTCTGGGGACACCCTTGAACTAGATCCAGGTAGTCTCATATGACCTGGCCTTTAAATAAGCCCACAAAGAGAATTTAGAACCATTTGCCGTAAATATCATGCATTTATACACCTCCACGTTCTCCCCGCCTCCTACTCTTTCCCTGGTGTGCCAAGTGCATTAGTAGGGATCTGTGAGGTTTCCCAAGTGAAGGATGAAGGTTAGGATGTCTCACATCAATGGGAACTCATCCACAGTATTGATATACGACTTAGTGTTAATGCACAGCTGTGGCTTTTCAGTCCTGGGGAAAAGACAAGGGGAGACTTGTTACTTTAAGGGCTTTAAAGTCATTCTATCCCTGCTCTTCTGTAGCAGAAGTCCTATGCTCAAAATTTGCACCCCACTCAGTGCATGAAGGCAGCTATGGGGCTGTGCGTAAGAATACTAGTCATGGGGCTGGGAAGATGGCTCAGTAGATAAGGCACTTACTGTACAAGTGTGAGGACTGGAGTTGAGATGCCTAACACCCATGTAAATGCTAGGTTGGCATGGTAGTTTGCTTATAATGCCAGAGCTCAGTAGGCAGAGATAAGCAATCCTTGGGGCAAGCTGTCTAGCTAGATTAGCTGATTCTGTGAGCTCCGGGTTCCAGCGAGAGACCTTCCCTCAGTAAACAAAATGGGAAGTGCTCATGGGGGATGCTGATGTCAACTTCTGACCTCCACATGCACAAACACACACACACACACACGTGTGTGTGAACACGCATACACACATGCACACACATATACACATGCCAAAGCAGAAAAGAATTCTGCACACTGGAAGAGTACACTTCTCTCTTTTGTTTACTGGAACAATACATTCTTACTCAAACTTGACTACGTGCCCCTCGGCCAGGTGTTAGGGAAAGAATAATAAGAGACTGAAGTCCTTGTGCTCGTGAAGCTTGCATTCAAGGAAGGGATGCAAGTAAGCAAATGAACACTATTTTATTTATTTATATTTGAGACAGAGAGAAAAGGAAAGAGAGAATGGGCACGCCAGGGCCTCTAGCTACTGCAAACAAAGCCTAGACACATGTGCTACCTCATACATCTGGCTTATGTGGGACCTGGAGAATCGAACCTGGGTCCTTAGCCTTCACAGGCAAGCACCTTAACCATTAAGCAATTTCTCCAGCCTAGATATTTTATTTATTTATTTATGCATTATTTACAAGGAAAGAGAGTGTGTGCCTGTGTGTGTGTGAGGGGGGGATGGGCATGCCTGGACCTCTAGCTGTTGCAGTGGCATATACCACTTTGAGCATTTGGCTGTATGTGGATACTGGAGAATTGAACGCAGGCTGTTAAGCTTTGCAGGCAAGTGCCTTAGCTGCTGAGCTATCTCTCTGGCCCAACATGATATTTGTTTTAATGTAATCTGAGGTAAGGTGAAATGACAAGAGAATGACTCTTGACTGTGGACAGAGGAGGTTCCCATAAGAGGTCATATTACAACGGAGAGACCCAAACCTTTCGAGAAAACCACTGAAGATAAGGATTAGGAAAAGAGCATCCCAGACTGAAAATTATGGCCAGTGTAAAGGTATTGAGGTAGGAAAGAGTTTATTCTACTTGAGATCAATCAAATAAAGAAAAGGAGTAATGTAGTGAGGGTCATAAGCAAGCTAGGCCCTAGAAGGTTTATACTGCATATAGGCATTTGAGTTTTATCCAATAATAGTAGGAAACTATTAACAGTGTGAAGCATGGACCTGAGGAGAACTGCTCCTTTTTTTTTCAACTTTCTCAAAAACTATTTTATTTATTTATGTGTGAGAGAGAGAAACGGGTGGGGGGACAGGTCGAGAGAGAGAAAGAGGCAGATTGAGAGAGAGAGAGAATGGGTTTTCCAGGTCCTCTAACCACTGCAGACAAACTCCAGATGCATCTGGCTTTAGATGGGTCCTGGGAAATAGAACCTGGTTCCTTTGGCTTTGGGCAAGTGCTTTAACCACTGACCCATTTTAATGAGAACCCCGCTAAGGCGTTGTGTCAGTCAGATTTGTCATTAATGTGACAAGGTACCTGGCAGAACAATTAAAAAAAGATGTGGTGGTTAGAATCACGTGTCCCCCATGAAGCCATGTGATCTGAATGTTTGATTGAGGTGAAGCCTTGCTGGAGGAGGTGTGTTATTGAGGGGGGCTTAAGAGTGTTATAGCCAGATCCCTCTTGCTAGAGTTTAGCTCACTCTCCTGCTGCTGTTTTCCACCTGCTGTGGCAGAAGTGATGTCCAGCCTCTGCTCATGCCATGCTTTCCCCTGCCGTCATGGAGCTTCCCCTGGAGACTGTGAGCCAAGGTAAACAACTTTCTTCACATGAGCTGCTTTTGGTCGTGTGCTGTATCCCAGCAATGTGAAGCTGATTACAATAGCAGGAAGACATCATTTTGACTCATAATTTGAGATATTTTAGTCCTTAGTCCTTAGATTCACTGACCATCATGGTGGTGTGATCATGTGACAGAGGCTGTGCACCTCATGGTGGATGGGAAGCAGTGAAAAAGAGAACGGGGTCCAGGACCAGGTGGAAACCTCACAGGCACTTTTCCTGTGGCCTACTTCCCCGAGGTAGGTGTCAAAACCTCCCAAAACAGCACCACTAGCTGAGGACCAACTGTTCAATACCTGAGCCTATGTGTTTATTTCATATGTAAAACATAACACGTGTGGAAGGTCAGTAAGACAGCAAGCATGTACCCTGGAGACGGGCTGGGAAGCTGTTTCCAAAGTCAGACAGAAACATCATGTTTGTGCCCAGGGTGGGGATAGAGAAGCAAGAAGAATGCTATCTGGACAGAGAGGGGGGCATGCGGTGATCCTGGAGGTATAAGTAGATGCTGGCCTTGGTGTAGGAAGGTCTCCTAGGATGTCCCCGCCTGGATGACATGGAAAGGTACTCAATAGACGTTTGATAATAAGTGAGCTAAATCTGGAATGGAGGCTCAAGTTCAACCTTTACCCTTTTTAGTATTGCTGAACAAACCTCTGCCTTCCCTTAGTATGAGTTGGAGAGGCTCATGGATCTTCGAGTCTTTGTAAGTAGCCAACCACCCAGATGGAAGGGTGAGGATGAGGGTAGATGTTCATGGAGGTGTTGGATTCAAAGTGTTCGGGGAGTGGGTTGTGGGTGCAGGGGACCGAGAAAGCCTTGCATTTTACGTATGTCAGAGTCTCTTTGAGTCTGTCTCTCTGTGGGACCCACCTGGGACAGGGGCTTGTCTCTCCTTCCCCTTCCATCATTGACTTTTGATGAGTTACTCTAAGCACATCCATCTGGATGCTCATCTGGCTTATGGACAAGATGCTTGTAGAAATGTAGCAATTACAGACCCTCCCATGGAAAATCAAACCGCCCAGGGGTTTGGGGGGACTTTGTTTTGATGGAGAGCCTTTGGGTATAGAGCAAATTACATTATAGATGCTAGTATGTGCTGGAAGCTGGGGCAGTGTGTGAGAGCATCTCGTTCAGATGAATGAAGTTAGGTCAAGTATCAGGGAATAGTTTAGTCGCCCATGGGAAAGGGGCACTTGTTGGATTAAGCAATAAACACACCCTTTCCTTAATCGAGCATGAAGCAATTTGTTGTCAATCTGGGATCCCCACATGCACTGATCTGTACATACACCCTGTTGCAGTGATTTTGTGTTGCTGAGGCAGACATCTCCATGGAACATGCCTGTTCTATTTATGCTTTAGATATGAAATGAACACACTGGCTCATGTGCTGAATAGTTGGTCCTCAGCTAATGGTGCCATTTTGTGGGGGGTTGGTACCTACCTTCAGGAGCTAGGTCACAAGGAAAGTGCCTGCGAGGTTTCCACCTGGTCCTGGACCCCGTCCTCTTTTCCTCTGCTTCCCATCCACCATGAGTTCAACAGCCTCTGTCACATGATCACACCACCATGATATTCAATGACTCCAAGCACTAAGAACTAAATTGTCTGAAAAAGCTGATTGGAAGCAGCTTATGGGAGGAAAGGGTTTTATCTCAGGCTTTTGGGGTCCAGGGGACGCTTCACCAGGGTGGAAGTAGGTGGTTCATGTCAGCTCACATCCACAGCAGAGAGGCAGAACCAACAGCAGCAAGCACAGACGGCCAGAGCTCAAGCTGGCTCCCTATAGGACTAGCAGGGCTGGGCTCAAGCTCTGCCCCAGTGACACACCTCCTCCAGCAGGGCTCCACCTGGTGAAGACAAAGTAGGAAGCTTAATCAAAAATACATGAGTCAGCCTGGAGAGATGGATCAGCCGTCAAGGTCCTTGCCTGCAAAGCCTAATGACCCAAGCTTGATTCCCCAGTGTCAACATAAAGCCAGATGCACAAAGTGACACATATATCTGGAGTTCATTTGTAGTAGCGGAAGGCCTTGGTGTGTTCATTCTTTCTGTCTATCTTCTCTATGTTTCTCTCTCTGCTTATAAATTTAAAAATATATAAAATAAAGTGTAGAAAGCAAACAAAAAATATTCCACATCTACAAAACCTGCAATCACTAAAGAAAGAAAATAAAAAAAAAAAGACCTGTCTGTGGGGTACATATGTTTATATTCAAATGTCCACAGACTCCACTCCTAACAATGAACTTGTTTCCTACCGTTCCAGCAACCATTATTTCTGATCCACCCCTATTCAAATATGTTCTCAGATAGATCCTGGATCAGAATAGCAGAGAGCTACACAGCCTGGAATTATTTTGGGGACATTCACAGTAAGGAACACTGTGTCCTCTAAGCAAACTTTCAGAGAGAAATCCCTATTCACCATCATATGCCTGTGTATAACTAGGCATACATATGATTAAAATCAAATGTATCATGGGAAAGAATGTGTACAGTAGGAAAAAAAAAATGTATAAGCCAAACCTGTCAATCAATCCAGAGGAATACCCAGACTATGTCGCTAGCAACCAGCCAATTCTGTCCTTTAAAATCCTGTAAAGAGCCCCAGACCACTTCCTGGGGTGCTTCATTTAGTTCTCTTCTCTGAAGTGGCCCACTGTCCCTTGGACCGGGCCCTCAAACCATGTAGTGTCTGAATCAGGTGTCCCCCATGAACTCATGTGTTCTGAATGCTTGGTACCCATCTGATGGCAGTCTGGGAGGTGGAGCCTTGCTGGAGGTTTATTTTTGAAGGCGTGCGTAAGGACGTGATAGCCAGCAACCCCTCGCCTGGGCTCAGTTCCCTCTCCTGCAATTACCCACCTGGTATGCAAAGGTGATGTCCAGCCTCTGATCGTTCTGTGCTGTCCCCTGACATGGAGACTTCCCCCAAGACCACAGGCCAACATACGGACCATCCTTCCGTCAGCTACTTTTGCTTGGCTGCTTTGGCCCAGCAACAAACAGGTGACTAAGACAAGCCTTCCCAATTGCTCTTCTCTTCATAAAGTTTCTTGCTGCTTCAGTGCTTGTGTGGACCTTTATGCAATCCTTTGAGTAAGACAGCAAGAATGTAGCAGTCCCAGGAGACCCTTGGTGACGTGCCCACCCTGGCTGAGAGCAGCACCGTTCAGTGGGCTGGGGTCCCGGGCTGAAGAAGAAGGAGTACAGAACAAGCTGAGCATCAGCATTCATTGTGCTCTACTTCTGACTGAATGTGGCCAGCTGCCTCAGGCTCCTACTGCCATGTTTTTGTTCCCTGTCATGATGGATGGCAACCTCTATAACAGTAATAAACCTTTCTTCCCTTAAGTCACTTTTGCCAGGGTATACTTGTTGAGTTTCCTTCCTGTCACTCTTGGATGTCTCCTTGCTGCGTTGTTCCCGAGTCATCTTTATGAGATCATTTTCATGAGGATAAAAACCTAAGCATGCGTAAAGCAAGAAATACCATTGTGATTAGTTATTAGTATAATCACAAAGAGTGTGTGCTCACAATGAGGCCAGCTGGAGCCCTGTGGATTCTCTTAAGACAGTCTTCATATTTTAAGAAGAGAAGGAAGCTGGCCTGCATTCAGCCTGTTCTATTCACTCAGTCCCTGCGTTTAATCATGGCTGATAACATTGAAATATGGCAGATAATCAAACTTATGTTTGACCTTTGAAACAAGAGAGACTGCCTATTTTCTCTTTGCTCCCATTGGTGCTGATAAGTTATGTGTGGAGATCCCAGACTCATCAGTTAGATAATAGACTCCTTAGTGAGTATATTATTTCATTTTGGCATCTCTCATGTTGATCTGAAAGAAAGTGTGGGTTGGGGGACAATTTCTTTAATAAAGATGAATTTAGAATGACCCTAAATTTTAGACATCCTTTCTCAAAGTCAAACTGCGCTGGTTTGAATGTAAATGGCCCCATAGCATCATGTGTTTTTGATTAAGTTCCTACTTAGTCTCCGGTAGGTGGAGCTCTGCTGGAGGAGGTGTGTCACTGGGAATGGAGCTTGGATCCAGTCCTAGATGAATGTCCCAAGTGCTGGCTGTTGTATCTCTGCTGTAGATATGTGGTGAAGTGAGCCACCATGCTGAAGCTTTCCCCGGAATCTGTAAACCTGAAGTAAACCCTTTCCTCCTGTCAGCTGCTTCTGGTCAGGTGTTTTACCCCAGCAATGAGAAGGTAACTGCTGTATCAAGTCTAGAGACAGGGTGGCACTCAGGAGGGCATGACAGGGAAAGGGTAGGGCAGCCTCCATGGGACCAACCTCCTGCACATGAGCTTGCCCCAGTGCTTCCGTTCATCACTGTCCATACTGCGCAGACAAGGCTTCAGCCCAGTGTCTTCTAGTGGGAGTCAATGTGAGAGGTGCTGCCTTGAGGTGTTTTATGGTCTTGGTGATACAAGAAAAAGGGGGCCTGTTCTTGAGAACCTCCCCAGCCCTGACCAAATGTAGAGCCGGTGCTTGAATGAATGAGTTGACCCTCCCTTTCTCCCTTCCTCCTTCCCCTTTCCCTGTCCTCCTTCCCTTTATCCCATCCTTCTTCCCTTTCCCCCCTTTCTCCTTCCCTTTTTCCCCCACCCTCCTTCCCTTTTCCCCTTCCTTCTCCCTTTCCTTGTCTCTTTCCTATTTCCCCTTTTCCTTTTCCTCTTTCCTTCCAACACTCCCCCCTCCTTACTTGAGAAAGGCTTTTGCTATATAGTGTAGGTTGGATTTATGTGTACCTCCTGAGTGCTGGAATCATAGTCATGCTGGAATTCTAACTGGCTGGAATCCAATATTTCATCTGCTCCTTCCCACAGCCTCACTGACCCATCCTTCCTAGGATCCCAAATGAAAAAGAGTTAAAGGCACAAGAGAAAGTGACTTAAGTCAGGCTAGTGCCAAAGGTCAATGTTCCAAACCAACATTGGAAACCTTTTTCTTTATTCTTATTTCTGTAGCCAGTTAGTTAGTTCTGTAGACAGTTTGGTCTTCATGGTGCCTCACCAAGCTAGGGTAGAGGGCTTCAGATAAAATGCAAAGAATGGCCTTGTTCCATTAGAAGTATACACACACACACACATGCAAGATGGGGAGTTAGAAAGTGTACACACACACATGCACACACACACCCAAGGTGGGGAGTTAGATGTTAGATCTGGCTAGTTGGCCGTAGTTTACCAAGCCCTGTTCCAAAAGTGTTACTTTTGCCTGGGTCCCAGGCTGTCCCAGAAAGGATGACTCCCATCCTTTCTGTGCTGCGCCCTCACTTGCTGTTTTAAAGAGATCATTTCACTTCTGGGAGTTTGGTTTCCTCAGGTGTCCAATTGGCAGAAGTCCCACGTAGGATGGGGTGGGGAACATCAAATGAGGGGATGGGTTGAGGGACTGAGTGCAGCACCTGAGTAAGCTATGGGTTCAGGCCACGGGGCATGGTCCCCCAAGTGTGTTCTGGCCACCGACCTCTGCTTGGGGACAGTGGCTGAGCAACCAGCGAAACCCTGCAGGGGATGTTTCATTCCTGCTTTCTGCCTCTAAAGGAGCATGCTGGTATCAGGGAGCCGCAGTCAGGACTTAACAAGGAGAATTCATGCAATTGGGGTTTGATATTAAAGCACAAATGAAGAAAACCATGGCATTTTATCAAGCATTGTTGAGCAAGAAAGAGGGCCACAGAGAGCCCCTTGCTGTTCCACGCTTGTGAAGAGAACCCCGCGGGATCCCCGGTTCTCATCTGCAGCAGACAGCTACAGGGCTACAAGGCACCTGCTTCCGCGGACACACTCCCTTTCTTCCTGTCGCCTCTGGCATGAAAACGTGAACTAGAGAGGCACTTTAGAATCCGCGCGGCACTGCCTTTTCTGTCAATCATCTGCTGATACTGGAAATGCCAAGATGGTGAGATGACAGAATTTCATTTGCTCCCATCGGAGAAGAATAGCAGTCATCAGCGGTCTGCTCAGGGCTCCCCACGGCCCAGGGTACTGGGCCATTAAGCCAGAACATTAGGTTGAAATTATGCGAATGAGAACACTGAGAGTGTGAGGGGCCAGGCAGGCGAGGACCCTGACTCAGCCTCAGCCTCCTCACAAGGACTAGAGTGGGGCTTTTCAAGGGGCCAGTGTGCCTGGAAATCGTGTGCACAGGGACCAGTATACATCAGAGTAGCATGTGTGCCTTTGTGGGGGCCTATAGAGACTGTTTCATTGCTTGCTTTCCTATCATTTTCTTAGTAGATGAAATCCCAAACAGCATTTAGCAACTCCATATACTAGGAAGGCCAGGAGTCTGAGGGCCTCAGTTATAGCAGGACCCAGGAACTGAATTCATAGACTAAGCACTTGGTGGATTTGCATCTCTGTATCTCTCTCCCTCCCTCCTCCTCTCTCTTTCTCCCCCTCTTTCTCCCTCTCTCTCTCCTTCCCTCTCTCTGCTCCCATCTTGACACTCACTATGTCTAACTCTCTCATGGAATGGACAGAAAAAAGAAGAACCAGAAACATGAAAATGTTATAATTGAAGTGTACAGTTAATTGTGTGAGGCTGGTCAGAGGTTTGAGTCACAGGGTGGAGGGGGAGTGTCTAAGGTTGGGACTCTATTCCTAAGGAGAGATCTAAAGTGGCATTTTATGACCTGTGATCTCTGAACACCCAAAGCAGAGTCTCCCAGGGTTGCCTATCACTGTGTAGCTTTGCAGATCCATGGAATGAGATGCCCGGGGCCAGGCCGGGGCAATGCCTTCCTTCGGCAAATTCCTCTGACCCCTGTGCACAGCTAACCAATGAAATGAAATCTGAGGTTTATGATCAAAGTGAGACTTAGGACATCCGAACGTGTAAGGTGGATGCTTAAAAGTATTTTCAGATCACTAATTGTGCAAGACTGTGGATTCTTCCTGTTCTCCAAGCTTCTGAATCACATCCACCCAAATCCCAGGGAACAGGGGAGATCTGCTGCGGGATGTCCCTGGAATCCTGCTCGGAGATGGGCTCTTTGTTAGCATAGGCGTGCAGAAAACGTGGAAACCTTGTGCCCCTGGACATCGCTGCAAGTGGTTTGTTCAGAGGACACAAGCTGACGGACACTGAGTCCTCGGGGTACTTCTAGAGTCCCTTTCCCCTGCCTCCACCTTCTCACTTCTTCCAGCTCCACTCGCTCCTCATGTGACCCTGCTGTCAGGAGAAGGCTCTGTCACCAGCCTTGTTATGTTCCTGATGCGCTGACGGACCTTCACCTGAACACCTCGAGGTCTGATTTGTCTCCTAGGCAACACACGTGTCATTAGGTGATGGGTGATGATCATGAAGCCAGAGAATGCCTGGGTGATACTCCATACCATGCCTGGCCCATGAAATATCAGCTTGTTAAGACTGTTGATGACTTTTCTCCCCCCGTAGGCTGCACAGCACTTTTGAGCATCATGGTAGACAGTAGATAGATGGCTTCCATCTTAGTGTCCTGTGACCACAGCACGTGTCTTCATCAGCAGCATCTTACTGTCTTGTTTTGGTGTGTAACCAAGACTACTGGCCTTCATTCTGGGGACCTCATGGACCTTCCTGACCAAGAGATCCCTGGGGGAGGGGAGGGTGATGCACCTCCAATATTGGGATATACCTGCAAAAAGCCATGGCTTCCGGGTAAAGCTTTCTCTTCCAGCAGGATTCTTCTGTCCAAGGCCCATTCTCTCTCTCTCTCAAATAACTAAATAAAATTTTAAAAACTACAAATAATTTATTTGTTAGAGAGAGAGAGAGAGAAAGTATGGATGTGTGCCAGGGCCTCTTGGCACTGTGAATGAACTCCAGACACATGCGCCACTTTCTGTATCTGGCTTATGTGGGTAGTGGAGAATTAAACCCAGGCAGACAGGCTTTGCAAGCAAGTATATTTAACCGCTGAGACATCTCCCCAGACTTCTGTCTTGTTTTTAAAAAATACATCTTTTAATTAAATAATGAGAAGTAGCTGGCACACATGCAACAGTTTGTACTTACTTATGGGATGCCATGACACATTTGACCTACTTATCTCTCCAAATATTCAATTTCTGATGATATATACTTTCAAAATCTTTTCTTCTAGCTCTTTGAAAGGTATAGAACATAAGTGCTATATATGGTCACCATACTGTATGGTAGCTTCCAGACGTTCTTGCTGTTATCAAACTGTAACTCAGTGCCTACCGAAGAAACTTTCCTCATCCCTCCCCCAGTATTCTTAGCTGTCGTCGTTACCTTCGCGTTGCTGGAACAAATCACCCGGCTGAAGGCAGGTGATGGGAGGAAAGGGTTTATTGTTGCTCACAGTCTCAAGGGGAAAGTTTAACACGGCAGGGAAAGAATGGTAGAGGCGAGGCTGCCTGTCACAACTTATCACAGCAGCTGGCAGGAAACGAGTGAGCTGAGCTCTTACAAGGGGGAAGCTGCCTATAACATCCTTAAGCCCGCCCCCAGCACACCTCCCTAGCAAGGCTCCACTTCTCAAATTGCTACCTGCTAAGGACCAAGTATTCCAAAAAATGTGAGTCTAGGTAGGTGGGAGGGAAAACAGCTCATTCAAACCACAGCACCAGCCTTATGGTAACTTCCTTTCTACTTTCAAATTTTATTACATCAGCTCTTTTTGATTCTATATATGAGGCACAGTGTAGAGTGCTTGTCTTTCTGTGCCTGATTTATTTTATGTAACAGAACAATTACATGCCCACGTTGTCACAAATGACAGGGGGCCATTCTTTCGTGATTGGATAGTATTCCATTGTGTGTGTGTCTTCAGTTGATGGACCCTTGGTTTCCATTTATGAGCTTGTGTAATAGTGTTGAAATAAACATGGAGATGTAGATGTTTCTTCAGTGTGCAGATTTCACGTTGCTTTTGGATATGTAACGAGGAGGGGCTTTTCTAGATTGCATGGTAGTTCCATTATTAGTTTTTATGATTGAATCTCCATAATGTTTTCCAAAGTGGCTGTACTAACTTACTTGGCAAAGGCCCCTCATGAGGAGACAGCCTCCCCAGCACCTGTTATCTTTTCCTGACAGTAGTCATCTTAGTGGTGTGTGTGGTGATATTTCCTTGTGGTTTTGAGTTTGCAGGTCCTTGAAGATCAGTGATGTTGAATTTTTTATGCACCTGTAGGCCATTTGTACATCTATTTGTTTGAGAAATGACTATGGATATCTATGGTCCATTTTTAATCACGTGACTTGATATGTTTCTTGTTAATAAGTGCTTGCCAGGTAAAGCATTCTGCAAGTATTTTTTCCCATTCTGTGATGATCTCTGAATTCTGTGGAGTGTTTATAGTTTCATAGGACCTTACTGGTCTATTTTTTAAATATATTCATTTATATATTTGGAGAATGAGAGAGAAAGGCAGACTGACTGAATGGGCATGCCAGGGCCTCTTGCCACTATAAATAAACTCCTGATACATGTGTCATTTTGTGTATCTGGCTTTACATGGATACTGGGGAATCAAACCCAGGACACTAGGTTTTGCACCTTTAAATGATGATCCATCTCTGGCCCCGGTTTTTGTTTATTGAGGCAGAGCCTTACTGTGTGGCTCAGGCTAACCTGGAGCTCTCAGTCTTTCTTGCCTCAGCCTCTCAAGAGCTGGCACTAAAAGCGTGTGCCAGCAAATACTTTTGTCTACTTTCACTTTCATTGCCTGTGACTGAGGGGTCCTGTCCACAAACTCCTTGTGTCCTCCATTGTTGTAAAGCAGTTAGTGAGTTGGTTGCTTTGTGATATGCACAGAGAAGAGAAAAAAAGATTTTTAATATAAGAAAGCTATCGGGCTCTTAGATGTTTTGCAAACTAACATTGGGTCAATAGAGCCTTGGGGAAAGGTTTGGCTTCTATTAGCCTCCCTGGTGGCCTTAATTATAGAAAATTAATTACGTGTAATTATAAAGAAACAGTAATGAATACTTAGTTTATTTTCATCAGGCAATCAGCAAAGTGTGGTGGTTAGAACTTTGCCACAAGAAGACTTTGGGGGTGAGCCAAGCTCTGTCACTCTCAAGTCCTATGATGCTGCACAAATTCCTGAACCTCTTCAGCCTCAGTTTTCTCGTCTATAAAACGAGCATTCTTCTCACTCTATTACTTAGGCAGTGGAAGTAAAGTACTTGCTATGGAGTCTGCTCTTTGGAGGCTGTTTCAATACCTCTTCGTCCTCTGCGCAGACCCTGGTCAGTGGCAAAGTCCATGTGCTTCACTGAAAATTCTAGAAAGATGGCTCCAATAGGTTTGCCATTTTTGCCCTTTTAAGTGACTGTGCAATTAGTTTTTAAAACTCATTATAATCTGTACTGCTTACATTAGCATAAATTTCCATAAAGGGCCTCAACCCAGCCAGAAAATAGGAGCATGTGTTAAAAGTATGTGAAGAGAGGAATATAGAGATCTCTCAGGTTACTTAAACCTATGAAATGTTCCAGCCACCTTGAAGATGGGGGTGGAGATCCTATGACTGAAACCTCTTTGTTGGACTTCTCTTTCTTTTCTCCTTCATCTTTCCTTCCCTCCCCTTCTGTTTTTGTTCTTAAATGGGCATGGGTGTAGATATGCAGAGAAGGGTACATTTGTTTTTCCTCCTTGAAGTTGGGCCCCTGACAGATGCCAGTAAAACACAAGCGTTTCCAGTTGCTTCTTCCTGCTTATTCATTCTTGTGACAGAATGACAAGAGAACTGAGCAAGGCGCTATCAAAGGCCTTTCTGTTAAAGTGTTGGAAGCACCTTCTCTTCCTTTGACGTGGTAACCATTTCTCTCTCCTTGATTTTGCCCATTGCCCTGAGGCACCTCAGTCTTACTCACTCGCATAGCTTCCCCCTTTTCCCAAATGTACCAGTTGGGCGGCAGGCAGCGGAGGAGTTTGTACTGGCTCTGGGGCATAGGAGGTGGTGGCAGGTCTCATACGGTTGAGTCTCAGTTGGTCCTGGTGGGAGGCACAAAACTGGGGATGGGTAGATTTTAGGGAGATCTATGAACAAAGTACACTAAAAAAAACAACCCAGGTCACAACTGAGAATTTACTTCTCTACCACTTGCAACTCCCAAGGAGTAAAGTGTTAGGGCATTTTAACACCTCTCAAACACTTGCTAATGCCCCTTTATAATAAAGTGACAAGCAGGCCTTCCCACAGACAGCACTACCTGCCTAGAATTTAGTCACTTCTATTTCACGTTTTCACAGCATTCATCCCCACTGCTCGCTTCTATTTATGGTGAAGGATACTGGTTTCCAATTACTGTGGTAATGGGAACTTTCCTTTTCACTGAACAAATATAAGTTAAAAAATGAGAATTTTGTAAAAGAAAAGTAATGTGCAGGTGGTATAATTACTGTGTAGTTACTGCCTAAATGTAGAGGGTGGGGAAGGCTGGGAAGTCCGAAGTTTGGGGAGATTCACACGGAGCAATCATGCATCTCGTTGGGGCTCATTCCAAAGGAAATCTGCTTTCACATGAAGCCAGAGGCCCCTGTATTGGTTTATGAAGATCTCCATGAATACACGAAACCAAGCTATCCAGATGATGCTGAGGAACAATCTAGCTTCTTAGCCGTTAGCACCGCATGCTGGGGGCCCTCCTGGATCACTCCCGGGGAAGTGACAGGTCACGGGGAGAAGGAGTGTCGGTGTCAGTCAGCTAGGGTTTGCTTCTGAGCCAAAAAGTGTGACTTCCTGCAGAGCCTGAATTGATGCTGTGGATTCAAGCACAATGTCTGACTCCTCCCAACGGGGTATCACGGCCCAAGTTATCCATTCTTTGCGCTATAATGTTTCTATCTGTAAAATGTGGCAAGATTCAATGTATGTGTAGAGATTTTGTTTAGATCAGCTGACATGTAATACAGAGGATCTAGGAAAAAAACCTCAAAATTCACGGTAAGCACCCATGAATATGACGCACTATGATTATTATCATTATCTTTAAGACTTCTACCTTGGTAAAGTCAGGCTAATCCTACCAGCTACAAAAGCTCATTGGGGCACTAAATTAAAACATACACACACACACATACACACACACGAAGAAGACAGAGTAGGTTGTGGTGGCACACACCTTTAATCTCAGCAGAGGTAGGAGGATCTCCATTAGTTCAAGGCCAGCCTGAAACTACATAGTGAATTCCAGGTCAGCCTGAGCTAGAGCAAGATCCTACCTTCAAAGACAAACAACAGCAATAACACACACACACATACACACACACACACACACACAGAGAGAGAGAGAGAGAGAGAGAGAGAGAGAAGAGAAGAGAGCTAAATGTCACTGGAGGCTGAGGCCATGGCTCATGGATAGAGGTCTAGTGTGCTTCCTGCACAGCATGAAGGCCTGAGGGGGCTGAATCCACCAGAGATTGGACCAGCAGAGCCCATGTAGACAGCTGGGCCTGACCACATGTGCCTGTTGTGCAGTCCTTTAAAGGGCAGCAGAGGTGAAGCATGCCCCGGGCTGCAAACACAATCCAGCAAACTTCAGTATCAGTAAGAGAGCTTGGCTCACAATAAAAATGGGCAGAGCGGACCACCTCATGTTCTGACCTCTATAGGGGAGGGCCTTCCTGTTGCAGATGAGCTCATAGGGTGACGTAAGGGCAACCCTCCTGACACAGCAAAATTAAAAGTAGGTCACCGGATTATGGCAGATGAACTTTGCATTTCAACTTTCTTAACTTACTTTTTACTTTTTTAAATGTTAGACAGAGGGGGAAGGAGAGACAGACAGAGTGAGAGAGAATTGGTGTGCCAGGGCCTCAGCCACTGAAATCAAACTCCAGATGCTCGCGCCACCTAGTGGGTATGTGCCACCTTACACTTGCCTCACCTTTGTGTGTCGAGCTTTCATGGGACCTGGAGAGTTAAACATGAGTCCTTAGGCTTCATAGGCAAGTGCCTTAACTGCTAAGCCATCTCTCCTTTGAGAGAGAACACAAGGCAGATGAAGAATGGGCATTCCACAGCTTCAAGCCACCACCAAAGAACCATAGACACATGTGCCACCTTGTGTATCTAGCTTATGTGAGTCGTGGGGAATTAAGCCTAGGTCCTTTGGCTTTGCAGGCAAACACCTTAACTGCTAAGACATCTTTCCAGGCCCACACTTCAATTTTTAACCATTATCTTCCTCTGAAAATGTAACACTCCAAAATTATGAGTCTGTGGATTTTGTACTTGGTTAAAAACAGGGGGAGGCTGGAGTGCAGACACTTGTCCATGTCCACATCAAGCCTGGAGCCACTCTGCATGCTTGATAACCTGCTTCCTGGAGGCAGATTTGACTGCTGCCTCTTTATAATGGCACCTGTTTCTTATTTGGAGTTCGTTGTCAATGCCGCCCATCAGGCAGGGCATTTGTAAGAGTCCTTTTGATTGAGTTCCAGTGACAGCATGGCAGAGCTCCTCCTCCATTAGGAGAGACCCTAGGGATGTCTTCCGCAGTGACGCCCAACCTTCGCCAGTGCTCCTTGTCTCGGCTCAGGGTACCACCGTGTTATTAAGCTGGTAGTGAGGTCTACCGCTGCCCTACTTCGCTTTTGTTCTTCTCCTATCGATCTAAACTAATCACTTAATTAGCCAGACAAGACGACTTCTGTGGTGCTAAATAACTCTTAAAAAAACCCACTAGAGATGTCTGGGTGGCCTGATTAGATTTAACTTGCAGTTCATTACCTCTAGACTAAAATATGTGAAATGCAAGGGCCCGAAAAACAGTCTTGGGACCAATTCTAGTTATTTAAAAACAAAACCCATTGATATTCCCGTGCACGGGCAACGGGAAGAGGCGGCTCGTGGTCAGTTGTGATAAACCTTCTGCACGAAGCAGACAGAAGTTAAAGTGTGGGCACCACAGCTTGGACAGGCTCCCAGGCTTGCAAATGTTCTTGTGCTCTAGCACGTCACAAAGGGCAGGAGAGTAAAGACAGAAAAAAAATGGCTGGAGCGATGGCTTAGCAGTTAAGGCAGTTGCCTACAAAGCTTAAGGACCCAGGTTCGATTCCTCAGTACCCACATAAGCCAGATGTACAAAGTACAGCATGCATCTGGAGTTCTTTTGCAATAGCTAGAGTCCCTGGCATGCCCATTCTCTCTCTCTCTCTCTCTAGTAAAATAAAATATAATAAAACTTTTTAAAAGAAGGAAAGAGCAAATGAAGAGGCATGAAGGAGTCAGAAAGCTGAGAGAGTCAGGCCTGAACAGCCTATGCGGAAACAGGTCCTCGTGGACCAGCTGCATGGAGTTCTTCCTCAGTCCAGGAACTATTCCAGATCCTTCCTTGGGAACCAGATGTGGGATCTAGAAATATTCACGCTGAACTACATGATTAGATAGAATGCTCACAGGGTACTCAACCTGCTGCCACACGGTCAGAGAGTTGAAGGACATCTAGACATTTACAAGTGGAAATAGTCCAGGAATGGGCCAGTGGTACCCTAAGGGCTCCCCTGGGTGGATGTGCCAAGGGCACTTTGGAACAATGCCTTTAAATTGACAAGGAATGTGGTGGTATGAATGAGATGCCTCCCATAGCTCTGTGTCGAATGCTTGGCTCCCACTGGTGGCAGTTTGGGAGGTGGAGCCTTGCTGGAGGAGGTGTGCTGCGTGTAGCTAAGGTTGTGCTCAGGAGTGTTTTAGCCAGCTCTCCCCTTCGCCAGAGCTCAGCTCACGCTGGTGCCATCCCCCAGCTACTGAGGCAAGACATGACGTCCAGCCTCTGCTCTCTCACCCTTTGTTTACCATGAACAAACTTCCCATTGAGAAGCTGCTAGTAGTCAGCTGGCTTGCAAGACTGAGCTTTAGTGCCCCAAATTGTGGTTTCCCAGTTATTTTCTAACTGAGGAAGTAATTATACTTACTAAGTCCAGTCCGTAAGAGTTCTCCCATAGGATATCTGCCATTCTGTCTTCTCCCAGCCTGTGAGGAATAGCTTGGCTTAGGGGAAGGAGGGACTGTTTTGTATACCACCACACTTTCTGATCAGCACATCATTTTTTAAAGCAAGCCACAAATTCTCTGAGCTGCATATCCCCTGTCTATACAAGGAGAATGTCTGTTATTAAAGAGGGGTTTGTGCAGTACTGTAGTCCCAACAGTTAGTATAAATAATGTTAATAATGTAATAGACTATGCAAAATACAGTAAGCCAGGTAGTCTTTAAAATAACATAAATTTCATTCTCATAGTTCTGGAGGATGAGAAGTTCAAGATAAGCCTCAACAAGATTCTGTGTTTGTTGAGGGTCCATTTATGGTGCATACAAGACACTGTCTTCCTGTGTATTCACATGGTGGAAAGGGGCCAGGTGATGCTGTGTAGTTTCTTGGGTTTTTATATATTTTTAAGTTTTATTTATTCGACAGAGAGAAAGAGGGGGAGAGAGAATGGGCATGCCAGGACCTTTTGCCACTGCAAACAAATTCCAGACACAAGCATCACCTTGTGCTTCTGGCTAATGTGCATCCTGGGAAAATCGAAACTTGGTCCTTTGGCTTTGCAGGCTTTAAACATTAAGCCTTAAACATTAAGCCATCTCTCCAGTCCATGTTTATTTATTTGTAAGCAGAGAAATAGAGAGAGAGAGAAAGAGGCAGACCAGGGCCTTCAGCTACTGCAAACGAACCCCAGATACACGCGCCACCCTGTGCATATGGCTTTATGTGGGCATTGGGGAAACAGACCCAGGTTCCTAAGCTTTGCAGGAAAGTGCCCTAACTGCTGAGCCATCTCTCCAGACCCTGAGGAGTTTCTTTATAGGGGCTGTGCCCTCCTAGTCCTTGTCACATCGGTGATGTGGTTTCAATGTACACATTTGAGGGACACAAAACAGCTTCAAAACCCTGCCAGGTCTGGGAAGAGCTGAAGTGGGGAGGATTTAAACTGCACAGATGAAAGGGAAACATGACTGCTGGTAGGTTTGCAGCATGACTCGACCACTTGTTCCCCCTGATGACGTGCTTGTGTTTTTCCCGGCTTCAGAGCTGGTGAGTGAAATATGGAATTAGCTGTGATGGTGGGGACCAGGCATTTTGGCCAAATTGCTATTGTAGCCTGAGGTAGTAGGTGTTTGATTGCAGGGATGGAAGAATGATTGTTTTTAGGGCTTTTGTCTTACTGACCAATTACCGACCATTGAACAGGGGGAGGGTTACTTGGTATACACCCCCTTCCCACACGGTTCGTCCCCCCAGCATTTTATTTGCTGGTCACAGTGTTGCTTCGGGCTATGAAAACTCTCAGCAGCCCAGGCTTGAGGACTTGGGAGGTGGGGAGCTCTCTCAAGAAGGCAGAGCCAGGCCTTGCTAGTGAATTTCTTTGGGGAAAACAGAACAACTTGGCAACAAAATGACATTGAATTGGACCCAGTCCACTGGCTCACACCAGACTGGCAACAGTCAAGTCCTGCGTGCACTAAATGGAAAGTGGAATGGTGGCCCCTAAAAGACAGGTCCATGTCAAGTCCTTGGAATCTGTGAATGTGACCGCGACCCACTTTTGGAAAAAGGGGCTTTGTAGATGTTAGGTACGGACACTGAGCACTTGAGATCATCTTGTCATATCCAAATGGCCCTAAACCCACTGACGTGTGTCCTCATAAGAGACAGAGTGGGGGAACAAAGAGGGAGCGAGGAGTCATGTGAGACAGAGATTCATGAGGATTGCCAGCCAGTAGTAGCTAGAAACCAGAATGGCCAGTTCTCTCACCGAGCTCCCAGATGTTGGCCCAGTGGCTTCTAGACCTGTGGGACAGAGTCAAGTAGCTGTGAGCCAGATAGATTCTGACCATTTGTTCTGCAGTCACAGGAAACCAGCGCAATGTGTGTTAATGACAGTGTTGGTCCAAAGGAGTTTGAGTTGAAAAGAAAAAAATCCCATTTTCAGTTATTGATATCCATGCTACAGATGCTTTTACTTGCCTTTACAAACTCTAACTTGGGTCTTAGGAATATTCATAAGGAAAGAGCCACTCCCATCATCTTTCCTTTTTCCTTGGGCGAGGGCTGGGTACTGACACCGTTTTCTACACCCTTTCCGTACATTGGGTCCACTCTGAAAGCACTCTACTGCATGTTTATTTTTTCCCCCCGAAGCTAATGTTCCCGTCTTAAGCTCTTTTAACTTTGTTCCTCTGCCCTAAAGCAGGAAGGTCCTATGGCTGTGCTTCTATTATCTGACAAGACTGGGCGTGTTCTGAGTGGGAGGGTCTCAGCTATTCTATTATCTTCCCTACCAAAAAATCTTCTCTTTTCTAACCAACCTTTGGCTCCCAGGAAACACGGTAGCTGTAAGAGAGCAGCCCCTCCAGTTGTGCCTTACCAAGGCCCCCAAATGTCAATTTTTAAGTGAGATAAATATTTTAGCTAGTATTTTATTTTCACCCACGCAGAGGGACAGTTTAGAAAAGGCTCTATTCTAAGTACAAGGCTGGGTTGTGGAGGCCATTGTTTTGAAGTCAGCCTGTCAGTCATGGTGATTGAAACATGACCTCAGTGGCTTCCACAAGTGCAGTAAAATGTGTTGCAAAAGGTTGCAGAATCGTCAGATGTCGTAATGCCTGCACAGCTTCGCTTCCAATGCGCCGAGTCCCAGAGAACGCGGCCCGTTTCCTTATGCCCCGGGATTTGTTTGAGTGACTTTCATGCCTGGAAATGACAGAACATAAAAACAGACATTTAGTTAGAACCTGGAGCATTTTTTTTTTTGAGTCATGGCAATAAACAAAATATAAGTTTGTTTACTGCTAATCTGTTAGATCGCTGTAAACATTTTATGAGAGGTGATATTGATGCGTGGGCGCGCTACATGAAATAAATGGATCCCAGCCTTGCCCGTGCCTGGATTCACTCTCTGGGTCCCCACATCTTCTTCGTCCTTTGCCCATCACCGCGTTGTCACCAGAAGGTCAGCTGCATGGACTCTTAAGACCATTATGTGCGAAGGCGTTGCTTATGATTTACTATATAACTATCTGCTAATCTTAAAAGGAGATTGCTGGGCTCCACATTCTGACCTAGCCGGTCTGCATAGAATCTGAGGAATCTGTTTCAGCCCCTTCACATGAAAGTAGGAGCCCTCGGCGCCCAAGGTCCCTTAAGGATGTGGGCTAGGCCTAAACATTTCTACCACAAAGTAGGAAAGTGAGGGGAAATCCTTTTCAGTCTTAGCTGGTAAGAAAATCTCTGGGTAGTATAGTGGAGCCATGGCCTGCATCTAAACCCTGTAACTGTGGAAAAGCATTTCATAGTTCTGACCCAGCCTTACCGTCCAGGGAGAGATGAAGGTTTCAGGAGTTACAGTTCATAACATTTGGGGGAAGCTGGAAAGAAAGGGTGCTAGAAGTGTATGGCGGCTCCCATGGGTGTCACACAGGGGGGATCTTGAGAAATACTGCTGAGCAGTGCAGACAGAATTCTCTTTCGAGATTCTAGATGAGACTTAACTGATCTTATTTGCAAAGGACTGATGAGTCTGCAGTTAGAGACTTGGAAAGCTGAGGTAGGAGAACCTAGCTCCCTGCTTGCTTCAAAGGTATACTGCATATGGGTCCATTTAAACTGGTGATGGGGCTGGAGAGATGTCTCAGCAGTTAAGGTGCTTGCCTGCAAAGACTAAGGACCTGAGTTGGATTCCCAAGTACCCACATTAAGCCAGATGCACAAAGTGGAGCATGTGTCTTGACATGCCCATTATTTTTCTCAAGTAGATAAAATAAACTCACCTTAGTGAGGACACACACTTTGCAGAGTATGTGAAAGAAAATTTCAGTGCATCTGAAAGGCATATTGTTCCTGTACATTGGGAACAAAGTGTGCAAGATAGGACAGCCCTTTGGAACTAAATGTGGTCCCTTTTGGTATTAGATCAGAGGTCAGTTGCCCTGCTTCCTAAACTATACATACCACGAAGCCCTGAACTGACGAGTAGAGAGTGGTGTTTTCACACCAGCCAGCTTGTCCCACAGAGAAGGGACCTATCCCATCCCCATATACCAGAGATCATCTGCGGCTGTGCCCAGCACCACCCATCTTTCAATCATTCACCACGACCTTGTCCTTGAACAATTACTGACTTTGAGTCTGAGGCACCTGCGCCAGTCTGAAAATGGATGTGGCCCCTTTCTTTTACTCTGCCTTGCCTGACTAAGGTAGATTGATGTCCTAGAAGTTTCCCTGGCTTCATTTGGGGTCTTTTGAATGTCACAGCCCATGTTTCTTCCCACACCTGCCTTTCCCAGCCCTGTAATTATCGAATCTCAGGGATAGCTGTCAGATGACTCCGGGTGCCTCTAGAACTCATCCCTCTCGCCTGTCTGGCTTCTCAAAGCTTTATCTACAGCAGTTACATTCCCTCATTTGTCCTGGAGGCTCAGGTGAGGTAGAGTGGACCGTTCATGCCAGAGCAATGGGCTGGACCCAATAACTTGAGGAGAGAAGTTGTAAACGAGTTTACTGGCTCTGTGTCTCGGGACAAGATGAGCACAGTGAGTAGGAGCTGATGGGAGAACTGGGTGCAGGGTGTCACAGAAGGCACCTGCAGCTATGCCCAGGGCTCTGTAACACTTGCTCATTGCATGATTGGCACTGTTACTGTCATCGTTGTAGCCAGGGACGAGTGAGCCTCAGGAAGATGTGTTCATCTCCACATTGTCTGTGGAGTCCACACACAGGATGCCCTATTATCATCTAGAAATGATGGTGTGACTGTTCGGTGTTACCAACGCATGCCAACCATAGGATTTAGTAACATGCATTCGAGCCTCCCAGGAGAGTGTGAGAAAGTGAATGGTTCCATCAAAGCTTGTGCTGCCGCCACATTTGGACAGAACACTTCATTCTGAGTGAGGCACGGGACCATGTCAGAATGCACGGGCCACCCTCGCCCAATCTGACTGATGCTTCCGAACTGTAAATACTTAATAGACACCGGGGCAGGTTAATTGCTCCCCTCCCCCCAAGAGCCCACATGAGAAATGACAGATGGCATTTATCAGCTCACTGTGAGAGTCTATTCTCCAGGCTAGGGAAGGACAGCAGAGGTCCTTTCCTGCTTGGTACCGGAGGTGAGGGAAGCCTTGAGTTTGGAAAGGAAATGACTGTGTCTGATGGGAGACGTTTTAAGAAAAATTTCTGTAAAGAACACAGTAACTTTCCCATTCTTCTCTCCTGAAACTTGCAGTTGGTGTTTGCTTTGTTGTATGATTTAATAGATATCAGGTAAAACCATAGACACCATTGGGGCCCTGCCGAAGGCCTGACTTCCTCTTCAGTGTAGAAGAGTTTTTGTGTTAGTCCATTTCCCCTTACTGTAACAAATTCCTAAGATAAACAATTTATGAACAGGAGAGTCTTCTTTTGGCTTTCTGTTTCGGAAGGTTAGTCCATGATCAGTTGGCCCCCCCACTGCATGGCACATGGTTGGTCAAAACTGTTTATCTTATGGCCAGGAAGCAAAGTATAAAAAGAGGAAGAGCTCAGAATCTTACAGTAACCTTTGAGGGGATGACACATAATGAACCCAAAACCTCCCAATAATGTCAGCGTAGGCACCAAGTCTCTAACACACAGGCTTTAGAGGGCATTCTAGATCCAAATGGTAATGTTTGTCAAACTCCTTACAGACTTCAGTGTGTGCATGAAGAAGGCTTTTCTCTCCTAATCTAGTCGTTCTGTGTGCCAGAGGAAGAGGGCCTCTTGCTTCAAAGCAGAAAGATCATAATGTTTCCTGTCTTCTGTAGGGGAGCCGCCCACAGGCAGTATCAATTGATAAGGTGTAAAAGGAATATTTAGGACCACCAGATCCAAGTGGTCCTCTCGTGCTTTTAGAGAAGTGGTTCTGTGCTTGGCATTGCCCAAGATGGAAATCACATGCCATAGTGCCCTCCACACAAAGAAATTGACCTGAAACAGGCCTAGGCCTATGGAAGGGAACTGTTGCTTTGAACTTGATGGGAACAAGGTCTAAGTCTATTTCCTTCTGGTCCCCCTCACTCACATGGATGGGACCATTGTTGTCTTCCTCATGAGGATTCATAATGTGGCTAACATAAATGGGTTTAGTGATTTTTTTTCTTTTACTCATTTTAAATATAGAGAGAATGGGTGAGCTAGGGCCTCCAGCCACTATGTGCATCTGGCTTACGTGGGTCTTTACACTTCATAGGCAAGCACCTTAACCACTAAGATCTCTCTCCAGCCCTTTTAGTGATTTTTTTAAAAAAAAATTTATTTGACAAATGGTCTTAAAATCAACCCCATTTGGCAATAGCACAGCCCTGAGAAACTGAAAAAGAAATTCTCCTTAACTCTTTTCTTTTAGAACTAAATTGCCTTAGTTCTTAGCAGGCTAGTGGGATAGTTCTGCTGCAGAAAGTCATTCTGCTTACACCAAAAACAAGGTGAGCAATTTTCTATAGGCAGGCACCCCTGACCTCAGCTCTTTCTTATAGTTGATGATAAAGGAGAAACTGAGGGAGAAATGACCAGGACTAGAGGGCCACACTGATGAGAATCTCTGAGGTAATACAATTATACTTCCATTTAGAAAGAGGAAGGGGTTACCCCAAGTTCGCTGACCGGAAACCCAGACAGCAGGGCAACTTCCCAGCGTGTTGTCTCCCTCCAAACTTCTATTCCATGGAACGTGGCACATGTGTCTAATCACATAACTTTGTGGGATGAGAAAATGCTAATGAGCTACTTCATATTTAACAGGGTCCAGTCCCCAATCCTCAGGGGCACAGGAAGTAGTTTTGGACACCATATGGCCAGGCCAATGAGGAATCCCATTGCAGAGGTCTGCTCTCTGGCAAGATTGGGGCTCACCTACAGTTGTCACTATACAGTGACCACAGACTAGGCCTTGTCGAGTTTTTCTCTCTTTTCTGCGTGCATGTGGAGGCCAGAGGACACCTTGGCTGTCATGCTCAGGAATTCCATTAACTTTTTTTTGAGCCTGAGTTTCCCATTGGACTGGAGCTCACCAACTAGGCAAGACTGTCAGGCCATGAGCCCCTGTCTCCGCCTCTTTAGTACTAGGGTTGCAGGCATATGCCAATGCTGGCCATTCTTTTTGTGGGTACTAGGGATCAGACTCAGGTCCTCATGCTTAAAACCAAGCACATTTCCTATTGAGCTATCTTCCCAGCCCCTCAATTTTGTCTTGAGTGGACAAAATAAACCTTTAAGAATTCCATAGGTTGGAGCTATTAATGATACACCCAGAACCCCTCTGGCTAGTCCCCTCTGCAAATGAAAGTACACATGCTTTGACATTACTGGTGGGGTGAAGAGGCTAGACAGGGCAAGTCAGTGGCTGAAAGCCTCGTGTTGCTTCTTGGGCGCTTGCAGTCACCCACTGCAGGTGAAAAAGCTGCTGGCCCTGTTTCCATTCACTTCACTGAGGGATCTATGTACACCCAGCGGCTCTCTTCCTAACACCTTCTCTTTTCCACTGAGCTGAAGAAGAATAGCTCTTCCTCGCTTCTGAAACCCAGTCACAATGGAAAAGGGTTGCTTAATATGCACTTGTGTCTTTCATGAGAGCTTCTTACTTTGAGAAAGTCCTGACAATGGAAGACACTTTCCCTTCCTTCACCCGCTGCACAGGGACCAAGAAAAAGCTCAAGTTCACAGGCTGTGTCATTTACTCTCTCTTGACAGCTTCTTCTTGGGGTGCCTTTGATGTGACCTTCCTCTAGCCCATTCCTTCTCTCTAACCCATGCTCTTCTGTTAAAATCCAATTTAGAGGCAAGCATGGAGCAGGCTACCTTTGGTAATTAATGGCTCTGAGAGTTTGCTGAGTGTGTTATTTAATTAATGGCACTTGTGTGTGGAGTATGTATAACTCTGGAGTTGAATAGAAGGCACATTTGCTGGAGGATTGTTGGTACACACTCAAGAATCCTCATATGGCAAATTTGTCAGAATTCAGCACTTTTAAAACCCTAATTGGTTGAAAGTAACTATTTTTCCCCACTTTCTTCTTTACCATTTAAAAGGTTTTGGCATAGGGGAAATTATGGTCCTGGTATATGACCAGATAAGTATACAAACAAATCCTTAGACTTTCCATGAAAAACAATATAGGGCTAGGAGATGGCTTAGCCTTAAATTAGGGGCTTGCAAAGTCTGATGGCCTGGGTTCAATTCCCCAATGCTCACATAAAGCCAGTTACACAAAATGGTGCATGTCTATCCTCTCTGCTTGTGTGTGTATGTGTATAAAATTATATATATGATATAAAAATCACCCTTACATACAGTATGCTAAGAATGAAACTGGTGGTCAGATAAATTGTAATCTACCCACTACTGACAAGTGGGCTGACCTGAGTTATGATCAAGTGCAACTTGGGGTCAAAAGATCCAGGGTTGGAAACTGGTCCAGAGACAGAACTAAAGCAGGAACATAGACTGTTCCAGCCCACCTGCTGTCCCTGAGACGCTGTCTTTAGAACAAAACCTCGTCCAGGGCATCTCTGGGGAAACAGGTCATGTTCAAGGAGAGGCTGTTGTATGTCTAGGTATTTCTTTGTTTCACTGTGTATGTCTGAGCCACTCATGGTCCCCTTGGAACTGCAGAGGGAGAGTTGAGCTGTAGAACGGTTTCACCAAGTCCCCTCTTTACAACTACAGTGGTGTGTAATCTCCGGTCCTGTCCCCAAACACTCAGAATCTGCCTGTTCTCTGCAGGGACTCCTGGAAGAGGTCATTGATGACTTACATGTGGTGCCTGAGTGTTTTCTTTTTTTTCCGCAGGACATCTCCCCTACACCCTAGCATATAAAGGTTCATATAAATGTGCTCGGCAAAAAGGCACGATTGACCTCCTGTGGCGGGCGGGGTTGGGGAGCCGGAGACAAGGAGCAGAGCCACTAATCCACCTTCTCTGCTGTTCAAGGTTACTCATGAGAAAGATGATGGTCAGGATTAAGGGAAATGGGGATACAACTGTAGTCTTTAGGAAGGTAAAGGAAGTCCTTTCTAACAGGTAACACTGGAGTCAAACACATCCTGAGTGAAGGGAGAAGGGGACAAGAATGACAAGGGCAGTGTCCAGTGTGGGTCAATAATGGTAATGGAACAAGAAGGCTAGAGCAGAGAGTGTGGGTCATCATAGGCCATGACAGGGGCCTGTAATCACTCATGTGACTTATCTGGAGCTGCCTCTGCAAAGTGTGGTGGAGGGTCATGACCTTGATAAACAATCATCGGTTCAGGGCTGGAGAGGTGGCTCAGTGGTTAAAGGTGCTTGCTTACAAAGCCTTTAGCCCGAATTTGATTCCCCAGTACCCATGTAAAGCTGAATCCACAAGTGGGACATGTGGCTAGAGGCCCTGACATGCCCACTCTCTCTCTAATAAATAGAAGAATATATTTAGAAAAATGAGGTGAATCAGGTTTTATAGGAAATATCATTCTTTTAAATTCTTGCATGATTTTTAATTTCTATTGAGTTCTTTTAGAAGATTAAAGAAGTCAAAACAAACCATATACAAGAACCTTATAACAGTCCTCATAGATAGCAGATTCTTGGGAAGGGGGTTAGTAGCAAACCCAACTTTGATAGGAGTGTCAGAGATAATGGCTGATTTACAACTTTGTGCAAAATCCTTATTACAAACTGATGACTATAAAATCTGGCAGAGCTACCAAGAGACAGGATAAGAAGGGGGTGTGGTTCTAGCAGCCCGGAGCTCCAAGGACCAGGCAGACCTGACTTACAGAAAGCACTCTTGCCTGCACCTGTCAGTCAAGCTTCTCATTTCTAAATAAAAGGCGATGTGCACAACATCACAGGTTATTCAAGGCAATCCCCTGCCACCCAGTTGCAGCTCAGAATGCCAGTGGTGCTCTGCTCTTCTGCAGGTCTCGCTGGAACAGGATGTAGAGTTTAGCATGGCAAAATCAGTAAGAGCATCAGCTAATTACATTCAAAGCCACTTCTGCTGTCTTAAAGGAACAAAAATGATCTGCCGGTTTTCATAGACCTTCTTGACCTAAAGCTGTCTGCTGGTGGAAAGAGACTCCTCAGTTGGGCTCCTTGAATGCTTAATTATTACATGATCTGTCATCTTACATGCTGACCCCCACTCTTCTAAAAATCTCTTAAATACTCATTAAAATTGACTAATCCTAGACCGTGACGTGGCTCCTGGAGAACGCGGAAGGAGGGTAGGACATGATTGACACGAAGTCAACTACGTGACAAGGGAAAGGAGTCTGTCTGGTCACAGGCATTGCTCACATCGTACTGCTACTTACGCAGGACTCCGCTATAGACTTTGTTGCTCATGTCACTGTCTTACTCCAGAGTTGACATCAGCTATGACTAGAGCAGGGATAACTTCACCTACTGCCCTACCACAGTGTTTGGCTTAAGATGTGACCTCAGGGCTAGAGAGATGGCTCAGCAGTTAAAGGTACTTGCTTGTGAGGTCTTACAACCAGGTTCGATTCTCCAATACCCACAGTAAAGCCAGACACACAAAGTGATGCATGGGTCTGGAGTTCGTTCGCGGTGGTTAGGGGCCCTGGTGTGACCATACTCTGCTTGCAAATAAATAAATCTTAAAACAGGTTTTATCTCAGCAAATCATGACTGATTGTGTTATGGAATACCAAGGTTAAAGTCATCTCTGGAAGAGAGGGGGAAATGGTGCATTCTTTTGGTATAGCCAAGGGTGCTTTTGACAAGTAAGGTGACCCAATGTCAGAGTTACCTAAAAGGAAGTGACAAACTGACCTCTGAGCTGAACTTTCTTCTCACGGGGTGGATTTTCCTGCCTGTGGTTTCTTTCAGTGATGAAAGCGATGATGTCTGTGAACCTCACATGGTCAACACTCCACTTGAGGACTCCTTAAGTTATGTTAATACCACACCCAGGAGGAAAGGACTCTGGCCAGTCCAGGGCTCCATTCCAGAACTGGGCTCTTTGAACGAAACTGCTCATTCCAAACATCTACTATCCTCCTTCCTGCTTTTCTGCTTTCTAAATGTTTTCTAATCCAAGACCTAATGGCAGACTGTTAGTATTTCCTCTACAGAAAGAGGGTTTTGACCTTCTGGAGGGTCTTGGCAAACCTTGTTGACTCCCTATGATGTCAAGCTGTCAAGCATATAGACGAGAGAGGTTGTGACAGCACTGTTTCTCCAACAGAGCCTCCAGCTTGGGAGTCATCAAATGCTGGCTTTGTGACATTGCTGAAGCAAGAGTGTACCTTTTTTAAAGATGTATTTTATTTATTTATTTATTAGAGAGAGAGAATGGGTGTGCCAGGGCCTCCAGACACATGCGCACACTTGGGCATCTGGCTCATGTGGGTCCTGGAGAATTGAACTGGGATCCTTTGGCTTTGCAGTTAAATGTCTTATAACCGCTAAGCCATCTCTCCAGCCTGAGCAAGAGTGTATCTTACATTTTCACCTCACTGCATAACTCTTAACGCTGACTAGCTAGAACTCATTCAGGGGAAGATATTTCTGTATAGAAAAGCACCAATCATAGGGCAAAGTGTAAAGATGGGCTCCAAAAACATATGCCTGGATTAAAACATTTGATTTCCAGAAAGTCCTTTGGTACATCATATAGTTGTCTCTACTTCTGGAATCCAGGCAAGACTAGAGTTGGCAGATTTCAGATTAAGTGTATAAAGGCTTAGTATATATAGTACACACTCTCATTAAGAGTTATTACTCCTATGAGCTGGAGAGATGGCTTAGCAGTTAAGGTGCTTGCCTAAGGACCCAGGTTCAACTCCCCAGAACCTACATAAGCCAGAGGCACAAGGTGGTACATGCATCTGGAGTTAAGTTTGCAGTGCCTACAGGCCCTAGAGTGCCCACTCTCTCTCTAATTATTATTAGTAATAATTCTTTCAGAACACAAATGTCTACTGGCCTCCACTGCTCACTTTCTGATATTCTAGCACTGGGTCTCTGAATGCTATATGCAACCACAGTTTTTTGCCTAAAATGCAATAATTAAATGTACAGCCAGTCATTAGACCATACATTCAAGTCAATCTCTCCCTTTGGTCCCATGTTATGTTTCGAGAGTAACTTTTCATTTATCTTATTTTGGTTCTTTTTGGTGAAATATAAAACATATCGAACATATAAATGATATGTCTTATAAAGTTAATATAAGTGAGCAGCCTTCTGCCTTCCCCTTCCTGCCTAATTCACAAGGACTTGCCATTGGCCTGACTTTTGTGGAGATTGCTTTTCTCATAATTTTGCCATCTCAATGAACGGGTCTGTAAGCAGCATGATGTAATTTGGTCTGTTTTTGAGCTTAGTGTGAACACAGCCACAGTGTGCATTCTTTGTAGGGCTCTGTTGCTCCACAATTTTCCCAAATACTTGATACAGCTGGTTGAAGGAACCGCTGACTACAGGGTAGAGGCAATGACAACCCAGTGTGCTTTAACTTACATTCCCCCGCTGACTGAAAATTATGGGCCATTACAATACCCATTCTTGTCAAATTTCTGTGTAACTCGTTTTCTATTTTCTACAGGTTGTCAGCTTCTTTGTTTCTTGTGGGTACTCCTCCTTTGTCTGTGACTTAAGCAGCAAATCCCTTGTCCGTGCAGTACTTGTCCTTTTAACTCTTGGTAGTACTGTTTGACCAACAGAAGTTGTTAATTTGAATACATTTCAATATATTAATCTTTCTTATAATAGTGATTCTTGTGTCATTGTTCAATTCTTTCGTATAGTACAATCGTCTTTATGTGCTGCTAAATGATTGTCGAAAGCTTGATTTTTCACATTCTGAATTGTAATGTACCATCAAGCAACTTTTACGTATGATAGGAGGTAGGGCTTAATTTTATTAATTTTCCATTTGGATAGCCAATGTTCCCTGAACTTTTTGTAAGATTTTCCTTTTTTAATATTTTATTCATTTATTTGCAAGCAGAGAGAGAAAATGGGTGCACCAGGGCCTCGTGTGAGTACTAGGGAATCAATCCCCCATAATTAGGCTTTGCAGGCAGGAGCCTTGACCACTGAGAAATTTCCCCCAAGATTTTCTTTACTTAGACCTCTATCATATCATTTGTTCATGAATCATGGTCTCTAATTTGTTCCATCTGCCTACCTGTACCAATACCATGTTCTCTTAACTCTTACGGCTTTGTAATAAATATGTCTTGGTATCTTGTACTAATACTTCTAATCTAGCTATTTCAAGAGAACATTCAAGAGAACTGGCTACATTGCTATATGCATTTTAAGGTCAACTTTCACCGAAACCAAACTATGGTAATGGTCTGCATCACATTTAATTTATAGTTCAAATTGAGTCACTTGTCTCTTTAGTGCTTCTTAATTACACTTCTCTTTACCATTTTCTACCTAGATTATATGCCTGATGTTGATTTTAAAATACCAAACTAAAAATTCCACTCAATGTCATATTTAGAGGCCTTTTAAAATGCACTAATTCTAAGAATAGATAACAATCCACATATTTGCTTGCATTCTCGGTGTAAATCGTCAATCTGTGCATAAATCCTACCTCTCGTTCATGGTGCACTGACGGGGGCCTTGAGCGCACTGTGACATGTAACTGCTACCAGTGGCTATCATGACGTCATTTGCAATCCCAAATGGATAATGTTCAACATTTCATCCTCACCTGGGAGTTTCTGTTAATTTGATCAATAAGCTGGTCTATATCTGCTCAGATGACCCCAGCAATTTCCCATTGACTAATCCGGGAAGAGACATTATTTGATGAACTGCTGTGAAACAAAGTGAATGGTGATCATGATGCAATGCAGAATTTATGTTTGCCAGTCCTCAGGCTCATAGCACGCAGGACTGTGTTGTCTGCTCTATATGTACTTAGCCTGTAGACTGCTCTTCTGTGCGGGTCTCACTACATTTATGTGCAGGATAGCCCATGCACCAGACGGGGTAATGAAAGAACCTGTTTGTCTGTCTTTCTCCTTTGTGCTCTTGTGGAATTTGGTAAGATTCTCTCTTATTGCTATGTTGAATGATAAAACATGCCAACAAATAAGTTTGGATCTTACCATGTGTTACCTGGAAAGGTTTTTAATGCAAGTTCAACTTCTGTAATCATTATCAGATTATTCATTCTTTTATCAGGTGTAAGTCTGAGTAAATCATATTTTCTACAAACATGGCCATTTAATCAAAATTTTCAAAATATATTCTGAAATTGTTGCTCTTTTCAGTGACTGTACTATGGATACAGAAGTCTGCCTTTTTGTTATCTAACAATGGCTCCTTGGGATTTCTCTCATTTCAAAGAGCCTATAGCTGGCCTCACTTAGTCTTTTTATTATACATTTTCCATTGTACTATTTATTTATCTTTATTATCTCCTTTTGTATAATTTTGTGGTTTTCTTTCTAACAGTTCCAGAAAAATGATTAGTATAATACCTCTCAAGATATTATTTTATGCAATAAATACCTTTAAGTCATAATTTAAGGCCAATTACTCTCTGAACACGCTTATTTTTCTTCTTCCAGTTCCAAATACTTTCTAAATTCTATTTTATTGCTTCTTCTTTATAATTCCTTTAGTGTGAGTCTGTTGGTGGTTGTGAATTCCTTAGCCTTATTTAAAAAAAAAAAAAGTGTGTTTATTTCACTTTAATTCACTGACAACTTCTAACCTGAGGGAATTCACCACCAACATTTATGAGAATATATTCACTACTTACAGATATATAGCTGGGTAGCTAATTTCCATTGAAATTTTTTTTCTCCCTATGGAGAAATATCTACTATATCTCTCTACCATACTCCCCACCTTCCCTCTTTTACCTCACGTGTCTTCACAGGTCATTTGAGTTGACTATTCTCTTGGCTCTGATGAAAATATAATGCTAAATCCTTTCAGCAGGTTATTGTACTTTTTCACTTTTAGAATTTCTTCTTGAGTCTTTTTCTAATTATGCGTGAATTTTCTAAAGGCCCCCACACTATGCTAAAATTTTAAAAATTACCTGACATCCCCTATTTGTAAACTATGCTGCTATTTTATGTATGGTGCTTTCTTCGTCAACTCAAGCTGTGGTCACACAGTACCATAGGGTAGGGGACAGGAAGACTAACATCTAGATGTAGTAAGGACAGCTGCTTTTCATTTTTGGAAGACAGACACCACCTTTCCGTGTTCTCACTGGACTCCTTCTGAGAATGAATCCACAGTGAGATGTGTGGTATCATGTAATACAGGTATCAGTCCCATCACATGGAGTTAGGGGTACACACACATTCAATTACTTGCTGGGTATTCTATTATGAAACAAATTATAGCAATAATTTAAGATCTTGACTTCGTATTATCTTCTTCTAGGAGTCTAATGGATAGAAAGTTTGGGATTCCTTTTAATTCATTCCCTGGTATGGGTATGGGATTGGTATGAGGGCTGGATTACGACTGGCACAGGCTTAGTCCAGGGGCATATCGTTCTGCGATCCTTTGACTTTCTACCCAGGAGAGAAGGTTTATCATGTATTGGGTCACTGATGCCTTTAGTGAAAAAATAATGCCAAATCCTGGCCTCAGCTCTCTGTAATCCCATCTCCCCTTGGCTACCTAGGTTTTTGCTATTTTGTTACCTCTAACATTTTTAAAAATTCTGTGCATTTTTTTTCACTTGAACACATTAGGAGAAACTAAGTAGCACAGAGATAGAGTGGATAATCAGAAAATTTAATCATGTTGACATGTCAGAGCCTGAGTGCTGACCTCTAATGGCTCAGGGTTTTTATCTGACATCACCTTGAATTCTTTACATTATTAGTGGGACATAAGTTTGTAAGGTTATATAATTTGGGGCACAGAGAGGAAATTTCTTAGTGGTTAGTCAGTGATTTAAAAAAAAATTACAAATATAGAATAGAAAGCTGTTTGCTCCAGCGTGTTTTTACCCATGGTTTTGTTTTATGAGATATCTGACCCAGGATGGAACTCAATGACACAATTGTGCTTGGTTATGATAAGAACAGAACAAGGTTGTTTATTCTTTTCAGCTTAGAATCTGAGATGTTTGCCAAACACTGCTAGCACAGAAAAGGGGAGAGAGACTTTAGTTTGATTGAAATGTCTACCATATACCTAAAAATTACTCTGCAATTTTTTTAGTGCAAAGTTTAAGTTAAATTATTTGATGTATTAGTAATAGAAGGGCAAGTCACACCATTTATTTTCCTTCTTAGTTTGAAAATATCTCCCCTGTATACATTTTAGTCTTTTAATAACTACTTAACTTCAGCTGACCTAACCATACCTATAATTTATCACCTTTAAAATAAATTGTAGGGAAAATAATGGATCTGTAATAGTGGTATAATGGTTTCCCCTGTTGTTTTTGTTGTCTTTCTGATAATTCTAGGGTGTGAGATGTTTTGTTCATTATTGCAATTCAGAGAGTTATAGCCAGGTGTGGTGGTCCATGCCTTTAATCCCAGCACTTGGGAGGCAAAGGGTAGGAGGATGGCTCTGAATTCGAGGCCACTCTGAGCTATGGCAAGACTGTGTCTCAAAAACAAAAATCCAGACAGTCAATTTAGGATTGATGGGGAATTTCTTTCGTTAGACGTTTCCACTGAGAAGTAAAAACCAAAATGGCAGACAGCTCAGATAAGACTGGAGAGATCGAGGGCTTTCATCTAGGACCAGGTGCTTAAGGCCAATGATTGATCCCTTCTCAGCATGAGGGCTGGGGAGAGGATGGGAGGCAGTTTTTCTGGAACTATCATGTTCTTTTTTATCAGTTCTTTCATTTCAAAGACAGTTCTACGTAAAGCACAGGTTTTCCTGCCTGGGGACTTTGTTTTAGAAGAGGCACGATCTGCTCCCACAGTTGTTAGTCATGGTTCTGAACTATTCGCATAGAGCCTCTGATACTGTGACAAAGTTTGTCCCGTGATAAGGCCACAAGATGATAATGTTGAAACAAAATAGCCAGGGCAGTGGGTCCAGGAATGGACTGTGTTCAGTGGGTACTACCCAACTACCTTTTAGGTCAGAGAAGGCACATACTGTAGAGATAGTTGGCTTGTGTGTCCTGCACTGATATCCTGGTTGAGCATGCTACATACTAGCTTGTCTGAGAAGGTCCAAGCAAGGAGCCATCACTATGTAAGAGGTGGCAGAGGGGACACTGAAGGCATCAGATCAGGTGAAGTGAATACACATTAGCTGTGACTCTTCATAGCCTTACTTCATGTAAACATCAAATGTTCTCAAGAAATCCCCCCACCCCCCTTCCTTTTTAGCCAGAGCAAAGACAGAAATCACATACTGGAAGGAAAGTACTTTGGCACTAAGGGGACACCGTACGAAGTAATGTGCAGCCATCCATTTCTTCCGCCCTCAAAATTTTTCTGTGCTGATGGACCAAGTCGTTCCAAGATTCATAAGGGCTACATTTAACTCTGACTTGGTGGAAGAGTTCCCCATTACTGGTAGCCTGAACCAGTAAGACCGTATTAGAGGAAGTTGGTTCTCAGTAAAACATTTTAGATCCAATCAAATTAAACTGGTAGAACATCCTGAATCTTTGGGTGGACTGCCTCATAGATAGGCATCCAGTATATTTGAATTGTCACCTTTATGTGTAAAGGTAACTCATTTAGTAGGACATTAGATAAGATATGGTCTATCATTCCCAAAAGCACTAGGGGCTTCATTTATGTTTATCTAACCCACGTAATACAGTCCTTGCAACTGAGATTCAATTTTAGAATCCAAACTCATTGGAAGGAAAAGAAGTGAAACCTCTGCTTCTTCGACAACAGTGGGCCTTTCTCTGGCAGAGTTTTTGAACATATTCAAGCTTCTTTAATCTTACATCTGTGATCATATCAGTTGGTAGATAATGAGACCTGTTCCCTCCCCATGGGAGCTGGAGTTGAAGGCCGTCTCTCAAATGTACTGTGATGACTCCCTGAGACATTCCCACCACAGGCTGTTTGTGTGAAGGGTAGACACACTCTAAGGCTAGTGGGGTGCATTTTAAAAGGCCCGATTTACATTCCAGAGCATGTATTGAATAAGCAGGTATCTCCTTTCTCATCAGCCACAGCTGTCCAGTGGCTGAACTTAAGAGTGTTTTTTTTTTTTAAATATTGGTGTCAAAATTTCCCTCGACAGTGTATCTGTAACTACTAATAGTGTTGTTTTGGGCTGTCAGTAGCTTTGAAATTGCACTGCTCTGTTATGAGTAACTGAGAAGCAACCAATTATCTATAAAATAATGATGTGGGGGAGAGCTTGATGAATTACCGACGGTCTCTGAGTTGCCAGAGTTGGGGGTGATGCTTACACACTTGAAAACCATACATCACTCAGTTCCAGTGGGGAAAAGGAGATGACAAAAAAAAAAAAAATCTTCCCCCGTGGGTGTGGACACGGCTGGATTAAAATTAGGTAGGCGACCTACTGCTGATGTACACTGGCAGCAAATCCAAGTGTTAAAGACCTACAGAGAGAATTCCCTTGCTCCAGCAAGGAGGCAAGCTTAGATAATAAATGCAGATGTGCTGTCATCTAATGTGATTTAGAAAGACGAAAAGAGCCATCGCAAAACCGATCCCGGAAATGTGCTCTGTGTTCAGGGAGCCAACGCATCAATTCACCAAGGCAGGAAGCAAACGCTGAGTTACTGGAACCAAAGGTTTCCAGGCTCATCAGGGACCTGTCAGAGGGGTGACTGCAGCCCCATCCAGTGGGCTGCTGAGCTCTCTGAGCACAGTGGAAAGTGTTTGCCTGACAAGCAAGGGACACAGAGTATGACTAAAACCCAGGGCTGCTGAGGGTCCCCCTGGGTTTCTGCATAAAGAAAACACGGAGTGGGCATTTCTACTAACCTCTGTCCAAAACAAGCAGTGGACCACGTCTATGGCCCTTTACCTCTAGTGCTATTGTTATATAAGTGTTTCCCATTCTTCCCTGTGACCGCTTGCTAACTAACATGACTCTTGGCAGGCAGTGGTTTCACAGAGAGCTGATCAGGCTACATGTGCACCTTGCCTAGTGTCTTCTAGCCAAGTTAGAGCCACCAGCCCCAGAGATAAGAGTCTGGTTTTCCCATATGGACCATAGCTTCTATACGTGGCTAATGAAGAAGTACTGGGGTGAGCGTTAATTCTCACCTTCCATGGACTTTGCTGCAAATGTAGAAATCATATTGCTATTGAAGATAATTGTCTGGAACCTTTTACTGAATGGGTTATTCTCTTTCAATCTTTCTAGAATTGAATACCTAACAAGCCTGGCCTTGATTTCCAGAAGACAGAGAATACCCTAGTAGCTACAGGTAAGCAAATCTATGTAGCAGCACTGTTTTTGCTTTACATTTAGTGCTAATCTCCAATACTAGTCTTTTTTCACTGAGGTGAAGCTATGCAATTCAAGTTAATGGGCTGAAATTCCAAAAATGAATCAAGAAATTAAAAGTAGGAATGCATGAAGTTAGAGAAACAGTTGACTGGTCCAAGTCAATGGGCCACTATGGATCCTATTCCATAGATGCAGTGTGGGAGAGAGGAGAGGTCCTCACTGGGAAACAAGAGAGACCACTGGATTAGTGAAGAGTCTAAAAGGTGTCCTTGAGGGAGGCTGTGAGAGTAGGTCCATGGGAAGACAAAGAGCATAGATTTTGGGTTGGATCTGCAGTGTTCACATGGGACCCTGGAATCATACCTAACAAGACTGAGACGGGGCTTTATAGTAGAGTGGTGCCAACCAGTTGTTTCAATTCACCCTGCCCAACACTGATATGCTTCTAGAAATCTAGGAGGCCAAGTTCATTGGAGTTTTTACATCAACAACAAGTATGCAAACAAATTTGGTGGGATAATCCAGGATCCTAGTGTCTAAAGGGAAGTATGTTTAGGACTCCAAGTCTCTCGTTTCCAGGCCCTTATTTGTGTGGTACTGCCAGATGTAGTCAGGAGGCAATTTCTTTAGCCTGTAACCAAAGACTCTTAGAGAGACAAATATTAATTAAAACAACCCACCTCCAGGGCAGGCAATGAGGGTGTCCACGCAGCCCAGGGGGAATGAACGTGGCCTCCTAGCATGAAAGAGCGATTCCTTCTAGCCAGGCCACTGCATCCAGGCAGGGACCCTTACTTTGTTGATTATCCATTAAAGAAGTCAGTAACCTTACTAAGAAAGCGTTTGAGGACTTCTGGGTAGAAGCCTGTCTGGGTGAAGTGGAGGCTCATAGTTAGTGGAGCAAGGGACCACGGCAATTCTACATTGCCAGCCAACTGCTGCCATGACCAGACTCACACTACTGCAAAGGACTCTTGGAACACACTTGGGGCCAACAGCCACATATAACCTAGCCCTGTATTTGAAGGCTCTAGGGAAACAGCCACCCAAAAGTCCAAAGAATGAGAGAAATAGAGACTATAGGAACAATGTGGAAAATTAAAGTTATTAAAACAAACTTGAATAAAATCTAGAAACCCTAGAAGAAACAGGAACCACGTGGATTCACTGCTGAATTATACCAAACTTATTTCATGAAGCCACTATTGTCCTGACACTAAAACCACAGACCAATTCCTATGATGACATGGACACAAACTAAGATCATATACTATGATCTAGTGGGTTTAATTTCAGGGATGCAAAGCTGATTCAAAATAAGCAACACAGCATGTAAGTAACCCTAAGGACAGAGCATCTCACAGATGCAGAAAAGGCATTTGACAAGTTCAACATACCTTCATGATAACCATCTGGAATAGATAAAACCTGTCTCCACAAAGGGGAGAAGGACAGTATTTTCTCTAATATCTGGACTCTTATTCAATATAGTGCTTAAAGTCTCAGCTAGATCACTACGGGGAGAAAGAAAAGAATATGGGACCTAGAGATAAAGTCACACACCTATGGCCACGTAGTTTTTGATAAATGTGTCAAAAACATACATTGCAAACAAAACGTGCTGGCAACATTAGATATCCACCTGTAGAAGAATGAAATGACATCCATACCTCTCACCTTGTACCAAAATCAATTCAAACTGTAACTCATACCTCAGTTTACAACACAAAATGCTGGTACTGTGACAGGGGAATACACTTCATGATACAGGCATGGGCGAGAACTTTCTGAACCCGTCTGTAACAATACAGAAAATAGCCCTACAACTTCAGCAGTGAGACCACAAGAAATTAAAGTTTCTCCACAGACAGCCTACAGAATAGGGGAAATCACTGTCAGTTCTCAAAAGAAGAAACTTAAGAAGTGTTCAACATCTTGAGTCATTCTAACCAGGTACAGATGGAATCTATCATCAAGAGGAAGAAAGAGGTCTGGAGAGATGGCTTAGCATTAAGGTGCTTGCCTATGAAGCCTAAGGAACCCCCCGCCAGTACCCAAGTAAGCCACATGCACAGGGTGGTGCAAATGAAGTATTTTAAATATTTTAAAAGAGGAAGCAAAACCCTCACCTTGAGCACAAACTGGTACAGCCACTATGGAAGTTAAATGTGAGATAGGTTCTGAAAACTAAAAATGAACCTACCATGTGACATAGCCATTCTACTCTTGGCCCAAAGTTTTCTCTCATATATGAATCTAGCTTATAAATGTATGTATATAAGTGAGTGTGCATGTGTACAAAGTTCTTACAAAAACTAGAAGGGGGAAATGTATTAAAAGGAAAGGTTTGGAATGAATCATGTAACCATAGGCAGGCTTGGTGTCAGGGGCAGGTATCTTTCTGGTAGGAATTACAAATTCAGTGTGCTTACCTAGAAGACAGGTGATGTCAGGGCTTAAGGCAAGAAAGAAGCAAAAGCTCAGAGAAACTTATAAACCAAGATTCCTGAACATTTAAGTCTCCATCAGATCTCTAGAAGACTTCTCTTAATAATAGACCTAGCTTTCTCATCTCTTCCTCTAAATACCCATGTCATCAGAAATCCAGAAAACATTAAGACCTTAGGAAATCAAATTAGAAGTGCTAGGACCCTTTTGAATAGTCCCAAATGCCACACTGGCTTTCTGCAGAAGGAACAGACTAGAAGGAGGTTTGTGATCACACCCATGGTCATCTATCAATTATTTCTTTTCATACACAGAAAGAAGACAACGGTGGAAAAAAATTTAAAAAGAAAATATGAAAGACGGCTGCTGTTACACCACGCCGTGTCCCTACAGGCCAGTGAGAACAGAGCCGATGCGAGCGCAGAGACGTCACCCCCATTAACGCTGAGGATGCCAGCTACCCCTGACGAAGCCTTGCAAAACTCTCCATTAAAATATGCCTGCAAAACCATTCCTCAACAAACCTGTGGGTTCTTTTTCTTGTCAATGACTTTTTCCTACGGAGGTGACAAACACCTGGCAGAGACCTCAGTGTCAGAGACCACCAGCCTTCGAATCACTCTCACAGGAGAAAACTGGGGGGCTCTGGAGGCTCTTTGGATCAGTGTGTAATTACCGTACTTTAAAAGGAGAGCCAAGGAGAGAAAGTCCAATAGAAATACATATTTAAGTATCTATTAAACACATTTCAAAATGAAAACAGCATGCCTTATTTTTCCCTTTACTTGTGGGGTATTCAGTTTAAGACCCACAGTATATGCCTGAAAGCGCGAGTCGTCCCAAACTCTCTACATATTTTATGTTATACATGCAATAAAGCTTAACTTATAAATTAACACTAGATTACAATCTAATGAAACACCATGATTTCCCCTTGTTCTTGTGAAAAGGGGTTAGCTGAACCATGAACACTGAAATAGCACTCCACCTCATAACAAAGGGGGCTACCACGCAACAAACTTCTGAAGATCCATGAATACCTGGACATGCTATAAAAGCTCTGTTTACTCCAGGTCTTTAAAGCAGGAGTTTCCCAAGGTTTAACATAGTGAATACATACAGAGTTCTATCAAGCAGTGACCTCTACCCGAGGCCTAGGCTTCTAAACAGCCAGAGACCCAGAACGACGGGAGAGGAACAGACCCAAGAGTGGAAGAAAGATGGAATTGTGACTCATAGGAAATAAATTCCATTTCACAGCAACCAAGGTTGGCCATCACACACCCTGCCCACTGCAAGGTTTCACCAAGTCCTTCCAGCAAGCACAGAGAATCAGGCACCTTAGGAAAACTCTTCCTTCATAATAATCACCTCTGGCCCAAATAACAGAGATATTAACCTGCCGTGGCGGAACTGAAAAAATTCTATTCTGATTCCTCAAAATAGGCATCCCTGAGTTTAAGAGGACATGCAGAGGGCCTGTGCTTTACTCCATACCCCGCTTTCCCAGCACAGGCCCTTTCACGAGCACCCCCTGGTGTGTGTGAGACACGCGCCGCCTGTCTGTACCTGGAAGTAGAGCCTCAGCTCGGCTGCCTCCTTTGCCATCTCCTCCTCAGATCTCCAGGAAGCTGGGGAGTCCTGGTCCTCTCTGTCATGTTTCTGGAGCTGGAGAGAGAGAAAAACGAGACATGGAGCGGGCTCATCACAGACTCTTTGAGATCTCTTGCACTAATGTAGGGGTACAGGGATGACTGCATGTAATTTTCAGTTTAAATAATAACAAGAAAGATGCCTTCTCCCTACTTCACCACCACACCTTGAACAGGAATGACACAGTCACCCTTCTATGGCTTTGACACCCTAACTGGGTGAATTGACAGCATTCATTAAGCTGATAGGGACATTTATATCAAGAAACATTTCTGTATATGTTGTTGAATATTACGTTTTACATATGTTTTATGTTTCTGTCTTCTTCCCTCACAACATGCTAAGAAAAATAATTTGTAGTTTAGTGGCACATGGGTATGCACGTTTCAATTACATTCCTTGCTAAATTTTCAAGGCAGAGAACTGCACCTAAGAATTGACTTTTACAATACTGTCTTCCAGGCACAAAGTGACCTTCCTATTCCTGACCTCACAGTGGCTGATGCTGCCTACACAAAACCTGCATAATAGGAGAAAAAGTGATGACATCAATAGAGAAAAGACTAGTTGGAAATAAGAAGGGATTCAGTGGAGGGGGAGTTTGGGAGGGGTCTATGATCATGGCATCAGGTATGGAGTTTGCCAATAAAAGTTGAAAAAAATAAAATAACCCGGTCAGGTTGCACCATGGCCCTGTTTACTGGTGACAGGAGACAGTGAAGTAGGGAAGGCAGAAGACTACAGAGGGCAGGACCCAGCAGTTCACCACAGTCCCCTGCGCTCTCAGGTTTTCTTCTTCTATAGGTCAGGCTCCTTTCACTTATTAATCCCCAATAGTCATCTGTGCTGGCCAATGGGTACTTGATACTCTCTTTGACTGAGCCTCTCTTCTATGAGCTCTGAGCAGTTTTGTGCTGGGAACCAAAACAGACTAAGCAAATGTATAATAATAAGAATACAGAGGCCATGAGGACTCAGTAAGAAATAGCATTTCCATTCAGAGAAACTACACAGCCAAAGACACAAAGTGTAGCTGCCCTGGTGGAGGAGATCACCCACAGTGAGAACTCGAGTGCTTCCTTATGCCTGTCAACAATTAAAGAAATGAACCCCAGAGAATTAAGATTTTCCCAGCAATCTCATGTGAGGGAGGAAAAGACTGGGGGGACTGGCACGAGCCAGAGCAGGGATCTGTCTCCCAGGAAAGGGTCCACAGACTCCTCACTTCCTGTATTATCATAAGCCTATTTCCCCCTTACGTTTTCTATAAAAGTACAATTCTGCCACAAAGAAAGTGGGAGGAAACTGCGGGACTTTCTCCAGTTTGGCCAAATTGTGAATAAATTCATTGCCTTTTATTTTTTGTATTTGTTCCTCTATGTTCTTTATCTTTTTCCAAATTTCTTTGAAGAAACTGCAAGTATATGAATTTAAATGTTCCCATAACAAAGAAACTATATGACAAAACAACTTACAAAATTAACAATTGGGGGTCTTAGTCAACTGACTTCCTCCTTATAACATCCTTTGTATGTGTATATGTATGTGTGTGTGTGTATATATATATATATATATGTAATATATAAAATATAAATATAAGTATATATATTACAATCCAGAATACATCTAAGATTTTCTTTGAGAGCTCATAAAATGCCCATTCTATCAGAAAGAGTAAGTCTTCAGGACTCTGTTACAATTCCACTTCATTACCAAACTGCCATTCCTCTGTGGGACTCATCTACACTGTCATATACTGAAGGAAGAAGATACTCACAAGAAACACTGGGCAATGAATGTGCTGATTGATGGAAATGACCTAACAGTGCCATCAATGAGAGACAGCATTTGTGATGTGAGAGGCAGTGTCTCTGATGTGCCTGGCTTCATTTAATCCTAACTGTTTCCCATAAGCACTATTTAACCCCATTTCTCCAGGACAAAACTAAGGACTACTTAAGAAAGGTCACCTCGCTATGCAATGGTGGTACATACCAGCATTGTCCCCAGCAGTTCTCCCTTATCTACCTTTATAATGGATGGATGACTCCACAGGTACTGTTTCTACTTCACATAAGTATTCACCCTCAAGTTGGATTCTCTAAAAAAATAACCTTGCCAAGTCTACCAAATTTCTATTAACCAAAGTAGGCAAGTTGCTCTCTCACATTCCAAACAACATAACCCAGGGAGCCCACTCTGGGCAGCCTTCAGCAGGTGCAGAAGTTTTCCCATTTGTTTCAGAGCAAACTTTGATGCAGAAGGAAAAACAGTGAAGGAACAATAGCCTGGCTCTCCTGCTAGCTGTTTCCACAGTGACTAAACGAGCTTCATTAACATAGAACTGGGCCACAAAAATCTTTATGAGGGTCATGGATCTTCCTTTCAGAATCTGGCTGCCAGCACACTGGTTTTACATTTTACCACATGGATTTAATTCTCCTTAGTGGGAGGAAACCACATTAGCAAGTCATTTCCTTCCTTGCACGGGCAGATATGACGCAGTTGCTACAGGCAAGTCAAATGGGATTGCTATTCTACTCCAGAACCCATTTTCATTTTGATACTACCTTCAGGTCTGTTATAAATCCATCTTGTAACAAACTCAATGTGATGATAAAGAACAATGCCAGGCCCAGAAAATATGGCCTTCCCACCGTGGTATTGCTACTGGAAGGCCCAGAAACCCAGCATTAAGTGGCCTCATCAACCCAGCTCAGACCAGATGAACCCAAATCATCTAGAACATTAATGCTTCCTGGCTATTAGGCGGCCTTCTGTTTTTGCCATGACTTACAGATGGCCACACAGTGCCAACACTTAGAAGTTGTTTATGGGAACTAGGAAACAAATAAAACTAAACATTATAAGCAAAATTCAATTGTACATGATTGTTAAAACTTCTGAAATATCCTTCCTCAAATTCCCAGATGGGAGTGTGTGGCTTTCTTCTGAACTGCTCAACCCTGGGTACCTATGGTGGTTTGAATCAGATGCCCCCATAAACTCAAGTGTTCGAAATCCATGGTTCCCAACTGATGGCATTTTGGAACTGGAGCCTTGTTGGAGGAGGCGTGTTGATGGGGTTGGGTTTAGGACAGTTCTAGCCAACTGTGCCTTGTCAGAGCTCAGCTCACTCTCCTGCTGCTGTTTTCCACCTGCTATGGCACAGGTCATGTCCAGCCTCTGCTCATGCCATGCTTTCCCCTGCCATCGTGATGCTTCTCCTCAAGCAAGCCAGAATAAAGACCTTTCCGCCTAGCAGCTGCTTTTGTTTGGGAGCTTTGTCCCAGCAATGTGAAGGTAACTACAGCAGTACCCACTAGAATCACCAAGAAAAATAAATTAAAAGTATTATCACCAATGATGCTGATTGGACAGAGTTTGTGGATTTAAAAAATAAATAACCTTTGGTGGGTCATCAAGTAGTGCCAGAAGATGCTACATGGGCGACTGGGGGAAAATGACCAATATCTGTCCAAGCAACTCATGGTCTAACCTACTTAGCAGCAAATAACTTGTTGTGATGCCCACACAAGTGCAATAGTGGCACACAGCCATGGTGGGGAACCAACTGCTCTCAATTTGGCTAACTGATCTCCTCAGTGGTACGGGACCCATAGCTGGAGCTGGGAAACAAGTCAGAACCATATCCAAACATAAGCCCACTCGCCAATATCAAGCTACCATCAATCATGGGCTACAAGAGGGCCTACACCTATTAAATTCTCTATTAAAAAGGTAAGGGCTATCTCATTTGTCCTGGTGCTAACTTACTCTCCGTTGGAGAATCTGCTTCTCTTTTTCAGATAGATGTAGATCCTAAGGAGAGAGCCACCCCATCATACCTCCAAAGGGCCCCGGCTGAAACTAAGAAAAATTGGCGAAACAAGCAAGGGTGCTGTTTTCCTGATGAACCGGATACCAGCACAAGGGGAAAGGAGATTAACACAGAGAAAAATCAACTCCTACCAAATCAGAGAGCCAGAGCCTCAGAGGCCCCCAACACCTCATCACTGAAGCAGACCAAAAATGAACCCAACATGGCTCAGGGAAAATTTGTGGAAGAGGGGGCGGAAAGAATGTCAGAGCCACATGTTGGGTCATGATATGCAGAGACATTTATCTTACCCATAACTGTGGGCTAACTCCACAATGCCTGACCCATATATCTCAACAAGGAGGGGCCAAGGGGAGGGGGTAGGTCACGGATGAGCCTAATAATGGTACCAAACTGACTGTATTTGCTGAATACAAAACTAACTAATAAAGAAAAAAAGAAAAAAAATAACAAGAGAGGTAAGATGGGTTAAGTCAGTAAAGCACTTGATGCCCAAGTCTATAGACCTGAGTTAGGAGCTCTGGTGCTCGCGGGAAAGCCAGGTGTGGTGGCATGTGCCTACAATCACAGCACTTGGGGGGATGGTGACAAGCAGAACCCTGGGACAAAATGGATAGGTGTTCTGTCCCAGAGGGTGAGCTCTGGGTTCAATGAGAGACTCTATGTCAATAGATAAGGTGGACAGCAACTGAGGAAGACACCCGGCATTGACCTCTGACCTCCACACGCACCTGAATACACACAGGTGCACCCACACTTGAACACACGCAAAGATAAAGACACAAACACAACTTCTCATTCACTTCCAAGGTGTGCTGCCCTGTGTGACCAACACTGTTATGGGAAGGACGTCTGTGTGTGCAGGCATGAGCTCACAGACATAGTTGTCACCCTGTATCCATGGGGCCAGAACCTTCCTTAGGGACACAAAACCCCACATGTGTACAGGTTCCTGTTTTAACATGGCATGGGATTTGCATTGTACCTCTCTACCTCCTGCGCCATAGTTTGCTTCTCTAGATTACCTACAACAGCTACAGCAATGTAAATGCTGTGCAAGCAGTCATAACGTGAACTCACTAAGACAATGAGGACAGGGATGAAGGGATGACCCCATGGTTGAAAGTGCTTGCTTGCAAACATGCTAGACTGGGTTCAATTCCCCAGTACCCGCTTAAAGGGAGAAGCACAAAAGTGACATGTGCATCTGGAATTCATTTGCAGTAGCAAGAGGCCCTGGGACACCCATTTTCCCCCTCTCAACTAAATAACTATGTACAATAAACATTAGAGAATAAGGGCAAAAGGTTTGCGTCTGTTCAGTAAAGGTGCAGTTTCTTTCCCAATATTTTCTGTGGTTAGGTGGACTCATGCAGATAGCATGGCTGTGGAGACCACACCAGACCACATCTACCTTTAAGCCTATTCCTCATGAACTTTCAACACTCTCACATCAACTCGGCACTGCTGATGTTCTGTTTACCCTGGGGTTCAAAGGTTTTTTCTCAGCAGCACTGAGATGCTAACCAGCCCAGGGGCCACTGAATCAGTTTTCGGTCTCTTCAAGGACAGGGTGGCTGGTGATATCCGCGGTGGGAGGGATTTGTGTCCTGCAACAGCCACCAAGAAGACAAGGAAATGGAATGCTGTGAAGTTAATGAAAATGAACCACTTCCCCGAAGCAGCCTGAGAGCCTGGAAGCTGTAACTCTGTCTAATAAAGAGACGACGCAGCAATCTCAAGCAGAAGCTTATCTAAAGGTATTGTCTACCTTGAGTGAGCAATGATGAGGGAGTCGCACCTGCAGATGAACCTACAGATTGCTTAACGCTGCCAGAAGGGAAACATGAAAACCACTTATTAACACTCCAGACTTCATCTGTCTCTGCATTGCCACGGGCCAGCTGAACTGGACAGTGTCCTTCCTACAGGGCGATGGGGTTACCTGTAATGAGAAGGTGCTGGGGCCTGCCCATCTACCTGAAAAGGTCTGGAAGACTCACAAAGATTCTACAGATGAATGGTTTCATAATAAAGAAAGACCATCCAGGGCTGGAGAGACGGCTTAGCAGTTCAAGCACTCACCTGCAAAACTTAAGGACCCAGGTTCAATTCACCAGAACCCACATAAAGCCACATGCACAAGGTGGCGTATGCATTTGGAGTTCGTTGGCAGTGGCTGGAGGCCCTGGTGTGCCCATTCTCTCTCTTCCCTTCCCCCACCACCCAATGATAAATAAATAAATTTTTTTAAAAGACCATCCAACAATGACCCTCCTAAGATATGATGCAGTCCACAATGTAATTAACAATGACAAATAGAGCATGATACTAACTTTCTACATTCTCTCCAGTTTCCCTCCCCATAAGCACACACACACACAGTGTTTAATGCTATTACTGGCTACTATTATTATTATTACATTTAGGCTACATACACTGTTCCCGGATAGTGACCACTGACCACCCCAAAGAATTACTTGTATAAATCAAAGGACCTTCCCATGTTTTCTAGTGATCTACATATGTGTGTGTGTATATATATATATATGTATGTATATATGTGTATATATATACATATACACACACATACATATATGATCTTTTGGACCTATCTCCCCTGTCAAAGATGAAAAGTTATGATCAGAATGAAAATATATGGCAATTATATCTATTGAAACATCCGTGACTGAGAATAAAATTGACATCCTTCATTTCTAGAGTCATACATAAGCATTTCTACATTGGTGAGGGTCCAAGACAGTCAAAATTAACCTAGGAAAATGGCTTCCATATTTTCCAAATAAAATACCAGTTATCAAGTTAATTTTGGGAGGCTAGGAAGATGACTCCATGGTTAAAAGTGCTTGGTTGTAAAGCCTGCCACCTGGGTTCACTTCCCCAGTACCCACGTGAAGCCAGATGCACAAAGTGTTGCACGTCTCTGGAGCTCATCTGTAGCAGCAAAAGGCCCTGGCACACCCATGGTGTTCCTTCCTCTCCCTCTCTCTCTCTTTCGTACACACGTACACACACACACACACACACACACACACACACACACACAATTTTTTTTTCCTAGGTAGGGTTTCACTGTAGTCCAGGCTGACCTGGAATTTACTATGTAGTCCACGGGTGGCCCGGAATTCATGGTGATCCTCCTACCTCTGCCTCCCAAGTGCTGGAATTAAAGGCAGGCACCACCACGCCCAGTTTACAAAATTTTTTTAAAAGACATTCAGTCAGAGCTGGAGAGATGGCTCAGCTGTTAAGGCACTTGCTTGCAAAGCCTGATGGCCCAGGCTCAATTCCCCAGTACCCACATAAAGCCTGATGCACAAAATGGTCCGTGCATCTCGAGTTTGTTTGCAGTGGCAAGAGGCCCTGATTCGTCAATTTTCTTCTCTCTCTCCCTGTGCTTACAAGTAAATAAATTTTTAAAAAGACATTCGGTTAATTTGTTTTTTGATTTTTAGAGGTAACATCTCACTCTAGCCCAGGCTAACCTGGAATTCACAATGTAGTGTCAGGCTGGCCTTGAACTCATAGCGATCTTCCTACTTCTTCCTCCTGAGTGCTGGGATTAAATGCATGTGCCACCACATCTGGCTCATTCAGTTAATTTTTGAACACAGTCAAATTCCATGATTATTGTGGTTATATTAATACTATTTTTTTTGACTCAGTGAAATTTAAATTTAACTCAGCTTTGTATTTAATGACTTATGGCTTCCGTTAACAGCCTTATATCCACTCATAGCTCACTAGGGCAAGAGTGGCAAGGCTGGGGGGGGGTGGGCTACTAACATCTTTACAAGTGGATTTGAGCCATACTCCACAGGAGGGATTCCCTGAACAAAAATCTATGGCTGTGAAGGTCACAGATTCTAGCAGGGAAGCTCCCACTCTTATTGGCTGAAATGGACAAGATGCACCTGCCAAGCTGCATCTAATTATTGATTCTTCTGCCCATAGATTGGCTCTGCCATCAGCTTTAGCCAGAGAGCTTCTTTCTGCGGTTGTCAGAGACTCGTGACTGCTCAAGGTGTGGAGCACAAGCAAGCACTAAGCGTTCAGCCCCAATGGGACATCGGTGTCACCCTGCCAAGGCTTAGGGATCCCCACAGCAGAAGGGATGGAAAGAATATGAGCCAGAGGATAGGGAGGAGAGCTGTCTTCCAGACATGGCCTGGCCATTACACTCCTGAATTCATAGCAACTGTGGTTATCTGCACAAGCTCTCCATAAGATGGGGTCTGTCACCATTGTGTCATGGTAAGCCCCTCCCCTCTCTGAGGAACTACTGGCAGTTAATGGTTGTTAGGAGAAGGGGAGATTCTCCAGACCCTTTCTTATTCAAGCAACCTTAATGAAACTCAGCAGGTCACCAAAAGAAAAAGGAAAAAGAAAGAAAGAAAACAAGAGACAGACATCAACATATAAAGAGGACTGTTAGGAATAAGACATGGTTCAGTAGAAATGGGGTGGAGAGAAGAGATGGTAATGAAGGGTCAAAACACATTGTATACACATATAAAATTGTCAAAAATTAACTAACTAAATATAGCTGGGCTTCCTTATTTTATTTGGTAACTTAATTTAGAAGATACTTGGAAAACTGTCAGAGGGAGAACTCAGCCTCATTTGGTAACTGGGTTATTCTCAATCTTTGTTACCTATGAATCATGAAAATAAAAGGTTGTCCATCCATATGAAACTTGGTACTGGCATTTTACACACTCTGTGACTACTATTATTTATTATTATATGGACAGCCACACAAATCATGAGCACTGTTTTAGTTCCCAGTGTCTGAGTCCCAAGATCCATCTTTTCCTATTTTAACATCTCTAAAGTAAAGTCATGTCCTATATACATTACAAACACCTATGAAAATTGTCAATAAAAAATGCAGCTGGAGGGATGGCGTAGAGGTTAAAGCATTTGCCTGCAAAGCCAAAGGACCCAGGTTTGATTCCCCAGGACCCGCGTTAGCCAGATGCACAAGGGGGCACATGCATCTGGAGTTCCTTACAGTGGCTGGAAGCCTTGGTACGCCCACTACCTCTCTCTCGCTCTCTCTCCCTCTTTCTCTGTCAAAGAAGGAAAGAAAGAAAGAAAAATAAAATATGAAAAAAAGTTCACAAAGCATAACCTGGGCTGCAGAGATGGCTTAGCAGCTAAGGAGCTTACCAGCAAAGCCAGAGGACCAGGCTCAATCCCCAGGTCCCACATAAATCCAGATGCACAAGGTGGTACCTGAGTCTGGAGTTCATTTGTAGTGGCTAATGGCCCTGGTGTGCCCATTCCCATTCCTCCCTCTCTAATATATAAAATAAATATTAAAAAAAGAAAAGTGTAACCCATACAACCCACAGTGTTTCATAATCTGAATGGCAACATGTTCCTTTCTTAGCAGTACAGAGCAAAACGGCACTTCCAGGCTGGAGAGATGGCTTAGTGGTTAAGGCACTTGTCTACAAAGCCCAATAACCCGGGTTTGACTCCCTAGAACCCACGTAAGTCACATGCACACAAGGTTAAACAAGCGCACGAGGTGGTGCGTGCATCTGCAGTTTATGCACACTGGCTAGAAGCCCTGGTGCCATTTCTCTCACTCTCTCTCTCTTTGATAATTAAAAAACAAAACAAAAAACACAGCACTTCCATGTCTGGGAATTCAAGGCACTGTAAGCAGGTCTCCCTCCATCTCTCCTGCATCAAGTCACACAAGTTAAATGCACATTCCTGCAACAAGATGCTGCACCAAGGCGCATGGAGTGTCTGTTTCTTTCCTTATGAGGCAACAAAAGTCAAAACAGTTCTCAGAGATGCTCTGTTCTTGGGAGGAAACTGCCTGCCAAGGTTTCAGAGTCTGTCAGATCTTGAACCCTAGTTCCCATCCACGTTCAACTCTCTGGATTGGCTCCTCCAAGAGAATTCTGTTACTATACCATCTTGAAGAGAGATTTTTTTTTTTTTTTTAATGCTTCTGCAGTCATCCTACTTTATCTGCTTGAAATGGCTTTTGGGGAATGAGTGTTAACAGGGTTTCTGATGGAAGTGCTGGTCTGTGTGGATTTTGACACTGCCCCCTCCTGTGCCTTGAGTGTGTTATCTCAAGGCATGTGGGGGGATGATTAACTCCCTGATGGAATGCTCAAGCAGCCCAGGTGACTGATGCTTTTATGGCTCTGTAATAGAATACAGTGGGAAGAATGATTCATAGTAATTTAAATGTGTGCTTTAAAAAAAAAATTGGAGTTAACCTGTAGTAAATGTCATACTGTTTTCACAAGAAGGAAAGCCAATTTAATGCTGTTCTTTAAGCATCAAGTACCTGAATATAAACTTGGTTGTTATAATGAAATAATATATTTATGGTTATAAGTCTTATAAAACAATATTCAGAGGAGACAGCTTAAAACATTTCTGATGCTTATGTTTACATTGGACTTGATGTAAATATATTCTTGACAGGAAAATAATTACATTGAATACGAAAGTAAATCTTTAATGTTTAATGATTGGATTCTCTGTAGCTTATAACTCAACTAATATATTGAGCACATATGCAAGGCTCTGTCCTAAGTCTTATCAGTGACACATCTATCAATAGATAAACCTATAAAATCTTCATCTTCTGGGGACTTAACACTTCATAAGGCAGCTTCACATGTATATAATTTGAGTCAGAGTGGCATACCCATACTGAAAGCCCCACGTGAGTGTTCTGGGAGGAGAATGATCCTTACAGGTTTTTAAGATCGTGAGGAGACTGGGAAGGACTCCCTGAGGCCACGGTCACATCTTTAGCAGCCTCGGGATGGGCAAGCCAGTTCTGTAAGGGTGTGTCCACGGCTGGCTTTCTCAGCTAACCAGATTTCCTGTAGTTTTCTGTGTAACTACAATGGACCATGTCTCCATGTTTTAAATTTTATTTTTAGGTTTTTTTTTGTTTGTTTGAGGTAGGGTTCCACTGTAGCCCAGGCTGACCTACAACTCACTCTGTATTCCCAGGCTGGCCTCAGACTTGGGGCAATCCTCCTACCTCTGCCTCCCAAGAGCTGGGATCAAAGATGTGCGGACCACAGCCCGCTCTGAGGGCCTTTGAAGAGGAATCCTGCGAGACATCTTCTGAATGTCTTTCTATGCTAGAAAGGTTCACAAGCCAGTTCTTTGCATGATTATAGAGAGAAATTCAGGTAATCAACAGGGCCTTTACCATTGGATTAGTTGCCAAATCTTTGACTTAAACATAACTTGCTTGAATAAGTGGTTTTTTTTTTTCCCCAACTGCTGCCAGTGGTGCCAAAATGCTGAAATAAGACTTTATATTCATCAGTGGCATCCCACTCTCAAGGAGCATACAGTGTTGATATTTAAGAATTTTTAACCCCCTGAAGTATTTATCAATGAGAAAAATCACAACACCAGAAAATAATTATGCCAAACCACTGTTCTATAACTGAGCCCAATTGCTTATCCAATTATCTATTAAAGTATCACGTTGTCAAGCTGGTGGCTAGAAAAGGCAAATGAGATGTTGCGGGCACCACAGTTTATACCAGTTATTATGCAACCAACTGAATGGTATCATAACATCCCATACATCCCATAAAACCTGCACAAACCAAGGTGGGTATTTCAGGCTTACTGCAATGCGTACCTTCCATCAGAAGAAAATCACTTTAATTATTTAGGAGGCGGCAGGGGGAAAATGTAAGAGCCACAAAGCATACAAGGTTGCCGTGATATCCATGACCTCACAGTGGCAGATGCTACCTACACACGACCTGCATAACTGAGAGGGAAAAAGATGATGACACCATGGCGGATTGTTCCTCCTCAAACTGTGAGCTAAAATAAGCCTTCCCTTCTTTAAGTTGTTGAGGTCAGGTATCTGTCACGGAAATGAGAAAAGTCACCTCCAGTTCACCTATTATACCGAGCTGTGTGTTTGTAAGGGACATGACTGATCTCACTTTGGAAGACCATCCCATTACAGCAGTACCTGTGGCTATAAAAGAGGTCAACTGCATTCACTGGCATTTGTTTGTTCTCTTCAATTAGTAAAAGGCACTCAGCCATTTCTACTCTGGTAAAAGTCTTCCTGCCTGACTCCCTTATGTATGGTAGAAACAAGCCAACTGTAAAAAAAAACAAAAACAAAAACATATTTCCTTGTGTTACTTTTTGTTGCTGGATGAACACCCAACCAGAAGCAGCTGATGGGAGGAGAGAGTTCATGTCAGGTTTGTGGAATCCAGGGGAACACTATCAATGACAGAAGAAGTGGACTCACTTCCACAGAAGCACGGGAAAGACACGCCACCTGAACGGACCGCGGGTAAGAACAGCCAGAGCCCCACACTGCGCTGAACACACCTCGCGGCTGCATCACCGGATCTGCCCCTCGCGACACCTCCTCCACAGACTTCTGGACCCTCAACTGCCAAGCTCAGTGAAAAATACCTCAGGCTATGGGGGACATGCTTTCGTGTTCAAACCACCACGCTTTGTACCCTCACTGCCTACTGTCTGACACCATTTGGTTGGCAGGAACTATCTGTTCAACGTGTCCTAAAATTGCACTTTCCTTCCACACACACTTGCTATGCCAGTTCATCACACCCACTCTCACAGGAAACCTTCGTGTCTCCTAGGAAGGAGAATCCCTCAACCAATGTCACATGTCACAATGTCACATCAAGTTTGCTGGTGCCAACCGCACCCCTGGGGTCCCTCTCTAATTATCTCTTTGGACCTTTGCTTGTGCCGACTTGTTTTTGTTTGTTTGTTTTTGTTCTTTTGAGGTAGGGTCTCACTCCAGTCCAGGCTGACCTGGAATTCACTGTAAAGTCTCAGGGTGGCCTCAAACTCACGGCAGCCCTCCTACCTCTGCCTCCTGAGTGCTGGGATTAAAGGTGTACGCAGCCACGCCTGGTCCAACTTTAAAAAAAAAAAACATGGTATTACAGCAGCATAGAATACAAAAAAAAAACAAGGGGAAAAAATTTAAAAAAAATTGCTCAACATGTCAACTAGTGTGGGAGATAAAAATTGGCTATGCAGCTTAGGGTGACAGGTCCCCGAAGTAGATAGCTTTCTTTTGGCTAAATGTGAGAATTATCCCTGGGCCTATAGGGGAAAATCTAAGTCATTACACTTTGCTAAAGGTCAGAAAAGGTCAGGAGGGTCTGGCCTTTCCATACCTCACCCCTTCAGGGAATCCTTCTACTCCCTTCTGAGAAAGCCCTTTCCTAGAGAATTATGATTCTGGGAAGATTGCCCTTTTCCAGAATTCCTGACCCCAGACATCTGACCTCAGGACTACACTGGCTAACCCATGGGGCTCACATCAAAAGCCCCCGCCCGGCTCTCAAGGCTGGCTTCTCCACACCCCCCCTTACTTCCCTGGACAAGATCTCTGCTTTGCTTCCTTCCCTTAACTTCTGGACTTCCCAAGCCCCATCTTGCCTCCCTGGGCAAAAGTTATGTCTTCCTTCCTTCCTGCCTGCCCTTAAGTCCCCCTTCCCTTAAAGCTCTAAGCTTTAAGACCTTTTCTGAACCTTATCCTCTGGTCTATAGATTTCATTCTTTCAATTCATAAGACAAGAATCCAGAGAAAATCAAAAATTTTCAGTGCATTGGCATATCACATTGGTGCATTGGCAGTGAACCCCTCAAATTCCTGTTACTAGGATCAAGAGCCAGCCAGGGCTTCTCCTCTGAGGGGCAAACTGCATCTCAAGGCAGTTCCCAGTTAGTAATCGTGGGTCACCAACACCTCACCCCAGACCCCATTCCTATCTAACCTCTGCTGGTTCTCCGGTGGGTGAGAAACTGGTAAAGTGCCAGAGACTGGAGATTTCTGCTAGCTTGATTTCCTCACTCCTCCCGCTTCTAAAAACACTCTCCCTGAGAGATGAAGTGAAACACTTTCTGAAAGTGCGGTCAGGGATGGTACAAGCTCCGGAAGAGGAAGCGTTTATTCAAAAAGCAATTTCTTCAGCCAGTCGTGTTCTGTAAGCCTTTTCCCCCCGTGTTTCAGAGTGGCGCTTGAGCAAGAGCATCCTCTTTAATCTTGCCGGGATGTCAGCCTGCGGGACGCAGAATAAGGGATGGGGAGAGGCACAGGGCCACTTTCTGCTTTCCCTTGAATCTCAACACTTTGTTTCTTTTTGGCTTCTGCCACGTATGGCTCCTTTTCTCAAAGGCACCTTCACAGAGTCTTGGGAAGCACCTTCTCCAAGCAAGGTAACTCTCTCCTACCAGGGCAGAATGTCTGGCCTACCTGAGTCTAAGCTAAGACGCAGTCAAGAAAAGACAGGCCAGCCCACAACGCACAATGCACACAGACAGGACTTCCCACTCCTCCATAACCCAGAATTCTAAGCTGAAGTCACTCTGTTCTCAGCACAAAACCCCCTTGGGAAAAACTGACCCAGATCAGAGCTTTGCATGTTCTTGGTTCCCAAGCACTGGAAGCTCATTCTTTGAAGAATTCATTCAAATTCTGAACAAAGATCACGCTGCCCCTCATACGTTACCAGAGTGTATGTTACAATACAGTGACAGCATGGACAGAATTCAGCCCCGTAGAGAAACTTAAGATAGGCTCCTAACAAGGAGTCATCCTTCACTTTTCCAAGTGAGACAGGTTCCAGAAGATACCTTACCCTTACAGGATAGGATAACCTTACACAAGATGGTGTAGTACTTTTGGGTGATATCTTTAATATCCTCCCCTATACTTTGAAATAATCTTTCAGTCACATTCAATACCTGATACAATGGAAATACAGACAGCTTGTTACACTCTCCTGTTCAGGGGCTAACAAGGAAAACACCAGCCTGTACGTATCACCTTGTAATCGTATCTGTCTCTGCCATGAGAGGGGAGGGAGTATGACATCAGCCAGTGCGGTCTGCAAGAGAAAGTGCCCTGAGGAGCGGGCTGTTAAGCTGAGAGGCCTCCACCAATGAAAATGTCCTGAGGAACAGGCACTGTAGGGCTCGTGCTTGGCCAAAGGGAATTGATTAGGGTTAGGAAGCCCTGGGAAAAGGGGAAATGATGACTGAGCAGCGGAGAAGGCTCAGCGGGTGAAGCGCTTGCCGTGCAATCCCAAGGAACTGATTGCAGATCCCCAGGAAATGCCAGGCAGGGCGATGTGCGCCGATCATTGCAGCGCTGGGAGGTGCACACAGGGAATCCCTGTGGCTTTCTAGCTGGTTAGTCTAGGTGAGCTGTAGGTTCACGTAAAGACACTGTATCAGAAAGAAGATGGGAGTTTACACCCATGTATTAATGCTATTGTCACTTTTGGTTAGAGGAGCTTCTCTTTACAGATGGCAGTGACCACTGGGGCGGCTCAAAACTCACCAATGTGCTGAGAAGAGGTGACAGTGGAGTGTTTGACACTAAGTGAAACATCTGTACCATGCCCTGCAAGGCTCAGGGACCATTGCAGAAGAGATGTCTGAAAGAATATAAGAGCTAAAGGAAGGGGAGGCGTGTTTACAATGCTATCTCCCAGACCAAAGTGGCCTGGATATTCATGACCTCGCAGTGGCTAATGTAACATTATGTAAGATCTGAAAAATAGGAGGGGAAAATGATGACATCAAAACAGAAAAGAGACAAGTTGGAAAGAGAAAGGGATTCAGGGGAGGGGGGGAAGGGGGTGGCAGAAAGGGATTATGATCATGATATATTATCTATATTCATGGAAGTTATCAAAAATATTTAAAAACTAAGGTGGAGAGTGACTGAGGAAGATTCCTGACATTAACCTCTTGATGTCACATGCATGGGAGTGCATTTGAATGCATATAACCCCCACATACACCCCTGCCCACACAGATGCAAACACGTGTACACAAATATGTGTACCACACACAGAATATAAGCCGATAACATGGAGAATCAGGAGTACTAGCAGAGAATGTGAACTAATGCTATTGCTGTAATCAGCTCTATTTTGCTGGGATGAAGAGCTAACCAGACACAGTTTGGGGGAGCAACTGGTTTTTTAGGCCTATAGATCTAAGGGAAATTTTATCAACGGTGGATGAAGCTGGCTCCCTTTCACAGATCCAAGCAGAGACACACTACTGACATTGTCAGGCACTATCAGGCACAGGCCAGAGCCTTCAGGAGAGGGGTCTGAGCTGCCAGGCAAGGCTAAGGACCCCCGGGCTACAGGAGGCCACTCCCTGTCCAAGCCTGGCACACCTGAACTTAGGCTCTGCCCATTGCCCAATAACCTTTGGCCGGTTGCCTAGGAAACTCCTTTTCAGCCAATACCTTCACACAGCCCATCCCCCTGAGCCCCTAGATCACCCTGACCACCCCCGTGCCATTGCCTACTTGCTGGAATGAATGTTCCCATAGGAACCTTGTACGTCCAACCCCTTTAGGACCCCTCCCCCTGCCCTCAGATGCTTATAAACCCATTTCCATGACAATGGACCAAGAAAGCCGTTCAACTATCTCCTGGGAGTGATTCTTTCTCTCGTCATGCACTTGCCCATCCCAGTTGCCTGGGCACCTTCTTGCGGGGGGGGGAGGACCGTGCCCGGCCCCTGGAGCAAGAACTAAGGAACCCACTCTACACCAATACCAACCACCAACTGCCAGAGCTTAAACTGTTTCGTATACATCTATGGGCTGGAATCAGATCCGCCCTCAGTAACACACCCCCTCCAACAGGGCACTGGAGACTTAAGCAGGAAACTTAACCTTAATAAAACTCTGAGTCGGTTGGGCCATGCATTTACAAGTTCACACTCAAACTACCACAGTTTTTTGTCACAACATTCTCATCATACTCTTTCGTAAGCTGGTCTCAGAGAAGGATATGGCACACCCAGATCCAGGGAGGTGAAAGTGGAAAGGCCAGGTAAGACAGGCTGGACACAGCATCGCCTCCAAACACGGACAGTGCGGCTTCCTGGACGGATATGCTTGCTTAAAGGGCAACTGGTTCGCCATAGCACTGCCAATAGGAACGTGTGCAGAAAAGTAGGTGAGCGGTGAGCTACGTGCACAAGTGGAACAAAGACGGCCTGACAACGACTCACGTGCATGCCCACCCAATGCCGACAGAGCTACAAGAGCTAGGCTAGTACCATCCGACCAGGGGCCGGGCATGAGGACCCACACATTACAGATGCAGTATGACTAATGGAAACTCTGCTTTCTAAAGTTACTTACGACTCCACTGGACTAGTCATGATCCCTTTCTTCTTCAAGAACATCATTCTGCCTCAGGTGACAAAAGTGTGTCCTGTAAGGTGGATCCTCTCCCCCCTCTGCCTATGAATCCATTCATTTCTGTCTGGAGCTTCTCCAGATCCCTTCAAAGATCAGGTTCTGTGCATGTGAGTTACACAAACAAATTAGGAGCCAATCTTTCTCAGATGCCATTCTCTATTTCCCTTAAAAACCTGCTTTAATGAAGACGTAAAGCCTTGGCTGCAGCTGAAACACACTGAGCTGACCAGGCATGACAAGAGATCTTTGTCTCAAAGGATTTTAAGCGCTTCCTTCTCCCTTTTAACCAGCACACTTGAAAGAAATTGAGCGTTCCTTGTTATTGGGCCAATGTTTCTTTTAATATACCCTAAAATCACCCATAACCCAGAAAGCTGAATAAGCCACAGAGATACTAGGTTTCTGCAAACATAGCCCCTCTGTATATCTCCCCCCACACACACACACACACTTTATCACTGCAACAAATTAAAATGCAATGCTAGGGTGGGGAGTGTCTTGAAAACATAGTGCTAGAAGAGAGATACATTCAGGAATCTGGGCTTCCTACTTCCCAATTATTCATTACCGACAATACTCACGGGGCATTGGAGAGAGGCAGAACTGAGTCAGGGATGTAGATATAATCAAGTAGATGTGGCTTCAAATGAAAAAAAAAAGTATCTTTGAGATTTCCATTCAAGCTGGAAGTATTATTGTTGGAAGTAACAAGTTCATGAATGGAAATCCCGTAAAAGAAACACTTTTATGCACCTTCGTCTTTTAATTAATTTCACTGTGATGCAGCTCAGAAGTTTTAAAGGATTCAGTTGGCTGGGTATTTTAAAAGTCAAAAGGTAAAAAAAAAAAAAAGATTTGAAATAACTTCTTATAATTTCAGGTTTTCATGAAAAGACCCCAAAACAAATATTTGAAAAACACTTGCTCCTTGAACTAGACTTTGACACAGATCTCTTTTTTTTAAAAAAAAAAAGATTTTTTTGTATTTATTTGCAAGGAGAATAAAAGAGAGAAAAAGGGGAAGGGGAGATGGGGAGAGAGATTGGGAATGCCGGGGCCTCTTGCCATTGGAAACACACCCCAGGACACATACGCCACTTTGTTCATTTGACTTTACATGGGTAATGGGGAACCAAATGGGGTCATCAGGCTTTGAAAGCAAGCACCTTTAACCACTTAGCCACCTCTCTACCCCCAACGCAGATCTTTAAATACTATACTATGATACTATGGTATTAAGGTATATATTACTACTATATAATACTATAATCCACACATCTCTTTAACATTTGTTTTGCTTTGGTTTTTGTTTTTCTGAGGCAGGGTCTCACTCTAGCCCAGGCTGACCTGGAATTCACTATGTGCTCTCAGGGTGGCCTCGAACTCACGGCAATCCTCCGACCTCTGCCTCCCGACTTCTGGGACTGTAACACTGGAACCCTTGCTACCATAGTGCTTCCAAGGGGCCCCAGACCATGGCTTGAATACACCGTGTGTGAGACCTTATACCCTCTAATGCACCTTGCTGGCTTTCCTGGCAAGTTGTGCTATGAGAGGATTCACTGGGAGAAATCCAGTCTCTCCCTCTCCAAACTTCTCGTCCTAGATCCTGTGGCTAGCTCTTAGTGTCACATAGCACAGAATTAATGTAAAAACAGCAATTCCAGCTGAGAGAAAATTCTAGTGACACATACACCTAGCGATACTGTGGGCTAGCGAGGCTCTGAGCTCTCAGGGTCACCCCGGCACTCTGTGTCAGAGGATGTATGGGAGCACACCCTCTGGAGAACAGTTTGAAATGACCTCCTACCATTGACAGTCACGATCCCTGTCAATCCAGGGGTACCACTTCCAGGAGAAATGAATGCACATGTCCAAAACATACGAAAATGGTCAAATCACCCCCGATGAAAATGCCAAGCGTATGTAAATTATCAATACTCCAGCAGAGTAGATGAAGAAACAGTGATTAAATTCAGACAATACATTGTTATAGAGTGAGCAAAAGAAATACTTGATGGTGTCACACAGCCCATGGATGCAAATCCTAACACAGTATTGAGGATAAATTAATAGTTCCCCAGAGATAAGATGGAACATGTCAGGCTGGAGGGATGGCTTAGTGGTAAACATACTTGCCTGGAAAGCCAAAGGACCTAGGTTCGGTTCCCCAGGACCCACATAAACCAGATGTACAAGGTGGGGCGTGAGTCTGGAGTTCATTTGCAGTGGCTGGAGGCCCTGGCGTGCCCATTCCCTGGCTATCTACCCCTCGCTCCCTCTCCCTCTGGTTCTCTCTCTCTCTAATGAATTTTAAAAAAAGATGGAACATGTTGTTTTTTTGTTATGGAGTTAACAAACAATGAAAAAGTATATGCGTTTTAGGCTGCGAAGGTGGCTCACGTGTTAAGTGTGCTTCCTGTGGAAGTATGAGGGCCTGAGATTGCCTGTGCCTCAATCTGCAGATCCCGCAGACACAGCTGGGCGTGGCCACATGTGACCATATTCCCACTGCCACAGAACGGCAGAGACCTGAGACTCTCAGAGCCCCACAGCTTCCGGAGTCAGTGAAGAGACTTGGGCTCAGAATGAGGCCAGGCGGAACAGTGATGGAGCAGGATGCCCAGTGCTCTGCTCTGGCCACCGTGGGACAGAAGACCCCCGTCCCTGCTGCAGGCACGTGTGGGGGCCACCACACCACACCACCTCGCACACAGTACCATACCATACACACGCAGCACATTTCAAATGTTAAAAAAGTTTAAGTGGGCCAGAGAGATGGCTCAGCAGTTAAGACACTTGCATATAAAGCCTAAGGACTCAGGTTCTCTTCCCCCATACCCACATTAAGCCAGAGGCACAATGGTGTATGTGTGTGAAGTTAGTTTGCAGCAGCTGGAGGTCCTGGTATGGCCCATTCTCATTCTTTCTTTCTCTCTGCTTGCAAATAAATAAATAAATATAAAAAATGCACATACATTTTAAGTATACATAGAAATACCACAGACAGTATCAAAAGCAGCAATGCAAACCAGTGGTAGCCACGGGGTGCAGGATGTGGGATGACTTCATGTCAAGGGATGCAGGAAGAGAGCTGTGGTTGGGGTTATCATATGTTATCAAAGTCATAGCTTTAGTTTTAAGTAGATGCACATTAATTATTAGACAAACAATAAATAGTTACGCATCAGTCGTTAAACGTAACTACCAAAGAAAAACAGGTTATAAATGAAAACAAAAATGACCTTCACTGGGCCACAGGTAAAATTACAATGTAGGATGGTTGCAGTTTCCGTGATGGAAACCCAGCTCCCATTCCAGGGGCTTCCACACAAGGACCACATGCCATCAGTTGCGGTAAAGAAAGTTCCAGATGGCTGAAATGGACACATCCCCTTTGCCAAATCCCCTCCTAGCATCTGCTGTGGAGATAACACTTCCCACAAGGTGTTGTCCTTAGCTAAAATTTCTCGGTCTTGGAGCTAGGGATCAGTCAATAGAGGGCTTGCCAAGAAGTTTGAGGACCTGAGTTCAAGTCCCAAGTACCCATGTAAATGCCAGGCTGGTGAGGCATATGCCTGTAATCCTGGCACTTGGGATTACACTGACAGAAAGATCCTCAGGGCAAATTGCCACTGAGACTAACAAAACTCTGAGCTCTGGGTTTGGTAGAGAGACCCCACCTCAGGAAACAGATGGAGAAAAACTGATGAAGGCATTTGTCGCCAACCTCTGGCCTCCACACACAAACACACACATGCACACACCATGCATGCATCCACACGCATGAATGCACACACATCACACATACAATGTATAAAACTTCTCTCCTTTAAGAGCTTTTTGTTTGTGAGACAGCCATCCCAGCCTTCACCCCTCCATACATTTTCTCTCATGTCTTACTTCTGACTCACAGCGCTATTTGTCTAGGTCGTTTTTTTTTTTTTTTAAACATTTTATTTATCTACTTTGTTTATTTACTTGAGACAGAGAGGGGGAGAGAGAAAGAGAGATAGTGGGCACGCCAGGGCCTCCAGCCACTGCAAGCAAACTCCAGGTGCATGTGCCCCCTTGTGCATCTGACTTATGTGGGTCCTGGGGAATCAAACTGAGGTCCTTTGGCTTTGCAGGCAAATGCCTTAACTGCTAAGCCATCCCTCCAGCCCTGTCTAGGTCTTAACAAACATTCAGTACTGATATAATTTCACATTTGCTTTGAGTCCATTTGTTTATGTTGGCTCCCAAACCAAGACTATACGGTGGGGGCGGGGGAGGGTTTTAAATGCTCTGCTGCCTACCATTGGAACAGCAAAGGTACACTGATTGCTAGTGGCATCAAAAACGAACACAAGATACTGAAAAGAGTCATTAATTTCCCAGCTATTTTGTGTATTTCCTGCTTAATGTTTGTCTTTGGTAATATTTGCCTACAGTTCATTGACCTTAGACTAAAGTCTAGTAGTAAATTATTAGTCTAAAATCTGCAAGCACTCCTAATTGCTTATTAAACAGTGTCTACCAGGTACAAAAATCAAAAAATGTAAATCAGACAAAGTGATTATTATTTTTTTTTTGTGCAATCACAGAGGCACAATAACCCAGTCATTAACCATTCTTTTACATGGCCAAAAGCTATTTACTCCTTAGGTACACAGACAGCCCATCCACTTATAAGGAAAGTCACATTCAAGACTGGATCCTTCAGGCCAAAGGCGGTGAAATCACCTGGAATAAACCTTGCTCTATGAAAAATGGCCTCCTGCCCCTGGCTGAGGGAGAAATAACCTTGGTCCAGAACTGGAGCCTTTCTGCTCTAGGGAAATAGACATCATGGAGTGAGAGCCCAAGAAATACATTGTTTATACATTACTATAAAAATCCATGGGGTGCTTGAGTGCTTGCCCTCTGCCTGGCACTGCGCTAAGTACTAAGTGCCGATATGAGGATGACCTCAGTTCATCTTCATTACAGTGCCCATGCCATGGTGTTGCCATCTCCATTTTCAGGTGAATTAGTTAAGGCCTAGCGAAAGGATTTTACACAGCAGGCCTCAGAACCCCTGTGCCCCATCTCTGTGTTCCATCTCTGTAGCAATGCCTTGCATTTGTTGGGTAAAACACAGTGAAGCACTTTTCCCATGAGGACTCTTATTTGATCAAAGTCCACACTATGCAGAGATGCCAATGGAGGTCCAGTAAATAGTTTAATACTTCTGTAGTTTTATATTGTTTCTCTACTAAAAGGGATCCTCAGTTAAATATAATGAGGTGGCTTTCCTCTACCTTTTAACTTGGGGCATCAAAAGTGAAGAAACAGGAGCTGCAGAGATGGCTCAGCAATTAAGGCACTTACCTGCAAAGCCTAAGGATCCGGGTTTGATGCCCCAGTATCCACGTAAAGCCAGATGCACAAAGTGGTAGTGCATCTGGGATTTGTTGGCAGTGGCTAAAGGCTTTGGCACACCCATTCTCTTTCTTCCTTCTTCCCTCCCTACCCCTACTCTCCTTACAAATAAATAAAATGTTTTTAAAAATTAGTCGAGAAACAATGCCAATAGTGGTGTTTGGGAGGCAGAGGCAGAAAGAACTTTGCAATTTCAAGGTCAGTCTGGACTACCTACTAAGTAAGTTTCAGGCCAAGCAGGGCTGTATTATCTCAAAAAGCAAAACAGAACCACCAACAACAACAACAAATACATCAGGACTTACTTAGTCAAAAGACAAAAAGCAGGTGGTATGTAATAAGCAAGGATGGTTTTAGTTCAGTTTCCTGGTACTTGACGTCTCAGGCCCTGCTCCTGAACTTTGAAGGGCTTTCTTGTCATTAAAGTTCCTTAATTTCCACTTTATCCTCATCTCTCAACCTTTTGTACTTTCTGCTTCCATCCTGTATCAGTATGAGCTGTTCTTAAGCAGCCTGCCTGGTCAACCACCAGGCCTTAGAAATACTGTTCTCCAACATGACATACATCTCTTCCCCAATCTGCTGGGAGATGAACTGGCCACCTCAGAGATTTTAGGAGATGTATGGTATCTTTATCTTCATACTTACCTATCTTCCTTATAACTTACAGCTGACATGAGATACAATAAAATCCATTAGTGGAAGCCTATCTTACCTTTGACCTTCCAAACATCAAGATCTTATGATTAAATCTCAAATACTAAATCTTACCAAAAAAAAAGATGATCCTACAATGATCTTACAAAACCACAGCTAGTTCTTTTTCCTAAATTACCCAACCATAATAAATATTCAGTTATGTCCATCCTCTGGCCTCCAATAAGGGGTTGTGTCCCCTGAACTACATAATGCCAAGCAAGAACAGAGACAAATGCTGTATTAAAAGATATGGAACAAAACAGGTCCTCTTTGTAGGCCTCATCACTCTGAAATTTTGACTCTAGTTTTCTTAAAAAATATTTTATTTGTTTGAGAGATGAGACAGAGAAAAATAGGGAGGCAGAGAGAGGGGAGGAATGAGTGGATACACCAAGACTGCCTGCCACTGCAAACAGACTCTAGACACATGCACCAGTCTGTGAATCTGGCTTTATCTGTGTACTGAGGACTCAAACTCAGGTTGTCAGATTTGTAAGAAAGTGCACTTAACTGGTGAGCCATCTCTCCAGCCCTAACTACACATTGTTTTTGGTTTTAAAAAGGCAGGGTCTCACTCTAGCCCAGAATGACCTAGAACTAAGTCTCTAGTACCAGGCTGGCCTCAAACTCACGGCAATCCTCCTACCTCTGCCTCCCAAGTGCTGGGATTGAAGGTGTGCATCACCATGCCTGGCTAGCTATAGTTTTTAAATCATACTTTCATGATACAATGAAGTTATAAGGAAAAGGAATAGATAACCAAATTATGAGCATCTCCCATCTTTATCTCTGGGTCCCTACTAACAATATCCTTCCATCTTTCAAGGACAGCTGGACAGAGAACCACAGAGCCAGCACAAGGGAAAACTAAAATGTCTGCCTATACCTGCTCTGGGCTGGCGTTACACCCTTACTGTCATGATGACGTCATTGTTTTATAGGCTAAAAAGGCCCAAGGATGCCATCTCTGGTTTTCCCACAGTCATGACTGTTTGAAGGAGAGCCTTGTGCGAGAACAGACCAATGGGTTGGAGCTCCGGGATGTGGGCAGTTGGGTGCTGCTGATGGTCTGCTAGCCAGATCCCATGGCCAGTCCCCTTCCTGAATGACCCCTGCAATGACATCTACACACTTCCACTGGGTAAGATATACCCAACTGTGGTGTTTAGTATTGATTGTCAACATGACAGAATCCAGAATAACATAGAAGGCAAGTCTCTGGGCGTGCCTATGAGGCAGTTTCTAGATTGGGTTAACTGAGGTGGGAAGAACCACGCTGTATGTGGGTGACACCACTCCCCAGGCTGAGGGCCCAGACTGAATACAAAGGAAAAAGCAAGCAAGGAGCCCAGCATTCATCGCTGGGTGATTCCTGACCACAGAGGCAACGTGTCCGCCTGCCTTACTTCTCTGCCACCATGATGGATTGGGCCCTCAAACTGGAAGCCAAAATAAATCTTTCATTTATTAAACTACTTTCGTCAGGTATTTTGTCCTACCAACAGAAAAAGTAATGCACCTGCCTTGCAAAAGATACGGCATGGCGCCTACTGGTTCCTATAGAGTCCTGTCTCATTGCGAGGGCTTTCCTTCTATGTGGTATCTTCATTGTGTGTGCGCACAGGCTGTGTTGAATGGACTTCCCTTCGCCTCTACTCGCTATGTATTACATTTTTAATCAGTATATATAATTACTTAGCACAAGCTGCCAGGCCAGATTTTCTGAGCATTAGTCTAATTAACTTAAGCTCGATAATTATGTTGTGGATAGCAGGGCAGTACACATGGAATTTGCAGAATTTGAGCCAGCTTATTGGATTTCAGTGCATGCTTTCTCAAAACAGTGAGTTAGTCTGATGATAGCTTAAAAAAACAAAGCCAGCAGATAAATATTCTGGTTTTAAAATTGTTCCTCAAGTAAAATCATTTGACTATTTAAAACAGCTTCTCAGATGATCAGTGCAGATTGGACTTAAGTAGTAGTTTTCGTGAATTTTTATTTGCATATGTTTTTATTAATAGAAGCTTAAACCGAGAATCAACTGAAGCTGAAAGACTTCTGATGGCAAAATACCAAATTGTCCATGTTGGGACATCATCTTCGCTTTGCCCTTTCGTGTCCTTTGGGGTAGATGAAAAATGAGAGAAAACAAGAGAAAACTCCAAGACTTGTGTAAAAGGTCAGTTCCCTTGCTAATTGAGGGAATAATACATTCTCACATTAATAACAAATCAACTTACCTATGGTTTACTGTGTGTCAGACACTGTGCTGCAAATTATGTTGCATGTTTGTTTGGTTGTATGTATGTGTGTAGATTATTATATCTAATGAGTCTAACAACTCTTTGCAGTACATATGTATTACAGGTTAAGTTGTGACTTCACAGTATATAATCAGATACCATAACTCCCTGTATCTGGCAGTGTAACTTTGTTTAGAAAGAATCTTCTTGAAGGTAAGCAAGTTAAAAGGGTGACAGACTAGCCTTAATCCAATAGAACTGGTATCTTTATTCAGAGAGAAAGTTTGGAACACACCAGCAGCCCCACGCACCAGAACACGCTCTTCGAAGGCTCAGGCACGGGCGAGAGCGACAGATCTACAAGTCAAAGGATGCACAGCCACTAGAGGCACGTAAGAAGCGTGGAACAAATTCTCCTTTCCCAGCGCTCACTAGGAGTCAGCACCACTGAAACCTTCACCTCAGACTTCCAGCCTCCAGACCTGTGAGGCAGAAGGCCTGGGTGTGGTCCCTCCACATTGTGGTGTTGTGTTACACAAGTATGCCCCCCACACACACACACACACACTAACACAGTATGCTGACCCTGCTTCCCATCCCACAGATGCCAGAATCACAGAAAATACACATAATGTGTCCAAGACCATCACACGGCAGGACTAGAGTCACCGCCAGGCCTCTCTGACTTCCAGAGCTCATACCCTGACCATGACCAAAACATTTCTTGCCCCGAAAAGCCTGAAAAAAAAATCAACACACTCTAGAAATCACTCAAGTTCCACAGTCATTTTTATGCTTCTGAACCAAGCTCACACTGAGTTGAAACCTGAATCCACACGTGCCCCCAGCTTCGTGAGTTTAGAACAAAATTTGACTGCTAGAAACAGCTGTTTCCTAGATGTTAAGGGGAACTTATAGAATTTACTGTTTCTCAGGGAAAGGGGAGCAGTGTTATTTTTTTTTTCACCCCACCTCTAACATCACAGAATGATGGCCCAAATATCACCTGTCAATTATTAAAACCACAGGGGAAAAGTGACTCACAGAAGAACGGACATGGGCATAAGAGGGTTGTCACAGTGATGGGAAGAGGGGGGAGAGAATGTCCGATCTACAAAGGACATGGATGTGGAAAGAGAATAATTCTTGGACAGAGATGAATCCCTGCTCCAGGAGGGAAAGCATGAGAGGAAGAAAAGAAAAAATAAATGAAGACAATTTCACAAGAACATCTAGACTGATTTTGATGGGGATGTGCCACCTCCAAGGCAAGAAAGCTCACACCTACAGTTTAGTACGTGAGGGGAGTATCTAAGACCAAAGCCACTCAACCCAGGAGTCCAGTAGAGGAGAAAATATTGCTGTGACTCTATACCCATGAGTGAATAATCCGAGCAGTGAAAGGGTTAAAGGTGAACTGTCACTGATGGAGAGTTGGAGCAAGGAGGTCTCCCCTGGGAAGCAGGTAATTAGGGGCACGAGCCCAAGAGGACATAGATTTACAAGGCCCTTGTGAGTCACTAAGCTCTCCTATTAATCTTTATACCTCATGTAATTTTATTTATTTATTTTATCCTACAGAAAGAGACAGAGGGAGGGAGTATGGGTGTGCTGGGGCCTCCTGCCACTGCAAACAAAATCCAGGTGCATGCCCAACATTGTGTGTCTGGCTTTACAAGGATGCTGAGGAATTGAACCCAGGCAGTAGGCCTTGCAAGCAAGTGCCTTTAACCACAGAGCCATCTCCCCAGCCCCCATGCAATTAGCTTAATATCTTACATTTTGTTAGGCAAATACGGCAGCTAATCTCCTAGGGTAATTTTGACTACCTTGGACCCTCACCATGTGCTTTGGTACAGGGTATTTTTTCTTTCTTTATAATAAACCTTTGCCATTACCCTTATTCAATCCTTGTAACAACCGTACTATATCTAGGGACCTTGTGAAATTTTGTCTCCACTTGTTCCCTAAATGATTTTAGGGTCTTTGTTCTTGAGTGAGGAATGTTGTAAATAGGCAAGCATTAGTCTTAGAGGTACGGAAGGACCCTGCCTCCTGTTTTCCTGGTAACCTTAGACCAGGAAGAGACACTTCCTCCTGAACAGAGGAACAAAGTCCTGGGAGCCTGTCACTCACTCAGCTGGTTAAGAGGCCACCCCGCACCTAGACACAAGCAAAGAGATGGAGGACTAGCCACCCCGTAATGAGACGACCTCTGAACCCTGCAGAAGCCTCGCCCTTGGCACAGCCGCTCCCAGACCCTCTCTGCCGAGTCTTTACTTTTCCGAGTTCTATCTCAAAAAGCCTAACTTTTTCTTTTCCTTCCCTTTCTTTCTCTTCTTTACTTGCTGGTGGAAATCCCAAGCACACTTACCCTGACTCTTTGGGGCTTTTCCAACTGTATATGCCCTGCTCAGAGCTCCTGGTCTGATAACTCCCTCTCTCTCTCTCATGGGAAATGCTCCCACTCTCATGAATCTTTTTCTGTTTTCCTTCATAAAGCCTACTGACAACTCCTCACCGCCTGTCCACACACCCTAATGTCTCTTTGGTACGTGTACAAACTCAAGAGCTTTAACGAATTGAGTTCAGCTCATCTGGGCCGAGAGAGATCCCTTCACTCTCAAATTCTCACATTACCTGGCACACCAATTCATTCTGTCTCTATCTATCTTCCTACCTACCTACCTACCTCTTTCTGTCTCTCAAATAAATGAATAAATAAAACATTTTTTAAAATGCTGGGCTGTAGAGATGGCTTAGCAGTTAAGGTACTTGCCTAGAAAGCCTAATGACCTGGGTTTGATTCCCTAGTACCCACATAAACCCAAATGCACAAAGTGGTGCATGCATCTGGAGTTTGCAGGAGTCCCTGGTGTGCCCATTCATTCATTCGTTCATTCAATCCACTCCTCTCCTTGCAAATAAATGAAATAAAATATGTTTAAAGGAGTTGCTTTAGTTTTTCATATTGGCTTATCTATAAGTTTGGGGATGTGAGCAAGTTCACACCTGAAACATGCTTCTCGTTGTCAATAATGTTCAATAACAACCATAGCATTCCCCTAGAATAGAAGTTCTTATCACTGACACATATATTCAGCACCTTTGATAATATGACCCAAGTGATGGTTCCTTTACCTAGGTTAAAAAAAAAAATGTGTACACAAAACACACACATTCTTTATATGAAACTTGCAGAACATTCATGTATCCTTGGGGCTCGGAGCTCCCAGCCTTAAAGGCCACAAAGGCTACCTATGCCTCACTAATAAAACATGCAGCGTGTCATTGTGCAGCTCAGACCAGGAAGGCTCCTGTCATCAATCACAGGCTTATCCTTCCATGTGAATTAGCCTGTCTGTCTGCAGCGCCACTGGGGAGCTCTACGGGGCCTCGTTTGTCTGCACTGTCCTTGTCCACCACTGCCCTCTACAACCAGTCCCTGTCGGCCATTCAGAAAACAGCCCAGCACCCACGGAATGGGTAGAAAGTGCTGCGAGGAAGGAAATATGAGCGACTGTGGCTGTCCCCCAGGCAGTGCCTAATCCCTCATGGTGAAGGGCTGGATACTGGGGGCCGGGGCTACAAAGAAGCCATACATCTCCTCTGCCCAAGCAATGTCCCCTGCCCAGAATCAATCCACATGGGCTCCATGTTAAGTGCCTGAATGCTTTACCTCACATATGGAAAAACACTGTTTTATCCTGTGTAACCCATCCGTTCTCCACTGTTCTTCTCTTAGCCATCTCCCTTTGACCTTCTGACTCTCAACTTGAATGTGACCCTTCCTTGCAAGATACCCTGTGCCGTCTCCCTAGAGGCACCTTGGGACCTGCTACTCCAAGTTCACACCACTGACCAATATCTCTCAGTGGTTTGAGAAAGTGCAGAATCTGAACTCCTATCCCAGGTGACTCTTAAGCACTTCAAAACTTCCTTATCCTATACATACACCACCGTCCCCATGTGGCCTGTAAGTATAACAGATACCAGCACTAGAAGACAGCACAGAGATGCATATAAAATAGATCATTAAACATTATGTCATCCATTGAAATATATTTGAAGCTGGGCATGGTGAGGCATACATTTAATCTCAACACTCAGGTGGCAGAGGTAGGAGGATGCTGTGAGTTTGAGGCCACCCTGAGACTACATAGTTAATTCCAGGTTAGCCTGGACCAGAGTGAGACCCTACCTCGAAAAAGAAAGAAAGAAAGATAGTTAGTTAGTTAGTTGTTTTTATTTGGTTTAAATAAAATATACTATTAAAATTACGCATTTACTTCTTTTTACTCAACATGGCCTTTACAAAGTCCAAAGGTATGCAAGTACCTCACATTCTGCTTCTGTTAGACAGAGCTGCTTCAAACTATAAATACTGGTCTAAGATAATTATCAAGAACAGATGTTGAAAACTGTACCCAATGGGTCAGATGCTAATCGCTGCCTGTTTTGGTGAATAAACATCTGTGGGAACATGATCTCACGCACTTCCACAGTGTCCGTGGATGTCTATGCGCTGCAAGAGCAGAGTAGGTGTGACAGAAACTGACTTGCCTGCAGAGCCTGAAATGTTCACCATCTGGCTCTACAGGAAATGTTTGCTGGTTCCCAGGCAAGAACATTCATCCTAGATTTAGACCTCTTGTCTTGGAATTCTATCTCTCTTACATGTCAGTATGAGAAGATGGACACAGGTCTCAGGGTCTGTATCTGAAAATGGGGTAACAGCAAGACATGAATGTAGCTCAGTCTGCTCCCCAGATTCGTAACCTCTCCTGCCATACCGAGTGGGTGCTTGTTAGAAAGAGCGACCCTTGGGCTCTAGCCTAGACCTACCAGTTCAAGACCGCCATAAGCAACGTCTCCAGGAGATTCCCAGGCACACTGAAATCTGAGGAACTCCACACGAAGTCGGCTCTCTCACCCACATCCATCTCTTTATTCATTCCACAAGTCATCAGTGTAGCCTCAGCGCTTCCACTGACCCACTGTGTGGCACTCCCGAATTCCAAACAAGGCTATTCCTCTTTACTTAGACAGAGGTCCAGGGCTTTTGAGGGTCTTCATCAAGCAGGGAGTACTGTGTTCCTGCCACATTCAAATCAGTGCGGTGCTGGGGTGACCTTGCGTAGATATCCACTTTATATTCCAATGGCCTTTACTTAGCATGCCACCTGCATCTAGCGACCTTTTTCAGATGCAAAGAGTCAGAGTAGCCCTTTGTGGGTAATTTCCCTCTGGGTGCCCCTGCCCCACGATCTAGTTCCACTGTGTATTTATACAGCAGTAAACCACCAGCAGATTCCGCAATCCATTCCTCAATGCTAACAGCTCAGGCAACTTCCTTTTTCATCAGACCAATGAAAGCAAATCACCTGCTATTACAAAGCAATTAAAATTCTCCCCATCCTGATTCTAGTTTCTTTTCTTTTCTTTTTTTTTCTACCACTTGTTACCTGGCTCAAAGGTCCTTCGTCCTCTGACTATTTTCTTAGAAATTATCCTTTATGTGGTACTTGAGAGAATGAGGGTGTTTAAAATTAGCACAAAAATCTTACAATGGTCTCCCATTTGTCACAGCCAGAAGTTTCAAATGGTGGTCATCAGATGAACACTTTTAAATTACAGAAAGAGTGATTAGCATAATTCTTAAAGGTCTGAACTCTAAACTCACAGATGGCCTCTGCGAGGATTGATGGGGCATAAAGGAGATTAGGATAAATCTAATTAGTTAGGGGGCGTTCTCGTTTCTCAAGTCAAGTGGTGAGCCATGGAGAACAGGTGATGGATGGATGGATGGATATAATGAAGCCCCCATTAAAGTCTTTTAGATTCTCATTCTCCGTGATGGAGCACATTAGTGCCATTAGTGTTTCTGTGCGCTAACAAGGCCAAAGTTTGGCGCTGTGACCTCGAAAATGAAATTGAATCACCTGCCCAGCTCTTTGCACATATCATCTGGCATAAATGAGCATAAAAGTTCCTCTTGCCTGCAGAGAAGCCGCCCTGCAGCGTGGGTTGTCACCTCCCCCTTGAGGAAGGTACTTTCGGCCAAAAGCCCACGGGAACTGAGTGCTGCTTTTCTCTTGCTGGGGGAGGGGTACACACGATGGCCGTCTGTGGTGGTTTGATTCAGGCGTCCCCCACAAACTTAGGTGTTCTGAATCCTAGGTTCCCAGCTGATGGAGATTTGGGAATTAGTGCCTCCTGGAGGGAGTGTATTGTTGGGAGCGGGCTTATGGGTGTTATAGCTAGTTTCCCCTTGCCAGTGTTTGGCACACTCTCCTGTTGCTATTGTCCACCTTATGTTGGCCAGGGTGTGATGTCCACCCTCTGCTCATGCCATCGTTTTCCCCTGCCATCGTGGAGCTTCCCCTCGGGCCTGTAAGCCAAAATAAACCTCTTTCCCTGAAGCTGCTCTTGGTTGGATGATTTCTACCAACAATGTGAACCAGACTGCAGCACCGTCCTATCCTGATTTGCGACCTAAGGGCACAGGCAAATGACAAAAAGTAGGGAGACAGGCCCATGAGCCAGCTTGGGAGATGTGAGATGAATAGTGACAGGGACATTACACATACACACACACACACACACAGGCACACAAGAAGGTATAAAGCAGGAGCTGAGTAGCTCCACAGGCCCAGAGACCAGAGTGAAACAGTGACGGTCCATCAAGTTAACGAGGAAGGAAGGTGATGGGGTTCCTGTGAATTGAAGAAGGGGTCCATGTCTCCCCAGGATGGCTGTACAGTGTCCTAAATGGTCTCACTGCTTCTGCCCCTGAGCCGTTGCAGACAGCATTTCAGTCTAAGTCAGCTCACGTGACTCTCCCCTCCGGTGATAATGACAAGCAACATTTGAGGAGCATATACCGTGTGCTCTGCAGGGCCCAAGCTCTCTGCACGTGTTATTTCTTTTTATCTTCACGGCAGCTGTGCGCTCTGCCAACATGCCCGTGTGACAGAGGAGGAAGCGGAGGAAGATGGAATTATCTGGCTCAGGAAGTCGTCCAGTTTATAGAGGAACCCAGGCAAACAACTCCAGACTTCACTTTCCTATCCCCTGGAGTGTCTGTGCTGGGATCGTTCAGTGCCCTCCTGGAGTACAGGGAATAAAATCTCAACTCCTGGGAGAGGTGATAGGTCGGGATGGGCTCCCCACACGGAGTCACCAAGGTCAGCAGAATGGTGACAGAGGCGTAGGAAAGTGGGACTGTCCACATTCCTCCTTGCCTAACAATGCCCCAGGTCAGGGTTTCCCACACCCTTGTCTCATTACCCTAGCTATTTTAAATGGTTAACGTAATGATATCCCCTAAAGGAACGCTTCTGTTCAACTTTTATTCCCTTTCCCACCTTCCCCCAAGTGAAAAAGCTCTGTAAATCGCACTACCTGAAAACTCAGGTGGGCTGGGCACCTCTCTTGTGAGTCAGCCCGGGCAGCTCGTGCTTTTCCCAAATAAAAGCTTCATCTTTGCCTCAGAGTGGTGTGCGCGGTCTTGGTCACTCCCAAACCTTACAAAAGGATTGAATTTTTTCTCATCCTAACTAGCTTTTTTTTTCTTTTTCTTTCTTTTTTTTTAATTAACAGGTCAGAGTTGCACTAACATCTGGTCTGATTGCTTGTTTTTATACACTGGGAAGAATTCAGATTACTGTTTTTAAAACAAATATAGTGTAGCCGGCACAGCTTTCTCTTACAACCTGTTGTGACCTGCTGTTCTTTCTTACCCCTTTCTACGTGTACACAGTCAGTCGTAAGGACTGCATTCTGGGATGGCGAAGGTCATCAGGACATTGGGAACTGGTCTCTCTCTCATGCTCCCGTTTGCTGCAGCAGCAATGGAATGCTCACATGACTATCAACGCCTGCGCGCTCTTCTGAACCAGGAAGAAAACACACGGAGCAGCCGCAGTTCCACAGGCAGGAAATGCGGTTCAGCTGCTCAGTTTCTATGCCTGTCGGATTTGCAGCTCAAGAATTGCTGGCGTTAGTTCATCTGACTTAATTAGACCTTAGAAGACAGTTGAATGAGGCTTTCTGCATGATGAGAGAATTGTATGTAACCAGTCATACAATTGTTCCTGAATGAACAGACAGGATTACGCCTGGATGTTTTTTTCAGTTTAAAAATTCGGGGTAGCCTCTGCGTTAAGGGAATGTGACAATGTATACCATGACATGTGCTCTATTCTTCTAATGCCAAAATTACTTTGATTTTTCCCCTGGAATGAAGGGCAGTTCCTTTGTGTCTGGGTTTAGTGATGTTTTATTTCCAACCAATTATTTGCATCGTATTTTTTTTGTTACCACCATAAGAATGACAAACTTTTAAAATAAATTCTGCATACTATACGTATATGTATATGTGTGTGTACGTAATGGCTTTTATGGGTCAGCTTATTTTCCACTTCGAAGAGACTCTTTAAGTGACTCTCAATTGTATGTTTCTAGCCTAGGATGGTGTAATGAGTTCCATCCATGTTTACTCAGCAGCCCATCCAGTTATGTCTCTTGCCCATGTAGCGGAAAACTCGTGAATTCTAACTCAAAAGATGTTTCTGACTTTGATGTACCATACTTCAGGCATTTCAGAAAACAGACCATTCTTCTCAGCTCTGTACTGGGATGCCTTAAGTTTCTGAGCTCTCATATTCAAGCCCGTCAGAACATTCTGAGACCCATATGTGAATGGCCTGATTCTGCATACTCTGCTCTGTCATTATCTTCAACATAACCCATTATGGCGGTTCCTAACTGGTCTTCTCACGTGAGCTCCCACCTTCTTTCTACCCAGTGAGAGTGATCCACTTACAATTTCGGTCACATAGCTCCCTTGCCTGAGACCCTCTCACTCCAGTCCTGTGCAAGGCCAGGCACAATATTTGGGGATGGGCTTTTCTTTTATCTTTGTGTCCTGATTGGAATTATTTTATGTTCTATAGGCCACATGGTCTTTGTCATAAATATTCTGCTAGTGTAGCAAGAAAGTAGTTTATAAGATGACTATACTCTCATAAAATTTATTTCCAAAAACCAAGCAGTGGGCCCAACTTGGCATAACGCAGGTCTGACTGGATGACCCCAGTGTTAGGATCTTCTTAGACAATTCTTTGGGCCTATTATACACTATATTTGAATCTCTATTATCCAAATAGGCTTTGAATAATAAGAATCTTAAGGAAATATGGGTTTATTATTTATCGTAAATTCTCTCTACCTGTCTTCAACTTAGAGCTACAGATCTTAAGTTCCTATTGGCCTTTTAATTATTTTTTTTCTACTAAGCCATTAGCTTTTGCAATAAGCCGCATAATTCCTTAGAGCTGGATACACTAAATCTGATTTGAAAAAATTCAAAATGTTTATTTCACACACTAGATGGTGAGCCTGCACTTTAACAGCAGACTAACACTGTTAAAAGGGAAGAGGATGGGTAATATTGATCAGCTAAACTGATTTAAGTTGAAGCTATTAGCTTGCAATAATGATGATGTCAGCGAGGGGAAGAGAGCCCAGTTTGCATGCTGTTTTCTTGGTGGCTCGTAAGATTGGACATGAGAAATTATTTCTTTTTGGTTTTTTTGTCTGTTTGTTTGTTTGTTTTTGAGGTAGGGTCTCACTCTAGTCCGGGCTGATTCAGAATTCACTATGTCGTCTCAGGGTGGAGTTGAACTCACAGCGATCCTCCTACCTCTCCTTCCCAAGAACTGGGAATAAAGGTGTGCGCTACCAAGCCTAGCAAGAAAGGATTTCTAAAAAATAAGATGGTGTCCCTGTGTTCAATTCCTGCTCTGTGGTACTCCTGGAAACAATCCCTGTGATCAGGAAAGTAAATCCTGTCAGGGGAAGAGGGAGGGTGGTTCTGGACAGCATTCAATAACCAGGTTCCAGAAAGCTAAAGGCAACAGAATCAAAGGTTCACATGCACAGCCCATCCCTTGGCTTCCTCCAGAGGTTCTTTCTGGCATCTGCCCAGCTTCCAGAGAGCCTTTAATTAGACCACTGAGCTGAGCCCACTCAGCCTGTGAGCTGCCTTAGTTCCATGTCCGTGAACATGAAAAAGTCCTTACGAACGTGCAAAGGACACCGAGGGTGCGTATGATTTCCCTTCGTGAAAATATCATTTATTCCAAACACCTGTTGCTTCTGTGTACAAACTGAGATGCACGACCCAAATAGGCGGTGATCACGAATATGGCCTTAATATGCCAATCTGAGCATACTGGGTTAGCCTTGCTCCTAAGTTAAGAAAACCTGTGTCAGGGATGGAGAGATGGCTCAGCGGTTAGGCACTTGCCTGCAAAGCTCTCTCATACTCCCTCTCAAATAAAGGAAAACAAATGTTTTTAAAAATATTTATTTGCAAGTGAAGAGAGAGAGAAGGAGGGAGGGCAGATAGAGAGAATAGGTACACCAGGGCCTCCAACCATGACAAACAAACTCCAGACACACGCGTCACCTTGTGTATCTGGCTCATGTGGGTCCTGGTGAATCAAATCTGGGTCCTTAGGCTTTGCAGGCAAGTGCTTTAACTGCTAAGCCATCTCTCCAGCCCCAGTCTTTTTTTGAAAAAATCAGCTTTTTATAGTGATCAGTCTAAGTGACCAAATGAGTCACAACCAGGATGTGCATCCAACATGTTTTTCTCTAATTGCAGCAAGAGCTGAGGAGAGACACGGGCTTCACCACCTGCTCTACCTTCTCTGCTTCGGGCCATGGAATTCCAGAGCGCAATGAACTGAATGTGTGAGCGCCCTCCACAAAGTTCACACGATAAAACCCCACCTCCCAGTCACAGCATGCGGTGGAGGGATCTTTGCCAGTTAACTGGGGTCAGATTAGGCCATGAGGCCGGAGCCCTGTGATGGTACTAGTGCCCTTTAAGTAAGTGAAGATCCATGAGCCAAGAAGAAGGAAATAAACCAAGGGAAAAATGAGCCCTCGTCAAGATGCTAAACATGTTGCCGCTCTGGTCTTAGACCTCCATGGGAGAGTACCTAGTCTGTGATGTTCTGTTGTGGCAGCCCAATTTAAGACACAGAAAGATAGCTCAAGATAGTTGTAATAAAGATCTCTCTGTGTGCTGCCGAGAGGGTTAGAAAACAGAGTATGTGTGTAACTTATTGACTATGCTAGGCCTTATGGCGTATAATACAAGTCACTGAGTAACAGACTAAAACAGACCTTCCTACGCTGCACACATGCTGATGTTGGTTCAGGCAGGTTCTCTCTTCCCAGGTAAAGGCACTCAGAATCTTAAAGGCATCGATAGGCCCCATGCTGTGCATTGGAAGCAAAGCTTCCCCTGGAATATCACTGTAACATGACCCCTGCCAAGGGTCCCGAGCCTACAAAGACCCTCAAAGTGTACAGGTAACCATGGAGATCAACAGCATCATAGGCTTTTGATTATCAAGCCAGAAAAGCTGTAGGACCTGATGGAAGGAGTGAGGCATGCCAGACGGGAGGACGCCAAGTGCTTTTCTGAGCCAAATGCAACCCGCCACTGCTTAGCAGTACTACGTAGTTCATAAACCAGGGATTAAGTCAATTTTCATTTCAACTTTTTATTTCACCTTTAAGCAAAACCCTAAGGTTTCCAGAGGAATTTCATTTTGACCTTTAGCTAAAGTTCAAGCTCTACCAAGTTACAGATTTTGGATGGTCCCTGGGTGATCGCTTAAGACAGATTCCACTGTAATTCAAGGGAAGGATAATCCTGGCCCCAGAGTTCACCAGAGAAGGATTCCCAGCGGCCTCGGAGATGAGGAAAGTTAGAAATTTCATCCTGGGAATGAGCTCTAGTGATCTGCTCACTCGGTCACATTAATCACGGGAGTCAGTCAGCCTGGATACTTTTGCTGGATACTGAACTAGAAACAGCACGCCCCTGCACTCTTGGCCCCAGTAGAAAGGTGCGGGTGAGAGGATGGGTGGGCACTTTTACCCGCTGCCACGTGCTTGCAGTATTATGGTGGTGATGCTAAACTCAGAACTGTGCCTGAGGATCTCGGTGAGCAGACCTCTGAGCTCTTAGCATATTCCGCCCAGATACGCACTTGTCACACATCTAGCTAGCTTTCCAGAGACTTCTCACAATTCAGAAAAGGTCAGTGGGAGCCACAGATAAAGATGGGCCCTTAAAGGTGCCTAGTTCATAGATAACCCGACTTCTTTAATATGCTTGAGTCTTGAAATATATGAAATATATGAAAGTTTCTCAACATGTATTTAATAGAGGTTTTTATTAACTCCCCTCTCAATTTTTGATTATGGAGCTACAGAAATGGCCAAAAGTACTTGCTTACACAGCCTGACAGTCTGGAGTAGATTCCCCAGTACCCACAAAAAGCCAGATGCACAAAGTGGCACGTGTGCCTGGAGTTTGTTTGCAGAGGTATGAGACCCCGGTACACCATTCTCATTCTCTCTCTCAAATAAATAAATAAAAATTTTAAATTGTTTTGATTATGCGCTCAGCTCCTGGGTTGAGTTCATACCATGGAGATAGACTTCCTTCCATCAGTAAAAATCAAAACAGAGATCTCCGTTTGCTTGGAAGTTAAATCTTTCCTATCCATAAATGCTGCATCCATTAAATCAAGAGACCAACCCATCTTTGCTCATGCATGTGCCATCTGTCTACCTACCTAACTTCTCTGAGGGCATCTGGGCCACTCTGTCAGAATCTCTGGCCTGAAAGCATGTTCATTTTCCAGGTAGGGCTTACGGCTTTCTGCACCGTTGAATACTGTGACGCATCTGATTCAGCTTGGTCTGTTCTCTTTCTTATTGACCTCAGGCTATTAGGTTTATTAATTAAATGATAATTTGTGGGGTGGGGGTGATGAGTACACCAGGAGACAAATGGCTCACAAATGGACTACACGCTTGCAAGAGGTATGGAGTGATTTAAAAAGTGTTTATCTTTCTGGCATATTTGCCCCCCTAGGAAAAAGTAATCATTATGAACATTTTCAGAAATCAGAGAAGCATGCTCCCTGGGCAGGCTTGGGAACTAGCCAAGACTGTATGAAGATTGTTGGATTTCCACACACCTGCTACTGTGGACCCAGCAAGCAACCTGTCCCTGTGAGTTTACCTATGAAGACCTACCTCAGGCCTCTTCCATCCACAAGATGACACTAGACCCGGGTAGCCTCTAGGGCAACTCTTGGACTGCTTATGCTAAGTTGTTGATTTTTGTTGTTTGTTTGTTTCAGACACGGGACATTTTTATGTAGACCAGACTAGCCTCAAACTAGCAATCTTCCTGTCTCTGCCCCTCAAGTGCTGGGATAACAGACATTTGCCACTGTGTCTGGCTTCTGAATGGCAGACCCAGAGAACCTTGGGCTTCTCCATTCTAATCGTGCGCCCCGCATCTGCATAGCTGTAATAGCATACAGGCGATTAAGAGCAACACATGGTGACATCCTGGTAGAAGCGCCTGGCCCATCACAGCCTTCCCTGTTCAACATTACCCCACATTCATCACCTGACAGGGGTCTCAACCCCAGGCTCTGCCAACGTTTTGGGTCAGATCCTTCCCAGGTGTGGGTGGTAGTCTTGGGCACTGTAGGGTGTTGAGCAGTAGGCAGCCTTGATCCTGACACACTTGCTGTGACGAGCATGCACTTTGTCCTTTCACCGTATTATCTATACACATTCTGCATACGGGACAAATGCCCCCCAGATGAGACTCAAAATTGCCCAAGAACAAGCGGAAAATGGCGGGAGTGAATGAGTGAGTCCTCCCCTGACGCTTTGAGGAACCGAGGTGGACTGCGTCTTGCTCAGGACTCAGGTTTGACGGGCAGGCCTCACTTTGAGGTAGTCTGAATGAACCAGAGGCCTTAGCTAGGACTCGGGAGGGGACTGCATGGCCAAGTACACTGAGTAGACTGTTTGGATTCCTCACTGCAGGCAGGTGAGTGACAGAAGCCTAATCAGACCCACCTGGCTGGCTCTAGGGTAAGGGTCCGAGAGCCACCAGACCCCCAAACACCGCTGGCCACCTGCTATTGCGCATACCCAATCGGGCGAGATTTCACAGACGCCCCTCTCTCTCTCTCTGCACAGCTGCTTTTCAGCTTTCTGCCCTGATTTCTTCTCCCTGAATTCCCCAGGAGTCCCCGAGGCTCCACTTTTCCAATTTTGCTTCGCACACTTTGGTTTCTCCCTCAGCAGATGAACATTCATTGGGCTAGCCAGCAAGCCATGGAAGACAGCCTTCCTTCCTGGCTTGCTGGAGAGATGGCTTTAGTGGTTAGGGTGCTTTCCTGCAAAGCCAAAGGACCTAGGTTCGATTCCCCAGGATCCATGTAAGCCAGATATGCAGGGTGGTACATGTGTATGGAGCTTGTATGCTGTGGCTGAAGGTCTTCTTACACTCACTCACTCTCTATCTGCCCCCCGCCACAAAGAAGTAAAAGAAATTACAAAATCCAAATTCCTTAACAATGCTTTGCCGTTTCACCATTCAAACTTTAGGTCCCAACTCCACTAGGTTTTTCTTGGTCCCTCCTCTGTGGGGACACACACTCCTGTCCCACACAGAAGATGAGATTAGGTAGTGGACAGTCATGACCTTAAGGCATGTTGAATCCCACAGTGGTTATTCGTCCCCAGCATGGCTTTTTTTCCTTAAGCTCTCTCAAGGAGATTGTCTACTTTGCTCACCCTGCACCCAGAGGCTCACCTTTTCCACCCCCTCCTTTTGAACTCAGGGCCTGTGGTGGTTTGATTCAGGCGTCCCCCATAGACTTAGGTGTTCTGAATGCTAGGTTCCCAGCTGATGGAGATTTGGGAATTAATGCCTCCTGGAGGCAGTGTATTGTTGGGGGCGGGCTTATGGGTGTTATAGCCAGTTTCCCCTTGCCAGTGTTTGGCACACTCTCCTGTTGCTATTGTCCACCTTATGTTGGCCAGGGGGTGATGTCCACCCTCTCTGCTCATGCCATCATTTTCCCTGCCATCGTGGAGCTTCCCCTCAAGACTATAAGCCAAAATAAACCTCTTTTCCCAGAAGCTGCTCTTGGTTGGCTGATTTCCACCAGCAATGCGAACCTGACTGCGACAGGGCCTGACACATGCTGGTCCGTACACTCCCCTCTCTGTGCCAGGAAAGAACAGGTCCCAACAACCAGCAACAGAAGCCAGCTAAAAAAACCCAATGGCACAGTTTCATGGCATTCACTTAAAAAAAAATAAATATGGGGGCTGGAGAGATGGCTTAGCTGTTAAGGTGTTTGCCTGTGAAGTTCAATTCCCCAGGGCCCACATCAGCCAGATGTACAAGGTGGTGCATGCATCTGGAGTTCCTTTGCAGTGGCTGGAGGCTCTGGCATGACTATTCCCTCTCTCTGTCCAGACACTCTCTGTCAAAAAAAAAATAAATAAAAATAATTTTTTTTTAAATAGAGAGACTGACTTATCAAATGAAGGAATAAATAGTCTAGAGTTTGTTTGCAGCAGCAAGAGGCAGTGACATCTATCTGTCTCTTTTTTATCTCTCTCAAATAAGTAAATAAAATTAAAAAGTATATATTATAGGGCTGGACAGATGGCTTAGCAGTTAAGGCACTTGCCTGGAAAGCCTAAGGACCCATGTTCAACTCTCCAGATCCCACGTAAGCCAGACACACAAAGGTGAGGCAAGCACAAGGTCTCACACACATGCCTACTAGGTGGCACAAGTCTCTGGAGGTTGATTGTGGTGGCTGAGGCCCTGATATGCCAATTCACTGTCTCTCACTCTTGCTAAAAATATTATTATGCACTTTACTGTATGAATATATCACATATTGGTCATATTCCCATCATTTTACACTCTTCTATCCCCTCTTTTCTGCCCCATTTCACTGAGGTTTCTTCTCAGTGGGGTTATTATTATTCACTGTGGGGTCATGAATACACCAATCTCTGTAGAGGGGAAATATCTCAGGATACTCCTTCAATCCTGTGGCTCTTACAATCTTTTCACCCAATATTCTTTTTCATATTTATTTGAGAGAGTGAGAGAGTCAGAGAGAGAGAGAGAGAGAGAGAGAGAGAGAAATAATGGGCTTACACGGGAAATCGAACCTGGGTCCTTTGGCTTTGCAGGCAAGTGACTTAACTGCTAAGCCATCCCTACAGCCATCCACCCAATATTCTTTAAAAAAAAAAATTTTTTTTTATTCACTTTCAAGGAGAAATAGAAGGAAAGAATGGGCTTGCCAGGGTCTTTTGCTGCTGCAAACAACCTGAGGATGCATGTGCCACTTGGTGCATCTGGCTTTACGTGGGTATTGGGGAATTGAGCCCAGGCAAACAGGTTTTATAAGCAAGTACCTTTCACCACTGAAGCATGCCTCTAGCCCCACATGTTCCCTCTTCTTATGACACATTTCATTGATTTTCTATTACAGTAATGAAGTTATCTTTTCTTCTTCAATGAAAATATTCAAGCGGAAAAAGAAGTTACTTGAAAAACATAAACAGCAGTAGAAGTAAAATGTAAAATTGATACTTGAGAAACAAGAAGTTAGTTGAATTTGCAACATATCCAACATTTACTCATCCTTCGGCCACATTAAGAAGTTAGAACTGGCAGGAGTGTGAGACACTGAATTGTTTCAAATAATCTCTCAAGAGTGCTTTGGAGTTTGATATAGATGTCACCCTACCACGACCTAAGCTGGTGACCCACTAATATGTTTCTCCATTACCTTAAACATCTTCCCGGGCAGGCTCTTGTTAGGTTTTGTGGTTCTCAATGCAGAACCAACTTGGTTAGTTTCTTGGATCTAAGACTTTATTGTAGTGGGGGATAAAGAGAAACTGAGAGGGGAAAGAGAAAGGAGCTATGTGTACCAAAGTGGGGGAACAGAGATAGGAGAGAATATGGGGAGAACTGCATATACCTGGAAGAGAGCGGAAAAGAGAGTGGGGGCGAGGAAGAGGGATTTATGGAGAGGAGGGACTCTGCTTTGTGAGAGGGAGCAGACTTGGATGGAGGGTGGAGGGGTGGCCTGTCCTCCGCTTAGTCCAGAGGGAGCGTCAGTTACCACACCAGGAGGCAGTCCCAGAGTCCCAGTTCTCGCAGGGTCCAGAGATAGAGGTGAGGGATCATAAGTAGAGAGTTCTGGGACTCCAGCAGCTCTGGCTTCGATGGATGGATGAAATGTGGAGGGAGGGGGAAGAGAAAAACAGAACTCTTTCAGCAAAAGATCAAACCATAATGATAATGCCTCAGATAATGCCTTGTAGCCCTGGGTAACAGACAAGGAAGAGCTAGTGATGTGAAGTGCTTGGGGTGCGGTTTTCTTTGCTTCACCTGTGGAGTGTCAAGAGCTGAACCCCACTTGGCTCAACTGGGTCTTGGACCCATCTGGGGACCACAGAAAACTACATAGAAACTAGCAAGACAAGCTCACTTGCCTGTCTTCTTTTTTCCTACCTAGAGTTTTACCTTTACAAATTTGTAGCACTTGAAGGCATGTTTCCCCAGCCATTTCTGGGTTGTAACAATTCCTCCCTACCCTACTGGCAGAAATCTGAAACTTTGCCTGAAGCACTCTTCTGCCAGGGAGAGAACCGTGTCAGACATGTGACGAGCGATAAAATGCTACAGTAATGCGAAACAGTGCTTTGAAAGGTTGCCGGGGCGAGCATGTGTGCGGAATGATTGAGATGGCCAGCGAGTACAAACGGTAGCTCTGTGGCTCGTCTGTAACCTCAAAGAAGGAAAACTGAAACGCTCTTTTCCCTCCCTTGCAATTTGCACAGCCTCTTGTTGGAGGTTACACCGCTAAGAGTAAGCGCCATGTTTATTCCGAGCTCAGGTCTGACTACCGCAACCTCCCTAAGTACACATCGGCCTCGCAGGCTCCCCTGACGGTTTAGCCAGTTGCTGGGCCTGGCTGTGAATACCCTCCTTGACAAAACACACACACTTCATAAAGGGGATGCAGAGGTCATTTAGAAATGCTGAAAATGACTCCCATGTTATTCCCGTTGGAAATAATGGCTGCACATCTTACATAATGGCTGCCTTCTCAATGTGCAGTTGATGGGAGTTATCAAGGTGGTTGATATAACCTGAACAGCCCACGCTGGGAAGTGTTTACCTTGGGCCAGACATCTCAACCTCTTTCAGGTTGACCTGAGAGCACATGACACAATACATACTATTATCCTTGAGGACACTACTTCCCTCAAGGTCTTCCAGCAAATAAACAAGAAACTCAGCCAGGGTTTAGTCCCAGGTCTCTGCGATCCTAGAGCTTGAATTTTTTTTTCCCCTATAACAATGGAAAGTCAAACTTAAACCAGCACTCCTGGGCTGTGGTTAAAGGCACTTGCTTGCAAAGCCTGACAGCCTAGGGTTAACTCACCAATGCTCATGTAAAGCCAGATGCACAAAATGGCACATGCATCTGGAATTTGCTTGCAGTGGCAAGAGGCCCTGGCATGCCCATACTCTCTTTCTCAAATAAATAAATAAATAAATAAATAAATAAACTAGCATCCCTCCCTATTTTACTTGGTAGGGGGGGGGGGCTTCCTTATCTTTAGCTGTTTTTTGTTTTTTTTTTGAGGTAATGTCTCACTCTAGCCAACTTGGAATTCTTTATGTAGTCTCAGGCTGACCTCGAACACACAGCAATCCTACCTCAGCCTCCCAAGTGCTGGGATTAAAGGCATGCACCACCATACCCAGCTATCTTTAGCTCTTAAATGCTAGAAATTCCTTGGAATGAAAACATTCCCTCCTGAAGAGAGGAGGCTGTGTAGACTCAAGAGGGTTAAGTCTGAAAGAACTCAAACTTACAAGGTCACACAACCATGCCCCAAGGTTATAGGAAGGAAAACAACTTGAGGGGTAGATTCTGACCAATGCTATGTACAGTAATGGGAACACTCCCCTCGTGGGGATGAAAGAGCTTAGGAGACTTAGCAAGTCAACAGGTCTGGGACAAAGTTGTGAGAACCAGCTCTGGGGCTATATAAAGGGAAAACGACTGCTTGGGAAGAGATTCCCTGACCGGCTAGCTGCCGTCAGGTGGTGCAGTGAACTCCAGAGATCTAGCTGCTGTGCATCATCACCGGTGCTGGGTGGGCTTTTCAGTGACGCAGCTGCCCGAGTCATCCATTGCTCCTGTAAGCAGCTCCTCACCCTGGTCTTTAAGTAACCCCAATATACTATTTGGTTCACCAAAACTGCTTTTGGTACTCTCTTACTTTGGTCTGTCATCTGAGCCTGAGCTGGGGGGGAACAGATGTGTGTTCACATCTCCCCAGCGAAAACGTTTCCCGTGGCATTGTTGGTCTTCCTGTACCTGTAATATGATGCATGAGAAATTATTAATCACAAAGACCTGGTTGCACAAATGCGAAATTTTTCATGTACTCCAGAAGACCAAGGGGTGAAAATAAAATCACCGTATCTCCAAGGTATCTGCCTTTTAATAAAAAGTGAAACTATTTTCCTTTCTTACAAAGGGAACAGAATTGTTATTTATGAATATATTGATGAGTTCAGTGGTTCTCAGATGATGATAATAGTTACCATGCCAGCAATCACATCAACATTCTTTATAATGGACAACACAACCCTTACAGCCCAACGTGAGCACTGCTGTTATCTCTCTGGAAAAACTGGGAAGCTGAGGCTTAGAGATTAGTCATCTTCCCATGATGAGCCAGTCCGGCTGGGGTTCAAGTCTAGGTGACCCTCACCCTCATGTCATGTTACTTTACTGCCTGTGTGTCTCCCCGGCCCCACAAGATCACGCTCACAACTACCTGCTTGGCAGATACATTGGGAAATCAGTCTTTGCCAGGAACAGAGTCAGAAATTCTTGAAAAGTCATTAAGTGTTTTAAGAAGAGCCCTCGTTTAAGAACAAAGTCGGCTAGGTACTTGCTGACAAAGCGTCATGCTGGCCCCTAAATTACAAATGGTCAGTAACAAGGGACACAGCCTATCGAGGAACCTTCCCCCTCATGTGCTACGATTCTCTTAAACACATTCCCCCCCACACCAATTCTTTTTAAAAACTATTCTTTTAAAATATACATATAGGGCTGGAGAGATGACTTAGCAGTTAAGCACTTGCCTGTGAAGCCTAAGGACCCTGGTTCCAGGCTCAATTCCCCAGGACCCACGTTAGCCAGATGGAAAAGGGGGCACAGGCATCTGGAGTTCATTTGCAGTGGCTGGAGGCCCATTCTCTCTCTGTCACTCTCAAATAAATAAATAAATAAAATTAATTTAAAAAATTAAAATCATATATATATATATATATGTAGATAGATAGATATAAAATTTGAGAGAGAGAGGCACTGAGAAAGAGAAAGAGAGAGAGAGAATGGGTGTTTCAGGGCCTCTAGCCAATGCAAATGAACTCCAGACTCATGTGCCACCTTGTGCATCTGGCTTATGTGGGTACTGGGTAATCAAATCTGCATCCTTAGGCTTCCCAGGCAAGCACCTTAGATGCTAAGCCATCTCTCCAGCCCTAGGGAAAAAAAAAAAAAGTATTCTTAATTATTTATTTGAGAGACAGAGAAAGAAGCAGACAGAGAATGAGCACACTAGGGCCTTTTGCCACTGCAAAGGAACTCCAGACACTTGCGCCACTGTGTGCATCTGGCTTTACATGGGCACTACAGAATTGGACCCCAGTCCTCAGGCTTTGCAAGAAAGTTCCTTTCACTGCTGAGCCATTTCTCCTTCCCACCATCTCTCGTGTTACATTCAGGTCAGATACATGGAAGGTGGGGCTGCCTTCCTCCGGTAACTGGGATCCTCCTCCTCCTGCCCGAAGGAAACTTTCCCCACATTTCCTCCTCTGGTCACTGAGCTCTCCAGGGCCACAGGGCAATGTAGACACTGTTTCCAGGGTTCAAAGTCACTTCCTCCGACTCTGCACTCCAGGCCTCCCTTCAGACTGGCTCCCTGTGCCCCCAGAGTCCATGTGCGTGCAGTGCCCCTGCCTGGCATACCCTTCCCCTACTCCTGTGGTTGCCTGCCATCCCAACTCCACATTCCCCCTCCATGGGCCTGGATCATAGTGGATCTCTTAAAAATCCATGGGGGCTGGAGAGATGGCTCAGCAGTTAAGGCACTTACTGCCAAAGCCATAGGACTCAGGTTCATTTCCCCAGTACCCACATGAAGCTGGATGCACAAGGTGGCCCATGCATTTGGAGTTTGCTTGCAGTGGCTGGAGACCCTGGCTCACCCATCCTTTCTATCTGCCTCCCTCCCCTCCCCTCCCCTTCCCTTCCCTCACTCACTCTTAAGCAAAATAAAATAAAACCCATGGGGAGAAGTGACATATGGACTTGATACACTTGTCAGCTTTCCCTCACCTAGGTGACGGCGTGGCCGTGGTGAGCCACTATCCAGGGACTTCCATGAGGGATCTCCTCTCGCTCTACCCCAAGATGCCTCTCCGAATTGCAGGCTCTGCTGACCGAAATCTTCTGTTTTCTCCATTTGCAAACAGCAAGTAATCTCGCAGATCAATGCCCGAGACCAAAGAGACTTCGGGATGTTAAGAAGATTATGCACATAAATGTACCGACGGTGACAGCCACGCTAAGAAGAATAGTAAGACTGCGCCGAGCGCTAGTTTATCAACCTTTGCCGCTTACAAAATTCACAGCCAATTTAATTAAAAATATAACAGCCCTGAAAGCTGCTGAAATGACTACACAACAATCAATCATTTTGTAATAGAGTTGAGGATCCATTAGGGACGGTGCGCTGGGTGCCAACTTCTTTAAGCCCAGACAGTAGGGGCATTTCATTCCACACAATTAATGTCACTGCATTTAAAATATTGACTATCTATAAAGAAGAAAATACCAAACATCTTTATAACCTACATTTTTATGGTCAAGAAACTTGCTTAGAAAGGTGCTCTGGATTTATTCGTTAGAAGCTGCACATTTCACATGCGGAAAATTAAAATGGTTCCCAGTGACTAACTCATTTAATCATTGAGTTGATTTAATGAAGAACACTATGCATTTTCCCCTTCTTGGTGGCTAAGATTAATACTTTCCGTTCATTAGCAATCAAATACCACAGGAAGGTTTACATCTTATTCTCCCTTAATTCACTGCCTTTTATTTCAAAAAATTCTAATAGAATTGAAACGCTATCTTCTAAATCACTTGGAAATTTCTCTCTCAGTAACTCACTTTGTCATGTGGAAGACACATTGCTAGCCTGTGACACAGAGACATTTATCCCTGGCTTCCTCTGCCAATCTATTCTATTTTGGGGGGCGGAGAGTAAGCATGTACATAGGAGGGGGAAGTAGACCTTGGGAAAAGATACGAATGTGGCTTTTAGGACCCCTAATTCATTAATTCATCAGTGACATCCCAGGATCCTTTGAAATTCTGTTATGAAGGATCCTTTGATTTATTAAAGGGATTTTACGAGCTGCCCGAGAATGTGAACCCATTAGAAATGTTAACTGTAAGCATCTGGCTTCCATTTAATAAGGAACTGAAGACATGGTGTAGGAGAGGGTCTGTTCGAATACCATGCGGTCTCCCACTGCTGGCAAAGCTTTCCTCCACGCATGACACTCGTCGCAGGGGTGCCACCTGCAACCGCACTGTCATCCCCGAGGGCCACTGCTGCTCTCAGGAGTGTAACAGGAGCAGTTGCCTCCGAGGGCAGATGCTACCATGGAGATTTCTGATGGACCTGGTTATAAAACAGTACAATCAATCTGAATAGTCGAATAATAGAGTCACTTGAAGGCACCATCGCTACATTTTCCATTTTCCCATAAAGCATAGTTTTGAACCTCTACTGCTTCAGAAGAGGACATAATAAATTATATAACTCTGAGCTGAGCATAGAATCAAAGAGTTAAAGGATGCTGGGTATAAAAATAAAAGAAAACACTGAGACAGGAACATGGAAAGGGTGTGGACAAGTTAGCTACTAGGGAAGTATGCATGTGATGTTGCTTTAAAAAATATTTATTTATATTTAAGGGCTGGAGAGATGGCTTAGTGGTTAAGATGCTTGCCTGGGAAGACTAAGGACCCAAGTTTGATGCCAAGAACCCATATAATCCAGTTCATTTGTAGTGACTAGAGGCCCTGATATACTCTTTCTTTCTCTCTTTCTTTCTTTCTCTCTCTCTCTCTCTAATAAATAAATATTTTTAAAATATTTAATTAATTTATTTGACAGAGACAGACAGAAAAAGCATGGTCATGCCAGGGGCTTCTTCCACTACAAATGAACTCTAAATGCATGTGCCACTTTGTTAATCTGGTTTTACATAGGTTCTGGGGAATTGAACTCAGGCCATTACGCTTAGCAAGCAAGCACCTTTTACCACTAAGCCATCTCTTTAGACCCAAATGCTGTGTTTCTGAGGTGGACGGTAATAAGCCAGCCTTCAAGTTTCCTTTCCCTCATTTTTACTGCGTATTTGAAGGTGTCTCATTGGATGCGTGTGTATGTGTGTGTGCCTGTGAGTGGCTCTTTCTCTTCCTTGCTGTGTGATTGTACTGTCAGCCGCCTGTGGTGTTAGGAAAGAAGAGTTTTCTTTTATTGAACAGCTGGACCAACGGAAGTCCAAGGCATCAGGAGGCCATAAGCCTGGTGCAGTGTCACCCTCCCTGGAGCACGTTTGAAAGCTGATGGATCGTTTGTGCAACCATCTGACTGACGTGTCTGCTCTCCACAGCATGGCGTCAACGCGACACGCTAGCATAGGAGCCCGCCACTCACCCAGCTCCTGCCACAGGACTCTGGAAACTTTCCCAAATGAGGAAATATTGTCTGAGGCCATTCCTAGGTGAGCTTTGGCACACTGGGACTTTTCTGTAACCACTGGTAAATTTCTGTTTACTCTTCAGAACTCAGGTCAAAAGCCATCCCCTTGGGAAGAGAGATGCCCAAGTTCTCTCCTCCAGTTTCTGGGCTCCACTGAGGTTTGGGACCATATTTTTCAGACACAGCTTTCCTGCTGCTTTCTCCTTCTCTTGGAACCTCTCTTTCATGCCGTTGAACCTTGGATGGGACTGATCTCGTTTCTAACTGGCCTTAGGGAGGACCCATGACTCCAGAAATGGCCTCGTGGAGCACCCATCCCTCAGCCATTTTATTGCCTTAGCCATGGGCATGTCATTCAAGTTGTCCCGGAATGTTCTAAGTAAAGTTATTACACACTTCACTTAAGCATAACTGAGGAAATCAGTCTTCTCACTGTAAATAGTAAGCTGTGAGCTCCACACCTCCTTGAGAGCAGACTGTTTGAAAGAAGAAAAGAGACACACACAGGCCCCTAATGGCACTATAATTGTCACTGGGTTTACACAAGTCTCAGCCAGCTCTGCCAGACTGTTGGGTTACATGAACTAACAAAAAAATAAATTCTTGGCCTGGAGAAATGGCTTAGCAGTTAAGGCACTTGCCTGCAAAGCCAAAGGACCCCCAGGTTCGATTCCCCAGGCCCCACATAAGCCAGATACACAAGGTGGCACATGGTCATCTGAAGTTCGTTTGCAGTGGAAGAAGCCCCTGGTGTGCCCATTCTCTCTCTCCCTTTTTTTTTTTTTGTTTTAATGTGACAGAGTGAGATTGAGAAATAGAGAAGAGAATGGGCACACCAGGGCCTCCAACCACTGTAATCTAACTCCAGACGTGCACAGCTTGTGTGCACGTGCAACTTTGCATGTTTGCGTCACCTTGCGTGTGTGGCTTATGTGGGACCTGAAGAGTCATACGTGGATCATTAGGCTTTGCAAGCAAGCACCTTAACCACTGGGCAATCTCTCCAGTCCCATTCTCTCTCCTTATCTACCTCTTTCTCAAATAAATAAATAAATAAAATAAAAAATAAAAATGAAATGAGGTTCATAATTGAAAACAGATGAATAAATAAACTCTTGCTCCTTCCATGAAGGCCGTTCAAGATGGATTTCTGTCACTTGTCAAGGAACCTTGGTTCTCCTGCCTCCCAGTCTATGGAACAGGGGTCCCTTGACAGCAGGGAGACCCACTTCCATTTCCCCATTACCAGGCTTGGACTTTGGCTATCTGAATGAATCTAGTCCAGTTCTAGAGGGACATTTCCATGGGCTCCGATGTGAGGGCTGCTAACACGGTGAGCGGGGCTTACTTGGGGAACTTTGGAATGGAATGTTCACAGAGGGAAGAGATCACACATTTGGAGTCACAAGGTCTGCTGGAGTTCAGGAGACAGCATCCAGCCATCGGGGAGGATCTATGGGCAGCTTGGAGGGAGAGCGCAGGGGCCGGCGTGTAGCCTCAAAACGGATTTTTTCCCTTTTCAGCATTCCCACAGTGACTAAGTCTTAACCATCATGACAGGATTTCTGCAGCAAATGGAATTAACAATCCCACATGCTTTGGAAATGTTAAATTGTTAATAAGCCCCTTAAAGCCTTTCTTCTCCTTTGAACTCAGTGAATGGATTTTGGCTGCGGAGCAGGTATGTTAAGCCACGTTGGTGTGAGCTGGTAATTGAAAGCTTCTCAAAGTCTGACTGGAAGAGAAGAGTTGCCAGTGGGCAGAGGTGTAAATGGGGCCAAATGTGGGGTCTTAATCCAAAGGTTGGCTGTATCTGGTACCACAACTTGAAGAAGCAAGCTTCCAACCTACTTGGGAAATGAGGGTCCTGGGTATGCCCCTACCATGAAGCACAAAAAAGTCCTGGAAATGTAAGTGAACGCGCAGCTTTAGAATCACTACTCGCTTTTGTCAGTTTGGCAGTAAGTCTGTGAACAGCTGAGGCATAGGAGCCTCACTGTTCTCATGTGCAAGCCAGGACCGGACCAAATCCTTGCAGAGCCTCGAAAATTAAACATAATTATAGATATTAAAAGCTTTTATACATTTCAAAAATTCTTTCCAAATATCCCAGAAAATAAAGAAATAAATTCCTTGATTAAATTAGGAGACATGAAGGAATAGGCTTGAATCTTCTTTTTTAAGTTTTATTTTTTTAATTTTTTTGTTTATATAAATTTTTATTTATTTGAGAGTGACAGACAGAAAGAGGCAGAGAGAGACAGAGATAGAGAGAGAGAGAAAAAAAAAAGAGAGAGAGAGAGAGAGAATGGGTGCGCCAGGGCCTCCAGCCACTGCAAACGAACTCCAGACACGTGCGCCCCCTTGTGCATCTGGCTAATGTGGGTCCTGGGGAATCAAGCCTCGAACCGGGGTCTTTAGGCTTCACAGGCAAGCGCTTAACTGCTAAGCCATCTCTCCAGCCCTAAGTTTTATTTTTTTTAAGTTTTATTTTTTATTTATTAGAGACAGAGAAAGAGAGAGAGGGTGAGAGAAAGAGTGAGAATGGGTACGCCAGGGCCTCCAGCCACTGCAAACAGACTCCAGACACATGCAGTACCATATGCATCTGGCTTACGTGGGACCTAGAGAATTGAACCAGTATCCTTAGGCTTCGCAGGTAAGTGCCTTAACAACCGAACCATCTCTCCAGCCGAGTTTGAATCTTTTAAACCTGGAGGGGCTGCAGAGATGGCTCAGCAGTTAAAGTGTACTTTGTTTGCAAGCATGAGGGCCTGAGGGGGCCTGAAACTGCTTGAGTTCAAATCTCTAGGTATCACCTAAACTGCTGGGCATGGCCTTGTGTGCTATAACCCGAGTCTCCCAATGGGGAACAGAGACCAGGAAATTGCCCAGACTCACAAAATACCAGCAAGCTCAGGCATCAGTAAAGAGACAAGAATGGGCAGAAAAGCAATGGAGTGGGACATCCAACATTCAGCCCCAACCCTTGCAGAAAAGTCCCCTCCTCCCCTTAGCAGGCAAGCGCATGGGTACCACAGGGCACATACATGTGCATGTACCACACACATTAACATACAAATAGGCAATAATATTATTTATACCTAGAGTGAAGGTTCGTTGCACTGGAAAGGTGAAAGCACCCTGTGTTTATCACTCATTAGCAACCGTTTGGCTTGGAGGAGGACTTGCTTGGGAGCCAGTGGGGGGGGGGGGGGGCGGGAAGGCTTGTCATTTTCTCCTCCCTAAAATTAGCCTGTGTTAGCCTAGGCAGAACCCATGCAGCAGCCCCCAAGCTGGCAGGAGCTATATTAATGGAAGCCCCAAGGGAGCTTTCTCCATAAAATAGAGTTTGAACATGAACTTTCCAGCCATACAGGCAGGATATTTCTGTGAATTTACACTGTTTTTTTTTTTTTTAATATTTTTATCTATTTGCAAGTAGAGAAAGAGAGAGAAGGAGGGAGGGAGGAAAAGTGAAAGAAAGAGAGAATATGAATATACCAGGACTTCCAGCAGCTGCAAACAAACTCCAACTTCATGTGCCACTATGCATCTGGCTTTATGTGGGCACTGGGGAATTGAACCTAGGTTGTTAGGCTTTGCAAGCAAGCACATCAACCACTGAGCAATCTCCCGATCCCAAGAATGGGATTTTAAGCATCAGAGGAAACCTTGGTTTTCTGGTCACGGCAGATGCTCTATGGAATAAACATCACATATGGTTGTTACGGAAATAGGATGTGATCAGAGAACATCTGCAATTCTCTTGGACATATTGTTGTTGAAATTTGACTGAAGCCGAATAATAGACATCAGACTTCCCTCCAAACATTTTGCACTGAAGTGTTCCACTAACAGTCCAAATAACTCCTTCTGAAACAGCATCTGACTGAATTAAAAATGCACCAGCCTATAAATATTACCCCAACTCAGGCACACATGTCACCGATAATGTTGCTCACTCCTGCTGCAGAGACGGGATATCAGAGAGGAGGCATGAACGGCTCCCCCCCGCCCCCCCCCCCCCCGCCGCGGCTACTCTGATGAGCTGTGGGTGGAACGAACTCAGGATGTCTCTTACCCTTGGATGACTGAGAATGGCTGGCAGTGGGAAAGCCAGGCCCTGGGTCCGTGTCTTACGCACACGCCCTGCCACAGACTCCACGGCAGTCCTCACAGATAACCACCACTGTCCTCCACGCCACCCGCCAGGGCACAAGAGATGACTTTCCCAGTGGCACTTGCTTTGTGGGAGATGCTGTCGGACACGTGCTATTTAGAGTATTTCACTGAATCTCACCAAATCCGTTGATGTCAGGGCTATCAGAACGCCAATGCTATTTTTTGAATTTATCAAAAATTCAAAGTCCAGGAAAGAAGAGACAGGGACACATCTCACATGTGCAATACAGATTGCTCATCACCAAGCATCATTTTGCTATCATAGATATAAAAGATGATTAAAAAGATGACACTTCAAATGGTTTTAAAATATTACTTGTGCTTGTTTTTGGGTGAGGCACACGCAGATTAAGGGCAAGTGGTCTAAGGACCCTCTTTTCTCATCCCATACTAACAAGCTATGGGCCTTGCATCGATGCCATTATTACATAATTTTCAAGGCACGGAGACAGATTTTTAATTCATTTAATAATTAGGTCAATAAAAGCCATTATAGCTGAGAGTGTCATTAAAAGTCCATAATGTTACCTTAATGGGGGAAAAACTAATATAGTTCCATTGGAATTTTTCCATGAAATTAATATTATAGAATTTTAGTGGGTGTATTAAATAGCTTAAATAGACATTTTTATTAACAGAACTAATCATGGAATTAAAACAAATGAAAATCGTTATGGTCGCTATGATGAAGTACCCATCTTCATTGCATTTTATCCGGCTTGTGCCTGGAAGACGCTCGAATATTTACTATCATAGGAGTGGTACATCACTGCTCACGGACCCCTTGGAGGCACAATCTCGTCTTGGTGACCTCTTCAGCACCATGGCTTTATTTCTCAGTTACTCTACCACAACTATCGACACTCCAGTTAAAGTCCTCAGAGAGCCTTTCGTCTGGCAGAGCTCAAAATGGCCCAAGACGCAGAAAGGGCTTGTGTCTATACTGCCCAGGAATGCTTATCACTTCTCTTTTATTAGCTTAGTTACTCAAGATTGAGGTTAGAGGGAATGAAATACAGTGGTTTACCATGATTTGGGTCAGTTCAGACCAGAATAATGGAAGGGCAACAGGGAAGGCTCCAATGAACCATTTCAGATCACGTACATCCCTGGTGAGTTATGCAAACACACACATCGCTGTGGATGGAGGGGTGACCGTCGGTGACCAAAATTGCAGGTCACAGAGTACCTGGTCTCCTAAGAAGGCATCTGGTGGTATACATCTAGAAGAACCCTATGGAGCCTGTACCTAGCATGAGACTCTTGCAAGAAAGACTGCACTGCACGTCAGTGGCTGACACCATAAGGGTGACCATGGGCAAGTTAGCTCACTTCTCTAGCTCCAGCGTCAGAGGAACAGGGCTTACTGGAGTCTGAAAACAGTGGCCAGCCTGGGGGTTGGCAGAATGTGGGCTGTTCTTTACAGGAAGGAGAGGCCTCTCGGTGGGCACCAGCTTGTCTCCAGCCTTAGGTCCTAGAACACGCCGAACACATACACGCAAAGGGGGACCTTGTGATTTCTAACAGAATACATGTGAATAACGTGGTGGTTACCAAGTCTGTCTGTAAAGAGGGATGTGTTTTAGAGATGTTATAAGACACGAGGAGCGGGCTAGACAGATGGCTCAGAAGTGAAGGTGCTTGCCTGCAAAGCCTTAGGACCTTGCTTCAGTTCCTCAGTAACCTAGGTAAAGCCAGATGTCCAAAGTGGCACATGCGCCTGGAGCTCGTTTGCACTGGATAGAGGCCCTGGTGCACCCTTTCTTTTCTCTCCCTTTGCAAATTAATTAATTACATTTCAAAAAAGATATGAGGAACATAGTAATTAATAATGTACTATGTATTCAAACTGCTGAGAATAGATTTGAAATGTTCTGCCTAAAAGTATGTGAGATAAGTATGTTAATTGGATTGAGTCCACCATTCCATAATGAATATGTATAGTCAAATAATGATTTATACACTATAGATACATATAGGAAGGGTTATAAAATATTTGTACTAATTATGTATCTTTAAACTATCATCTTATTATGTAGAAAATGTTAAATTAATATTTATATCAAAAATTGCATATCAGCAAAGGACACATATACAAAAGAAAGGAAAGGAAGAAAGACAAAAAAAGAAGACAGACAGACAGAGAAAAATATTCTTTTTTATTTTTGAGGTGGGGTCTCACTGTAGCCCAGGCTGGCCTGATTTTCACTATGTAGTCTCAGACTGGCCTTGAACTCACAGGGATCCAACTACCTCAGCCCCTCAGCCTCCCAAGTGCTGGGATTAAAGGCATGTGCCACCACACCAGCCTGTGAATCTTGGGGAATAGCCATATGTTCTGCATCCATAGGGGTGCCTTTAATCCCAGCACTTGGGAGGCTGAGTTAGGAGGATTTCTATGAGTTCAAGGACATCCTGAGACTACAGAGAGAATTCCAGGTCAGCCTAATCTACAGTGAGACCCCACCTCAAGAGAAAAAAAAAAAACAGAGGGAGGCACAAGGTTCCACTTGACTTAATTTTGCACCCTGAGAAGTTTTCAGTGTTAGCAATACCAGATATAGATGTCCTTTACTTAAACATTTTTACTAAACCTCCCTTTTAAAAAGATATTAAGGGCAAGAGAGGTAGCTTAGTGGTTAAGGCACTTGCCTGTGAAGCCTAAGGACCCATGTTTGACTGTCCAGGTCCCACGTAAGTCAGGCACACAAGGTGATACAAGCAAGCAAGGCTCCACGTGCATAGAAGGTGGTACACATGTCTGGAGTTCAATTGCAGTCGCTGGAGGCCTTGCCATGCCAATTCTCTCTCTCTCACACACACACTCATTAAAAAAGTCTTCTCATTCTCTCTCTGCTTCTTTCTCTTTCTCCCTCAAATAAATAAATAAAAATTATTTTTTTAAAAGGTTATCAAAAAGAAGATGCATCAGAAAATGTCATTCCATAGTAAAATGAACTTTCTTTGAAGGCACTCTTAGACTAAGGTAGGAAACATCTGCCCCTAAGGAGCACGTTGGGTTGCACACATCCTGGCGACCAGGAGGCACAGAACAAGTAACACTGTTCATGTCATGTGACCTCACTGACTCCTCCTCAAGAGGCCTAGGTGTGTCCAAGTAGGAACACTCATAAAACCATGCAGAACAGAGGGAAGAAAAATGAGGAAAAAATAGCCGGGCATGGTGGCACATGCCTTTAATCCCAGCACTGGGAGGCAGAGGTAGGAGGATCGCTATGAGTTCGAGGCCACCCTGAGACTCCATAGTGAATTCCAGGTCAGCCTGGGCTAGAGTGAGACCTTACCTTGAAAAACCAAAAAGAGGAAAAAATAATGGTAGATCATATTCACTTCCTTTCCCAAGGTCTACCAGAAGGTGTCAATCCTTTAAAAACCTTATGCATGTGTATATGTGGTGTGTGTGTCTGTGTATGTACCTGCACACATGTGTGTATATAATGTGTATGTCACATTTGTATGTGGTGTGTGTACGTGTGGTTTATGTATGTGGTATGTATGTATGTGTGTGTGTGTGTGTGTGTGTGTGCATGTGGTATGCATGTGTATGTGATGTGTGAGTGAGTGTGTGTGTGTGCATGTGCACATGCACGCATGTGGAGGCCAGAAGACAACCTCAAGTGTGGCTCCTTGGGAACACGGCCCACCTCCTTTCAGAAAGAAGCTCTCAATGGCCTGGAACCTACCCATTATTCTAGACTGGCTGGTCGTAGAGCCCTGGGGGTCTGCTCGTCTCTGCCTCCCCGAAGCTGGGATGCGGGTGTGTGCCACTACATGTGGTATTTGTATGTGGATTCTGGGAGTTGAACGCATGTTCTCATGCTTGTGAGACAAAGCAAAAGCCATTCAAGGAATCTTCCCAATACTATACAACCTTTTAACACTGCAAAACACCATCTACCAAGTTCAACCTTGAGAACCACACAAATTTCCAAAAAAAAAAAAAAAAATCACAAAAATCTCAAATGTCTTAATATGTTTATGAATTGGCATTTATAGCTATCTGTGGCTATATGTGGCCACCTGAGCTGCATGTGCCCATGGGCTGCAGGTAGACACACCTGGTAATCTCTCCTGGGATCTCAGACCTTGAAACAATTTGTGGGATTTTATTCATGAGAAATAGAAGGGAAGGCAAAGGGGAAACTGGGTGAAATGCTTTGCCTAAAAGTCAACAAATTCTATATTGAAATTTGACAGGTTGAAATTCCTGTAAAAGAAAATCATGAGATTGTCCAATAAGCTTTATTTTGGAGGGGGATGTTAGAGAGAGGAGAATTTTGCCACAGTTTCTTTTCTTTAGTTGGTGAAATTATTGGGCAGTAACTGGTTAATAGACGTTAATATTATTGGACATGAATCCCCCATTGTTTGTATGGCAAAGTACTCCTGCTGAAATTACCAAGCAGTCTGCCAGAACACAGACTTTTATCAGAAAATGGATTTTTAATACATAAAGACATCTCACACACATGCACACGCACGCACGTGCACACACACGTCTTTGGGGGTGAATATTTTTAATGGTTCAATGGAGAGCTTTCACAGTGTCACGGAAATTTAAAAATTATTCAGATACTGTTTCCATGGGAAGAGGGACAAGGGAACAAAAACAGACCTGCGACTTGTGACTTCTGCAATGACTACCTTTTTCTAGTTTATTCAGGAAGGGCAGCAGAGGTTAATAATGAGAAAATGGAAACCATTCTGGAATACAAAATTATTTACAAAAATAAGAAACAACAAAAACAACAAGCCAGGCTGTACAATGCATTCATTTCTATTCCTCTTGACAAATGCCAGAGTGTGTTACTGTGTTCTTTCTGTATTATTTCAATTAAACCATCAAATGCAAATGCTAACTATGAAACTCCCTGCAAGGCGCTGGGTTATAACAACACGTCCACCATTCAGCCTAAAAGCTGATTACTGGTTCTGGAGCTATAAACGTGTCAGCCAATAATTTAATTGCTTTGCAGGTGGAGGGACACGCAGTGTTCGCGTTATCATTCTGGACCGTGGTGTGACTCTTTAATACAACATAACGATCATCAGAACACACAGAAAGCCCGCGCTTGACACCTGCTGTATGCTACGAAGGAGCTGTAGTGCATTTCTGCGGCGCTCGAAACACCTGCCCTGCCAGGTTTCTCCATACGGAGCAGAAGGGATTCTCACCGACCAGAGTCCAACGCTGCGTTTGCACAATAGGCTGAAAACCAGAACGAATCCCAGGCCCAGAGGCCGTGAACCAAGAGCTCATCTGTGTCCTGCCCTCAGCTGGGATGTGACACAGAGACAGCCAACATGTGCACCTGTGTCTCAGGTGGCTGAAGGCAGATGTCCCAGGCCACAATGAGTTCTGGGATGAGGAGTAAGTTTGTCCCTCAGGAAAAGGTCTAAACTGTAGGTAGGGGGAGTTACTAAGCACTTGCTAGTCCCAGTTGTTAATATGTCAAACCAGAGTGAGGGAGGGGCAGAGGAAAGGGAGAAGAGGATGGGGTAGGAGGAGGAAGGGAGAAACGAGACTCACATTCGGTCCCCTCTCCTGTCCCTGGAGAACTCTTCACAAGGGTCCTGGTCATCTACCCCTTACCACCATTTCATTACAAAGAAAGGTGGACCATTTCCTTGCAAAGTGGGGGAAGTAAGGAGATCTTAGAAACTGGGGACCCAGGCCTGGGGAGCTGGCTCAGTAGATGAAGTGCCTATGGTTCAGGTATGGGAACCTCAGAGAGGGTGGGAATAACCCAAGCATAGTCTCCCCACTACCCCGCAAGGCCTGGCTCAGGCCTTCATGACCCTATAGTGAACCCCATAATCCCACAGAGGAGGGCCATAGGGAAATGGGAGCTGGGGAAAGGGGATAATTTACACAAAACAAAATTAAAAGTTGAGTTAAGAGCCAGATGTGGTGACACACGCCTTTAGTCCCAGCACTCGGGAGGCAGAGGTAGGAGGATCACTGTGAGTTCAAGGCCACCCTGAGAATACATAGTGAATTCCGGGTTAGCCTGAGCTAGAGTGAGACCCTACCTCGAAAAAAAAATTAGTTAAAAAATGGCAGGTGTGTGGGTGCTTGCCTGTAATCTCAGTGCAGGGGGGAGACAGGAGGAGACCTGGGGCTCACTGGCTAACTAGTCTAGCTGAACCAGTGAGCTCTAGATGAATGAGAAACCCTGTCTCAAAAATAAAATAAATAAATAAGTAAGGTAGGGCCGTAGAGATGGCATAGCAGTTAAGGCGCTTGCCTGCAAAGCGTAAGGACCCACGTTCCACTTTCCAGATCTCACATAAGCCAGACACTCAAAGGTGAGGCAAGTGCAAGGTTGCACATGACCACTAGGTGGCACAAGCGTCTGGAGGTCAATTGCAGTGGCTGAGGCCCTGGCATGCCAATTCTCTCCCCCTCTGTCTCTGTCTGTCTGTCTCTCTCTCTCTCTAAAATATAAAAAAAAATATAAGGTGTAGAGCTACAGGAAGATGACACCTGAACTTGGCAGCTGACATGCACAAGCACATGCACACACATGTATGCCCACACACACATGAACATGCATATACTCATGAAAAATAATTAAACAAGTCCGGGATAGTCCCCTAATTTTTAAAGAGTTCTTTTACATATTGATTTTATTACTTGAGAAAGAGGCAGATGGAGGGGGGGGGGAGAGTAGGCACACCAGGGCCTCTAGCCAGTGTAAATCATCTGGCTTATGTGGGTCCTGGGGAAATGAACCTGGGTCCTTTGGCTTTGCAGGCAAACGCCTTAACCGCTAAGCCATCTCTCCAGCCCTCACTTGCAGATAGAACAGGTCCTCCAGACAAAACAGTAAGGGAGAGAGCCCCTGCCCAGTCAAGTTCTGGTTTCAAGGCTGTCCCTTATGCTGCCTCATTAGTGCTGGTGAGACAGGGGCCAGCAAGGACAGCAGCCTGGCTCCAGCTGCATTTACAGGCTGCAGTTGCCGCCAGGAAGCCGGGGTCTCATTACACAGTGCGGATTTGTAAAGGCCTGGGCCTCACTTCAACAGCACGCTTTGCATATGAACAGAAGGGAAAGGGCGGCAGGCTTTTAACTGGAATCTGCATCTCACCTGTCACTTAGCAAATCTTCAGGCCACCCAGCTAAGTAAAGAAGCTCTTGACCTTCTCAAGTTATTAGGGGGACCCAACAAAGCAAAGTGGCTTTGCTCCTCAAATTTCTTTTTATCTGTTGCCTTGGATGGCCAAACCCGAACAAAACAGCCTCAGGGAGCAGGCCAGGTAATAACTCTCTTATTTGCTTCAGCAAGAGATGCCTCAAAGGAAGGGTTTTTGTGAAAAGGGGCTGCAGTGTGAAAGGAGAAATTTAAGGACAGATTCAGAGTAGAGGAGGCACAGGCCGGGATTCTCAGGACCGGGGATTCAAGTATTTTAAGCAGAAACCCGGCACTGGGGAAGATGAGCATACCCCTCAGCAATGTGGCTTTGTCTTGAATTGTCCTGCTGCTTTGAAAAGGGAAGGGACTCAAGTCACACTAAGAGTGACAATGCACAGAGTTCTGGGACAAAGTCCCAATAGGTTAGGCTCAGCTACCCACACCCAGTGTGACAAAGACTACTCAGCGTAGAAGGCAGATAAAGATTTCATCGAGGTGGCGGACTGGAAAGGGAACAGACTCAGACGTCTAGTCTAGTTGTTACTGGGAAATGGGGCTCCCTTTTGTGGGTTCATAGTCTCATTAATAAAAGAATTTAGAAATGGACTCCAAAAAAAGCTCGAGGAAAATTTTATTAGCAATAGTGAGGAAAAAAAAAAAAAAAACAGATGGGAAAGGCAAGCTGTACATCTGGGCAGCTGCTGGGAAGAGAGAGATGTGTAAGGGGAAGAGAGGACGAGAGAAAGCCATGTATTGTGTTGTTTTTTAAGGTAGCGGACTCACTCTAGCACAGGTGGTCTTGGAACTCACTCTGTAGCCCAGGCTGACCTCAAACCCATGGTGAACCTCCAGGGTTGTGGGATTAAAGACATTCACCACCCCATCTGGGTAAGTCAGATCTTTTGAGCTTTAGGTAAAGGAAAGACATGGGGCACAGGGCATTGTGATTTGCAATCCCCAGCAGGTGGGGTCTGGTTGAGCCTTGTCAACAGTTCTGGTTTTGCAAAGGGGCTCCCAGAAGTCCTTATTGCTAGAAGGGAGCAAGCTGGCCTCCATTAGCTACTTAACCCTGCTTCAGGAAGAAACCTCCTCACACAGATGACTGACCTCATTTGGGTCGTGTTCTGTCCTGTTTCCTGTGTTCCTGTAATCCAAGGTGACCTCAGATTTAGGACAATGACTCTTCCTGCCTTCTGCCTCCAAGGGGAATTGCCATTTTTGGATGGATCCAAAGTAGGAGAAAGATACAAAATGAAGCCTGAGATGTCAGGCTTGCGTCCTCCTTTAGTTAAGTTGTGGGCGTGAGTGAGATGTTAATGAGTTTCAGGAAAAGCACTTTCTAAGTGTCCCTTATATCATCAAGGCATATCTCTGCTTCATTTGGGCAGAGTGGGAAATGAGAGAACCCCCCCACACACACAAGAATAAATAAGAAAAAAATCTCACAGTTCTACCTGACAACCTTATGCTTAAATCCACGCTGGGAATGCAGCCAGGTGTGGTTTCACACCTGTGACCCCAGCACTGCGGAGTGTGAGGCAGGAGGATCGGGAGCTCAAGGTTACAGGGTAGAGAGATGGCTCCGTAGGTGAAGCATGAGACATGAGCTTAGATTCTTAGTGCCTACTTAACATGCCGGGCCTGGTGCACGTGCCTGTAATCGCAGTGTTGGGAAGGAGGAGACAGACGGACCCCTAGGGCTTGCTAGATAGCTCTAGGTTCCATGAGAGACTGTCTCAAAAAGTAAGGTGGAGAGAGACCAAGGAAGACACACGACATCAACCTCCTGCCTTCCACATATGTGCATGTGCACCAATACACACACATGCATGCATGCTACATACATACATGTGAAAATAAACAGTTTAAGGTCAGCCTGGGCACATATCTAAACTCTGTCTCAAAATGAAGCAGAAAAAAGTTAAGAATAATAAAAGCATTCAGGGTTGCTTAAGTGTTAAAGAGATTGACATTGTAGCTTTTTTTTTCTTTTTCTTTCTTTTTTTTTTTTTTTGGTGGGGGGGAGAAGATGCCTGACTGTGTAGCTCACCTGAGTGGGTTTTCCTATGAAGAAGGTAGCACCCCCAGGTGGTCTGGGGCTCCCCTTTCCTGTCTTTCAGGTACTGGGAGGCAGGCAGGCAGGCAAGTCATGAGACTGCTCATTCTAGAAAGGCCAGAGCTGCTGCCAAGGATCTGAGCACTGGGGAAGGCCACACACACCCGTCTTCTTTCTCTCAGATGGGGAACGTTCTCAAGCAAGGCTTCTGTTCACTTGCTACTGGCATGATGCCACCATGGTGCGTGACAAAGGCTTGAGGGGAAAGGGAGCTAGGTAGCCTTTCTGCTTGGCCTGTTTCTGGGCTGGGGGTTCCACCTGGAGCGGGGAAAGAGGCCTCTTGGCATAGCGGGAGCCTGCTTGAGGCTTGAGAGCCGAACCTGCGCATCCCAGCGAGGGCTTCCGGTGCTGGAGGCATCTACTCTTTCAGAGCTTGTAACGAGAGACGAAGGCCTCTCCAGAGCCAGCTCAGGGGTTTGCATGACTCTTGCCCCAGAAGTTTCTATTTCCAATGGGAGTGTTAAAGGCAGTTTAATGCAGCTTGCATGTGATGGGCAAGAGATGGAGTTCAGAATCTGCCACCCCTGACCACACACCTTAGCACGCTGAGTCTGAGCAGTAATGACAGATGCAGGACGGGCCCCTCACTCCCTCTGCTTTCTGGAACAATGCCCTTCCTACAGTTCCAGGCTAAAGACATTTTCATTTTGAAAACAAAAGGTCATAGAAAAGAATCAGACTGCACAGGCATTTCCCCGGTCTAACCGTCAGATCACATCAATTCTTCCCTCTCATATTTCTCCACAATGTCCACCACTCTTTTTCCAAACCTAGCATTAAAAATACATAGGTGGGCTGGGGAAATGCCTTAGCGGTTAAGGCGTTTGCCTGCAAAGCCTAAGGACCCCGGTTCAATTCCCCAGGACTCACATAAGCCAGATGCACAGGGGCACATGCGTCTGGAGCTCGTTAGCAGTGGCTGAAGGCCCTGGCATGCCCATTCTCTCTTGCTCTCTGCCTCTTCCTCTCTTTGTCTCTCAAATAAAGAAAGAAATAGAATACTTCAAAAAAAATGGATGGGCATAGTGGCACACACCTTTAATCCCAGCGCTGGGGAGGCAGAGGCAGGAGGATTGCCATGAGTTCAAGGTCACCCTGAAACTACATAGTGAATTCCAGGTCAGCCTGAGCTACAGTGAGACCCTACCTTGTAAAACCGAAAAAAAAAAAAAAATACAAAGGGGCCTGGCATGGTGGCACATGCCTTTAATCTCAGCACTTGGGAAGCAGAGGTAGGAAGATCACCATGAATTCAAGGCCACCTTGAGACTATATAGTGAATTCTAGGTCAACCTGGACTAGAATGAGAACCTACCTCAAAAAAATAAAATAAAATAAAATAAAAAAATAAGCATAGGTTTTGCCATTCCTTAAGGTCATTTCCTATGGAAGTCCCCATTGAGGCAATTCAGGGTGACTGGGCCCTGAAATTAAGAAGCAGGAAAGTCTTTGGGCCGATCCTTGAAGTCTCCACTTTGCTAGAGAGCAGAGAAGAATCTGGCTTCTCCTTAGCTCTTGCCTAACGCAGTTCCCTAGATCTGTTTTTCTGTAAATAACTTGAGCCTGTCTCTGGTAAGGAACACTCCTGTATATTGTGATTGGTTAAGCTCAGTCCCAAACTTTGACAGCATGACTGGTTAGCTCAGCCCCATTCAGAATCTATAAATGACCCCAGTGAGGTCACAGGGTAGCCTTTAGCCCCTCTGCCTCCCTCATGGCAGAAGCCCTCTGCACACTCTTCTCTTTCCTTCTCTTAAGCTAATAATAATAATCTATAATATATATAATCTATAATAATAATCTAAACCTTACCCTCTGGTCTATGGATTTAATTCCTTAAATTCTTAAGACAAGAATCTGGAGTACCCAAAATTTGTTGGCACATCAGTGTATTGGCAAAGAACCCCAAAATTCCCACTTGCCACCTTACACACTTATATTGCACACATATGTTGTGCTCACTCTTGTGAATCTGTTAGCTGCTATAAGGGCCTCAGCCCTGAGCTGAGGATGAGTACTGGAAAGATATATATATATATATACACACACACATATTGTTCCTTTCAAAACCATGAAGATGAAAATGAAGGGAAACCTGTCTGAAGGCCACAGGATTTAATCGTCTTCCCAGGGGTCTAAACTTACCCTCACATGCCTATCCTCCAGACCTGGACTCCAGTCTGGTTTTGCTTATTTCCTCCAAGGTACAATGTATTAATCCTTCTAAGAACGTGAGGCCAGAGCCATAGATTGGAAGGCTTGAAACTCGACCCTATCACCTATCATTCTTGCCCAACAGCATGCACGGTCATGCCTTAGGTTCTGTAACTCTCATTGTCATGTAGATTTCTGCTTAGGTTCCTTAAAATCCTTAAAGAAAAAGGGGAGGGAAGGGAAGTAATACACAGGGAATAGGAGATCAAAAACCATGTTCAGGACCAGAAAGTCCCCACAGAAACCCCACCACACTGTCTTCCACATACTATGGACGAGGCAGAGAGAGGCAAGTAACTAGGGCACAGCCACAGAGCTGGCAAGGGCAGGAAAGTGAACCCAGTTCTGAGACCCGCTCACTGCCTGCCTGTTCTTTCCCATGTCCAGATTTCCAGCTTATGTGACCTCTGGTTTACTTGCTGCTCCCTGGCACAGCCTTTGGCTCAAATGAGTTAGTACTGGCTAGCAGTCCACACAGATCCCCAACTTGTGGGGACGAAAATTTATCTGCGGACCACGAGAGTGTTCTCCTAGGGTTGCTGCAGGAATGGTCACAGGGAGAAACAGCAGGAAGTGACAGAGATTAGGAACGTGGTGGCTTTCTCTTACAGGTAGTCAGTGACACAGGCCCAGGAAAACATAGTGCTGACCTGCCCTACAAGCTGAAAGTGGGGATTACAGAAGATACAACCCCACAACCTCAAAGAAGCTGGAGAGAGTCACTGGTCATCTCCCGCGTTAGTTTAGGGTCTTAACTGGGGAATGTTGTAGGTAGACAGACATAGGCTTAGAGGTCATTGAAGGAAGGACTCCAGCCTCCCAGATCCCTGGTAACATTAAAAAGGGAAGAGACACTTCCTCCAGAACAGAGGAACAAAGTCCTCTGATCCCAGGAGCCTGCCACTCACTCATGTGGTCGAGAGAGCACATCTCACCTACAGACATGTAAAGAGGTAGGAGGAATGGCCACGCACCCCTTATGCAATAATGCACAGAAGCCTGCTGAAGGCCCTGCCCTCCACGCACTGGGTTACTCACTGCTGAGCCTGCCTGCTTCTCTGAGTCCTAACACACACATACACACACACACACACAAAAAAAAAAAAAAAACACCCAAGTTTTCCTTTCTTTCTTTCTTTCCTAAGGTTGCTTGTCCTGATACTTCGGGGCTTTTCTTCCTAGCTCCAAGCTCCTGATTAATCGAGCAATACCCTCTCTCTTACGGAAAATGCTCCCACTCTTATTTTCCTTATTAAGGTCTACTCTTACCATCCTCGCCTCCTTCTCCACATCCTTACTTCTTTTTTTGTTTTTAAATTTGTTTTGTTCACCTTTATTTATTTATTTGAGAGCCACAGACAGACAGAGAAAGAGGCAGATAGAGAGAGAGAGAGAGAATGAGCGTGCCAGGGCCTCTAGCCGCTGCAAACGAACTCCAGTCACGTGCGCCCCCTTGTGCATCTGGCTAACGTGGGTCTTGGAAAATCAAGCCTCGAACCGGGGTCCTTAGGCTTCACAGGCAAGTGCTTAACAGCTAAGCCATCTCTACAGCCCACACCCTTGCTTCTTTAGTTTGCGACATGAACTCGAACTCAAGAGCCTTAGCCACCCGAGTCCAGCTCATCTGGGTAGATAGGCCCATCACTCTCAGAATCACGGAATACAAGCAAATGCCATCCACAAGAAGCACGTGTGCTCCCCGTGCCAAGGTACGGAGGAAGGCAGGCCTCGGAAAGTCAAAGGCTGCTCTTCTCCATCGGCCATCAAGCCTTGGTTCAGGGCAGTTCGAGAAACAGAGCTGTCAAAGACAGAGCCACCGACACACTTGTGGAGTGGAGAAAATGCCACAAGGAGGTGCGCAGTGTTCTGTCATGGATTACCCTGTAATAGGGCTTGGGGAGTTCAAGAAAAGTCCTCAAACTCCAAACCCCGAGTTCATGTCTGCTTTTTTTTTTTTTTTTTTACAAGATTTTATTTTTATTTACTTATTAGAGACAGAGAGAGAGAGAGAAAATGAACACGAACGGGCATTCCAGGGCCTCTAGCCACTGCAAACAAACTCCAGATGCCTGTGCCATCATGTGCATCTGGCTTACGTGGGACTTGGAGAATAGAACCTGGGTCCTTAGGCTTTGCAGGCATGCGCCTTAACCGCCAAGCCATCTCTCCAGCCCTCATGTCTACTTCTCACCAAAGATTTGGATAAGCCAGACTGAGAAGGACGATTGAGAAACCATTACATTGTCTTCAGAAGTATCAGGGATGTGAGGAAGTGTGAGGGTTCGAGAGCCAAGGCAGGGGAAGCGGTACATCCCTGCGGGCCGGGAACCCGTGCTGAAGCGGGCATGGGCCTGAACCATGAGAAGGGGTTTAGAGAGGAGGGAGAGGAGCAGAGTGCTCCTGCCTGTGTGGAGGGCGGAGCAGGGAACACAGCCGCTGAGAGGGGAGGGGAGGCTGTGCAGGAAGTTCAGGAGAGATGAACAGGCAGGGAAAACCAAAAACAAAAAAAGGAGCCTGCTCACCTATTAAGGGTCTGCTTATAAGCTATAACCTCGTTGTAGTAGGCTTGACCTTCAGGCTCAGGGGCTGGCTCATGAAGAGGCAAGCTATGACACCAAGTTTTGGGGCTCACAGTGCCAGGATCAGACCTAAATTCTAAGAAAGGAGAACTCCCTCCCAGGAGGGCCTCAGGTTGTTTATGGAGAAACAGATCTAGGTAACTCCTTAAGGACAGGAGAGAGCCTGCTCTGATCTCTAGTAAAGGAGAAGTTGTAAGGCACATTTAAGGAACTTTCTGCCTTTTTCTGCCTTTTGCTTTCAGGGTCCAGGCACTCTAAACTACCTAACAAAGCTACCCGACTCCCTCTCAGCCTCGTATCTCATGCAAAACACTAGTAAGAAAATTGGTAGGAAGATGGAAATCCACAGGTTTCTCTATCATGGGATAGATATGGAAAGATTAGATACTGTCACAAGACCCCCAAGACCTGAAATTACACTTTGGAATGTTGCACTATGCCTAATTGGACAGAATTTAATCAGGATCTCAGGAAAGTCTCCCCTTTGGCCTTTCAAATCCAAGGGCACACATTTGGATCGGAGGCGGTGGAGATTAATCTTAACGACACGGAGAAAGACAAGACGAGAAACCTTAATTAACTCTCAGCTCAGTGGGCCTGAGTAGCTCACAGGGTTGCTAAACAAGGATGTACTGACTCTCTGGCGTCATCCACAAGAGCCGGGCCCAGAGCTACAGAGCAGGCAGTGACGTCAGAGAGCTAGAGGAGGCTTTGGAGGGCCTCTGATCCTTCCCAGGTGACGGGCCTGGGGCCTCTGAGCAAGGCGAACGCCTTGTTTCAAGTTGTGCAATGAGATAAGAGTCAGGGTCCCACGTGCTCCAAGTCCCAGGTGCAGACAAGCAATCAGCTCACAAGTTTATGCTGGCCACACCGCATAGCAAGTTTCCCTTAGTAGCACTGTAACTAAAAAAAAAAAAAAAAGTATGTGGAAAAGAGGAAGGTCCCTGAGACAAGGGACTTCAAAGATGAACAACAATGAATAGCAGGTGATTATTTATTGATCACAGATGGGAGATAATAAGATGATACTGAAAACACAGTGTGGGGAAGGGGAAGACCGGAAGGACTTTCAGTTTGGTTTCACGAGGCAGGCAGAGAATCAGCGTGCAGGTCACAAAGGAGCTTATATTGTGTTGCAATATACATGACATGAAACTCCCCATTTACCTACTTTGAAGAACAAGGTTCGGAGCCACTCAGTTCATCCTTCACAATGTCCAACTGTTACCCCCGTCTAGAATATTCTCCAGCCCCCTAAGAGAAAACCTGTGCCCATGAAGTCCTCATCTATCCGCTAGTCTGCTTTCTGTCTCGATGAATTTACCCATCCCTGGAATTTCTTACGAAGTTCCTCACACAATGCGTGACCTTTCAGTGCCTGGGGAAGGAGATGACTGTATGACATGACTGGAGTTGCCTGCTTTTTAAAGGAGCTTAGGAGAGGTATCTGGGTCAGATCCACGCTAGAAGTCTTCACAGGGGGGGACAGTGTGCAGAAAACCGTGGCGGATGGAGGGGACTGGAAGGGACGGCTCTGTAGAGCGACCCTCTCAGGGACATGGAGCTGAAGGCCACCTCTCCCGCGACCCTGGACGCGAGACGAACTCCCTCCTACCTTCCACACTGCTGGAGGCGCCGTGCTCGGCTCTGATGACGGGAAGATCACGTCCGGCGCAGGCCCCTGCTCCTGACGCTTCTCTCTCCCACTGCTCTCCCCGCGCCTGTATCCTGCGTTGTTGACACTTGTCTGCCCGTCTGCCGCACGCACGGACGGCCTCCCGCCGGAGGGGGCATGTTTGAGCTGAACACACGCCTTTCTGCTGAGCGCACGCGGAGTCTCAGCTGGCTATCTGCACAGCTAGGCATGCCTTACCAACAAGGATAAACAAGGATTGTCTGAGCTTTGACTACACTGCTTTGGCCCAATAAACTCTGGGATAATCTATAAAACCTGACAGTCCAGGGCAAGGAAATTAGCTACAATGGGACTACAGAGTAGAAACAGTGCCTTTTTTTTTTTTTTTTTTTTTTTGAGGTGGGGTTTCACTCTAGCCCAGGCTGACCTGGAACTCACTATGTAGTCTCAGCGTGGCCTCGAACCCACGGCGATCCTCCTACGTCTGCTGCGCCACCATGCCCGGATGAAACAATGTCTTTTGTTGGTGCTCCCCATGAAAGCATCCCTCAAACAATTTAACTCAAAACAGACTTAAAACGACTCAGAGGACAGGCATTATTTTGAGAAAGGAGGAAGCAGAGGGGAAAGCTAGGGGGGCTGAAAGGATCATTTCGGGGTGGTCCTGGAGTTCAGTCCCAGATTCCACCTTTTGGTTACAAATTGTACTGAGAGGCTCAGTGGGCAAGAACATTTGCTCTATAAACATGGGGGCCCGCTGGGGTCTGAGATGGCCTGAGTTTGAGTCACTGAAGCCAAGTAAAAAGCTGGGTGGGGCCATGTGCACCTATAGCCCCCAGTCCTGTAGGGGGCTGAGACCAGAGAATTGCTGGGCCTTGCTGGTTAGTCAGTTAGGGAGACATGAGAGATGGGGACGCAGCTCCAGGCTCAGTGACAGGTTTTCTTAAGGAAACGAAGCAGAAGAGCTATAGAGATGGACACGTGACATCGTCCTCCGGCTTCCGCATGCATGCACATGCGTGGGGAGTGTACATCTGCACACGCACATGCATGTGCGCATACCACATCCAAAGGCCATACACATGCCAAAATAAAAAATATCAATAAAGAAATCATATCATAGACGTTAGACCTACTTTGTGTCTAGGGATGAAAGCTGGAATGTTGTTGAACGGAGAAACACTTAAAGACCATGTTGCCAACTGAATGATATCATTGAAAATACACATCCCTGGCTGAGCAGTTAAAGCGCTGCTTGCAAAGCCTAAGGGCCGGTTTTGATTCCCCAGTACCCATGTGAGTCCAGATGCACTACGTGGTGCATGAGTCAGAAGTTCGTTTGCAGTGACATGAGGTTTTCACATGCCCATACTCACTCTCTTTGTGCCTCTTTCTCTCAAGTAAATAAATAAACAGGGGCTAGAGGGGTGGCTCAGCTGGTTAGGGTGCTTGCCTGCAAGACCTAACGACCAACTTTTGATTCCCCAGTCCCCTCTGGAGTTTGTTTGCAAGTGGCTAGAGGCCCCAGTGTGCCCAATCCCTCTGTCTCTCTCTGCTTGCAATTAAATAAAAATATTTTTAAAAAATAAGAAAAATATTTTTTTTAAAAAGGCATGTCCACCTTCAACCTCACAATGTGATTCTATCAGGCCTGGGGATATGCAATTAGTCAAAGATGAGGCCATACTGGGTTACTGTGGATGCTCTAATTCCCAGCAACGGCGTCCTCAGAAGAAAAGGCCAATTAGGAGACATACAGACATTCAGAGAGAGGGAGAGAGTGTCATGTAAAGATGAAGGCAGGAATTGGGGGCATGCTGCTGTAAGCCAGAAGATACTGAGGGCTACTCCCCACCACAAGAAGCCAGAATGGAGGAAGGAGGGATTCTTCCCCAGAACCTTAAAGCAGAAGCTCCCCTAGGCTTATGCTTATGAGCTTTCCTAACCTAAAAAACCTGTGGACACCCGGATTTCAGACTTCTGCCTCTCAGACCCAAAAGAGGCCTAATATGTGAACTAAAGCTCCCAGAAAAGCACTGCATCTGAGGCTGAGTGGACTGACGGGACTCCTGAGGTCACCGATGCATGGAATGCTACAATATCGGAGCCAAATTATCTCAGGCTACCTTTAGCCCTTGTGGTGGTTTGATTCAGGTGTCCCCCATAAACTCATGTGTTGTGAATGCTTAGGTCCCCAGCTGCTGGCAATTGGGGAATTGAAACCACCTGGAGGCGGTGTGTTGTTGGGGGCGGGCTTATGGGCATTACAACCACCTTCCTCTTGCTAGTGTTTGGCACACTCTCCTGTCCCTGTTGTCCACCTGGTGTTGGCCAGGGGGTGATGTCCAACCTCTGCTCATGCCATCATATCCCCTACCATCATGGAGCTTCCTTTTGAGTCTATAAGCCAAAATAACCCCTTTGTTCCCACAAGCTGCTCTTGGTCAGGTGTTTCTCTCTCTCTCAGCAATACGAAGCTGATTGCAGCACCTCTCAATAGCCACTTATGACCTCTCTGGGTCTGACCTAACATCCTGGGGACTATCAGTGGATCAGGTGTGACTTTTTTTTTTTGGGGGGGGTGGTAATGTATGAACAAGCCCTTAACTTCCACCAACCCAAATGCTAAGAATGTCATCAGGTAGCATCTAAGGCCTGTGGTGGAGATTTCCCCACTGTTGTTATAACCCGCCTGCCTGATGGTCAGCCAACATATTTTAAAAGTGCCTTGATTTATGACTTTCTTCATGAAATTGTTAACATGTTGGAACATGGAATTTGGGGTGACCTAAGTCTGTGTTTCCAGACCATGATCACTCATATTGACTTAAACTCTCTCTTCTCCCCTTTGATGTGAGAGCTGTCTTTTGTGTGGACACCGACTTCCCACCATTCAGCAAACGAATACACGTTTCTCCCTTTATCCAGTCACACAGCCCCTCTTCAGAGACGGAAAGACCCGAGTTCCTATCATGCAGACACATTATCTTTGGAGTTCAGCTTCAGAACATAGGTTCAGAAAAGGAGTCAGGTCTGAGGGCCCGACTACAAGAGCTTGCTTTCTACTGCCCAGAGTTTGTTCTAGAAATTCTTTTGTTTGGCTTCCCCACCCACCGGGAGAGAAGGGTGGCTCCTCACACCTGCGCATCTCTGTCCTCTGTACCTCTCCCTGACTCTCTGGCTCCTCTTCTCGGAAGCTGCCTAGCTGAGCCTTCTCCCTCCACGTTCACTACATCCCTCCGATACCTTCTCCAGCGCCTTCCCTGTGCCTCGCAGGGTAGCATGTGCAGGCTAAGCAGGGACTCTCCCATGATCCTCATAATTTTTATAACATTATATGGGATCCCTCTGGTGGTTAGTAGGGGATACATCAGTTTTCAGACAATCACACCAAATCAAAGAATCTTTAGATACAGGGCACAGGGCACTTGGAGGTTGGAAGTGAGAGCAAGCGACCAGATACTGGCTTCCTAGGGCTCCAGGTGCCTTTAAGGAGCTTGGGAAATAGCTCTTGGGGTGGGAGGTGGAGGGGGGGTGAGCATGTGTGGTGAGAAACGCTGGTAATCATGGGAAATCTGTCATGGTTTGTGTGGCCAGGAGTATCAGGTACAAAGCTTTCATACGGCAAATATGAAAAATAGCACGGAGCATTCAAGCCACATCAAAGGAAGGGTTTGAGCCTCTGGCCATCGGGGCTCAGAGATACTGAAAAAAAATTATATATATATACAGGATGAGAGTTTGACAGGACAGTATTACCCAACCTTGGCATAAAATAGGTTTCTGAGCATCTCATCAAATATCTGCAAGGACAGCCTCTCTCAGGACCCTCCAGAATCAGTCAAAGGCAGCCTTTGTCTTTCAATTTACATATGAAAGCATCCATCTGGCTGGCCCAGCCTGTCACTTGTTTCACAACAGTGGCAGAACAAGAAATAACTTAGGAAACCTGTACACTGTCTTCGCTGGCTGGGACTCTCCGCGTTGATATGGGTAAGGCTCTCTTCAAGTGTCTTTCCGTCCTAATATGCACCGATGTGTTAATTTGTAGCATATCCATCAGAAGACTCAAATTAATCACTCTCTGATGAAGTTCATAACACCTTTGTGTTTCTCAAGCCTCCCCCAGCAAAAGTACACTGAAAAGGTCAACGTTCCTATCAACTGCAACACACTTAAACTTCCTTCCAAGCTTATAATTAAAGCTAATTAGTAGTTTTGATAATTAGCACACGTAGGCTCTCCACTGTTTGAATTAATAAGACTTACTCAGGGTTTAAGTCAAGCAAGACTTTTTACTCGCTGGTTCTGATTCACGAACTGTGGCTGGTTCATTTCAAACATGCCTGCTCAGAGTGGATTACTGGAGTAGACCTGTGGTTACAACGGCCTGACTGTCAGGCCAGAGTCAGACTGGCAAGAGGGGGACTGTTGTCACCCTGAAATTAGCACTCTCTGGGTCTCCAATAACTGACCCACTTCAGGCTTCCCACACAGGGTGGGATACGTCTAGTCATTGTGTCACAGGGATGCTGTGCTTCTCTTGTGTTACATGTTACCAACACATGTACCTTGTGATGCCAAAGCCTCTGCATTCTGCCAGAATACAGTGGGGGTAGCTGGGAGGTGTCAAGATGTGACTGTTCATTTTTTGTTTTTGTTTTTGAAGTAGGGTTTCACTATAGTCCAGGCTGACCTGAAATTAACTATGTAGTCTCAGCATGGCCTCTAAATCACAGCAATCCTCCTACCTCTGTCTCCTGAGTGCTGTGAAGCCTAAGGACCCATGCTTGGCCCTCCGGATCCCATGTAAGCCAGATGCACAAGGTGACACAAGTGCAAGGTCATGCATGTGCACAAGGTGGCGCACGTGTCTCAAGTTCTATTGCAGTGGCTGGAGGCCCTGGCATGCCAATTCTTTCACTCTCTCTTGATTTTGCTCTCTCTCTCACTCTGTCTTTTTCTCATAAGAAAAAAGGTAAAAATGAACATTGCCAGGCTGAAGAGATGGCTTAGCTGTTAAGGCACTTGTACGCAAAGATAATGGACCCAGGTTCAATTCACAGTACCCATGTAAAGCTGGATGCACAAGGTAGCATATGCATCTGGAGTTCTTTTGCAGTAGTCAGAGGCCCTGTCATGCCTTCTCTCTCTCTCTCTCTCTCTCTCTCTCTCTCTCTCTCAAATAAGTAATTTTTTTTAAGATGAACAGTGCTGGGCATGGTGGTGCATCTGGCTTACGTGGGATCTGGAGAACCGAATATGAGCCCTTAGGCTTCGCAGGTGCTAAGTCATCTCTCCAGTGTACTGTCCATTTTTTTACATTTCATTTTTGAGACACAGAGAGAGAAAGAGAGAGAGAGAAGGTGGGGGGAATGGGTACACCAGGGTCTTTCAGCCTCTGTGAACAACTCCAGGCACGTGCGCCCCCTTGTGTACATGAGCGACATTGCACACATGCAGCACTTTTGCGTCTGGCTACATGGGACCTAGAGATTCGAATAAGAAGCATTCTTAGGCTTTGCAGGCAAGCACCTTAACCACTAAGCAATCTCTCCAGCCCCCACTATTCATTCTTTCTCTCTCTCTCTCGCTCTCTCTCTCTCCCTCTCTCTCTAGGTAGGGTCTTGTTCTAGCCTAGGCTGACCTGGAATTCACTATATAGTCTCAGGGTGGACTCCAACTCACAGTGATCTACCTACCTCTGCCTCCCAAGTGCTGGGATTAAAGGTGTGTGCCATCACACCCAGCTTCCCCACTATTCATTTTTTTTTTTTTTTTTTTTTTTTTTTTTGGTTTTTCGAGGTAGGGTCTCACTCTAGCTCAGGCTGACCTGGAATTCACTCTGTAGTCTTAGAGTGGCCTCGAACTCTCAGTGATCCTCCTACCTCTGCCTCCCGAGTGCTGGAATTAAAGGCGTGCGCCACCACGCCCGGCTCCCACTATTCATTTTTGATTCAACTACAAATCAAAAACAGCCCCACATGGTGGTGTACACATTTATTCCTAGCACTTGGGAGGCCAAGGTAGGAGGATTACTGTGAGTTTGAGGCCACCCTGAGACTACATAGTGAATTTCAGGTCAGCCTGGGCCAGAGTGACATCCTTCCTTAAATAAAGAAAGAAACAAACAAAAAATTCAAAAGAAAGCTGGATGTGGTGGTGCATGTCTTTAATCCCAGCACTTGGGAGGCAGAGGTAGGAGGTTCACTGTGAGTTAGAGGTCACCCTGAGACCACATAGCTACATAGTGAATTCCAGATCAGCCTGGGCTAGAACGGGACCCTATCTTGGGGGAAAAAAATCAAAAAGAGAAAAGTCATTTGCTGAACCAGCTTTCTGCTTGCTTCCTCCCTTCCTTCCTTCCATCCTTCCTTCCTTCCTTTCTTTCTTTCTTTTGGTTTTCTGAGGTAGGGTCTTGCTCTAGCCCAGGCTGACCCAGAATTCACTATGTAGTCTCAGGGTGGCCTCAAACTCATGGCCATCCTCCTACCTCTGCCTCCTGAATACTGGGATTAAAGGTGTACATCACCACGTTTGGCTAGCTTTCTGCTGCTGTGTAAAGTGGTTTCCGATAACTTCTCCTCTCTTCTCTTCTCCTCTCCTCTTCCTTCCCTCCTATCTTTCTTTTCTCCCTTCCTTCCTTGTTTCCTTCCCTCCCTCCCTCCTTCCTTTGCAGTGTGTGGGTATCACACATACAGACAGAATTAAAAGTGATTTTTTTTTCAAATCAAGAAATCAAATCTATGTTCTATTAGAAGGGAAAAATACCTCTATGATTTATTTTCAGACTTAAGAAAATTCTGAGAACAATTTCCCCCTCGAAAGGAAGGAAGGGTGAGAAAGAGAGAGAGAGAGAGAGGAAGAAGAAGGAGGAGGAGGAGGAAGAAGAGAAGGAAGAGGAAGGCAGGAATGGAGATAGGGAGGGAGGGAATAACTTGATGATTCCCCAAACTCTACAAGTACAGGACAATCATGGAGGTTGTTGGCTGGACCCCCAGGAGTGACTTCAATGGCACACTTACTGCCACTGTTAAGATTCATTTGATCCTAGGCTTGCCTGTGACTGGAGTAGACAAGGAACTATGAATGACCATAGTCTCAGGGGCCCAGCTGAGTGGAGTCTTGTTTTGTCCCGTGGTCTCCCTCAGTGGAAGCACTCTAGTCAGGTCCATTGCACCCCTGATCATAGGGACATTTGGCAGTGTCTATACTTTCTTAGTTGTCAAACTAGTTGTGGGCATCTGGCACATGCTATTGTATCTAGTGGGTAGGGGCCAGGGATGTGGCTGGACACCTGGAAATGGACAGGATGCTTTCCCTCTCACAAAGCATGATGTGGCCCCTAGAGGCCAACCAAGCAGGACCAAGGCCCTCCTTAACTGTCCAGATCATCCCATTCTGGACAGAGAAAAAGGAAGCTCGAGCTCACCTTCCAGGACTACATCTGAGCCAATCTGCAAGAAGTCTTTCCCTCAGAGGAACTCCAGCCACCCCAAAACCAAGTGTTGTACATATTTTTAAATATTTTTATTTGCAACAGAGAGAGAGAGAGAGTCAGACAGAAAGGAGAGAATATGTGTGTACCAGGACCTTCTGCCACTGAAAACAAATGATACGTGTGTCACTTTGTGCATCTGGCTTTATGTGGGCACTGGAGAATCAAATCCAGGCTGTCAGGCTTTGCAAGCAAGTGCCTTTAACTGCTGAGCCATCTCTCCATCCCCTTGAGTATTTTTTTTTTACACGCATCTGAGGCTGGCCTATTGCATTATGAATGAGCTCACGTGCCACAGCAAACAGTTTATGAAGGATGCTTCTATTTAATGATTCTTAAATGGCTGATTACTGAGGGTCAAGTTTCTGTTTCCTATGGGAACTTGACATTTATGAAAATGCTTATGCGTTAATTATTAACAGAGATGTCCTTTCTATGGAAATTCACTTTCTTGATTCACTTGACAGTCCCACATTCTTTATCTGTGTGAACTACTTTGTTGTTAATCCTCTAAGCCTTAATTAAATAAAATTTACAACTGAGGCAGGATGCATGAGCCTCCAAGATTTTGCAAAAGACCACTGAATCATGATGCACTTTGATTTTTCCTGCTAGTAGCCATTCACTATTGGGAGCTACTTACATTCTTCTGGTCTTTAAAGCACAAACCTGGTATCTCTTCCCACTGTGAAGAAAACCATGCTTAGTAATTAAATTATACCACATTAAAGTTACTTAACTTAGGTTCACCAGCAGGGAAAATCCCATGCCCCTGGGTTTAACAATAACTCCTAATCACGTTTGCCAGCCATATCTTTTCTGTGACTTGTTATAATTTTCGTTCCTGGAATTCCATTAAAAATGGTAATGTCATTACTCCTGTTAATGTTCAGAACGAACAGCATAATCCTGCATTTTAATTAGTAATTATAATTAATCATTATTCCATTAATGAAATGTTTAGTTGGTAATTGTCTTTGAGTGCCTTACTCCCTGGGCTTATGAGCATTTCATAACATCTCATTCGCTGCCTGGGTTCCCATGAAGTGGCACTGTCAACCTTATTTTATTCTAACACTCACATGCGGCTCTGCTGGCTCAGGCTCCAGATACTGCCTGCATATTTACACTTTGGAAATGTGTGGCTTCTGGCTGTCGATAAGGTATGCGTGGAGACACGCCCTCCCGTGCTTCCGTGCCAACTTAAGAAGGCGAGTCAGCGGGCTCCCGCAGAGCAGAAGGCATGGAGAGAAAATAATTCCTGAAACCCTTGCTTAATAATAAATGTGGGATCCAAATTTGTGGATTTTTGAGAGGATAGAACAAGGATTTGGAGGTATGCTTTGGAACAGGGAAGTTGATTTTTGGGCTTAAGGAATTAAAGAATAAGCTTGGAGGGTTGTTGAGAATTTGACAGGAGCTAAGATTTTCGCTGATCCCTTTGCAATACCACACACATTCTTATTTACTAGAATAGTTTGGGGGGAGCAGAGAGAAAATAGAAATGCCAAAAGGGCAGAGATCTACATGTACCAAATATATAGATAGATCTAGATCCAGATGTAGACGCGGATCTAGATGATACACATGATACAGATATAAACACGCACATATATATATACACTCCTAGCTCCAGGAACAAGGCTTGGTATACACATTTTAAAATAAATATTTTATTTATTTATTTGCAAGCAGAGAGAGAGAGAGAGAGAGAGAGAGAGAGAGAGAGAGAATGTGTGCCTATGTGTGAGTGATGAACTCCAGATGAATGTACCACTTTGTGCATCTGGCTTTACATGGGTACTGGGCAATCAAACCAGGATTGTTAGGTTTTGCAGGCAAGTGCCTCAACCACTTAGCAATCTCTCCAGCTTTCCACACTCCTTAATAGGTAACTGGATAAAGTGTTGTTCTAGAAGGAGCTATGGTTAGGCTATTAGGGTTAACAAACCAGGTTGTGGTGTTGTGGTGGGAGCAGGTAGACAAGAGAGGTGGGCTGGCATGCACACCCAATACCTGTGCCACCCAAAGTGGTGTCTGGCTGGGGACCCTGAGAAGAGGACAGTTTCACCCTTTCGCCCCTCATGCAAAACAGATTTATATATAAATATATGTGGATGCGATGCACACTCAGCTAACGTCGCAGGAAGACTTATTTAGGGAGAGAAATGCCTGATGTCCTCTGAGGATGAAACAAGGGAGGTTTGTGTGCAGAAAAGATGTGTTGTTATTTCAAGCGAGGCTATTCACAGCTTCAAAATTAAAACGGAGTGAGAACAACATCAGGCTTGTTGGAGAATGCTCCGTGTCTGCTGTGTACTTCAGAGAGCCTCGGAGAAACTTCCAAATGTCTGCGAGCAGTACGTGATCGCAGCAGCATGGAGCTGGCCCCGTGTGCTAGTGCGCATGCGGTGGCTGTCAGACAGGGCAGACTCCATAGTCTGGACCACTTCTTTCCACTGGCATTTTTGAGGGCGTTGGTATTTTACAAAATGGAAAAAAAAAATTGTCAATCATAAAGCAAATATTTTATTGTATTTTGTTAGTGTTTATTTTTACCAAGTTAATGTCTTAGTGTACTTAAAACATGACCTGTTAGGAAATAACTTCGAAAGTAGAAATTGTAAATGAGAGAGGAGTGTAGTGTACCCCAGACATATATTATCTCTTTCCCAGAACCATATGGACTCTAAAATTACTGTCCCTTTCTACTTATACAGATGGAGATTATCTGACCTGGCCCAGACCTTGGAGAATGGCTCTCTGATGGAGATCCTAGTCTAGAAGCACTTTGTCATTGGACTGATGGTCTTTTACCGAAATTCACTTTTCCTTTTCTAGTTAACCTCTGCTGACTGCTTATCATCCTGTTCTCACAAAGTCTGTCATGGTGCCGAGGGAAGAAACACAAGATCCATGCATGCACGTGCTGCACAATGGGGCAAGAGCATTCCCAGTGCACACGTGCCTCATGAGAGGGGATCCAGACTACTTGGAAAGATGGGCGACGTGGGTTGGACACTTGGAATCTGAGGGTAATCTGTATTACTTTATTTGATCATGGAAACACAACTAGAAACAGTTAAAAAAAAATCAGGAATTGGCTTATTCCAGGTAATGTCTTGATCCACCATCTGCCTTGTTCTAACTAGCTGCATCAGGAGCCATCGCCTAGGCTGTTTTGGAAGAAAGGGGCATGTTGTCTCATCTCACATAAACACAGCACAACCAAGCAGAAAGAATAAAGAAAGCAAAACTCCAAGAAAAGGCATGGAGTCCTCTTCAAAGTCTCATAAAATATTAAGCCATTTCTGGCTGTTGTTAACAGAAGTGCCTGAGACGAAGCCACATCCACATGGACCATTCTACAATACTGGCTGACTGAGCAGAAGTACTTCAAGAATTATGGGGAGTTGGAATGTTGTAGTTCTGAGCCAAATTACCTTAGAATCTGTTATATCATTAAAAAGTCATTGTAGCCCATCTCTGTATGTGACCAGCATCTGGGGGGGGGCACTGTTAGGGAGGTACGGATACCACTGACCTAAAAGGTAAGATTGCCATCAGATATCATCTGAAACCCACAGCAGAACTGGTCCCCACTTTGCTATAACACTACACCAACATATTTGAAAAATGTCTGAATTTATGACTTTCTCAATTCTGTTACTATAAAAACTACATGATAAGGTTGTCTTGCTGCAACATGAAATTGGGGTTAGCAAACCAGTGTTCCTGGGCCGCACTCACATTTGGCTGCAGAGTGAAATTTCTTATTCCGTTTGAGGGGACAGCTATGCTTTTTGCATTTGCCAGCCGGTTTTGATATGTACACACTGCACAAGCCTGCTGGGGTCTGCTCTGGGCTCTAGACTGGTGGCCATGTGTCACCAGTGACTTAGTGGAAAGACTTGACTTCACACTTGAGAGCTATAAGACCATGGGCAAGGGGCTGTCTCAGTTTCCTCAGATATGAAATGAGCTTAGCGTTCCCCAGCTCTTGGAATTTCTGGGAATGAAATAGTTCATAAAGATGATGCTGCAGTTACCTTCTTGTTGCCAGGACAAACGTCCTTCCCGAAGCAGCATATAGGAGGAAAGGGTTGATTTTAGACTTACAGATTCCCAGGGAAGTGCCATCATGGCAGAGGAAGTTGGCTAACTTCCATAGGTCCAGAGCAGAGAGAGATGACACACACACACACACACACACACACACACACACACACACAGAGAGAGAGAGAGAGAGAGAGAGAGAGAGAGAGAGAGAGAGAGATAACAGCCAGTCATCATTAACAGCCAGAGCTCAAACTGGCTTTCTACATACCAAGAAGGGCTGGACTGAAAATCTACCCCCCTGGGACAAACCTCCTCAAGCAGGGCTCTGCCTGCTGGGGACTTAAGTAGGAAGCTTAATCAAAAATACCTGAGTCTATGGGGGACATACATTTGCATTCAAGCCACCACAGATGGGCCTATGAGATGTGACAAAAAGAAGCTCCCTGGTCACCATCACATACTGTATGTCACCACAGGATATTTGCTGATTTGAAAGAGTCACTTTTCCCTCATTGAAAAGTTAAACATAGGTCTGGGGAGAGGGCTCAGTGCGTTAGTATTCTGGCTGTGCAAGCATGAATAATACTTGAATTCAGATCCCGGGCAGCCTAGCAACTGCTGGCCACAGTGGTAGGCACCTATAATCCCAGCACTCAGGAAGAGGAGGAAACCAGATTGCTGGAGCTCACTATCTAGTCCAGCTGACTCTGTCAGCTCTGAGTTCAGTTGAGAAATCCTGTCTCAATAAATAAAGCAGACAGTGATTACAGAAGTCACCCCATAGATGTCAACTCCTTGTCTCCACATGCCCATGCACAGATGTACACATGCACAAACATGTGTGCCCACACACATACAAACCAGCATATATGATCTCTGTCTAAAAAAAAAGTCAAACCTTGGGCTGGAGAGATGGCTTAGAGGTTAAGGTACTTGCTTGTAATGTCTAAGGACCCAAGTTTGATTCCCCAGTACCCACATAAGCCAGATGCACATAGTGACAGTTGCATCTGGAATTCAATTGCAGTGGCTGGAGGCCCTGGTACACTCATTCTCTTTACCTGCCATTTCTCTCCTCAACTAAATAAATAGAAATATATATATATTTAAATGTTAAACCTTAATGGCAGTAGTCATCATGAGTCTGGGCTTACAGTACCATGGGTGCCTTCCTTGGCATGATTTGAAATGGAGGATGGAACATTCTGTTTGGTGCTTTGAGGTCTGAGGAAAGGGTGACAGAGGATCCCGTGTCATGTATAAATATTGATATCAGTGGGAAACGCATGAGCCAAGTGGGAAGATCTATGTGCATTTTTTTTCCTGATGGTAGTGGATCACGTATGTTCTCTACAGCTGCACAGACAGGCTCTGAACCCTTCTATCCCATCAGTACTGAATCATGTATGTTCCCCACAGCTACACAGACAGGCTCGGAATCCTTCTATCCCAAGAACTTCTTTCTCTTTGAACCTTATCTCCTCTCTTGAAGTGCATTCTCCCATCCAAGTCTAATCGGGCCTGACCTTGCCTCTCCTCTGAGATCAGACAAGACTGTGTGTGTTTGGTGCTGGGGGTATGGCTTTAGATGTGAGTCACATCCTCCAAAGAGTAGAAGTGTCCTGTATTCATATTTATATTTTCTTCAGGGATTGGCAGGTTGTCTTGTGCTTAGACAGTGTTTGTGGAATGAACACTCGGGCAAACGTTAGAAGAGCCTCATACCCAGGTTAAGTACAGAGACATAAGCATGAGAACTAGAGGGGGCCAGTGGGTCTCTGCAATACCACCTTATTCTGGAATTGACGGGGCCTTGTAGGAACCCCGAGTTCTGGGAGAGAGATCCCCCGGGCACCAGGCAGAAGCAGAAGGAACTCGCTTCAGATACAGCCAGTTTCCCTGCAGACCCCCGCATTTCCCTAGATCTGAAGTTTTAGCAGATGGTGTTTTTGCATTCATTTTCTAAATTGCCATCCATAAGCCCCTCTTGTTTCCTAAAACCTAGCTGCCTTAGGCCTCTAAGCTTGCAATCTGAACGTTTGTGTCTGGTTAGTGTGCCTCTTCTGTGGGCCTGCTGTCCTAGAAGACTGGGGCACTGAGTTCTGCAGAGAGTCACTTGGCGCTAGGCCTTGGCTCGCCAGACTGCAATCTCTGCACTGCCCACCAAACAAGTGTGTGGGACAGGCTCTGTCCTTGCCCTGATACTGAGACTTCAGTATGGTTTCCTGCATCATGGCCACTGCATTAGGTTTCAGACGAGAAAACAAATTCAGGAGCTGTGATAGGAATCATCTGGCAAGTCTTTCTCCTACCTTTTCAAGACACTGAAATGCTTTGTTTCATATTCTGTCAGTATCCCAAGCAAGTCTTGAAACCAATTCTACCAGTTTTATTCACAACAATTTTCTCTTCAATTTGACTTCTTTTCTGAGAGGGGTGGGGGTGGTGAAAATATAATAAAACCAATATCCCTGTTTTACCAGCAAGAAATAAGGCAACAGAATAAGATAAGATTCTATAAGCTATAAACTGAGGCTGTGTGCTCTTGAGAGGCTCCAAAATAGAAAACAAAACAAGGGAGTAGGGCAGGAAGGGAGGGAGGGATATAAAGAGGAAAGGAAGGAGGGAAGAGGACGGGAGAGAATGTATACACAGGAGAGTAGATAACCATACCTTCTTATTGGGAGACTGGAGGGGAGGGAAGTTTGCAATAGATAAAAGGGAATGTGGGGGCGGTGGGCTGTGAATTAAAAGCTTATATGAATTCTGGCAAGCAAATAAAAAAGGAGCCTTTGATCCAGTCCACAGACAACTTCAAAGCAGAACCACAATCTCACACATGGTGCTCTGCTTTAAAAACAACTGAACATTCATTATGGACCAGCCCACCTCCCTCAGCCTTGCGTGGGCTACAACACAGAGTCCCAAAACTCACACCTTCCCCACAGCCCAGCTTGAGCAGGGTTTGAAAATATAAATGCAGGAGCTGGCCACTCTAAGTGATACTAACTCACTGATGTAGAAGGATCCTCTGCCTTGGAAGATGATGTAAATACCAGCTTGCCACTTGTACTTGAAGAAGAGGGGTTCTGAGATCCCCCCCCAAACACAACTTGTTGATACTGTCGAGTCATCCAACTAAGATAAATCTAAATAAAATAGTCCAGGAGGTAGAAATATGCCTCAAACTCAGAAGTAATTTTTTTTGGGGGGGGGTTCCAATTTGTACACCCAGCCTTTTCTAAAGGGTGAACTTTGTACAGGTGAGCTTTTGCAAACACTGCAGATGTGACTGGGATTGGTCCCGACTGGTGTCCCAGTGTCTGGACAACTGTTGACTTCCGTGCATTCTGGAAAAGGTGGACAGGTCACATTGATGTCAGACATTGGCAGAGCCCTTGGTTAAAGCAAACATAAACTGTCTGACATGAAGGCCCCAGGCTATGGAGGGGTAGCAGCAGCCTCAACCATGGACATATCTCGGGACTGGACTGGCAGGGGAGCTCCTCACCCCATCCTTGGGGGCTGTAGTGAGCCAGGATCCTCCCTCCATTCCTGTGGGTCACAGTGAACCTGGAACCCTGGACAAAATCCTGGACCCTGAGACCGGCAGGAAGTAGGGCCACTCCCTCACCAAGCACCAGATACCTGGACTTTCAGATAAGACTTAGGCTTTGCCCACAACTCTGTGGCCTTTGGCCAGTTGCCTTGGAAACTGCTTATCTTCAGACCCTAGATCACCTGACCCACCATTGCCTATGTGCTAGAACAAATGTCCTCATAGACTAGCAATCCTTAAATCTACCAATCTCCTTAGGGTCCTTTTCCCACCCTTAGATGCTTATAAGTCCAATTTTTCCTGTCAGTAAACTGAGAACTGTTCACCGGAACTGACTGCCAGGAGTGAGTGATTCTTTCGCTCGTCATGTGCACACAACCTTGGTCTCCATAGTTGCCTGGGACGCCTTAGGGGGAACCACAGCCGTCCAGAAGCAAGAACCCAGGAACCCATACAGCGGCACCACTCCTTGCCCTTCACGGAGCTGGTCACCTGTCCAGAGTTCCCCCAAGACTAGACTAGAAGACAGAAGGCACACATAGAAAGGCCCTGCTTCCCAGCCACACCCCTCATCAGGAAGCCCACACCTGCATCCTGCCTGGACAGGGCTCGAGCCCCGGGCTGCCTATGGCTCCTGATGGCCCCTGCATGTCGCTCGGTTGAAATGGCAGCGCCGAGAGCAGAAATAAAAGGGAAGAAGCATTCCGGAGTCTTCTCCTGGTTATTTTTAAAATATTGTCTCTGTTGACTTGAAGAACTGTAGAAACAGTTCCATATGCTGTATTTCTTTCTTCCTGTTGCATTTTATAGCTTAAACATAGATCTTTTATCGGATACAACTTCTGTTAACAATATGCTTACTGGGATCGCAGAAGAATTATTCCTTGCTTACAGGCTCTGGATTTGGGATGGTTGCCAGCAGACATGGGCTTGTGTTCAATTGTTGAAGGCATGATGCTTTTGGAGCCATCTTTTTTTCTCTGCAGCACAAACGCAAATTACATACCGATTTTTTTTTTTTTTTTTTTAAGATTCTTGCCTGCTTTGGACCAAATGACGTTCCCAGAATTCTGGATCTTAGCAACTGTGTCTCTCAGTTATTTTACTTGAGGCAATGTGTTTGTCCATTTTGCATTGCTTTGTTGAGAAGACCAGCACAACTTCGCTAGTTTTAATTTGTATAATTTAGGTTCTCTGCATATGTGTATGGTGAAACGCTAGAATAGAAACAAGGCTATGACCTCCATTGTCCTCCCTGTCCCAGTCCTAGTCCTCTCTCTGGGCATGGCATTATATGGCAGTTTGAACTAAAATGCATGTTCCCCCCTCCATTGTCTGAGGTATATTTTTAATATTTTATTTAGTTATTTAATTGAAAGATAGAAAGAGGCAGATACAGAGAATGGGCACATCAGAAACTCTCGCTGCTACAAACAAACTCCTGACACGTGTTCAGCCCGGTGTATCGGTTTTTACGTGGGTCCTGGAGAACTGAACTTCTTGTCTTAGGCTTTGAAGGCAAACCCCTTAACCACCGACCCGTCTCGCCAGCCCCTGAGGTAGTTTCGATTAAGCTTGCAACTTGAGTCTCCATCAGGCAAAACCCTGCAAGAGGGTGTGTCATGGGCCAGATCTTAAGTCTAGCCCAAAGGTGTGTGTGTTCACCTTTGGAGCTCAGACCCTGCTTGCTGGCTTGCTGGGTTGTGTCTCTCCTGTTGATCAGCGGAAGGCGGTGGCTTCTCCCACCATGACGGAACTTCTGCTCATTCTGTAAGCCTGAAGTAAACGCTTTCGTCCCATAGGCTGCTTCTGGTCAGATGTTTGCTTCTACAGCAGTAAGGTAACTGCAACACACTAGATTGACACATGTTGTGTGTGTGTGTATTCATGTACACATGTGTACATTCACGTGTGTAGAGGCCATAGAGCAACTTCAGGTGTCATTCCCCAGGTGCCATCTGATTTCTTTTTTGAACTGGGTCTCTCTTTTTTTATGTTTTTTTTTTTAAATTTTTTAATTTGAGAGAGAGAGGCAGATAGAGAGACAACGGGCAGGGCCAGGGCATTCAGCTGCTGCAAACAAACTCCAGATTCATACACCACCTTGTGTATCTGGCTTACGGAGGTCCTGGGGAATCAAACGTGGATTCTTTGACTTTGCAGGCAAGTGCCTTAAGTGCCACACCATCTCTCCAGCCCTAGACTGGGTTTCTCAATGAACCTGGAGCGCATCAAGGAGACTAGAATAAAGCCCGAGGAATCTTCCTGTCTCCACCTCCCCAGCACTGGGATTACAAGCACATGGCACTATGCCTGGCTTTTTTTTCCCCTTAAAATATTTATTTATTCATGAGAAAGAGAGAGGAGAGAGATAAACAGATAGAGAGACTGGGCATGCCAGTGCTTCTAGCTGCCGCAAAGAACTCCAGATGCATGTGCCACCTTGTGCATCTGGATTTACATGGGTACTGGGTCCTTTGGCTTTGACAACAAGTGCCTGAACCACTAAAGCATCTCTAAAGCCTATGCCTGGCTTTTTAAAATGTGGGTTCTGGAGACTAGACTCAGGTCCTCATGCTTGTGAAATAGATAAGTATTTACTGACTGAGCTCTCTCCTTACCCCAACTCACGTTCTTCAGACACGTTTTTTTTTTTTTTTTCTGTATAACTGCACATGTCTGGAAACACTTGTCATTATGCAAATGGAGTCCTGCCACAGGATGGATGCTCGTTATTATGAACTAATTCCCATTTCAATGGATTTTCTGGTCTGAATGTGTCCCTCTGCAATTCAAGACACTGAGCATCATAGTGAGCTTGTGGGAAAGTGATTATATCATTGGGGTTTTGTCCTCATAAATGGATTTAGTGTTCATATTAAAGGGGTAGAAAGAAGCATTCTGATTGTTTTTTGCATTCCTTCATATGAGCATGCAGCAGGAAGAAACCACCTTGGAAGCAGAGGGCAAGTTCTTCCTCACCCAGCACCAGGCTCTGCTATCACCTTGGTCTTGGACTTTCTACACTGCAGAGCATCAAGAGTTCTATTCATATTATTTGTGAATTATCTAGTCTAAAGTAGCCTGTTACAGCGTCCACAACTGAGTGAGAGAGAGTGTATTTGTGTGTATTTGTTGCACACACAGGTTCCATTTCAACGTTTTCCTACCAAATCAGCCTGTAGCAGAAAAACTTGAAGTTTTAGACTAATTCTATGTCTAATGTCCAGGTGCTCTTAGACAAGTCATGATCCACTTTGGGACACAGTGGGCATGCAAGGCCAGGAACTTATTCAGGCCACAGCTTCCTAGTACTAAAGTCACACAGCAGTAAGCATGAATCCATTCATAGACAGACATCTAATGCATGTATGTGTCCATCCCCACTATCATCCAAACTCTTGCACACTTGAATTTTTCAGGTTTCATAGAAATCATTGGAAAAGCCACACTCCCAAACAGAGGTCATTGACCAGTGGTAGGTGGGGTTGACAGATATATTCTCTCTAGATGACACGACACAGAGGTTTTCATAGTTGAATTGTTGATCAGTATTTTAAAAGCCAAGGATCTTATTTAAAAAAAACCATCTTTCTTGGAAGAAGACTGTATTTGGCAAGATTAGACTTGTATATCAGGACAAAGAGAAGTCACTAATGTGTTGGAAGAATGGGATCTTTTCCTGCTCCTTAGAAGGAGTCTGCTGGTGATGGAAGAGTGGGGAAAGCAGGAAAAAGGTCAGAATAAGGATCAATTCAGGAAGTTTGATTCAGGGAAGCTCCAGGGAGATTTTCTACCCACTTTTCTTCACCAGCATCTCAAACCTGTTTTCTTGCCGGTTGTGGTGGAGCATTCCTTTAATCCCAGCCCTCGGGAGGCAGAAGTAGGTGGTTCACCGTGAGTTCGAAGCCACCCTGGTACTACATAGCAAATTCCAGGTCAGCCTGGGCTAACGCAAGACCCTACCTTGTAAAAAAAAAAAAAAAAAAAAGACCTTTATCCCAACCCCCTCATCTTCTCTATAGGCTCTCAGATATATCAAATCATTTATCTGCCAATCCATCTATCATCATCTATCTGTCTATCCATCCATCCATCATCTGTCCATTCATTCATCCATCCATCCACCTACCTACCTACTTACTTATTTTGTCTTACCCATTCTTCCATGGGAACAAAGATATATGTCTATGTTATTTGTTTGTCCTATCTCAGACACTGAGATTATCTGGTATTTATGAATCATTCAAAACACATTTGCACTGATAGAAACATGAAATAAGGAAGGGAAGTAAGAAAAGTGCTAGGGCTGAGTAGTAGCTGTCAGCTGCACAGGGGATGTTCGTTCACTGAGGGCCCAGCTCTGTGGAGCACAAACTTGCACACAGGAGAACTTCATATAGGCATCGATTCTTTCCTGCTTGGTGTAGATGACCTGCTAGGGATAGCTGTCTGGGGATGTGCCTGTCCTTGAAGAGTATTATAATCTAGTATGGAGACACCGAGTTCACAACTAATGATTAAAAGGTAATAAGGATGGTGTGTTGGTTTGAATGCAAATGTCCCCATAGCCTCAGGTGTTTGTGATTTAGCTTCCTACTTGGTCTCCAGCTGGTGGGGCCTTTGTAGAGAGGGAGCCTTGCTGGAGGAGGTGTGCTGGCTGGGCGGGGGGTGGGGCAAAGGGTTGATTAGCCCAGCCCACTGGATGTTGAGAGCTACCTTCCTCTTCCTGTTCGCTCCCTGCTGTGGATGTGTGATGAGGTAAACTAGCCTGTGTGACAAGATGAAACTTCCCTTTGAAAGTGGTAAGCCTGGGCTGGAGAGATGACTCAGTGGTTAAGGTACTTGCCTCCAAAGTCTGATGACGAGAGTTTAATTCTCTAGTAGCCACATAAAGCCAGATGCACAAAGTGGCACATGCATCTGGGGTTTGTTACAGTGTCTAGACACCCTGGTACACACATTCTCTCTCTCTTTCTCTGTGTCTGTCTCTGTGGCCTGTCTCTCTTCTCTCTGTCTCTATGTGCTTGTAAGTAAATAAATAAATACTTTAAAAATCTGGCAAGCCTGAAATAAACCCTTTTCTCCCATATGCTACTTCTTGTTAGGTGTTTTTCTCCCAGTAATGAGAAGGTAACTGTGACAGAACAGCACCTTGAACGAGTGACTAAGGCAGAGACGATGGAAAAAAGACATTTAGGTAAGGTATGCAGGGCTAGATTCTTGTAAGAAGCAATGTGGGAACAGGAATGGAAAACGGGGTAGAATTCTTCCAGCTAGTGAAGATGGAAGGGACAGACTATGAGGAAACATGGTCAGGACACAGGGGCTCAGAGGACAGCGTGCACTCCTAGAGGGCAGAACACGCAGAATGCCTGGTGTTCGGGGTCGCAGGAGGGTCTGAATAAGCGCATTTGAATAAGATGATGGAGACACTGTATTAACCAGGCTAATACCATTGACTTAGATATACTTTGGTAATTCTACTAAGGGCAAGATCCTCTGCTGAATTTAGCATAGTTCAGGGTGGCTGTTGAAGTGCCAATTCCTAGGTGTTCTGGACAATCTGTGGACACTTCCAAATGAGTTCTCAAAGGGAATTCTTATCCCACCTGTGTTTACAAAGCATACTTTAAAAATATTTTATTTATTTGCAAGCATAGGGAGATAGAGAGAAAGAGCGAGAGAGAGAGAACGCCAGGGTCTCTAGATGCTACAAATGAACTCCAGATGCATGCAGCACTTTGTGTGTCAGGCTTTACATTGGCACTGGGGAACTGAACTCAGGTCACGGGGCTTTGCAGGCAACTACTGCCTTAACTGCTAAGCCATCTCTCCAGCCCCTAAGAAGCATAGGTTTTAAAAGATATGAATTCTTTTTTGTTAATATTTTATTTATTTATTTTAGAGAGAGAGAGAATAGCAGATATATATGGAGAGAGAATGGGCATGCCAGGGCCTCTAGTCACTGCAAAAAAAAAAAAAAAAAAAAAAGAGTTCCAGATGTGTGCACCACCTTGTGCATCATGCTTCACATAGCACCAAAGAATTGAACTTGGGTCCTTAAGCTTTTCAGGCAAGTGTCCTAACTGCTGAGCTATCTTTCTAGCCCCTAGGATATGGATTCTTAAACACATTTGTCCAACCTGACTCTTCTGGATAGTTTTTAAAATTCCACATTATGCACATTAGCCTAGGCTAAGATTGGCCACCCTAGGCAAATACAGTCATGGGCAATTAGGTAAAAGGGGTTTATAAGACTTAGGAGAGGGTTGAACACACATCTACCAAAAGCTAGCCCACCACCTTTTATTATAATTTTTTTATTTATTTGCATCTAAAGGGGGATAAAGTGAAGAAACAGGGAGGGAGAGAGAGAAAGAGAGAGAGAGAGAGAGAGGGAGGGAGAAAGAAAGAGAATATGGATGCTCTGGGCCTCCAGTCACTGCAAACAAATTGCAGATGCATGCGCCACTTTATGCAGCTGGCTTTACATGGGCACTGGGGAATTGAACTCGTGTCGTTAGGCTTTGCAGGCAAATGCTTTAACTGCTAAGCCATCTCCGAAATAAAGTTTTGCTAGAATATAACAGTGCCTATTTGTTTCCTTATTGTCTACAGCTGCTCTTGTACTACAAGGTAAGTTCTGAGTAGTTCCACAGAGATCTCTTGAACCACAAAGCCTGACATATTTGCCATCAGTCCTTAGTACAGTTCTACGGGTCTCTCTGGGAACGATCATGGGCACAATAGAGAAAGGGAAAGGAGGCCATCTTACCGTGGTGGTGGGCAGGATTGGGGGGGGGGGGACTCCGAGAGAGAACAAAGAGCAGGAGGAGGGCTATGGTAAAAGTTATCTTCTTGGGCTGGATAAATGGCTTAGCAGTTAAGACGTTTGCCTGCAAAGCCAAAGGATTCAGCTTCAGCTCCCTAGGACCCACATAAGCCAGATGCACAAGGGGGTGCATGCATCTGGAGTTCGTTTGCAGTGGTTGGAGGCCCTGGCATGCCTGCTGTCTCTCTTTCTACCTGCCTATTTCTGTATCTCTCTCTCTCAAGTAAATAAATATAAATATTAAAAATAAAAAAATAAACGAACGTTGCCTTCTTGTTACTGGGACCAACAGCAGACCAGAAGCAGCTTATGGGAGGAAGGGATTGATGGCAGACCTGCAGTTTCAAGGGGAGGTTTCATCAGAGTGGAGAGAGCATGGCAGGGGGCTCACAACCCTTCATGACTGCAGCTGAGAGATGACAGCGAGGAGCTCTGCACACAAAGCTGTCTGGACCTATCGACCCCAAGGCCGCCCTCATGACACACCTCCTCCAGCGAGGCTCTCCTCCCAAAGCCTCCACCAGCTGGGGCCTAAGTAGGTTTAATCACCAACACCTGAGGCCTTGGGGAACATTTTACTTTCAAACCACCACAGGTACCATCAAGACTAAATCCACAGTGCCCCGAGTGATTCAGTTTCTGAGGAGAAACAGGTCAACAGTTTCCTATTTCCAACTGGGGGACTTGAGTGAATGCCATGAGGATGAGGATGGTGAAGGGAAAAAGTAAAGTCTTGTGAGAAGGAAAGCACGACTTGTTTCAGAAACTTCCGGATTCAGACGTGTCAAGATACATGGGAATAAAGTGGACATTTGAGCCTAAAACACAGGAAAGAGAAACAGAGGTTGGCCTGGCATGGTGGTGCATACCTTTATTCCCAGCACTCGGGAGGGACAGGTAAATGGATCGCTGGGAGTTCAAGGCCAGCCTGAGACTACATAGTGAATTCTAGGTCAGCCTGAGCTATAGCAAGACTCTACTTAAAAGTACAAAACAATATGGAAAAATAAGAAAAGGCCACACACACACACACACACACAAAAAAAAAAAAAAAAACAGCTGGCTGGCAAAATGAAAATGATACAAACATTTGGCCGGGTATGATTGGAGGATCGCTGTGAGTTCGAGGCCAGCCTGAGATGACATAGAGAGACAGAGTGGAAGATGAAGACTTTCAAATTTCATTTGAAAGATGATAGCATTTCAGTGGGTGAGAAACTGGGAGGCAAGTGGGTTGTAGGAGAAAATTCTGAGAAAGCACAGCATTGAGGGGATGTCATGGGAATAAAGTCTGAGGAGAAGTTACCAGGTGGGTGGCAACAGGGATGAGTAGAAATTGTGGAAGCAGAAGCAAAGTGATGTTGCCCTCTAAAGATGGCCTCTGTTTTGCTCAGGGTGTGACATCTGGAAATTGGGTACCTCTTGCCAACTTCTTGTGGAGGTCTCCATGGAAAACATCCCATACCCATCGCCTGCAAGGAGACAGCTGCATTTCTCTCTGTGTGGTTGACTCACACCCACTCCCTGGGAAGTCAATATGATTTTCCCGCAGAGCAGATGGGCTGCTAGCTGGAGTCGCCTCTGCTTTGCAGAGTTCTGTCAGTTCAACTCCTGTGGTGCCTGGTAGTGCAAACAAGTCTGGCTCGCTGATGCCTGGCACCCAGCAGCCACTCTGCCAGCCCCGCCGGTGCCTGGCCAGGCACCAGGCACCAGCACGTCTCCTGCCAAGAAGAGAATTGGCTGATTTTGCTCCCAATTTGTATAGTTGATTTCTTTCTATATTTGGCGACAAGAGGCAAAGGAAACAGAGAAGAGAAGAGAAGAGAAGAGAAGAGAAGAGAAGAGAAGAGAGAAACTAGAGAGGAGGGGAAAGGAGAGGGGAAAGGAGAGGAGGAGAAAGCAAGGGAGAGAAAAGAGGAAAGGACAGGAACAGAAAGGAGAGAGTGAAGAGGGGAGGAGAGAGAAGAGGAGAAGGCGAAGAGGAAAAAGAAGACAGGGACGAGGAGAAGGGAAAGGAGGGGAGGGGAGAAGAGAGGAAAGAGAAGAATAAAGGCGAGCGGAGAAGAGGGGAAAGGAGAGGAGAGGCGAGAGAAGAAAGGAGGGGAGAGAAAAGCAGGGGAGGGGAGGAGAGGAGAACTATGTAGAAACTAACCTAAGAGAAGCCAGAGATCAGCCAGCGTATCTGATATGGATCTGCAAACTGCAGACAAACACTTCTGTTCAGTAACTCCAGCACAATCCTGACATACACTAGGCACTCAATCCATGCCTGTCACAATTACGTTTTTGTACACACAGAGAAAGTAGGCCAGTGCCAGAACTGACGGGCCATTTGATAATATTCATACAGTTCTGTGGTAAAAGTCATGCCAAAGAAATCCGAGAACTTCCGTATGCTATGATAGTAGTCTCTCCTTCTTCCCATATGATGCTTTCCAGCACTCCAGGCCAGGCCTGAGTCAGCAGGTAGGACCCAAACCTACTTGTCTCTCCCTACATGCACCTATCTGTGGTAGATCTCAGTTTGTAAATGAGGCAGTGACATCGGCTTATTGTGGGTCTCAGTAAAGTTGGAATATGTTTGTGTGTGTGCATGTTTGAGTGTGTGCAGATGTTCATGGTTATGCAGGTGTGTGCATGCATGAGTGTGTATTGGCCAAAAGATAACCCCAAGTGTTCCACCTTTTCTTGAGACAAGGTCTCTCAGTGGCATGTAACTTTCCTAGACTAGACTGCTGGCCAGTGAGCCCCAGGATCACGTTACAAAATAAAAATCAGGGGAGGCTGGAGAGATGGCTTAGCAGGTAAGGCCTACGAAGCCCTTTAAAGACCCAGGTTCCATTCCTTGGTACCTATGTAAGCCAGATGCACAAGGTGGTGCATGCATCTGGAGTTCGTTTGCAGTGGCTAGAGGCTCTGGCACACCCATCCTCTGCCTCTTTCTCTCTCTCTCCTATCTCTCCTATAAGTAAATAAAAGTACAAATCAGGGAGGCTGGAGAGATGGCTTAGCGGTTAAGCGCTTGCCTGTGAAGCCTAAGGACCCCAGTTTGAGGCTTGATTCTCCAGGACCCACGTTAGCCAGATGCACAAGGGGGTGCATGCATCTGGAGTTCGTTTGCAGTGGCTGGAGGCCCTGGCGCGCCCATTCTCTCTCTCTCTCTGCCTCTTTCTCTCTCTCTGCCTCTTTCTCTCTCTGTGTCTGTCACTTTCAAATAAGTAAAAATAAACAAAAAATATTTTAAAAAAGTACAAATCAGGGCTAGGGACATGGCTCTGTGGTTAGAGGCACTTGCTTGCAAAGCCCGGTGGTCTGGGTTTGATGCCCCAGTAGCCACATACAGTCAGGTGCACAAAGCAGTGCACGCATCTGGCGTTCATTTGCAGTGGCTAGAGGCCCTGGCATGACCATCCCCCCTGTCCTCTTCTCTCACATCATCTCTTTCTCTCTCTCTCTGTCTCTGCTTGTAAATAAATTGTAAATAAATAAAATATTTAAAATAAATAAAAATCAAGTGTACTTGCATACTCTTGTAACCTAGGCACTAGGGCGGTAGAGACAGGCCCAGGTTACCTAAACACAAGCCCTGCGATGGGGACCATTCTACTGATCAATGCCGAGGACCAGCCAGTGGCTTTAAGGCAGCACATGAGCGTGTTGGACAAAGTGTTGATTCCCACCCCAGTGGGATAGATGGGAATGGAACGCTCAGAATGGAGTATATTTTAGAATGTAATACATTGTTTCTAGAATTTTCCATTTCGTATCATTAATTTTTTAAAAAATATTTATGTGAGAGAAAGAGGCAGACAGAGAGACAGACACACAGAGAGAGAGAACACAAGGGCACCAGGGCCTCCTGCCATTGCAATTGAACTCTAGATGCATGTGCTACTTTGTGCATCTGGCTTGCTTGACGTGGGTACTGGGGAATCCAACCCAGGCCCATCAGGCTTTGCAAACAAGAGCCATCACTCCAGCCCCCCATTTTGTATTTTTAGACTACAGTTGACTGCAGATAACTAAAACTGCTGAAAAAAAGACCCTAGGTTAGATGAGTGTGGTGGGGGGGGCACTACCGTACATGCTTTTGGGGTTCCCAGTGGAGAACGTGGCTTGAGCCAAGATACTTTTGATGTGACCACTCACTAAATGGAGCAGTGAGCACATCCCTTCTGGCAAGATGTCACAGCAAGCCCGGAACTGTGAATAATCAATACGTTGAAAAGAGTTTAAATGTCCAATTCTGATATTCAGCTTTGAACTTCCCCCTGCCTTCTCCTCCTGCCATTTCCAACCACTTCCGCCTTAATAACTTCCACTGATTTCTCCCTTTGCCTGCTGTGGCCGGCCCATTTCTCCCCGATGTCTTCTTTAGGCAGCCTACTTCTCAGACCGGGAAGCTTTGCTCGCGGCCTTCCTGGGTTCACTCCGCAAAGGGTCTTTCAAAGGACCTTTGAAATCTACAGCCCTGTGTATGTTTTGACAAAACAAAGCACGACTCTTGTTTGTTTGGCTGCCTTTGCTGTCTGAAGTACTGTACTCTCCCTCCGGGGCCTCCTCCCATCTTCCCACTAGCACCCCGAGCACCTCTGCCTGCTGCCTCCCAGACAGCCCGATTCCTTCTCACTAGCGCACACGCTGCTGCGGGTCCTGCCTGTTTGCTTTAGGTCACACGTTTCTTCTCTGGGTGGATTTTCTATGAAGATCGCCCTGCTTCTTTGATCTTTAATTTCAGATCTTGTCATTTTCTTTTTCAAGGTTTTTTTTTTTTTTTTTTAATGGGTGTTTCTTTTGGCAGAACAACTTCCTGTGGACTTTGGTGGGTGTTAATGACACTCTCATTTATTAGCATAGACAATTTCACTTTCTAGGGGGACAGTTGAATCCTTTTGTGGTTCAGAGGAGAAATAAATCCTCATGCAATTCTGACCATTTTATTTCACTGCTGCCTCTGAGAAGGACAGGGAAGCTAAGGACTTGAAGCTTTCTCCTTTAGGAGTTTTCTCCCCAGCCTAGTACAGTGAGTACTCAGAAAGACACCCAGACCCAATCATCTATATCATTGTTTGTGCAGAAGAAGAGAACTAGGAATAGGCCAAGAGAGATGGCTTAGCACTTTAAGGTGCTTGCCTGTGAAGCCTAAGGACCCATGTTGAACTCCCCAGATCCCACGTAAGCCAGACGCTCAGGTGATACATGCATCTGGAGTTCAATTGCAGTGGCAAGAGGCCTTGGTGTGCCCATTCTCTCTCTCTCATTCTCTCTTGTTGTCATTAAAAAAAACTAGAAATAATTCAGCTATGGTACCTATACATGGTCGAATTTAACTTATTAGCAGAGAAAAATAAGATTGTTAAGTTTGCAGGAAAATGAATGAATCTGGAAAGAATTATATTAGCTGAAGTGACCCAAACTCAGAAAGCCCAAAGCCATGTGTTGTCTATTAAAGGAGGATCCTAGCTTGTGGTATTTCTATGTGTGTATATGAAGGGGGCAAATGCAGGTAAAGCCTAAAATGCTAGAAAGGTGACCAAGAGATGGTGAAGAAGGGAGGTGGGATAAAGGCAAAAGGGCATGTAGCACATTGGCAGAAAGGAGGGAAGGATGGTACAATGGAAGACAGGCACTGGGGGGAGGTCAAGGAGGAGACTCAGTAACGCAAATGGATTTTGAAAATGCCACAATGAGACCTAAAGCATAGAACACTAATTAAAATGGAAATGAAATGAATAATAATAACAACAACTATGTCTCAGACAAGGCTCACTCTGGAGATAACTAACGTCTCCCATGGGGACCATGCATGGAAAGAGATGCAAGCCAGTGGACTGAGCCTTTTCTGGGTCTCAGGAAGCATTCACCTAGTCTGTCCTGGGCCAGATTTTGAAAGCCACCTCACGCACACCAGGACTGGTAATTTGAATTCCCAGAGTAGCTGCATGCCCACAGTAACAAATATTTATGTTCAGATTGATTTTTGATGGCCATGTTTGGATCTTGAATCCAGGACCTTGTTCATGCTAGACAATCACTGTACTGGTGAGCTGTATGTATATTCCGAACGTATGGGCCATCTTCATGACCATTTTTTCCATTTAAATTGTCGTCAGCGTCATGCTGCTGGGATGAACTTCCAAACCGTGGGAGTCATGGGAGGAAGGGATTTATTGAAGCTTACAGACCCGGGGGAAGTTCCACGGATGGCTGAAGACACTGGCCCCCTTTCACAGGTTCACGCAGAGAGACAAAGCCACCACACAGCCTGAGCGCACCCCAAGCAAGAGCAAAACCTGCAGCCAAGCGGCAGGGAATGCGGGAAAGCTCAAGCTCTCTGTACACCTTTGTGCTGGAAATCAGACCCAGCCCCAAACACACCTTTGGGCTGGACCCCAGGATCCAGGATCCAGGCCCAGTAACACCTCTTCCAGCCAGGCTGCTGGAAGTCCAAGTTACAAGCTTTAATAAAACTCCTGAGTCTATTTGGGGACATAAATTCAAACTACCACATCACTCATGTATGTATTTAGCCTTCATTAGTAGTAATGTCCCTAGGGCTACGTTCTGCCTTACAACAAGGCATCTTGTAAACTAAAGGCAATTTCTCCAGCTTGCCAATTTTGAGCTTCCTCCCCAAACAGGATTCCTTCGGCCATCTCTAGTTTAACTATACACTACCTGTCCCTGTCCAAATGAAATGAGATTCTGTCCACATTTTATTGAGTTAATGTCTTAGACCTCGATGATCTACCAATGCACAACTGTAACATATTTCTCTCTTTAGCATTTCTCATTAATTCCAGTTCCTGCCTGGTTTTTCTGTTGTATTAATCACCTTCTGGACTAACACACAGTGTACTTATTTATTATGCTGTGGCTTGGCTGTTTTTAGACTATGAGCTCCAGGGCTGGGGAGATGGCTGAGTGGTTAAAGGTACTTGCTTGCAAAGCCTGATGGCCTGGCTTGATTTCCTAGTTCTCATGTAAAATCAGATGTACCCAGTGGTGCATACAACTGGAGTTCATGTTTGCAGGGAGAGGAGGCCCTGGCACACCCTTTCTCTGTCTCTCAAATAAATAAATAAATAAATATTTATTTAAAAAAAAAAAAGAATATGAGTTTTGCAAGGGTAGGATCTCTGAGCTCACAGACATAACTAAAGGTGTGGTGGCATGGTCAGTATTTTTATTTATTTATTTATTTATTTATTTATTTATTGTTTTTTGAGGTAGAGTTTCACTCTAGCTCAGGCTGACCTGGAATTCACTATGCAGTCTCAGGGTGGCTTCGAACTCATGGTGCTCCTCCTACCTCTGCCTCCCTAGTGCTGGGATTAAAGGTATGTGCCACTATGCCTGGCCAATGGTCAATATTTTCAAGTTTGTGTTTTACTAAGTCTCAGGTGCTAAGATTCTTGGGAAATACCCTCCACCATCTCTACCTGATGGTCACTCCTAACTAGCCCTGAAGGAGAGATCTTCAGTATACGAACTCCATATATGCTGCAGGACATCTAGCATGGGGGGACGGGGGGGGGGGAGCTCTGCCCATCCATTGCCAAGGTGTCTCTGTCATCGGTGTAACTAACAAACACGCCCCTGAACATTTCCAAAGACCTATTCTGGTTCCGGTAAGGATGTCCTGGAAAGATTTACAAGGCTTAGGATAAAAGGGTAGAGTGGGCGGAAACATCCTTATGGCATTCTGGGGGTCCCTCTCATAGATAGCACACTTTGTTCCCTGCCTGCCTCACTCAGCGGGCCTCCGAGTCCTTGCACACAGTCAAGGCGAATACTTTATGGTAAAACTCTGCTGCCTAGTGTGTGTTCTGTGTCAGTCATTAACCAGCCCGTAAACCGGTATTTACTAAGTGCTTTGGAGCCACACCCCACACCGGGCTGAGCACATTTTAAAGTGTCAACAGGACCCTCCGCACCAGGGCTATGAATGCTGGGGACTGCTGGGAATCAAAGTCGGACTGATTTCTTTCACTGTACTGCTCAGTTATCCAACTGTGATGGACAAGCCAAATAGTTAAATTGGAATAACACAGTTCAAAGGAATGACATCTAAAGTCAGAGATGGCAAAAATAACACACATTTCTATGACAGAACATCAACAAATAATTACTGAGTGTCTGCCGGATACAGAACACTGGGCACCAAAATGAGTGGTTAACATGGCATCAAGTGTCACCTTGCAGTGTGGCATTGTGACAATGTACATGAATAATAATATTCACACAAAGCCCAAACTGAGGGCAGCTATACTAAGGGCTTCCCAGGCATGCTATTGTCTAACTGTTGACATGGATCCTGCACACGTGATGTGGGCAGCCAAGGGACCAAAACCCAGATGGGCAGATGCTTAAACTCAAGTTTGCCTGAAGTTAGAAGGTCACTGTACGCTAAATCAGTGCTTTTCAATGGTCTGAAAGTTTCAGTTTTCCTCACAAATGCAAATACTCTTTGTAGCATTAAACAGATAGTACTTGTCAATGTTCTTTCAAGCACATTGGACTGCTCTCTGAGCTCTACTCCTGCTAAGCCTTTGTTGTTTGAACCTGTCAGTCCCTGTAAACGTGAAATCTGGTCACAGATTTCTCATTTGGAAATGACTTTCAATACCTCACACCTAGCAGCACTTAAGAGAGCCATTACTTCCATTTCAAGAGTGTTTGGTAAGAATCTTTTTGATCTTTCATAAAATTATAATGAAAAGCCACATATCAGCAATATCACAGAAAAATACAAGTGCTTACTTCTGTGGAAAAAAAGAGAGAAAGAAACACAACTGGCATTTAAAACAACTCGTTGGCATTTAAAACAAAGTAATTCCAATTTGACTTTTCATTCTGAACCCTACTTTCAGATTTTTCCCCTAAATTTCTAGTTTTTTTTTTTTAAACCTCCAAAACATGAACCAAAGTAAAAAAATAAAATAAAAAGAAAGAGAAATAAAACAAGCTGTGTTTTCATTGCCTCCGGGACTGAGGACATTTTCCAACTGACATGAACCCTAACAACTAGGAAAAATATAGACTGGAACTTACGTGTTGCTTCAGTAACATCTAAGAAATCGATCTATTTTCTGGTTTTCTGCTACGACTCTCACAGAACATTTGATGTAGCTCTTATTCATTGGCAACCATTTTTCTTTTCCCTCCAAAGCCAAGACCAAGAGTTTGTATGGCAGACAGCATGGAGACCCAAACTTCCCATCTTCTTAAAGTGAGATGCGATCCAAGACACATGTCACATAGGATTTGATCACAGCAACTTCGCCAAATACTCACCTGACTTCCTGGGCCAAAATTCATTAAGTCTTTGAACTAAGAAAATGGAAGCTTTATTCATAGAAAACCAGTATTTTGATTTCATAGCCTCATTAAGGTAGATTTATGGGAATATTTCTTCCTGATGTTATATGCAATTCTTTTCCTTGAAAGATATTTATTTATTTATTTATTTACTTATTTCAGGCAGAGAAGGAGAGAGAGAGTGAAAATGGGCATGCAAGGGCCTCTAGCTGCTGCAGACAAACTCCAGACGCATGCGCCACCATGTGCATCTGGATTAAGTGGGACCTGGAGAATCGAACCTGGGCCCTTAGTCTTTGCAGGCATGCACTTTAACCACTAAGCCATCTCTCCAGTCCTATAAGCAATTCTTTAAAACTAAATAATTTGTTAAATTATAGACTTTTTGGGGGGTAGGATTTCACTCCAGACCATGGGTAGGATTTCACTCCAGACCATGTTGACTTGGAATGTACTATGTAGTCTCAGGCTGGCCTCAGACTCACAGCAATCCTCCTACCTCTGCTTCCTGAGTGCTGGGATTAAAGGCATGCCCCACCATGTCTAGCCTATGCACATTTTGTTTTTTCTTGTTTCATTCACGTAGGTTGGCTTTGAACTCACAGCCCTCCTACGTCAGCCTCTCCATTGCAGGGAATAAGGCTGTATGCCGGCAGACTTGGATGAACTGTTTTCTTTGAAAGCAGTGGCACTGCATATACATATATAGGTTACACATATAGACACAAAACCAAGTCGTCTAGCTAATAAGCAAGACAAATTTACTCAAGGAACTCATTTTGTGTTATGTAAACTTTCCAAGATAGAAAGAAAATCTTAATTAAGTGTTTCAAAGTTGCTCTAGTTTAGTCATAGTGCCTGGGAAGAATCAAAGGGGAAACAAAAGATGAACCGTGTTTGCACAGCGACACAGTCATCTCGCCAGGTTGGCTAAAGCAGCTGGGATTCTGACTGTGGACAGGAATAAGAAATGGTAATGTGCACAAATTATTTATTTTTCTAGTGCCTGGGTCTTTGAGGGTTTGTCTTTTTCTACACAGAACTATGCAAATAGATAACGATTCACACTTGTGATCTGAATCAAGAGAGGTTAAACCTGTGATTTTCTGAGTGCCTCTCCCTGTTCATGGGCTTTTCCTTCCTTATCTCTCTGCACTAACAGCAGGAGGATTTGAGAGGCTAGGGAGCCCTTGAACTTCAAAACCAGTTCTGTAGGAAAAAAAGAAAGAAACATGGAAGTCTTAGCTGAAAGAGTCTTTGCTTCCTTCTCCTCCCATACAGCCCGGCTCAGCACTTACAACACCCATGGTCTGACCACCCTCACCATATATATATATATATATATGTAATCTGTCTGTCTGTCTGTCATCTATGCTGATAGATGAGGACCCAAAGGCTAAACTGCAAATATTTATTTAATTTTGTTTCTATTTCGTTGGCGAGCTATTAAATCAATTAAGTCATTCACATTTCACCAGAGACATGGGATCTTCTAGGGAAGTTTCCTGTGAAATGAAAGCTGGGAATAAACACATGGCTTCCACCGGAATGATTTGAGGTACTCAGAGATATGCTTAATGCTATGTAGATGCATAACTGGCTCCCTGGCTAGGGACTCTGGAATGTGCAGTGTCAAAACTATTTCCTGAAAAATGTTATATTTTGATTCAAAATGCAGTCAGAGCTTGTTGAAAAATCTCTGGGATTTTTTTAGTAATGCTGTTTTCCCCAACAGGTAAAAAACAAAAAATTAATCATTATAGTAGAAACATTGCCGCGTACTGTGCTTCCGTTGTCTAAACACCAAACATGACATTGTTTCTGCAGACATAAATTCCCTCATTATCTGTGGGCCAGGTGGACCACAGCTTAGACAAACATCCCAGCAGGCCTCTGAACAAGGCTTTTTGCAAAGGAATAGTGGCACCCTCAAAAACAAAATAAAACAATTCACAGTTAAGAGCTCCAGGAGGCTTAAGTGTGCAGAGCAGCCAACCTTTGTAATTGGGTCATTTGTCCCCTGGATGCTTTATACAGAATATGTACTCAAGGCTGATATTCTCCAAACAGTATGCCTGCTTTCCCTAGCTGTACCAGTGAAGCAGGATGAGGATGCTGGCACCGAAATCTTCCAAGCATCCTGATTCCCCCAACACACTTATTTTAGCTACATAGCCGTTCTCTACTATCAAAGAAGTGGTCATGTCTAATGTTGAGTTGGGCTCTGAAGCCAACTTACATAAGAGGAAAGATCTGCCATACTTCTTTCTAATTATTTGACCTAGACATTTATATTGTCTCTGCCTTTTAATTGTTTCTTCTATAAAATGGGGCACCATGACCACCCTCATTTCTTAGGGTTCTTGTGCTAATGTGTTTAAGAATAGCACAAACACTGTGCCTGGCACAGATAGTGCAATCTGTAAGTGTTGCCTGTTTAGAGTATAGACATTATTGATATGAAATAGCAGGGATATGTTAATGATTTAACTACCAGCAGCACATGAGGAAGAGGAGGACTACAGTGACAACAGGCATGTACTGAGTGTTCACCTCTGCACTACACGATCTAAGTGGAGTATCTTGTTCAAACCCCAGAGTAACTGGAGTTTAGGTTTTAGACTATTATCTCCTCCTGGTGGCGAAGACACCAACCCCTAGTTCTTTTCTCTTGCCTGGCATTTTCTGTGCATTAAGCAATAAGCAGAGAGACTAAACCTAACCTTAAGACAGTTTGGGCTGTTATTACAAAGCACCAGACACGTGTTAGTTACAGTTCTGGGTATAAGAAACCTGTGATGTAGGAGGCAACACTGTGGGGTTCTGGCAAGGACACGATTTCCTGGGTAGAGACTACTGAGTTTTCATTATATCCTCACAGGGCAGAAAGAAAGCTGTCTTCCTGGCTTGTTCTGAAGGTGTGCATTCACTACCTCCCACACATCACTCCTGAAAAAACCATCACTCCATTCCAACATATACACTTCAGATGATGCCGGTGTCGTGGTGCATGCCTTTAATCCCAGCACTCCAGAGGCTGATGTAGGAGGATGGCTATGAGTTCAAGGCCACCCTGAGACTACATAGTAAGTTCCAGGTCAGCCTGGGCTAGAGTGAGACCCTACCTCAAAAAAATTAACCTAAACTTTTTTTTAGGGGGGAGGTGGATATAAGCATTCTGTCTCTAATAGACAAGCAAAAGTATCTAGAGGCTGGGTGTGGTGGCACACACCTGTGGTCCCAGCACTTGGGAGGCTAAGGTAGGAGGATCTCTGTGAGTTCAAGGGCAGACTGGGGCTACAGAGCAAGTTTCAGGTCAGCCTGAGCTAGATAGACTAAAACTCTGCCTTAGAAAAAGAAAACAAAACAAAACAAAACAAAATACCTAGGAAGATTTGTCCATGTATAAGTCTGTAGACAAAAAGCTGCACAAATCTATCTGACAATGCCAAAGTTCATTAAATGATTAGAGATCAAGTGGTGAATTCTCCAAGCACACAACCAAATACTTTTACATTAATTATTGTACTATTGGTGGCTTTTACTGTTGCTCTCTGTTGTTCTTTTTAAGTTTGTTTTGGTTTTACAAAGTAAGGTCTCACTCTAGCCCAGGCTGACCTGAAACTTACTATGTAGTCTCAGGGTGGCCTTGAACTCATGACGATCCTCCTACCTCTGCCTCTCGAGTGCTGGGATTAAAGGCGTGCGCCACCACTCCCGACTTATAACTTTTTTTAAAAAGGGATGATTAGGCAACAGATAGAAGGGCTTTCCTATTACATATCTTGCTCTGATCGAGGGAGATCTTGAAGGGCTCCTGTGGTATCCTGAGTTTTTCTAGTTTAGAGACAAATGTAAGGCATTATCATTATCTGATGATAACAGTAACTTTCAACAATGTAGCCTGACATGAGAAAGGCCTTCAATCACAAATCACGTGCTGCACAGAGAAAAGCTGAAATAATTTTCTCCACGATCAAGAACAGGATAAGGATGCCCACTTTCAGCACTCTTGTTCACTCTCACCACTCCTAGCCAATGTAGTACTGGAAGCCTTCGCAAGAGCTGTTATTTGAAGGAGGGAGGGGGAGAGAGAGAGAGAGAGATAAAGAGAGTGAAATGAAGGACACTCAATCTGGAAGGAAGGCAAATTATCCCTGCTCTCAGATGACATGATTTTATACATCAAAAAGTCTAAAGACTCCATCAAAAAGTTGTTAGAACTGACATGTGAATTTAGTAAAATTGCAGGATACAAAAATCAACCTAAAAAAAAAAAAAACCTAACATATTTATAGGCCAGTAATGAACTTACTGAAAACGAAATCAAGAATGCCATCCCATTTGAAGTAACTACAAAAAGAAGTAAAATGAATATCTTGGAGTAAATTTAACCCATGAGGTGGAAGATCTACACAATGAAAAATATAAAAAGGGCTGCACAATTTGCTTAGTGGTTAAGGTGTTTGCCTATGAACCTAAGGACCCAGATTCCCCAGATCCCATGTAAGTCAGATGCACATGGTGGCGCATGCATCTGGAATTTCTTTGAAGTGGCCAGAGGCCCTGGTGAGCCCATTCTCTTTCCCTCTATCTGCCTCTTTCTCTCTTATAAATAAATAAAAATAAATAAATTTTTAAACAGTATAAAACATATATGAAAGAAATTCAAGAAGGACACACACAAAGTAGAAGAAAAGATGTCCTGCAGTAATGTATTGGAAGAAGGAAGATTGTTAAAATGATCATACTGCCCAAAGTGATCTGAAGATTCAATGCAGTCACTGTCAAAATAATACAGACTTTCTTCAAACAAACAGAAAAGACAATCTTTAAAAAAAATTGGTGTGTATGTATAGTATAAGTGGTATGTGCACATGCAGTAGATGATAGATAGATGATAGATAGATAGATAGATAGGTAGATAGATAGATGATAGATAGATAGATAGATAGATAGATAGATAGGTAGATAGATAGATGATAGATAGATAGATAGATAGATAGATAGATAGATAGATAGATAGATAGATAGATAGATAGATAGATAGATAGATAGATAGATAGATAGATAGGTAGATAGATAGATGATAGATAGATAGATAGATAGATAGATAGATAGATAGATAGATAGATAGATAGATAGATAGATAGATAGATAGATAGATAGATAGATAGATAGGTAGATAGATAGATGATAGATAGATAGATAGATAGGTAGATAGATAGATGATAGATAGATAGATAGATAGATAGATAGATAGATAGATAGATAGATAGATAGATAGATAGATAGATAGATAGATAGATAGATAGATAGATAGATAGATAGATAGATAGGTAGATAGATAGATGATAGATAGATAGATAGATAGATAGGTAGATAGATAGATGATAGATAGATAGATAGATAGATAGGTAGATAGATAGATGATAGATAGATAGATAGATAGATAGGTAGATAGATAGATGATAGATAGATAGATAGATAGATTAGATAGATAGATGATAGATAGATAGATTAGATAGATAGATGATTGATAGATAGATAGATAGATAGATAGATAGATAGATAGATAGATAGGTAGATAGATAGATGATAGATAGATAGATAGATAGATAGATAGATAGGTAGATAGATAGATGATAGATAGATAGATAGATAGATAGATAGATAGATAGATAGGTAGATAGATAGATGATAGATAGATAGATAGGTAGATAGATAGATGATAGATAGATAGATAGGTAGATAGATAGATGATAGATAGATAGATAGATAGATAGATAGATAGATAGATAGATAGATAGATAGATAGATAGATAGATAGATAGATAGATAGATAGATAGATAGATAGATAGATAGATAGATAGGTAGATAGATAGATGATAGATAGATAGATAGATAGATAGATAGATAGATAGATAGATAGATAGATAGATAGATAGATAGATAGATAGATAGATAGATAGATAGATAGATAGATAGATAGATAGATAGATAGATAGATAGATAGATAGATAGGTAGATAGATAGATGATAGATAGATAGATAGGTAGATAGATAGATGATAGATAGATAGATAGATAGATAGATAGATAGATAGATAGATAGATAGATAGATAGATAGATAGATAGATAGATAGATAGATAGATAGATAGATAGATAGATAGATAGATAGATAGATAGGTAGATAGATAGATGATAGATAGATAGATAGGTAGATAGATAGATGATAGATAGATAGATAGATAGATAGATAGATAGATAGATAGATAGATAGGTAGATAGATAGATGATAGATAGATAGATAGGTAGATAGATAGATGATAGATAGATAGATAGATAGATAGATAGGTAGATAGATAGATGATAGATAGATAGATAGGTAGATAGATAGATGATAGATAGATAGATAGGTAGATAGATAGATGATAGATAGATAGATAGATAGATAGATAGATAGATAGATAGATAGATAGATAGATAGGTAGATAGATAGATGATAGATAGATAGATAGATAGATAGATAGGTAGATAGATAGATGATAGATAGATAGATAGATAGATAGATAGATAGATAGATAGATAGATAGATAGATAGATAGATAGATAGATAGATAGATAGATAGATAGATAGATAGATAGATAGATAGATAGATAGATAGATAGATAGATAGATAGATAGATAGATAGATAGATAGATAGATAGATAGGTAGATAGATAGATGATAGATAGATAGATAGATAGATAGATAGATAGATAGATAGATAGATAGATAGATAGATAGATAGATAGATAGATAGATAGATAGATAGATAGATAGATAGATAGATAGATAGATAGATAGATAGATAGATAGATGATAGATAGATAGATAGGTAGATAGATAGATGACAGACAGACAGACAGATAGGTGCAAGTGTCCCATGCACATGTGTGTGGAGGCTAGAGGAGAACATCTGATGTCCTCCTCTGTTGGGCTTTTGGTTTATTTCCCTAAGAAAGAGTCTCTCTTTGAACCTGGGGTTTTCCATTTTTCAGTTAGACTGGCTAACCAGGGAGCCCCAGCGATCCTCCTGTCTCTGGCCCCCTCTGTACCAGTGTTAGAGGCATGCCTGGCTTTTTTCATGGGCATTGGCAAGCAGACTCATGTCCTCATATACGCACAGCAAGCACTCTTATCCATGGAATCATCCCCCAGCCCTGAAACAGCCTGAGCATTCCCAGGACTCCACCAGTGACCGAGAACAGCCAAGGAAATCCTGACCCAAAAGAGCAAAAAGATAACCAAAAAGATCTGAGGTGGTAAAGTGAATGTATATTCCCTAGACTCAGGTGATTTTGTTTAGGAAATGAGCTATGACTTAGGTACTGAGCAGCCTGGATGGAGGTGTGTCTCTGGGGGCCGATCTTGCAAGGCAGCCCTGTGGTGTATTTGGGTGCTGGTCTCAGTCTCCTGAGTCTGTGGAGGGCAGTTTAAGCTCTGAAAGTTCGTGCTTGCTGGTGTTTGTGTTTGCTTGCTGCAGTGGTTGCTCTTTGTTTGGATCTAAGGAAGTAGGCAGCTTCTTCCACCACTGATGGAGTTTCTCCTGGATTCTGTAAGCCTGAAATAAACTCCTTCCTCCCGTAAGCTGGGTCTGGTTTGATGCTTGTCCAGCAATGTGACACTGACTGCGACACCTGACCTCTAAGTTATACAACAAGATACTGATGAGAAAACAGAGGAACTGAGGTCCTTCCATACTTGGGGTCAGAATGTAAATTAGCATAGTACACAGATCCCACATATAGACACCAACAAACAAACAACAAGGGAACTTTAACATACATGGCCCCTGTGATCCAGAAATCCCACTTTGGGGCATATATATAATGAAAATGTCAAGAACATATATTCTACACAGAAAGAGAAATCTTGTCATTCGTGTCAGTGGGGATGGAAATGGAGGACATCATGTCGAGTGAAATAAATAAGGTGTAGAAAGACACTGCATGTTTTCTCTCTAAGCCACTAAGCTACCTCTCCAGCCAAATGTTGGAATCTTTTAAAATAATGTTGCGGCTAAGAACCTCTATCATGCTGGAACTGAGAAGGAAGCCAGGTCCCTGCTGGCTAGCTGTCATAGTCCTTTCTGGAAAGTGCTTTACGAGCTAGGGGATAAAGGTCACCCATAGCATGAAAAAGCAGAATCTACAAGCTACAAAATCAACCAGCCAGGTAAAATGAACCCAGCAAGTGCAAGAGAGACACACAGGCTATGGAGTATTCAATCAATTGTTCTCTGATTGGATGTGAGGCCCACTCAGTGGGAGGGAATTCATACCTGGTACTGAGAACCAAGGCAGAAGCCTATGTCTTAGGAATCACATAGACCTTACAGGGAAGCTTCCACTGTTATTTGGATAAAAGGAGAAGTTATAACCATCCAAAAGTCTTCTAAATGTCTATGTTTATCCCCTTTGATCCATGCTATTCTTATTGTTGGCCTAAGAACTTGCTTTTTACAGATGGCAGCAAATACTTGGGAGACCCAAGACCCATTAGTATAAGAATAAAAGGAAGACAATTGCCTAGCATGAGATGAGTCATCTCTAGCATGTCTACCAGGGCCCAGAAGACATCATAGAGGAAGTGACAGATTAAACACGAGTGCTTCTCTCAGTGCTATCTTGAGAAACTCCTTCAGGGAGATGGCAGCAGATACTGAGGAGACTCAAAACTCCTCAAAGCAGAAAACCAGAGGCTGCTGAGAGCTCAACCCTAAAGGAGACCTATAACACACCCTCCAAGACTCAGGGAACATAATGGAAGAGGGGCCATAAAGAATCCAAGACCCACAGGATCATAAGGAGTATTCTGAGTTGTTTTCGTCCCCATAGAGATTGACTGGTACCTTCATGACCCTACAGTGAATACCAAAACCCCACTGAGGTTGAGCCCTTGGTGCAATGGAGACGAGGGAACATAAGAGTATAACCCGATGGCAATATGACCAATATGCAATATGTTCATACTATAAAGTTCTCAATAAAAATGTGTGAAATGATAAAGATGGCTTTGGGTTCACATATTGATATTTAAAAATATATGAAGGACATTAGGTAATGGAATATTGTCCTATGACGCCACACAACTTGTTGGCATTTGCACTAGTAAGGCACCTCTCCATGTGTGCTCACATGTACACACTATTGAAAAGTTCTGGGGCTGGGGAGACGGCTCAATAGTTAAGGCACTTGCCTGCAAATTCTAAGGACATGGATTCAATTCTCCAGGACCCACATAAAGCCAGATGCACAAGGGGACGTGTTCGTCTGGAGCTTGTTTGCACTGGCTGGAGGCCCTGGAACACCCGTTCTCTCTCTCTGTATCTACTTCTTTCTGTCTCTCTCATATAAATAATAAATATATTCTTATAAAGTTCTGCCACAGCAGCAATATTGGAATCACAATTCCCGATGTGCCTGGTCACCACAAAGTCCTTGTGCAACAGAGGCGCATTTCAGAATCCTTCTTGTTCTTCGCCCTTGGGCTTTAACTGTATTATCATTCTTTTCTGCCTTGATATGTCTGTTCATTCAAATATCACTTGCTCTTAAGTGGGATCAATCCTGTCACCACACAAGTTCTACCTGGGACAGTGTTCTCGTATGTGAAGGTCAGACAAATTCTACACAGGCTAACAGAGATGGTGGTTTATTTAGAAATAAGAATGTCTCATTATTGAATATCGAAGAGAAAGATGAAATTATTGTAGGTAGATGACATTAGCAGGCTTAGAAGTCACTGGGGGACAGAATCTGTCTCCTGTCTCTCTGCTGTGAAATGGAGGAGGATGGAGCTTGTTAATCACTCTCCTAGTCAAGAGACCACCCACCCCTCTCCTAAAGACATGCCAAGGAGGTGAAAGAAATAGTTGTCTGCTTAATAAAATAATATACTATAACCCCAGAAACCCCTCCCTTGGTGAACTTGCTCCCAGACCTTCACTGCAGAGCCAGCCTGCTTTTGTGAGTTCTAACTCAAAAAGCCTAAATGTTTTTTTCTTTCTTTCTCTTTGGATGTTGGCTGAAATCGTAAGCATGCTTTTCCTTATACTTCAGCACACTTTTCCATTCTTTCTCAACAAATATTTTTACTTATGTCTCATTGTCCCTGTGCCTAACTTTCTATGGTTGTAAGACAAACAAAACAAAACAAAACAAAACAAAATACCTCGTCAGCATAAAATCGGCAACAAAATGGTGTGGTGTGTAACCCTGACCTCACTGTGCTCCAGTCCCCGGAGGCGGGACTGTGGAGACTGAGCTGACCGCTGGCCTCTGGCATCACAAACACACCACCATGGGAAAGAGCTGGTGCTGCCAGCCCTTCAGGGATCAAACATTCCACAGCAGGTGCCAGAGGGGCTATGTGAATGGGTTGGAACAAGGGGCCAAAGGTCACGAAGAACTTAGTTGGTTTCTAGTCCAAAATGACCTATAACTTTCTGGTTCTCTAGCAGAAAGTCTGACGTTGTTTTCAGAAGAAACAACGAATTATTCCAAAGCTGGGCACCATGGCATAATCTACAATCCCAGCGCCGAGCAGGCTAAGGAAAGGAGAGCCATGACCTTGACCATCTTGGGCTAGAGAGCAAGGAGAAGGGCTCATAAGACACACTATAATAAGCAAAAACAAAGGAAAAGAAAGAGAACAAAAAATAAATATTTTAATTGGATCATATATAAAATGAGTAGATGACAAAATAAAATATATACTATTTCTATTTTGAAGGAGAACCCTAATTCAATTTTGGCCAACTAGCATCATTATAAGAACATATACTAAATGACAGAGGAGACTTTAAAAGTTTTATTTATTACTTATTTGCAAACAGAAAGAGAAAGAGAGAGAACAGGCACGCACACCAAGGCCTCCTGTCTCTGTAAATGAACCAGATGCATGTGCTGTGTTGTGCATCTGGATTTAGTTGTGTACTGGGGAATCGAACCTGGACCATCAGGCTTGGTGAGCAAGTGCCTTTAACCGCTGAGCCATCTCTCTAGCCCAGAAGTGACTTTTGAGTTTAGTTTCTTAAAGTAAATTAAGCACACAACTTTGTATAAATATAACCTCATGGTAAATCATGGTATATGTATATATATATATGTAATTAAGCATATGTTTTTATAATGATCTTTTAGGGCTAAATAGTAACATGAAATTTTCTGCCTGCTGCCAGTTAATTCAATAAAAATTAAAAAGGGGAAACCTTGTTCCCTGGAAGGGGAAGGTCTTAGCACAAAACATTCATTATTTCCATGTAAATTACAAGAGCAGAGATGCAGGATTTAACCCCTAAGCAAGAAGAAACTGTCACCATTCATTATCAGTGGATCAGTGTTTTAATCTGCAAAATTCCCCAGCAGATTTTGACTGACAGCTCTCTCTCTTTACTAACGTGCATGTTACTTCATCATCCGCAAGGGCAGGAATACCATATTGGGCCAAAGGCTATGGATGTTTTCTCTGAGGCATTGCATAGCAGAAATAAAGGAGAGAGAGAGAGAGAGAGAGAGAGAGAGAGAGAGAGAGATGGTTCACCACACAGAGAAGATATTAAAGGTCACACCATTAGAGTTAATGATTCCACACAACCTCAGTTTTTCTTTTTTAATGTTTTTATTTATTTGTAAGAAGAGAGAGATAGAAGAAACACCGACAGGGCTAGAGCGATGACTTAGTGGTTAAGGCACTTGCCTGCAAAGCCTAAGGACCCAGATTCGATCTCCAGTAACCATGTAAGCAAGATGCAGAAGGGGGCACATGTGTCTAGAGTTGGTTTGTAGTAGCCAGAGGTCCTGGCATGTCCATTCTCTCTCTTTCTCTCTCTCTCTCTCTCTCTCTCTCTCTGTATCTGCCCCCCACTCATATAAGTAAATAAATAAACAACATTTTTTTAAAAAAGGAAAAGAGACAGAGAATAGGTGCACCTGGGCTTTCATCCATTGCAAACGAACTCCAGATGCATGCACCACTTTGTGCATCTGGTTTTACATGGGTACTAGGGAATCAAACTTGGACCATTAGGCTTCGTAGTCAAACACCTTAACTGCTGAGTCATCTCTCCAGCCCAAACCTCAGATTTTTTTTTAAGTAGAGAGATTAGGAACAGAAAACATGGCCACCATGGGGGAATGTTGTTTAAAATGAAATATCAATTAAAAGCGAGCTCAGCTCAGCCTCTGAACTCATGACTGACAGGAGTAGCGGCGATGGAGGGTGCAGACGTAGCTGGAGCATCTTGCAGGGAGGATTTGCCACAGCAAACAGGCTTTTTGTGGGCGTAGCAAGGTGACAGAAAGGACACTGTTCACAAGAAGGCAGGAGCGGTGGTCATGGTGTCCTGAATGTATGATAGTTTGGTTCTAACATCACAGGTGGTCTTCTTCAGGGACAGGGCCTGGGTCACTTTCTGTTCAAGTACTTCCAAAATATCTGTCGATTTCATGGATTCCAAGGGACTGGCAAATTGAAAACCAATTTTAAAGGCAGAGTCTCCTTGATTCTGGATCTAGACATTGATGATGACGTCATGCTAAGCGGCTCTTTCTGACCCTGAAGTTGGTGATGATGGTACTGGGGGGTAACAACCCTTGTAACATACAAACCATTTGAGCTCATTAATTATTTATTAACTGAGAACATGTCAGAGTGCAACATTTTAAACAGAGCACCAACACGGCAAGCATGAACATCCAGAGGATATCCAGTGTTTCGGACATAGGTTTGGTGTTTCACATTCATCATCATACCTGTTTATAATTATGTCAGGGCTGGAAAGATGGTTCAGTGGTTAAGGTGTTTGCCTGCAAAGTCTATGGACCTGGGTTCGATTCCCTATTACCCATGTAAAGCCAAGTTCACAAAGTGATGCATGCGTCTGGAATTCATTTGCAGTGGCTAGAGGCCCTGAACACCTATTCTCTTTCTCTCTATCTCAAATAAATAAATAAATACTTTTTTTTTTTGCAAAGAACTTATTTTTTTCAGCCACATTTTACAGATAAGAAAAGCAAGTCTTGGGCTGGAGAGATGGCTTAGTGGTTAAGGCATTTGCCTGCAAACCAAAGAACCTTGGTTTGATTCTTAGGACCCACATAAGCCAGATGCACAAGGGGGCACATGCGTCTGGAGTTTGTTTACAGTGACTGGAGGCCCTGGCACGCCCATTCTCTCTCTCCATCTTTCTTTCTCTCTCTCAAATAAATAAATAAATAAATAAAAGTTTAGGGCTGGAGAGATGGCTTAGTGGTTAAGGCACTTGCCTGTGAAATCTAAGGACCCAGGTTCATTTCTCCAGGTCCCATGTAAGCCAGATGCACAATGGTGGCACATGCATCTGGAATTCGTTTGCAGTAGCTAGAGGCCCCCTGGTGTGCCCATTCTCTCTCTTCCTCTCTCTGTTTGTAATAAATAAATAAATAAATAAAATATTTTTAAAAATAAAAAAATAAAGCTTAAAAAGAAAGAAAGAAAAAGAAAGAAAGAAAAGAAAAGAGAAACAAGTCTGAAAGACCTTAAGTTGCTTCTGAATTTTAATAGCTAAGGTGATAGATAACAAATCTGAGCCCAGGTCTGGCCAACTTCAAGTCTGTTCAACTATTATTTGACATAAATCTATGTGAAGTTTAACTGATTCTGTTTCTACCCCAGAGAGAAGACACGTTCACCCACAAGTCAGTCATATTAAAATTGTTACGGTTCTTGATGGACAACAGAGTCTTGCTAAAAACTGTAGAGATGTGACAATAAAATTTTCCACTCTAACAAAATGGGGGTGCCACTCTCGTCAGTTGACCTTGACTTTTAATGGTGCTTGGTTCATTATTTTTAAAGTTTTTTTTTGAAATTGTAAGACTATAGCTCTTGAAAGCTTCTGACAACATGCAGATCTGGCACTACTTTGGAATCCTCTTTCCGGCAAACCAGTAGGATGTTTCCAATTAAGACACAAAGAATAGTCACACGTAACTGTCAAATTGGTTCTAATTTACACCTTCATCTTGTTGCAATACACACTGCTGGAGTTTCAGCAGAGACAGGGGTCAGATTCACCCAGTATGGGGTATGTTTTGATTTTTAAAAAATGGTAATACAGAGTACCCTTTGAAAATCACACATAACCCTTTCATGCGGGTTGAGTCCAGGTCACTAATGTAGGGTCCCCCAGATACACAGCTAGCCATGTCCCCCCCCGCCTGCTTTTTTGAGGTAGGGCCTTGCCCTAGCCCAAGATGATCTGGAATTAACTATGCAGTCTCAGGGTGGCCTCAAACTCATGGCGATCTGCCTACCTCTGCCTCCTGAGTCCTGGGGTTAAAGGCATGAGCTACCATACGTGGGTCTTCTTCTTCTTCTTCTTCTTTTTTTTTTGTAGTTACCTTCTTTTCTGTTGGTGTACAAAGTGCCCAGCCCAAAGCAGCTGAGCAGAGGAAAGGGTTGATTTGGCTCACAGTCTCGGGGGAAGCACCATGCTGAGCCGCCTCCCCAGACCTCTTCCACAGTACGCACGTTTAACCCGCGGAGCAGTTCTCGTTTGCTCAATTGCACTACGTGACAAGTTACGTACAAATCCTGTGACTGCTACACAAACACCAACACACCATGGATCCCACTTCTCCTCTTAGTTTTTCAGCATCAGGAAGGCTCAGCATGGGAAGCTTTGAATTTCAGCGCGCGTTCCCTTCCACACTGCAGCACGTTCAAGTCCCATCAAAAGCTAAAGCCATCAGAAGCCAGTTAGTGTAAGGGGAGGACAAAGAAGAGACCTAAACGGTGACAGCAGCAACACAAACAACAATAACGAATCGCATAAACCCCTGGGCAGCTGGAGTACATGAAAATGGTGAAGGAAATTAACTAGCTTGGCATCGACTGATATCAAAAGTCATTAGCCTTGCCATACCAAGAAATCCCAAAGAAGCCCGAGACATGTGAACCAAAGAGGCTGTGAAGGAATTGATCCCTGATCTCCATCACCAATGCTGTGAAGGGTCCCTGCTGGGTCACCTGCCCACAGGCCTTCCAGGGGGAAGGACCAGGGATTGAGATCTGCCTCACGCGGCCCTGAACAAATATGCCTGATAAACAATGAAGGCTCAGAGGAGAAAACTCATCTGTGTTCTCGGCACATGTTGTAAAGAGCAGGGCAGGGACGGCAGAGGGATCAGGTGCCCCACATGGGTGTCCTGTGGTACCTACTTACGAGTTTAAGTTGTCAGTCGACCTCGGACAGAAGAGAAGACAGCTCCAAATGTATAGATGGTCATCTTTAAGCATGTAACGCCACTAACAAAAGAAGTCCAGGGGCTGGGGAAATGGCTCGTGGCTAAGAGTCTTGCTGCACTGGCAAGAGGATCTGGACATTGTTCAGCGGCTGCCTGGGTAAGGTCCATTAACAGCACCAGAAGACAGGCAACTGCCCACCATGACACATGCCACCTCTACCACATTTGCCAGGGCCCAGGAGAAACTGGTGACAGATGCAGTGATCAATCAAAACCCATCAAAGCAGAACCCTGGAGGCTACAGAGAGCTCAACGCTAAATCAGACTGCCAACAGGCCTGCCATGGCTCAGGGAACATTGCAGAAGAGGTGGTGGCAGGGTTGTAAGAGCCACAGAGTGGGTAGAATACCATCAGACAGAGACCCCTGCCACCCCACAGAGGCTGACTGAGGCCTTCATGACCCCATAGTGAATCCCATAACCCCACTGAGGAGGGCCCCCAAGGAAAAGGAAGCAGGGACAGGGGGATAAAAGAGTATAACCTGCCATAATATATATATATATATATATATATATATATATATATATATATATATATGTGTGTGTGTGTGTGTGTGTGTGTGTGTGTGTGTGTGTGTGTGTGTATGTATGTATGACGCTGTGAAGGAAATGAGAGGTTGCAAAATATTCTCTGTAAAGAAAATTCCATGCAAGGTTTTTGTTGTTGTTGTTGTTCAAGGTAGGGTCTCAAGGTAGCTCAGGCACACTTGGAATTCACTATTTAGTCTCATGGTGGCCTCAGACTCACAGTGATCCTCATACCTCTGCTTCCTGAGTGCTGGGATTGAAGGCATGTGCCACCACACCTTGCTATGCAAGATATTTTGAGGGGCAAATTTTCCCAAATATTCAAGGAAGAAATCCTTCCACTTTTATGAAACCTTTTCCCCCAGGCTATAGAAAAACAAAAACAAGATTTCCCACTAATTCTATAAGGTCAATATTTCCCTTTGACCAATACCAGACAGAAACATAAGAGAAGAAAATTTCAGCCCCATTTCCCTCGTGAGTGTACATGTGAAACCATTTTTCTTGTATTGCACTCAGTCATAAACCACAAGGAACTGTTTCCAGTGAATAAAAACTGGCATAACCTAAGAAGAATGCAGAAGCTTTGGAATATCCCAGTTTTCTAGTTGTATGATGTAGAAATATTACCTAATTTCTTTAAGCCTCGCTTGTCCTTAACAAAATGGCATTTCATAATATCTGTCTAATTCTTCTAGAATTACTGAGGTCAATGGTATCAAACCCTTCTCTCAGTTTCTGGGAGTAATGACAAGCAAGTATGTTACAGCTTTTTACCAAGCACATTGTTCCTTGGCTGAGCATTCTTTAAACTTTGTACACACTCTCTTTTAATATAATAATGAGAGTAATACCCCAGAGGGAGATTATGCCACCAAATGCTCTACCACTGAGCTACATCTCTGACAGAGGAAATGATGACCATTGATTGAAGAAAAAAGAAAACATCAAGACTAATTCTAACACCTCATCAAAAATATACAACTTGTACAAGGCTATGCTGATGGGAAAAAATATGCCCACAGTTACACAGCACCCCCTTCACACCCAAGACGGTTACATACTATCGTCAACTTGATGAGGTCTAGAATCTAGTTAAGGGACATAGCTCTCAGATAGGCGTGTAAAGGCGTTTCCAGAAAGGATTTAGGTAGAAAGGAAGATCTTCCCCCTAGAACGGGCAACCCTTTTGGCATCAGACATTACACAAAGAAACTCCGGGAGACCCCAGTATGTCTTGCCTGGTTGTCCATACTACGTGCTGGTGCATGCATCTGCCCTGTTGCTGCTTCCTTCATAGGCGCAGAAACCCAGCTCCAGCTGCCGTCAGGGGACGGGGGACTAGTGGCTCTCCAAGAATGCTCTAGGCCTTCGGTGCCACACTGGGACTGCTGAGATGTCTAGCCTTGTGCATTGAGCAGCTACTGGGTTTTCTGGTTCCCCAGCCTGTCAGCAACCATGACTGGACTGCCTAGCCTGTATCTTATAGCTAATGTGATAAATCCCCTTCATAATACATATTCATTCTATGTGCTGTGTTCCTCTAGAGAACCCTAATACAATATCCAAAAGCAATTTGGAACATCCACAGTTGAGACAGGGCTGGCTCTGAGAGGTACTACAGTTCTACAAGCCGTGGGCCGCGGTTCCCCTTTCCTGGTCAGGTGGTTTTCGAGTTCAAGTCTGATCTGTGACACGTGAGATGAAATGGCAACACTGGTGAAGGAAAGGCTTCCTGCCGAGGGCAGGCACGTGCCCTTGTCATTTCTCTGCTTCTGTGAGCGAAGCCTCAAGCATTAGTGGGACCAGCTACGCCAGGGCAGTGCCTTCATTTCTGCCACAGGCTTGGAAACATGAGAGGGTTGTTCTTAAATTCTGCTCACCTCCCTGCCCCTGGGAACTCTCCCCCAAGTTCCCCACATAGAAGATTTATGGTCTTCTACCTCAGGCAGGTTTGTGGTTTTTATTCTCTTCAGGTTGCCAAGAATGTGGTCAGTAATCCATTTCCTATTTCCATAGGATGAGATTACTGACACAAGCAAGCAGCCTGGGAAAAATAAAATAAATGAGAGTTTTCTACTCAGGAAAGAAGTGAGGGGAAGGAAACTTGTAAGACACAGGGGCTCTGCTAGCCAGCCCTGTCAGTGGGGGAGACATGTAGTTCTCCTCCATCCCCTCCCGAGAGAAGCTTGCTTATGGATCAGACACGGGGCTCCAACAAAGATTCCAAGTCACACTGCCTCTCCCCTGCCAGGGATTACACAGTGGCATCCCTTCGTACTATGCTGTCCATGGTGCGTTCAGAAAAAAAATATCTAAAGAGGCTTTTTGTTTACCTTTGTAGTACTGGTACCTTGGGAAGGGAGAAAGAAAGACTGCGTTTCTCACCATGTGTGTCTACAGATACTGGGAACTGTGAATGTCAACAGAATTTTTTTTTTTTTAAACAGCTTGGATGGAGAAAACCAGATGGTGGTCATGGCTACAGAACAAACCTAGATAAATATACTTTGGGCTGCATCTCTGAGTGCAACCGGCCATTCCTCTGATGCCACCGCCTACACAATCCAGCTCCTCTCCTTTTCTCCACACCCCAAGCTACCCACCCAGTTGGGTGGATGTATGTATGAAATGGTTTCTGCAGTTGTGTTTAGACACTGCTGTGGAGAGAGGAAGGCAGTTCCAGAGAGTGAAGGGAAATGGATGGATGGCCGAGAAACATTTGCTCATTTAACTCACGAATGAGAATTGTGTGAAGACATCACTGGTGATCTTTGGTCGTTTTCTCCCTCTTCCCATTCATTCCCCTCCTGGAGGCGATGGCAGCTGAGGAAGTAGATGGCGAACAGGAACGTGGTGTTTGGAGGGGTGTGGTATGCAGTAGGCCACACAGCTGAAGGTGCAGGGCAGCAGGGGAGGGCGTGGTCAGACCGAGGTGGGGACCATGGTATATGTAATGTCTGACACGCAGAGCAGAGAGGACGTGGATTTCCACAGTGGTGGGTGAGGGACAAGAATACTGAGCAGATGTGTGTGCATACGCACTGAGGAGCGTGGACACCAGGTTCTCACTGTTTGGGAAGGTACTGGTAACTGTCCACTAGTGCAAGGTCCTGGATTTCATCACCAGTATTGATAGGCATTCACAGGACACGTGCGCAATCATCTACGCATACACAGAGATAAAGGAACAATAAAGCTGCATGCCTCTGTGTAAACACGTACACAGATACAAGTGTTCGATGGTTCTAGAAGCGGTGACAACCACACACTATGAGCACACAAATCATTCAAGTAGTTTCTAAAACCATTCTACACTGACAGAAAGCGGGTCTTTGATTGGAGAAATGGCTGATTCCAAAGCTAGAGAGGGAAAGAGTGAGACGATCCTGGAGCAAGCTTTCTGTCAGAAATTCTCAGAGTTGTGGGCAAACCTGGCAGACAGAAACCTGACCACGTGATTAGGTGGAGAAGTGATCTTTGGAGGCCACACTTTGTGCCACCCCAGCCCTTGCTTGAGGGATTTTCCCTTCCCTTCCCTTCTTTCTCTCTACTCTCCTCCCTTCCCCATTCCCAGCATTATTTTTTCTACCTTTTCCACCACGCATAGCCATAATCTCCAGTTCTTCCTAATAGCCAAGAGCCTGAATACAAGCTTAGAAGAGCATCGAAAAGAGTAGAAAATATTCAGGGTTGAACTGTGTGTGTGTGGGGGGGGAGGGGAGTGTCCAGGTGCATATGCACGTGTGTGCTTGCAGAGGGCACAGGCTGACCCTGACTGTCTTCCTCACTTTTTTGAGTCAGGGTCTCTCAATGAACCTATAGCTAATTGATGCAGCTAGAGTAACGAAAGTCCCAGGAATGTGCCTGCTTCTGCCTCCCCATTGCTGGGGTCGTAGGCATAGGGAGCCACACGCTGGAAGGAGCATCCCTTCTGTGTATTTTGTGCCAAAGATGCCCACAGGAGGATGTGACTTGATGCTGACCGTGAAGAAATACTTGAGGTTCCAAACAGAGGGTCAGCCTCCAGGACTAAAGAACTTTAACACGGACAAGAGGACACCAGGCAGGACAAGTTGAGAAAATACTGCAGATCAAAAGGAAGTGATGACAAGACATTAAATGGAACGTATCTGGGTGTGTGCGTGCAGTCCTACCCTCGGGGGGCTGAAGCAGGACAGTGGCTCTAGCCCAGGAGTTTGACTCCATCCTAGGCACAGTAATAGCTCTTAAAAAATATAATGCATGTTTCTGAATAGGATGGTGAATCAGAATAGCGAAAGCAGCATTGGTGGACCATCTCCAGAGACTGAATGAGGGAGGGAGCTATGAGAAAGATGATTCCCTTTGGAAAGGTTTTTATAACGCCAATGAAAGAATAGTCTGATGAAGATAGACAGCTTATGGGTAACAGGGCATTATACCAGAAAAAGAATATTTAAATTTACATTTCTTTATCTAGGAGAGAAGAGAATATGTAGATTAAAATTTCAAAGTTGGTTGGGCATAATGGTATATACAATCTCAGCAACTCAGGGGTAGAGGAAGGAGGATGGGGAATTTCCAGTCACCCTTGGCTACGTAATAAATTCAAGGCTAGCCTGGGATAGCTGAGACCCTTTCTCAAAAAGCCAAAAGCAGGGGCTGGAGAGATGGCTTAGTGGTTAAGGTGCTTGCCTGCAAAGCCAAAGGACTCTGGTTCCATTCCCCAGGACCCACATAAGCCAGATGCACAAGGTGGCACATGCGTCTGGAGTTTGCAGTGGCTAGAGGCCCTGACTCATCCATCTTCTCTCTGTCTCTTTTCTTGCAAATAAATTAAATTAAATTAAATCAAATTTAAAATATTCAAAAGCATAAAAGTAAAATATTCAAAGTTGGATAATCGGTGTGAAATGGATAGAATTTTATTGTAGTTCTGTAGGTCTGAAATTGCTAATAGTACTAAAAGTGCTGAGCTATGAAAAAAATTAAATAGCATAAGTTTCAGAGGGTAAATTATAGCATCAATGGTTAGCAACCTTTCTGACATATGGATTCTAAAAAAAATGAGCCTTTGTGGGGAAGAAATGATGAGCAGGAATGCAAATGAGAACAGCCCAGAAAAGGGCCAGGAGACTTCACTTCAGAAGAGGCAAGGAAGACGGACCCAGACTGAGGGAGAGAGGAGTCACGACAAGGTACATAAACTCGTTTATCAGAGAAAGAAAAAGAGAGAGAGAGAGAGAGAGAGAGAGAGAGAGAGGGAGAGGGCGGGAGGGGGAGAGTTTTCACAAAGCAAGTAAACAGATGCTATGAGAAATGGCTCCTAAAGGAAAAGAAGTTAAGTTGAATAAATTCAGGAGAGTGATGTTTGACACAGTCCTTTTGTCATTCTAAGATGCCAACAGACAACACAGTCCTCAGCCACACCGTAAAGACAAACAAACATATTTTTGTATGCCTTGTCAGATGGGTATGAAGACTGGCATGGGAGGACAGGTGCTGGGTTGCAGAGAGGCCCTTGGGTTTCCGATGAAAAGCGAGCGGATACAAGCATGCAGAAATGGCTGCGATGCACAGTAGAGAAGACGGATCTAGAGAAGGACACAGGACTAGCAGATGCAGTGTGAAGGCATTATCAGAAGATGGTCAGAAGGAAAACATTCCCATCCCTGAGCTCCCCGTGTGAGCCAGGAGATGGGATTTAAATACAGCAAGTGCATTGTGTGCAGCGTGCAAGAATAAGCCAAGATGTCTCCTCCCTCTAAACCACTGTGTGAGTGGAAGGTTCAAGAAGGGGCCACAGGGCCACAGGTTCCCAAGGATCTGTTAGATTCGACCCCAGGTCTGCTCAGCACTTCACCTGGGCTTTGGGAAGCGGGAAGGAGGGAGGGAAGGAATGCCGACGGAAATGGCTTCATGGAGGAAGTAGCTCTGAGCAGAAACCTGACGTAAGGTTTGAGTGACTGCCTGGCAGGATGAAGGGGAAAAACTAAAAAGATTCTTGGTAGAAAGCGAAGTCAGCACAAAGCCCACCTGTGTGTTCCACAGGGACAGCACAATCTATTTCAACATACGAGTCCATTCATTCCCCAACAGCAGGAGTGTCAAGACTGTCAATATCTGATCCTCTGTCCATAGATAGTTTTAGCCTCCTCAGATTCAATCAAGCACAGACCAAAAATATTTCGGGGTGGGTGGGTAAAAGTACACCTGTGTGGAACATAACCTCTTTTTTCTTATTCCCTAAACAGTACAGTAAAACATCAATTCACATGGCATTTACTGTCTTAGTTATTTTAAATAGAGATAGCAGGAAGTACACCAGAGGATGTACATGGGTCATATGTAACTAGAACATTTTTCATGTAAGAGATTTAAATGTCTGTGGGTTTTAGCATCCTAGAGGTATCATGTAGATACCAAAGGACATGTGTACAAAGGCGAGGAGAGTGAAGGAGGCTCAGCCATCCTCCCAGCCATCTGCTATGCGGACTGGGAGCCTAGGAAACAGGTGGTGATGGAACCGCCCGTGTCCCACCTCCCTGCCCTGTAGCTGGAGGCCGAGCCCTGCGCACACAAACTCCCAGCATAACATCTCTTCCCAGAGCTCACTTAAGGAAAGCAATGGCTGACAGACAGAGTGCTCAGTGTGGGATTTCAAAGGCGCTAATTTTTGAAATTGTGGGAACTTCCAGTTTGGTTATATTCTCTCAAAAGTTTTTCTGTCATTATTGCATTCCCAAATAATCACATCCCTAAAAATACCCCTTCCTTGATAATGCACAAATGAGGTCTGTTCATTAAAGAGGAACAAAAACAGGCAATGAATTGTGAAATCAATCATAATTTATGCATATGTCCTACTGAAAATTAATACAGGGTATATGGTAAGTCCAGGAAATTACTTGACAAACCTTAAGTTCTTATTTGCACCTAACCAAAACATTTGTCAAATCAAGCCAAGAAGGATAATTATTATATTTAGTTAGTGAAGCACAAAGCCAAGGGAAAGAAAATTGATACACCCATGTGTTCTGAGAGCCCATGAGGTGGGCCTGGAAGAAATGCAAAAAGTGATCTAGGGAGAAAAGAAGAAAGTATAGAGAGCTCCTGCCCTGTGGGGGGCAGAAGGGGGTAGAGAGAGGCCAAAGAGATTCTCCCCTCCTCTCAGCCCATTTGGGCTTGAGACTTACCAGAACCTGCAGCTTCGGGAGTGATGGTCTGGAAGCTAAGAGAGAGTATCTTGTTCCCTGGCACATGTCAACTTATAAGCTTCTTGTGGTGGGCTTCACCCAATAGTGCCACCAGATATGGGGATGTGGAAGACATTTTTACATTCAAACCATAATACCAAAGATCAGGGAAATCAGGACAACATCTTAATGACCAGCGGATGGGCATGTGAGAACCGGCTTTGAGATGTACACCAGTTCTTACACTGCTCCAGCACTATCCGCACCTTCAAGTCATCAAAGTGATGCGTACCTTGCCCGAAGGATCTGCCCACAGGACTCAAAAGTGCGGGTTGTCCGCAAAGAGGGAAGCCACTATAGAAGAATGACTTCAACTTATGTTTTTTTCTGTCACATGATCTGGTGCCACATTATACATTTTCTACCACTGGCAGTCACATCTGGAATTCTTTTTTTGTTGTTGTTGTTTGTTTGTTTTTTGAGGTAGGGTTTCACTCTAGCCTAGGCTGATCTGGAATTCACTATGTAGTCTTAAGGTGGCCTTGAACTCACAGCTGTCCTCCGACCTCTGTCTCCCAAGTGCTGGGATTAAAGGCCTGTGCCACCACGCCTAGCTTTCATGCACTATTTTTATTGTTATGAATTAGTCTACAGCCATCTCACCCTGACCATGACCAATCTTGCCCAACCCCATTATTCTTTTTCACTTTACAGATAACATGATTCACTCCCTAACTTACAGAGAACCTCTATTTATTTATCTAGGTGTATTAAGGTACGGTCTCATTATAGCCCAGGTTGACCTCAAACTCTTTTTTCTTTATTAAGTAGAAACTTTATATAGATACATCATATACTGGTACCGTCATTTCCCTCCTCCCTTCCCCCACTCCATTGAGGGCCTCCTTAGTGGGATTGCTGGTATTCACATGGACTTGTGGGTTATGAGTTAGGAGAGCAGCAGTCAGCCATTGTGGTGGGGGCAAAGTCTCTGGATAGTCCCTCCCACCCTGTGGCTCTTACATTCTTTCTGCCCCCTCTTCTGCAAGCTTCCCTGAGCCTTGATGGGTGTGGAGTTCTCTATATCTGTAAGTCTTTCTTTTTAATGATCTCTTTCCTCTCAGTGCCCCAACATACAGTGAGTCCAAAGACCAGGTCTGACTATCCACTGATCTGCTCCCCACATACACAGCACACACTAGGGACTAAATCAATACTTTTGAACACAAAAGTAATTGAAGGAATTGAGATCATTCCTATTATCCATCAGGCCAAATGGAGTCCATGGCTGAGGGCCTGGACTGCGTGTAGCAACTTCCTGTAAATGAGGGTTTCTTTCCCATTGCAGAGAAAGCCTCCAGCCAGGCCCAGGGCTGAACTAAAGGACCGGAGCTGGAATCCAGTCCCTGCTGCCTTTACTTTTAGCGATATACTGATATTTCTAGTTTATCATTTTCCTGGTTTCTTTCTTTCTTTCCTTCCTTCCTTCTTTCTTTCCTTCTCTTTTTTAAGGTAGGGTATCACTCTATCCCAGGCTGACCTGTAACTCACTCTGTAGCCCCAGGCTAGCCTCAAATCATAGTGATCCTCCTACCTCAGCCTCCAGAGTGCTAGGATTAAAAGTGTGCACCACCATACCTGGCTTGATTCCTGTTAAATGAAAGGATAGCTCCCTTTGAAATTAGTGGTAGTTAATACGGGTTGGCTTGCTATTTTGAGTGAGTTATATCAGAAATGAACCATTTCTAGATAGAAGTATTTAAGAATGGGTGTGTAGTATCCTATTCCTTTCTATCATGGTAACCAGGAATATGCCAGAGGGGTAGAACATCAGTGAACTTAAATGTCTCGAATGAAGGTGTTTCAAGCAGAATGTTCATCTAATCTCACAAAATATCATAGCATGAAATCAGAAATACATTTCTATGGTTTAACCCCTGGGAATGTTTGTTATGACAGCATACCTAGCCCACTCTGACTAATAAAGCACAATCCCCCCCAACCCCTCTCTGCTGTGGCCTTGGATAATTTGGCTTGAGGTTCTTTATCTCATGAATTGCTGTGTGTAGCACACCCTCATGGCTGTCACATCCTCTCTCTGCTCATACAGGAGCATTTCTGTGTGGAAAAGAGAGTGAAAGGGTACTTCTGCCAAGATGCCCTTCTGAAATTGAAGAAAAAAGGGGCTAAACCTAAAAATCCCACCAAAACCAATGTATAAGCATGTGCTACACCAGGGTACAGGCGCGCCAGGCCAGGGTACAGGCACGCAACATGCCACAGGCACACGCTACACCAGTGTACAGGCATGTGCTGTGATTTAGAGCGAGGCCTTTGCTTCCACATTCCTGTGTTGTGAAGGCTGCGCTCCTCGGCGAGGCCAGACATGCAGCTTCTGTTCACTTGTGTTGCTCTTACCACCATTACTACTAGTTAGGGGGCATTGTTCACCTTAACTTGAAAAAGATTCATTTCTGACTCCTTCACGCTATGTCAAAAAGATAGTTCCCCATTTCCAAACCATGCTTGTTGTCTTAATAATATAACTCCAGTTTCATTTTAAACACAGAAGAAGAAAGAAAAATCAAGGAAGAAATGACATTCTCTAAACTAGTGAGTCACACTGCCACAATTAAAAACCTGCAGAATTAATAAGGGGTTAATATTATTATCAAATGTCTTCATTCGTATATTTAAATCCTATTCTTTTTACAGCAAGCAAGCTGTCACAGTTGAGGGGTTAACAGTATTTGAACATGAATCCAACTCCCCATGAGGAAAGAATCATTGTGCAACGGGCACTATCCACTTTACAGACGCTGCTAGTACAGCATTTCAAGGGAAGCCTGGTCAGTGTTAATCCCAATGTCTGATGCTGAGATGTGTGGTGTATTACTTTATGTAACTGGAAAATGGGAAGCCTTTATGTGGGATTAGAGGCTGAAAATAATGACCTCCTTCTGGAACTGGGCCTGGGACACAATGAAGCATCTAATAGGATTCTAGGCCAGAGACTCTGCAGGACTTAAAGGAAGCCAGATCTTTTGTGAGGATCCAGTCACTCACTAGCGGGCTGCTGCTCCCCCTGGGCACCTACTTATGTCTCCTCCACAAAGAAGCAAGAAAGAGTCTCCTTGCATGGGCAGACTGGCCAGCTAAGGGTTATCCTTGGGTGGACCATGGTAGAAATGTATCCAGCCCTTCCTTTATCTCCATGAAACAAAGACATCCAGGGCTGTGGTGCCCAAAGAGGGCTCAAGCTCCGGGTGTGCTGTGTGAGCCCCAGGCTCTGCAGGGTGGGCACAAAGAGGCCCAGATGCTTCAGTGCTCTGTCCTTTGCTCTCCCTGCCTTTAGAGTGGCCCCTAACATCTACTTTATATGCCAGGCTTCAGTGAAAGCTGTCATATCAAATAGGGTTCTACTTATAAAAACAACGCATTCTGCAACTGTCTGCTAGGCACAGATAACAAACCTCTAAGTAAGTGAGAAAATTTCAGATAGTGATAGATGGTATAGGAATAAGCAAGTACGGCAATGGTGTATAGCGCGTGTTGAATGATTTTGAATGGGAGTCACTTTCACACACGGAGGGCAGAGAAGGGCCTGGCAACGTCTTGGAATCAGAGCGGGGATTATGAATAACTAGAACCATCCAACTACAGGAGATGGTGGAGGAACCCTAAAGGCAGAGTAAACAGCCTTAGATCCTTTATCTTAGTCAGGAACAACATTGGAATTTTTAAGAACAGAGAGAAGACCATGTGACTGTAGCTTGGTGGTGAAGATAGGTCCAAGCATAATGAAGGTGCAGATCATACAGGGCCTTGTAACTCAATTAAGAGGCTTCAGTGGCATGCTGAGGTGCCTGGGAGCCAGTGGGAGGTGGGCAGCAGGAGCACAGAGGTGGTACATTTCTTTACTTTTTATTAATTATTTATTTGGAGCAATAGAGAGAGAGAGAGAGAGAGAGAGAGAGAGAGAAGAACGTGCCAGGGCATCTTACCACTGCAAACAAGCTCCAAATACAGCACACCTCTCTGTGTATCTGCCTTTACATGTGCACTGGAGTTGAATCTAGGCCATCAGGCTTTGCAAGAAAGTTCCTTTAACCACTGAACCATCTCTGCAGCCCCAAGAGCTAAGTTTTGAGGAGTTCTGCCACATGGGGAAGAGACAAGAAGTAGGAGGTTCACCATGAAGCTGTAGCTGTCAGATAAGACAATGAGTGCAGGAAGAAAAATGGAGTAGTGAGGTTTGGGGGAATTACTCAGATATAATTTAACATGGTGTGGTGTGCATGTGTATATGTATGCGTGCATGTGCGTGTATGTTGCAGGTGTGTGTGCACACATGTGCAGGTGTGTGTGCACACATGTGCAGGTGTGTGTAGAGGTCAGAGGTTGACATTGGGTGTCTGCACTTTACTTACTGAGGCATGACCTCTTACTTGAACCCTAGCTTGCTGACGCAGTGGGGTCTACCTAACCATTTTGTTCGAGGGATCCCCTGTTTCCACCCCCTGAGTGTTGAGATTACAGGGAGGCCACCTATGTGTGCTGGGGACACAAACTGCAGTCTCACGCTGTGTGGCAAGTGTTGTATGCAGGGAGCCACCTTCCCAGCCCCTGGGGTACGTGGAAAAGTAAATCTCATAGGCGTGGCGTTCGTTTGAATCACTGAGAAGAATCACAAGAAGCAGGTGGAGCATGCATGTGGACATGGGGAGGAAGCAGAGGGGTGGGGCCCAGAGCGAAGAGAATCGTTCCCACGTTGACAACCAGCCCCTGACCAGGAACATCACAGTATCTTTGGGCTCAGACTAGAATGATTCATCTCTCTTCCCCTCAACTATTGCTGTCTTTTTCTAATTTTATTTTTTATTCATTTGGTTTTTCGAGGTAGGGTCTCACTCTAGCCCAGGCTGACCTGGAATTTGCTATGTAGTCTCAGGGTGGACTCGAACTCACGGCGATTCTCCTGCCTCTGCCTCCCGAGTGCTGGGATTAAAGGCGTGCGCCACCATGCCTGGCCTCATCGATTGCTATCGTGCTTCCAGACCCGGATGCAAACCTTCCCCCCGCTGGGCTTCTGCGGATAGTCAGCCCCTTACTCCTCACACTCGCAGGTGGTTACCGATTGCTCCATCGCTAGCTTTTCCGCTTCTCGTGGCAAATAAAGGGTGTGGAAACTTCACTAATGAAGAAATTGTACTTCTCTTCCCCTTCAGAGCCATGCCACAAAGACAGCATCTAATTAGTTAAAAGACTACAAATTATAACATCAGAGAAACGTATTCCAGAACTTGAGGGCTTTAATTATCTTAATAATCAACAGAACCGCTCTCCACCTAGTAAGAGGATGAGTCATCAATGATACTTGATAAAGATTTCCCACCTCCTTTGCTGTCCTTTATCCTGTGCTAAAATTTAGACACTCGCTAAGTGAATCTAAAAAGGGTGATGTCTAAGAAACTGCGGAAGCAGTGCACGATCAGAACTTAAGAAATAACCACAGTCCTCAACTAGTAATACAATGAAAGGCATTTGCCACAGAACACTTAATTGAGTGATCAATGAAAGTTCAAGATATCACGGGCCTTTTTATTTTATTTCATTTTTATTTTTTTGGTTTTCCGAAGTAGGGTCTCACTCTAGCTCAGGCTGACGTGGAATTCGCTATGTAGTCTCAGGGTGGCTTTGAACTCACGGTGATCCTCCTACCTCTGCCTCCTGAGTTTTGGGATTAAAGGCGTGTGCTGCCACACCTGGCTTTACCTGCCTTTTAAAATTCCTCAGAGAGGGGGCTGAAGAGATGCCTCTGCACTTAAGGTGCTTGCCCCTAAAGCCTAACAACCTCAGTTTGATTCCCCAGTGCCTATGTAAAGCCAGATACACAAAGTGGTACATGCATCTGGAGTTTATTTCCTGTAGCTAGAGGCTCTGGTGCACCCACTCTCTGTCTCGTTTGCTCACTCGCTCGCTCTGTCGGGTGTGATGGTGCATGCCTTTAATCCCAGCACTTGGGAGGCTGAGGTAGGACCATGGTTGTGATTTTTGAGGTCAGCATGAGACTACATAGTAAATTCCAAGTCTGCCTGGGCTAGAGTGAGACCCTACCTTAAAAAAAAAAAAATCCCCATTGGCCATATACCCAGAACTGAGAAGAAAGATTTTGCTTTCATGCAATTTATTTTATTTTGCAATTAACTTTCCTCATTCCCTTCCCTGTGATTATTTAATCCTTCTCCTTTTCAACATACCTCAGGGGGAAGAAAAAAAAAAAGCAAAAGAAAACTGGTGTGTAATTGAAAACTAACTGGCTCAAGATTCACCATCAGACACATGGTATATTTCTTAGCCTTTTGAGGATTTCACTCTAAATCTATGGACAGAAGCCTCTGCTCTCCACTCTGTGGTTTGAGCACATCATCCCAAGTCATAAAATAAACTTACCATGGTCAGCCTGCCAGTGAGCAGGCAGCACAGTGAAGTGTATTATATACAACGACCTCTCTTTTTTATCTATCTATCTATCTATCTATCTATCCAGAGAGAGACAGAATGACATGCCAGGACTTCCTGCCACCTGCAAACACATTCCAGATGCAGATGCCACTTTGTTGTTTTACGTGGGTACTGGGGGATTGAACCTTGGCCAGCAGGCCTTGCAAACCAGTGTCTTCAACCGCTGAGCAATCTCTCCAGCCTTTATACAATGACATCTTTTTATAATAGGAAGAAACTGAGTCTAATGGAGCTGGTGACAACTTGACACTAAACCTCAAGTCTAACCTACTGATCCCTCAGGCTTCTGAGAGTGAACCGCTGAGGGAACATTTAAAATCCGTGGGTGTTTTGTTTTAACTCTATAAAAGTCGAGAATAGCCAACCAGAAGAGCCACTTTCAATATTTTAAAACTTAAATGATCTCAAACTGTCAACATTTTCATGAAGCGACTACTTCTCTTCCTGGCATCACAGAGAACCAAAATGCCATCCTGCAGTCTCCACAAGCATGTCCTCTGGGTTCTACAGCAGGGAGATGACGGGTCCTATGTTTTATCCACAGGGTAAACAGTGTGAAGAAAGCAGACTGGTATTGTGTCATTCCTTCCAGAAAATAACTGCTTCTTCCATGCACCTGGCAGTCTGTGTGATTCAACATGGCAAGGGGGAACGCTGCACATGGGTATCGGGACTGTGAAAAGCCTCCCCTGACACAGAAAGAGATACAAGGTCCTGAATCCTGTCACCCTGCTGCTAATATCATTTTATTGCAAGTCAGCAAACGTCCCCAAGTACCACACAGTCCAAAGTCTATTTCTCTGATGGCAATATAGAACTTTAAACAAATGTCACCCTTGCTTCCAGTGGCAATCAACATTAAATATAAGCTCTGGTCTTCCGCTCACTCAGAAACTCAAAATAACCCTCCCCACCCCCCAACACACACACACACACACACACACACACACACACACACGCACTGATGTTCTCTCTCTTCCTCTCGCTGCTCTTTCTTCTATGGGCGTTGGGCTCATTCGCTGCTCACCGTAGTGCTGGGGATGTCAGGAGCAGGAAGTAGAGTTCTAGCTAGTTCTTGACAACCCCGTCTCAGTTCAGTAAGCCAAGCTTAGACTCAAAAGACAAAGAACAGGAGAGAAGGAAAATTTCTTTCTCTACTGTTCATATATCAAATTCCCCAGGAAGATTCTCATTGGCTTGTTTGGAATCATAGGTTTGCCCTTCCCACCAAGCAATGGTGGTCTTAGGGTAACATAGCTTGATTAAATGGGCTGGTCACACACCATCCTATGGCTTAAGAAAGGGAAGAGTGTATGTGACACCACCCCAAACCATAGGAAATATGGTAGAATTCGTTATCTAGTGAGTATGGGCCCTCTTTTTTTAAAATTTTTTTGTTTGTTTATTTATTATTTATTTGACAGCAACAGAGAGAAGGAGGCAGAGAGAGAGAGAGAGAGAGAAAAAATGGGTACGCCAGAGCTTCCAGTCTCTGTAAACGAACTCCAGATGCATGCGCCCCCTTGTGTGTCTGGCTAACGTGGGTCCTGGGAAATTGAGCCTCGAACCGGGGTCCTTAGGCTTCATAGGCAAGCGCTTAACCGCTAAGCCATCTCTCCAGCCCAGTATGGGCCCTCTTATGAGAAAGAAGTCAGTGGTAATTCTGGCAAGGAGGAACCCATTTCTTTTTTTTTTTTTTTTTGGTTTATTTATTTATTTGACAGCGACAGAGAGAAGGAGGCAGAGAGAGAGAGAGAGAGAGAGAGAGAGAGAATGGGCACGCCAGAGCTTCCAGCCTCTGTAAACGAACTCCAGATGCGTGCGCCCCCTTGTGCATCTGGCTAACGTGGGTCCTGGGGAATTGAGCCTCGAACCGGGGTCCTTAGGCTTCACAGGCAAGTGCTTAACCACTAAGCCATCTCTCCAGCCCTAGGAGGAACCCATTTCTATTTCACATGAATTTATTATAAAATGAAAAGGAATGGTCCTATTTCCTTTTTAAAAAAATATTTTCGTTTATTTGTAAGGAGAGACAGACAGAGGTAGAAAATATAGGGAGGGACAGACAGAGAGAATGGGCAGATCTGGGCCTCTTGCCACTGCAAATCAACTCCAGACATATAAGCCAGATTGTGCATCTGGCTTTATGTGCGCACTGGGGAATTGAACCTAGGCTGCCAGGCTTTGCAAGAAAGTGCCTTAACCACTGAGCCATCTCTCTAGAGTCCATGTGTTCTGTTTTCTCACAGGCTTTGAGTCCAAGATTAAAAGTATTTGATTTTTCTAAACCGACATGCCCAACTACTTTCCCTCCTTCCATCAGCTAAACAAAGAAGGTGCTGAGGGCCACTTAGATTTTTCTTCTGGGCTGCTCAGAAGCTTCAGGTACAAACCTTAATCTATTCACTAGGCCATAAATTTTCCAATGCCAATGTCACAGCAAAGAAAAAAATAAATAAACTGTTTCCCAGAACCGTGCTGGATTTTCCTATGCTAGTAACTTTTCTAGCCTTCTTTCCCTTCCATACGGAACACTTTTCCTTTGTAAGTTTCTCGTTGGATCTGGGTGTAGTGGTATCACTTCTGTAATTGGAACCGTGGAGAGACCAAGACAAGAGGATCATGGTTTGAGGCCATCCTGGGATGCATATAAAGTTCCAAGTTCCAGGCTAGCCTGGGCTGCAAAGCAAAATTCCATCTCAGAGAAAAGAAATGAAACGAAAAGAAAAAGCAAAGATAAATAAAATGAGAACATTAAGTTGCTAGTTGAAAACCACTTACCCTAATTCTAAGGTAGTTTTATGGTGATGTATGGTTTCTCTTGTCATGTGTGTGCTCTTATGAATGTGTTCACATACGCTCATGTTGTGTGTGTGTACGGGTGTAAGTGTATGTGTGAGTGAACATGTGTACGCATGAACGTGGGAGGCAGGGGCCATCCTTGGGTGTCAATGTTTACCTTTGTGAGACAGGGTCCCTTATGGGCCTACAACTCACCAAGGTATCTAGACTGGCCAGCCAGTGAGCACCAAGTCCTACTGTCGCTGACTGCCCAGTGCCAGGATGACCAGCAGATCACTATAGCTGGACTTCTTTTTTTGTTTGTTTTTTAGTTTTTCAAGGTAGGGTCTTGCTCTGACCCAGGCTGACCTGAAATTCACTAGGTAGTCTCACGCTGGCCTTGAACTAATCGCGATCCTCCTACCTCTGCCTCCTGAGTGCTGGGATTAAAAGCGTGAGCCACCACGCCCGGCTTACACCTGAAAATTTCTTTTATTTTTAATTCTTTTATTAGTTATGTACACAGTGTGTATACAGCCGTGTTGGTACCATCGTTAGCCTCTTCCCTATCTTCCCCCCTCTGCAGGGACCCTCCTCGTTGGGGAATGTAGGCCATGTATTGTGGGGGTAGCCATCAGTTATGGGGAGGAGGCAATGTCTCTGCGTAATGTCCCAACACGTGGTTCTAACAATCATTCCGTCCCCTTCTTCCGTGAATTTCCCTGAGCCATGTTGACACCCGAACTTTTAATGTTGGTTCTGGTACCTAACTCAGGTCCTCCTTCTTGCAAGGCAAGCACCTTACCAGTTGAGCTATCTTCCCAGCCCAGCTTTCTTCTCTACAGTCATCACACCAAGGCGCTGTGGAGTCTTCCTGGCACACGCAAAGTGACCGTCATCAAGGCTGTGGCTTTTTAGCTACTACTGACTGAAGCTGCTGGCAGAGGCAGCACCACCTCGACCGTCATTCTTCCTCATACCAGGCCTTCGCTTCCTCCCCATTGTACAATCGAACAGACTGATTGCTGGGGGTCACGGAGCTGAGTGCGGCCCAGGCTGGGATGAAACCCAGCCCTGCATCACCCCCAATGCAGTCCCCTCAACTTACACACACCTCCGCACTGCTGAGCCACACGCACTCCGCTTCTCCAGCATGCTGTGAGCAGCACTAGCTCGGTGTGACCTCAGGAAGCCCTCACTTCTTTAAATTTATTTTTATTTATTTAAAGAGAGAAAGAGAGACAGAGAGAAGGATATGCCAAGGCCTCCTGCCACTGCATGCACCACTCTGTGTATCTGGCTCTATGTCGACACTGGGGAATCAAACCCAGGCCTTCAGTCTTTGCAAGAAAGCCCCTAAATCAATGAACCATATCTCCAGTCCCAAACTCTCACTTCTTACTGGGAAGGTAATTCTCACTATTATGTGATTATTAGAGAATCTCGTAGGCAGTCTTATATTTTAATCTCTCTACTCTCCATTTATTTATTTCAGCACAGTCTTAGTGATCACTCTGGTTACATGACAACTCACAGTGATCAAAACAAAAATAAAAATATAGTTTAAAAATATACCTAAGGGCTGGAGAGATGGCTTAGCAGTTAAGGTGCTTGCCTGTGAAGCCTAAGAACCCAGATTCGATCTACAGGTCCCATGTAAGCCAGATGCACCAGGTGACACGTGTGTCTGGAGTTCATCTGCAGTGGCTGGAGGCCCAGGCTTGCCCAGCCCATTCTCTCTTTCTCTCTCTCCCTCCACCCCTCTGTCTCTAATAAAGAAATATATATAGGGCTGGAGAGATGGCTTAGCTGTTAAGCCCTTGCCTGTGAAGCCTAAGGACCCCAGTTCTAGGCTCAATTCCCCAGGACCCACGTTAGCCAGATGCACAAGGAGGCGCATGCATCTGGACTTCGTTTGCAGTGGCTGGAGGCCCTGGAGCGCCCATTCTCTCTCTCTCTCTCTCTATCTGCCTCTTTCTCTCTGTCTGTTGCTCTCAAATAAATAAATAAAAAATGAACAAGAAAAATTTTGAAAAAAAAGAAATATATAAACAAAATGATAAAAAAATTAGAAACAAATATGTACTTAAAAACAAAAGAAGACAATAGCAATAAAATCACCCTGTGAGGAGGAGAACGGTTCTGCACACCCTGGAGCTAAGCCCCGTGACAACGCCAACCGCCACTTCAGTCGCCCCCAGGGACGCCTGCTTGCTCTCTCTGAGGGCCTGATGAGGAAGAGTAAAATCCACACAGCCTAGAACACAAGGAAGGAGGCACCCACAAGTTTTCACAACTCGCCTTCCATTACGTCTGAGTTTCCAAAGTACTATGAACATGTGTTCAAATCAAAACAGGGTGTCGGGCTGGAGAGATGGCTGAACTGTTAAGGCGCTTGCCTGCAAAGCCAAAGGACCTTGGTTCAATTCCCCGATACCCATGTAAGCAGTTGCACAAGGTGGCACATGCGTCTGGCATTTGTTTGCAGTGGCTGGAGGCCCTGGTATGCCAATTCTCTCTCAAATAAATAAAATAAAATAAAATTATTTTTTTAAAAAAACAGAGTTTATGTGGGAGGGAGGGTTAGACAGTAAAATACGATTCAAAGACTCCAGATCATAAAGCTTGAAGTACGTTACAGTGTTACCATGAAGTTTCTCCAAAGGCTCGTGTTTGGATACTTGGTTCCGCCGCGAAAAAAAAAAAAAAAAATGGTGCTATTGTGGAAGGTTGTGGATCCTTCAGGAGCCTAGCTTGAGGAAGAGGCTCACTGGGGGTGGGCCTTGAGGTTCTGGGGTCCTCCACTCCCACTGGTTCTCAGTATCCTGTGACAATGTGACTATTGTTTCTGTTCTTGTCTTGCTTTCCTCACTGTGATAAAATGTCCCCTCAACACTGTAAATAAAAAATAAACTCCTTTTTTTTTTTTTTTAAGTTGGTTCTTGTTGGGTGCTTATTTGTTCACAGTACTGAGAAAATAATTGATGTGCACTAATGTGTTGCTTTTTGTTGTTTGAAATAAACACGTAGACATTTATCCTTTCTTTTTTAATTGTTTTGTTTTATTTTTTAATTATTTTATTTATTTATTTGAGAGACAGGGAGCTAGACAGAGAGAAAGAGACATTATGTATATATATATATATATATATATATATATATATATATATAGAGAGAGAGAGAGAGAGAGAGAGAGAGAGAGAGAATGGGCATGCCAGGGCCTCTAGCCACTGCAAATGAACTCCAGACACATGTACCACCTTGTGCATCTGGCTTATGTAGTTGCTGGGGAATTGAACCTGGTCCTTAGGTTTCACAGCCAAGTGCGGTAACTAAGCAATCTTTCCAACCCAACGTTTATCATTTCTATCAATGCTTCTCAGACATCTCAGACTATAAAGTGTGTGTATGTGTGTTTGCATGTATCTGTGTATATTCCCAGGCATGTGTGCACACTCACACGTGCGTGTGTGTGTGTGTCCTGGTAGTAGTACTCATGACCTTATGGTTGGTGATGACTTTATAGTCTCTAACACATAAGAGTCACTGCATAGGTCTTACCATGCACAAGGTAGTTGTGAGCTGGTTCAATAGGTCTACTAGATAAGCACTTAAAAGTTGTTCTGATGTCAGGTTGTTACAGTGTGTGGTTGATGATGGAGAGGGGAAATCTGGAGACTGGCTCTTCTGTCCAGTGACTTGAGGTTAAAGCCAGTATTGCTTTAAAAAGACCATGTGCCCATGTTTAGGGAGGATGAGAACAAAAAATTAAGGCTTCACTGAAGGAGAAAATTCAACAGCCTAAGTGGATCTTTGGAAACCCCACAGGGCATGGGCCTTTCTGGAAGAGCAATGTCTGCTATTGCAGAGAAATTTCAGGGCTGAATGGGCAGTTCTCTATCAGGTCACACAGTGAAACTCAGAATGGAAACAGCAAAAACAATAACAAAAACATTCCTTTGGACTTCTAGATTGTCTCGAAAAGCTTTTTAGGAAGACAGCAGACAGTAGTCCACTGAATATGGAATATGCCATTCCTACAGATGACATGATCAAGGCATGGTTAACTCTGAAGGGAGCAAGTTCTGCATGAGGCTCCCACTGGACTATCCTACCTGGCCCCAAAGCCTCTTTTCCAGCTCCCCAGAGATACTTCAAATTTGTCCTATGACAACATGTCAGATTGAGCAACTACAAAGTTAAACATATACCAGTTTTCCCATCCGGAGAGGTTTTTTAAATTTTTATTTTGTTGAGAGAGAGAGAGACAGAGAGAGAGAGAATGAATGAGAATATGGGTGTTCCAGGGCCTTTAGCCATGGTAAACAAACTCCAGATGCATGTGCCACCTTGTGCATCTAGATTACATGCCTCCTGGGGAATTGAACCTAGGTCCTTTGGCTTTGCAGGCAAGTGCCTTAACCGCTAAGCCATCTCTCCAGCCCAGGAGAGATCTTTTCAGATCATGCAAGTCTCCTCAGGTTCACAGATCCACAATCCGGAAGCAGCTCTCATCACCTTCATCTCTTTAATATCAGGAACTGAGTTCAAGTGTCTAATCCCATAGTTTGATTATACTGATTTTCTACTACTGTCTGTTGAGACAGGTTGTCATACAACCCAGGCTGGCCTTGAATCTTCCATGTAGTTGAGTTTAACCTTGAACTTCTAATCCTCCTGTCTCTATCTCTCAAGTACCGGAATTGCAGGCGTATGCCAGGAAACAAGTTTTTATGTGGTTCTGGAAATCAAACCGAAGGCCTCATGCATGCTTGGCAAGCATTCCCCCAACTGAGATATATCCTTAGTCCTGGAGTGGTACATCTTGACAAAATCTTCCTCCTTTCCATCCTCTATGAGTCTGCCTTTCTTCAAGCATGCATGTCTCCCGCTGTGGATTGCTCACAAGCCCCCTCACCATTTCCCTCATCTCAAATAATGATCCATGTCAATGCATCTTCTAAGCCCATGCCCAAATAACCTTGAGAAAGCCCACCTCTAGTTTTAGTACTCAGCACATTAGCAGGCACATTGTAGGTTTTCAGCCAATATTTGGATACGGAAATTGACACTGCATTGACCAATCACTGGGCCTGATGGTGAGCTGGGGAATACAGACAAGTCAGGCACCAAGAAACTTCTGACCAAGCTGGGCGTGGTGGTGTGTGCCTTTAATCCCAGCACTCTGGAGGCTGTAGGTGGATCACCATGAGTTCAAGGCCATCATGAGACTACACAGTGAGTTCCGGGGTTTAACCAAACTCTTTCCTGCTCACTAGTCTTCCTTGGCCAGGTTATAGAAGTGGGTTACCCTGTTACATGTGCTATTGGGTCCCGTCCTAAATGACTCACCTGGCTTATCCTTCTCCCACTCAGCCTCTAACCAGGGACTTCTAACCCTACTACTGACATTTGGGGACAGTTCATTCTCCTTAAAAAAAAAAATTGTCTCACTCTGTAGTCCCAGGCTGACCTTGAACTCACAGTGATCCTTTTACTTCTGCCTTCTGAGTGCTGGGATGAAAGGTGTGCACCATCATGCCCATTAGTGAATTCTGTGTGTGTGTGCACGCGCGTGGTGTCTAATTGGATGGTACAAATTCATTTTGTTTGTTTGTTTGTTTTGTTTCTCAAGGTAGGGTTTCACTCTTGCCTAGGATGATCTGGAATTTACTATGTAGTGTCAAGGTGGCCTCAAACTCACAGCAATCCTCCTACCCCTGCCTTCCAAGTGCTGGGATTAAAGGTGTGCGCCACCACGCCTGGCTGGATGGTACAAATTCTTTTTTTGCTTACATTCATATGTAGCATCCATGGGTATGTTCCTAGGTGGATGATCATGCGGGTGTGTGTATGTGTAAGTATATGTGGAGAACAGAGGGGTCGGTGTAGGGTGTCTTTCCTCAATAAATGGCACTTGCTATTTCCCCTTGGAAAGATGGAGCTTGTCTACAGCCTCTGGTTCCACATTTCTAGCTGTGAAATGCCTTTTTCAGTCACTCTCAAATCCCCTTTAGACCAGCTCCATTTTCTAAAAGCAAAACTATAGAAGCCAGGATAATAGGACCAAATAAAAAGCAAATTTCCAGAAGCATTCCATCTTTAAGCAAGATTTTTCTTTAGTGTGACTCTGATCATTTCTTTTTTATTTTATTTATTTATTTGTTTATTTATTTTTTGGTTTTTCAAGGTAGGGTCTCACTTTGCTCCTGGCTGACCTGGAATTAACTATGTAGTCTCAGGGTGGCCTCAAACTCTCAGAGATCTTCCAAACTCTGCCTTCCGAGTGCTGGGATTAAAGGTGTGCACCACCATGCCTGGCATCTGATCATTTCTTCAAACACCCTTATGAGCATCCTTTGGTCCCCTTGGGAGGTGGGATGGGCCTTGATGGGTTCCTGTAGGTTTATTTCAGGTCCCGAGGAGAGCAGAGCATTTTGTCCCAACAGAGATAACAGAGCCTGAAGGGGCCCCAGAGTTGCTTCTGGGGAACAAAAACTCAGAGGATGATTCAGGGGGCTTCTTCTTCGGTCATTGCCCCGGGCCCCGAGGGGAAGCAATCTGCATTCCCGCTGACCTCTGCAGCCCTGGCCAGAGGCGTCCGTGCTTCTCTGCTGCCCCTTTACACGCCTGGGCTCACTTTCCAAGCCTCTCCTCAACACCATGCGGGAAGCTGAGGCACAGTGCGCATGGGCCACAGCAGAGTCATCACGACACTTTGTTAAGGGAATAGGGAAAGCTTTTCTGTGATGTGTAATCCCTCCTGTACAGTGAAAAGAAAGCCTTTAAAATAGCCATATTTCTGTGATACCAAGAATACCCAGATGAATTTGTTTACTCTTGATTTTTATATAAAGAAAATATAACCATTTTGATTACAAAAAAAATGGTGTTCCAGAGACATTTGTGGATTAATTTATAATTACCAGGGACTGTTTCACAGGAGATTGAGGATCTGTTTTAGAATACTCTATGGGGGGAAAGATGGCTCGTGACATCATGATTCATGTGTCACCCACGGGCCATTTCCTATGGAGTCATATCATGTTCATAAGTCACATCCATTCTTAAAATATTGGAGTTTCTCCTAAGCACATTTACCTTTATAATGCCAGTTTGGTGAAAACCGTTTTTAGTACAAGAATTGTGTAGATTGTATGTTATGCAGCTTCCACCATCCCAGAACAGTGAAACAAACAAAATGTGGCTAATCATTCACACACACACATCATCCCTCAAGCGGGGAGAAGAAATAATTATACTTAGCTCATATCCCAGTTCTTAGTTATAATAGAATCCAGTGAGTAACATATCTCTAGCTGTCTATGAAATCATTCTATCAAGCTTCCTTTATTTTTAAAATATTTTAAAATATATTTTTATTTATTTGCCATGCAGAGACATAGAGATACAGACAGACAGACAGACAGACAGACAGACAGACAAAGAGAGAGCAAGGGCATGCCAGGGCCTCCAGCTGCTGCAAATGAACTCCAAATGGATGTGACATTTTGTGCATCTGGCTTTACATAGGTACTGGGGAACTGAACCCAGTTCATTAGGCTTTATAGACAAGCACCTAACAGCTTAACAGCTTTCCACCCCCCCTTTTTTGTTTTATGAGATAAGATCTTGCTCTAGTCCAGGCTAACCTGGAATGCAATATGTAGTCTCAGAGTGGCCTCGAACTCATGGTGATCCTCCTACCTCTGCATCCCGAGTGCTAGGATGAAAGGCATGTGCCACCATGCCCGGTCCCAACCCTATTTTTTAAATATTTTATTTATTTATAAGCAGAGAGATAGATATATAGATAGATAGATAGAGAGAGAGAGAGAGAGAGAGAGAGAGAACATACCTATGGGCACACCAGGGCCTCAGCCACTGCAAACAAACTCGAGATTCATGTGGTACTTTGTGCATCTGGCTTTACATGAGTACTGGGGAATTAAACCTGGGTCGTTAGGCTCTGCAGGCAAGTGCCTTAACCACTGAGCCATCTCTCCAGCTATTAAGATTATTTAAAGGCTCTCAAATCTCAAGGACCCTTTGCTGCTAGGATGGAATTTGAGTCCTGACAACCAGATCCACCAGGAAAACGATGAGTTACCATCCTGGGGCAAGGAAAGAGATGCACATTGGAGGTCACTGTGAGGATGGCCTCATTGTGATAATTACACTCACCAGCTCTGAGGCCACTGACACGGGATTTATGTCCCCTGCAGCTATTTCTTTAATTTACATGACATCTGAGTTGCGTGGAGTTGTTGCTTCAGATTTGTGACTATAAGTTGCTATTTTCAAAATATTCCTGTAGTTCCTTGTGGGAATAGTGAAGTCTCTATCATGAAAGTGAAGAGAGAGAGAGAAAGAGAGAGAGAGAGAAAGAAAGATGCCAATTTTTAGGTGGGTGTGGGATTTATACCACAGCATTTTCTAGAAGAGGACCTTAACTTGACCTTGGGAAAGAGCTATCATTGTTCTGAAAGGGAACTTTAAAAAGGAAAAAAAAAAAAAAAAACTGTTCTGGTCATTTAGATATAATACACTTATTTCCAAACCAAAACCAAGCAAGGTCTCAGCCCACAAAGTATTCTAAAACTGAGGCTTCAGGCTTTATGATAAGCAAACAATGTAGATAAGACACAAAGATGTAAGGTATGATTAATCTTCAAGAAAATGCAAATAAGATCTCACATTCATTAGGACAGCCACTATAAATAAAACTGCAACATAAATGAATAAATAATGGAGAATGACAAGCCATGGCCATGATAAGAAGTGGGAACACTGTGTATCACTGCTGAGAGTGCAGAACGGTACAACCCTGTGGAAGACAGGGTGAGAGGCCTCAGTGTGGAAACCAGCATTCTCCTATGACTCAGCAACTCCCCTTCTGGTCGTGTGCTCAAAATAACAGGGAGCAGAGGCTTGACCAGATATTTATACACATGTGTTGATCACAGCCGTATTTGTGATCATCAATCAAGAAGTAGAAGCATGGCATGTCACCTGCAGATGACAAGATAAACAAACCATGGCCCCTATAGACAGGGGAACATGAGTCAACCTTTAAAGGGGTGGGAATCCAGCCCTGGATTACCTCGATGAGCCTGGAAGACAATAGGCCAGGTGAAATGAGGTAGTCACAAAATGACAAATAATATTACTCCACTTCTGTGTGGAGGAGCCAAATAAATACAGACAGGAAGTAGAATCGTGATTCTCGGGAGATGGAGGTAAATAATACTGCGACATAATGTATTCAGAGTTTCAGTTTTATGAGATGAGAAGAATTCTAAATATTGGTGATGGTGTAACATGAACTGTGTCTTTAAGATTTCCTTCTCTTTTTCCATACATCCTGAACATGCCACTAAATGATACGCTTAAAAATGCATAATGGAGGCTCGAGAGATGGCTCAGTGGTTAAGGCACTCACCTGCCAAACCCAATGGCCCAAGTTTTATTCCTCAGTTCCTACGTAAAGCCAGATGCATACTGGTACATGCATCCGGAGTTTGTTTGCAACAGCTGGAGGCTCTGATGTGCCTATTCTTTCTCTCTCTCTGATTCTCTCTCTTCTTGAAAATAAACAAATGAAGACATAAAAAATGCTTAAGACAATAAATTTTGTTATATAAACAAAATGTATATAAAGACAAAAATATGAATAAAATGTAAATACATTTTATTGCAATATTTAAAATTAAAGAAAATATATCAATTGGATATTTTTAATATTTATATTTATTTGAGAGTGACAGACAGAGAGAGAGAGAAAGAGGCAGATAGATTGAGAGAGAATGGGCACACCAGGGCCTCCAGCCACTGCAAACAAACTCCAGATGCATGTGCCAACTTGTGCATCTGGCTTACGTGGGTCCTGGGGAATCAAGCCTTGAACTGGGGTCCTTAGGCTTCACAGGCAAGTGTTTAACCACTAAGCCATCTCTCCACCCCCTCAAGTGGATTTTTTAAATAGGGAACTAAGAGCTTGGATTTTTTTTTTTTTCCAAGACAGCAATGTGAACTGCATAAGGCTTGAAATTACCTTGTATGGATTTTGGCAGCTGAAAAACAATGTTATTGAAAACTGAACGGCCTCTAATTGGTGAAGGCCTTTGGTTACAGAGTTTCACCACTGGGCAGAGTGAGAGCTGGGGGACTGTAGGGCCAGCTCTGCTGTAGGGCTGAGGTGATGTTTCCCTCCAAGGAAACACACAGTCCTCCATCAATCAATCTAGGGCATAGAAACAGGCTTAAGAGTGAAGAGGGAGGGAGGGGGGCGCGGCTAGATGGTTAAAGGCGTGTGCTGGCAAAGCCTGATGGCCTGGGTTCAATTCCCCAGAATCCAAGGAAATCCAGATGCACAAAGGGGTGCATGCATGTGGAGTTTATATGCACTGGCAGGAGGCCCAGATGTACCTGTTAGAATTTGGGGTAGACTAGAGCAATGAGAGAAATACAGGAGAAAGAAAGGAAGCCAGCACAGACTTTTCTTTATTTATCCCAGATGGAAGTGCCACTGCTGGCCTTGAATGTGGGAGAGAGTAGAGATACACAGGGTGAGGGATGGGGGGTGCTCTTTGGGAGATAAGAATGGGGGAGGGGAGGGGAGGGGAGGTAAGGCCTTTTCTTTTGTTTACTAATTGCCTATTCAGAAGGCCTGACAGTTCTTGAGGCAGGATCTTTGAGTTGTGAGCTTTTAAACAGGAGCCCCGTATCATGCTCCGGTCCAGGAAAGTTTTGTGGTTCACCAAGGTCAGTGGTCTGAGGCCAGTGGTTCATGAACCCTTCAGTACACATATTCATTCTCTCTCTCTCTCCCTTCGTCTCCCTCTCTCTCAAATAAATAATTATATAAATATTTAGAAAAGAGTGAAGGGGGAGAGGGTGTTCAGTGTGGTGGGGAAAAAGACTTCTGTTCCCATGTGACACACGTGTAGGATTAGAGCAGAAACTGACTAGCAGGGAACGCCTCCTACTGGACCAGCAGTGAAGATACGTGAACCCACGTCAGAACCGAACTTGCCCATGTTGGCAGCTCACCCTACGGCTGTGAGTCTTCACTCCCTCCCCCAACTCCTTGCTTTGCTGACAAAACTCGTGGGAACTTCATGGGACTTCATTGTGCTGTCAGAGGTAGCAGGCGATGGGCATAACTGGACAATACAACTCTTGTCACCGACCTGGCCAGCTGGCAAGGAGCCACCGCGGAAGAGTTCTTGTCCACGGGAAGAGGCACACGAGGAGAGAGGCAAGCCATCTTTGTCTACTCAGGAGTCTGGACAGGACGCCTACTACTGTAGCTATTTTGTGAGCATGACAAATCCTAGCCTTGAGTGCAAAGCCCACACAGGGAAATGCAGAATAAAAGGAAGAGGTAAGTTACATTCTTTAAAAAAAAAAAAAAAGTTTATTTTTACTACTTATTTGAGAGAGAGAGAGAGAGAGCAAGCACCAGGGCCTCCAGCCGCTGCAAACGAACATCAGATGCATGTGCCCCCTCGTGCACCTGGTTTACATGGGTCCTGGGGATTTGAACCTGGGTCCTTAGGCTTTGCAGGCAAGGGCCTTAACGACTAGGCCATCTCTTCAGCCTAGAAGTTACATTCTTGGTGTCTTGATGTCTACGTGTGGAGATGAGAAAAAATACCCATAGAACCACCATCCTACTCATGAACTCTTTAGTATTTCAACATTTTAAGTAAAGACTTTGTAATGTGTGCATAAATATTGTACTTAACTGATTCGGCATGAAAATTCTTTCATGGTTTCTGGAACAACAAAGGTCCGTCACAAGCGATAGTCTAGCATGAGCTCTGCCTTTGTAGAATTTGGAGGGGCTGAAGAACACGGGGGGGGGGGTGCCCTTGGAAGTGCCCGGGGTGCAGATGTGACTACAAAAGGTAAGAGGTGATGAGCAGGGAAGTCCTCAGAGTGAAGAAACAGGTGACACGGATCAGACGTGTGAGACATACACGCAAGCCCTCGGGGTCTTCAGAGAGTGGAGAGGAATTCCTGTAAGATATCAACTTTGGACAGACATATAGACAAGGCTTGGGCTACGGTCTGATAGTAAAGAAAATAGTACCAACTGAAAGAGGAAGTTAAGATAACCTTGACTTTGAGGAATCATGGGATATCCTGCCAGGAAAACGAGACTCCTAATGTGGTGTTTCACATCTCACTTTGTATTTACGACATGGATGCATGTCACCCAAATGAGACATTCTAATTGGTATATTCCAGCAAATAGAAAGGAAGTCATCCCCCTCCCTCAAAATGAGCAGTGTAACTCCATGGTAACTCAGAAGACAATGCAAAAGCCGTCATAACATGGGAAACTGAGGAAGAATGCACAAAATGGTTTTCCCTTAACTGCTTACTTTCATCTCTCAGCCAGAGTGTGAGCACACAGGCAAAATCAACAAGATACACAGAGGCAGATTTTAGCTGGGTGTAGTGCCATGTACGGGCACCCGGGAGGCTAAGGATGAAGGATCACAAGCTGGAAGCCAGCCCGGGATACATAGCAAGACCCTGACACACGCACACACGCGGGCACACACGCACACAGAAATAAAGTCAGGCCCGTTGGCACAGTCCTTTTGTTGCAGTACTTGGGAGCCCAAAGTAGGAAGACCACTGTGAGTTCAAAACCAGCCTGGGGCCACAGAGTGAGTTCTGTGCTAGAGTAAGATCCTGTCTTGAAACAACAACAACCAAAACATAAATAAACAATAAGCAATGTTTCAGGCTTGTAGTTGTACTGTTAGTGGAATAATGCAGCCTTAAACATTTTCTGCCCTTAAAAATACTACGCTAAGTTAGGTATGGTAGCTCATGCCTCTAATCCTAGAACCTGGGAGGCTGAGAAAGGAGGGCCAGAAGCTTGATAAGGTTCATTGACCTTAAGCTTGACAGTGAATTGGAGGCTTGCCTGGACTACATGACACCCTGTCTCAAAGACACATGCACACGCACATTGAAATGAAAAATTGGTTCCAGTTGGAATAATTCTTCTCTCCTTAGTTGTGCTGTGTGATAATTATATGAACACAGCATATTTCCCCCAAAAATATACCTGAAAGAGGCATTTGAAAACCACACTGGAACTGAGTTACATAACGGCTAAGAGAAGAAACTCATATTTGACATCCCACCTCCCTGCTTCACGTGGCTGCCCAGGATCTGGGTTGCAATGGTACCAGCTTGTCAGAGGACCTTACGCAGCCCAGCTGACGGCTGTCTGTTACATCAGTAAGGATCGTCTTCACTGCAAGGCAGGTCAGAGCTTGTTTCTGACTCTCTATCACTGTAAAGGCAGGGTGATTCCAAAGTGGAATACTTTCTCAAACACATTCGTGCCCTAAGCATGAAGTCAGAGAGTTTGAAGCTTTGCCAAGTGCTATAGGATTCACGATTTCACAGCACAAGGAGCTGGTGTGGGAGACAGAGCACAAAGGCTACCTGGCCTGTGTGAAGGCTCACACACACGCAAGTGCGTCAAGACGGGTCATGGCATGGCCACTGACAGGTGCGGGCAGGAGAATGTGCTTTACTGGATACAGATCCTGACAAGGGAGGGGCTCAGAGAAAACCTAGGACACAGAGAGAGGAAGTCGTCCAATGCCACTCGCTGCAAATTCACCATCCGTCAGAACTCTGCGGCTGTTCTTTCACCCGCACTGCTCACATCTCAGGCTGTGATTAAGCCCAATCATTGTGACGGCAAACCCTTTTGTTCTGTCCCACTAATTCACATAGGCTTCGTGTGTTAATCAAAATGTCAGGAAATGAACAAAATTAAAAAAGGGCACATTTCTAATGAAGTTTAAGAGTCAGAGCTTTCTACCACAAACACACTTCCCATGGATGAGCTTTTTACAGACTAATTATTTCACTTCTCTCGAAGATTACTGATGACATCACGCAGAAAAACTGTGGACGGGGCTGTTTTATTTTCCCCATCTATCTGTGATTCTTGTGCAAACTTATACTTGTTACCATGACAAATGACAAATTTGCCATCTGATCAAAATGTTAACAAGGTAACTGTCAGGGAGATGGATCTGTGAATGTCACTGCAAGCCAGAACATAAGGAAACATTGATATTTCTCAATACAGCCTCTGCTTCCCCAACGTTCACTAACAACATTTCCACGACGAGGGTCATAAATCACGCGGAAATAACAAGCTCTATCGGATCTCTGGGGTATGATAGATTTGTCCTGGCAGTGTTATCTGCAAGGGAGAAAACACTGGATAATGATCTCAAGAAAGGCCTAATCAACTGCCATTTGCCATAATGGGGTAGATGAGGCAAAGATAGGAAATCTTCAGGTGATGCGTGCTAGCACAAGCTTGACCACTCAAAAAAAAAAAAAAAAAGTCATCAGATGAAACAAAGCACAAATGGCTTGATACTCAGTTGAGTCAAATAGAAGAAAAATAGAGTTAATAACACAGTCCAAGTTGTATTAGGCATTGTTAATAATTTCATAATCATAGTGACGGCCGGGGTTCCTGAACAGCCTGCTCCCATGGGGCTTCTCCTAGGACAGCGGCTGGGCTATCGGTTTAAAGGACTCTCCGTCATGTTCTGTCTTCTAAGACCTCTGGGCCCTGGTAGTCTGTAATTCTGTGGCTTATCCCATGAAAAGAATGTCTTTCCCACAGTGCTGTGGCCAAGTAGCTCCTCAAAGGAACCCACAGAGACCAGGAGAAACAGATGTGGACATCAAAGGAATTGAGACATCAAACACAAGAAAGGCGACTTCTGCGAGATTGTGCTCCCAGGTCACGGAGACAGAGAGGAGGGCTTTGACTGCCAGGGAGCTGCCTCGTCCACTCAGGTTCTAAGAGTCAGAGACCGTTCTATGGCCTCTGTCTTTGTTTACTACTCTGGCCTTTCCTGCTTTACTGGTTAGAAAACATTAAATTCGCCATGTCCCTATGGCCTTCTGGTTGTTGTGCCTTAAGCTCTTTCCTGCCCATTTATTTTCAAGTAGCTTCTAGAACCTTGGTCGCTCTGCCATAGCTTCGTCTACCAAGGCAGAAAAGATCAGATCGATCTGGATCAACCTTGTTTCCAAGTGTGTTGCATGGTCCCTGTTAGGTAGTAGCGAGTATATACAGCTCTAATGAAAGACTCTGGGATATTGGACAGCCTTGCTTTGAATCTCAGTGCCAGGACTTACTAGGTACATAACCCCGTGTAAGCACTCAAGTTCCATGTGCCTCAGATTGCTCATCTGTAAAATGGGCAGATCAGCAAAGGCTGTGGCACAATATTAAGTCATTTGTGACAGCATTGCAAAGACAGCATGACCTCACTAAAGTAAAGGCATTTATGTGGAATTAACCACATAGGAAACCATAAAAATTCACTGGTGGCTACTGTTACCAAGTTCTTCCCGTGGCAAGAACTGAGGTGATTTGTAAATACATAAGTGAATGTTGGAGCAATGAGGCATCATTTTATTCCAGTGTCTATTTTGTGATTAACCAAAACACAATGAATCCCTCCAGTTCTATAATCTCGGACTAAGTGGAAAGAAACAACAAAATGCACCCACAAATCTGTTCCTTATAAACAACAAATATGTTTGATGACAAACATCTATCAGGCAGTGTTGCTGTGTATTTAATGCCCAAGTTGCAAAACGTTATCTCCTCACCCACTCAGTCTGCAGTTAAGTACTTCCAGGGGCCCCATGGCAGGCACAAAATGAAAGCAAGACCAGGTGGATAAAGAGACACTTGCTTTTAAGAGACCAGGGCTCAGGCAATTATGATGGTTGCCCATAATTGTCATCTGCTATATTAGCTGTTTTTCCAATATCCACATTTTAATTTTATTTTTCAGTTGGCATATAGACATATTTCTCATTCTCCTCTTCCTTCCTTCCTTCCTTCCTTCCTTCCTTCCTTCCTTCCTTCCTTCCTTCCTCATCTCTTTCTTTCTTTATTCATTTTTTTTTTTTGCTTTTTTTGTTTTATGAGGTAGGGTCTCACTCTAGCCCAGGCTGACCTGGAACTCACTCTGCAGCTCCAAGCTGGCCACTAACTCACAGCAATCCTCCTTCCCCAGCTTCCCAACTGCTGGGATTAAAGGCATGTACCACCACATCCAGCTGAGATCTTAGTTGTTTTTTTTTTAATATTTATTTATTTAAGAGAGAGAGAGAGAAGTAGTATAGGTGTACCATAGCCTCATGTCCCTGCAGATGAACTTTAGATGCAGGTGCCACTTTGTGCATCTGGATTTATGTGGGTACTTGGGAATCAAACCTGGGTCATCAGAGTTTGTAAGCAAGCACCTTCATCCACTGAGCCATCTACCCAGCCCGGCATACAGAGATTTTTAGTTGGCACATAAGGATTTAGGTACTGTTGCAGTCAGGTTCGCATTGCTGGTAGAAATCATCTGACCAACAGCAGCTTGCAGGGAAAAAGAGGTTTATTTTGGCTTATAGGTTTGAAGAAGGGAAGCTCCACGATGGCAGGGAAAAATGATGGCATGAGCAGAAGGTGGACATCACCCCCTGGCCAACCTAAGGTGGATCATAGCAACAAGAGAGTGTGTCAAACACTGGCATGGGGAAACTGGCTATAATGCCCATAAGCCCACCCCCAACAATACACTGCCTCTAGGAGGTATTGATTTCCAATTGCCATCAGCGGAGGGAACCTAGCATCCAGAACGCCTTAGTTTCTGGGGCACACCTGAATCAAACCACCACAGATACCATTCATCCTGGCATTTTCAATAAAGTTCATTTTTGTTGATCTCATCCTCCTCCTATTCCCAGTCCTCCCCCCACAATTCAATCTCAGTATCTTCCCCCTTTTGTTTTATGTATTTATTTATTTTATTTGAGAGAGAGAAAGAGGGAGAGGGTGGGGATGTGGAGAGAATGGGCCCACCAGGGCTTCCAGCCACTGCAAACGAACTCCAGATGCGTGCGCCCCCTTGTGCATCTGGCTTATGTGGGTCCTGGAGAATCAAACCAGGATCCTTTGGCTTTTGCAGACAAATGCCTTAACCGCTAAGCCATCTCTCCAGCCCCCCCCCCGACTTTTTTTTTAGGTTTGTTTTCGGTTACAATTCTTCCTTTGTAGGTTTTACCACATTTGATGCCCTACATCTATACAGTTACTGCTATTACATGCTAAAAACCTGCGTATCAGAGAGAACATGTGGTTTTGGTCTTTCTGAGTTTGGGTCACTTCACTTCATATCCAGATTCACCCACTTTCCTGAAAATTCATAATTTCATTTTCCTGTACTGCCAAATAGAATTCCATTGTGTATATGTTCCTCACTGGCATTGACCATTGGTCTGTTGATGGGCATCTGATGTGTAAGTATTTCTGCAGTCCTTAGGGCATATGCTCATGAGTGGTAGAGCTGGGTGCAATATGGGAGTTCTACTTAATTTTTTGACGTATCCCATGCTGATTTCCACAAACGCTGTACTCGTTTTCGCCCCCGCCGATAGTAGCTGCAAGTTCTTGTTTCTCTGTATCCTCACCAGCATTTTGGTATTTATCCTTCCATCGACTAGAACTTTGGGATAAAAGTATTCTTTATGAAGCATTAAGAAGTGAAATGAGCCGGGCGTGGTGGCGCACGCCTTTAATCCCAGCACTCGGGAGGCAGAGGTAGGAGGATCGCCATGAGTTGGAGGCCACCCTGAGACTCCGTAGTGAATTCCAGGTCAGCCTGGGCTAGAGTGAAACCCTACCTCGAAAAACAAAAAAAAAAAAAAAAAGAAGTGAAATGAGGACAATACCTCATTAAGAAAAATCATTTCCATGGGGCTGGAGAGATGGCTTGGGGCTGGAGAGATGGCTTAGCGGTTAAGCGCTTGCCTGTGAAGCCTAAGGACCCCGGTTCGAGGCTTGATTCCCCAGGACCCACGTTAGCCAGATGCACAAGGGGGCGCACACATCTGGAGTTCATTTGCAGTGGTTGGAGGCCCAGGTGTACCCATTCTCTCTCTCTTTCTCTCTCTCTCTGCCTCTTTCTCTCTGTGTCTGTCACTCTCAAATAAATAAATAAACAAAAAAATTAAAAAAGAAAAACCATTTCCAGGCTGGAGAGATGGCTTAGTGGTTAAAGCGCTTGCCTGTGAAGCCTAAGGACCCTGGTTCGAGGCTCGATTCCCCAGGACCCACGTTAGCCAGATGGACAAGGGGGCGCATGTGTCTGGAGTTTGTTTTCAGTGGCTGAAGACCCTGGCGTGCCCATTCTCTGTCTCTCTCCCTCTCTCTATCTGCCTCTTTATCTCTGTCTGTCATTCTCAAATAAATAAAAGTAAACAAACAATTTTATAAAAACAAAAAGAAAAACCATTTCCAACAGGATTGAGAGTAGAAAGTAGGACCTTAACTGGGGGAGTAGCTTAGCAATAGACCATTAGCCTAATATGCACGAGGCCCTATGTTCAATCACTAACATCTTAAAAACTTTAAACAACCACAAGTGGGTCCATACTGTCTCCATAAAGCAGTAGTTCTTGAGAGTCAAAGCATCACAGGGGCCTTCTCAGGTTGAGACAAACTCTATGGATCCCTGAGGAAGATGCACAGGCTTAAATGTTCACATATGATTTCTAGGGACTGAAAAACTTCCAAGAACCAATCTACAAAACTACACAGTCCAGGGGTAACAACTGAGCTTTAGGGAAACCTCAGATCACCCTCACATTCTTTATAAATAACTCTCTCTTCTACAGATCTAGATACATACAGTGAGCAAAACAGGATTAGGGTTGAAAAAAGATAAAAAATCAGGACAGAATATTACAGCTCTAAACTCATTGTTTGGATACTGCTGAGGAAATTCCATGAGCATAAAATGTAACTTTTATTAATTATAGGCAAACTGAATAAGATAAAGCAAAGCTTTCTATATAATTTCTGAGTCGATAATAATGTGCTAATTTTTTCTTCAACAAATTAGGTGAGGCAATCTTTCTGTTGTTAAATGACAATAATATTCGCTAAAGGAATAAAATTTTAGGGTGGAGAGGTGGCTCAGTAGTTAAGGTGCTTACCTGCAAAGCCTAATGATCCAAGTTTGATTTCCCAGTGCCCACATAAAGTCAGAGGTACAAGGTAGCGCATGTGTCTGGAGTTCATTTGCAATGACGAGAGGCCCTGGCAAGTCCATTCTCTCTCTCTCCCTCCCTCCCTCTTTCTTTCTCTCGCTCTCTCTTAAATAAATAAATAAAATATTTGGGCTGAAGAGAGGGCTCAGTGGTTAAGGTATTTGCCTACAAAGCCTTATGACCAGGTTCAACTCCCCAGTACTCATGTTAAGCCAGATGCACAAAGTGGCACATGTGTCTGGAGTTTGTTTGCAGCAGCTGGAGGCCTTGGTATGCCCATTCTCTCTCTCTGCCTCTTTCTCTCTCATAATTAAATTAAATTAAATTAATATACAGACTTGTGTGTGAGCTGGAACCAAAACTCAGTAGCAGGACCTGTAAGCTAGAAAAGGGCTATAAGGGAGGGAGGGGAGGGAAGGACTTTAGGGGCTGGTATTATATATATGTAAATAGAAGAACAGATTACAGGCAGGGAGGGGAAAGGCCTAAGCTAGGTCAGGGGACGAGATTGTATAAAAGAAAGGTGGTGGGCGGGGGTCAATCAAAATTCAAGATATTCTGAATAAGAGAAATGAAAATCTACTTTCTTGAATAATGGCACATCCAGAAGCCATTGATTGTTACTAGAAAATTTTCAGTGTCAGGGATGGGATACCTTCCAGTGAGTTGTTGGCCAGGGAGGTCCCTGTTGCCTCCAAAACATTATAGGCTATTGCCAAGGCCCTTGGTTTCCTGTGAGAAAGAGATGGTAAGACACTATTGTTGAAGACTTCACATGCCTGAGCAGCAAAGTCACTGAGAAAGCAAGCTGGTGCTGAACATAAAACCTTCTCTCTGTAGCCCAGCCAACTGAAAGCTGGAAAAAGCTGCACTGTCATGCAGCCTTATGGGAGACAGAAGTCATCAGTGGTGAAAACAGTGGACACGGGAAGCCTCAAGTTTGGCCAGACAGGCCAAATGACTGAACAAGCACAATAGTGGCATATCTGCTCCGGGGGAAATCGACTGCTCTCTAATTGGACTGAGGGCCCACTCTATGGGATGGAATACATGTCTGGTACTGGAAACCTAATCAAAAGCCTATGGCAGGGGAGGTCATGAGCCTAAGGGGTATAAAGCCTGCTCTTATCTGGATAAACGCATATATATTACTCTCACCAAATTGCCATGAAAGCACTACACTTAATGTTCATATATTAATGCTAATCTCACTTCTGGTTAGAGAAACTTCCTTTACAGATGGCGATGACCACTGGGATGACCCAAAAGGCAACATAGTGCTATGAAGAAGGGACGGAGGAGTGTCCAGCACTGAAACATCTCACACCCCCCAAGGCTCAGGGTCCATTGTGGAAGAGGAGGTGGAAAGAATTTAAGAGCCAAAGGAAGGGTACCACTCCTTACTTGCAACTGTCTGGACAGAAATTGGTCTCGATATCCAAGACCTCACAGTGCCTAGCAATACCTACACAAGACTCTCATAATAGGAGAAAAAGATGATGATATCAAATTAAAAGAGAGACCAATGGAGAGAGAGGGAGGGGATATGATGGAGAGTGGAGTTATGAAGGGGAAAGCAGGGGAGGGGAGGGAAATACAATGGTTTGTTGTCTATAAGTATAGAAGTTGTCAATAAAATCATATATATATATATATATATATACATATATATATATATATATATATATATATTTTTAAATTTAAAGATTAGCATCAGAGGCTTTGGCATTATTCCCATAAAGTTTATTATTGTTAGATTTTGTTTTTGCTACTATACTACTTTTTCTCATCTTTAAGTGGTGTCAAACGTGAGGTGTTTTCCTTGCCTAATACTGTTCAAATCAAACCATACCTACTTATAATCACAGACATGCTCACAATAGCAGTCTTTTAAAAGGCCAGCATTCAGTATAAAAGCATTGCTAGTAGACTGTAAAAGTGATTTCAAAAATCTTAAAAACATTTCGATACAGAAGACAAAACATAGAAAACATATTTATACCATAATGTGTTTCAAAGAATAAAGTTACACTGCTTCATGAAGCCAGCTTTGGGAGTCATGCTATTGAAATGTCTTCAGTTACCTCTTTAATTAGGCACATAAAGAAAAAAAAAACTTAGCAATATTTAAATGCAGGAAAACAGATTATTAGGAGGAGAGATCATTATCACACAGATTTTACTAACAACCCGAGCAGCCAGTAATTGCGTTTTAAGAACTCTCTGAGGTGGCTCTCTTCAGACTTGGCAAGGGAATCTAGTTTTCCTTTAATTACGCCATCGTAATCAAGGAGATGACTCTCACGTCCCCACGAAGCCAACTGTTTATGCAGGAGATTGGCACGGGGCAGGGGTGGAGGTCCAAAGAGGTTACGAGCTTTAAACAACTCCAGATTATCCCGAGAGGGTGCAGAGAAGTGAACGCTGCTGTGCGGAGGGAAACGGCGGTTCCAGCAGTGGGTGATACTTCTTGGAAATACACAACATCTGGCTTCCTGGTTCAGTGGCCAAATCTATACTAGCCCTGAATGTCAGTGCAAAAGCATGGCACGGTCCCTTAGTGTTAGACACCCTGCCGAAAGTGGGTGTGGACTTTTCAGGTTGATAAAAGGCACAGCTAAATTGACTTTGGCTGTCACTACCCTGTTCAGAAGAGAGAGGATGGAATGCCTGCGTGGGAACCATTTTCTTGCATGGAACTTCCGTTCTTTCCAAATTTTCTGGGTCGCTTGCTGATTTGGGGGTTCACATAAGTAGGGTATACGACATTGATGTACTGGAACTGAAATATGTTATGTTGGCTCACAAGAGCTCTCTGAGTAATTTTCAGAAAATTCATAAGCTCCTTGCTTAAACAGCCATTAAAATTAAATTATGTAAGTTATAACCAAACACTCAAAACGATAGTGACAAAAATAATCCAAATTCCTAATTACTTCACTGTACTTTACTCTGCTTTATGCTATTGTGTGGCTTTGGGCTATCTCTTCTGTGTGATGGGAATGCCATAAGATTATGTATCCCTACCCATCGTTTTTCAACTCCATGTGGTAACCTCAAGCTTGCAATTTAAAATTACGTATTGTAGGAGTATTTATGTGACTGAATTGAGAACCGTGACACATTTATTATTTTCTTGGTTATCTAGACCTAAGCAAATAATAGCACACATTAAATTTCAAATCATATCATGCCTGTAGTTTTCATATGGCGAGTAGCAAGGAAAATTTGAGAAAATATCCTTTGGACTTCTAAAAGTATTATCTGGTGTGCCAGAAAATTCACCTATGTCACTAACAAATAAATAGAGTTTTAAAACTATATTTTATTTTTATTTATTTGAGAGAGAGATAGGCCTGAGAAAAAAAGGGAGAGAGAGAGAGAGAGACAGAGAGTACACCAGGGCCTCCAACCACTGCAAACAAACTCCAGATACATGTGCCACCTTGTGCATCTGGCTTCCGGGGATCCTAGGGAATCAAACCTGGATCCTATGGCTTTGTAGGCAAGCTCCTTAACTGCTAAGCAACCTCTCCAGCCCCATGAGTAGAGTTTTCACATATATTTTTCTATTTCACTTTTTTCTTGCTTATAATGCAAACAAAACTATAAGAAAACATTCCTGTGTCAAGCATATTAGTTTTTCAATGATATGAGGACGTAGATTGAACTAGATGGTAACTTAACTCTTTTTTTCTATCTTTTCCATTTTCCATGGGTATGTTGTAACTAGGTTAGCCATGAATATAAAAATTCAACATCAACAAAACCTTGCTGTAAAACTCAAGTTGACTATGTGGAATTAATTTCTTTTATAAAAGTCTAGCATATAATTCATAACTATTTATAAATTGTGTGCTATGTATACTTTTTATCAGTAAAATTTATCGTAAGCTTCTATGTATATACAGGTATGTAAAAACATACACACACACACATGTCCACACAAGAACTGATTGGAAACATTTATCAGCACACCACTATGTAGAACTACAACTGAAAATTTATTTGTCCAAAAGTGATCACTCAATTTTCCTACAGAAACTTCATTATGACTGGAAGATAGAAACTGGGAGGCTTGTCGAGTCATTTTTAGAGTTCACCAAGTCATTTCACATCTCAAAAGTCACCTGTACTTGTTTCTAATATCAGGTTCTCCCAGCCACTTCTCCAAGATCCAAGGCTCCTGAGAAGGTAGTGAGATCTGAAATCTCTTTCTCTTGGATTCAGGAAAGACAGATCCAAGGCTCCCGAGAAGGTAATGAGATCTGAGGACTCTTTCTCTTGGATTCAGGAAAGGCAGATCCAAGGCTCTTGAGAAGGTAGTGAGATCTGAGGTCTCTTCCTCTTGGATTCAGGAAAGGCAGGGCAGTCTTCCTAGGGGATAGCAGGTTGATCCCTTCTTAGCAAACTAACGAGAATGAGAGGGGCTGGAGAGATTGGTGTGTGGTTAAAGGCTCTTGCTTGCAAAGCTTGAAAGCTAGGGCTCAATTCGCCAGGACCCACACAAAGCCAGATGTAAAAGGGGCACATGTGTCTTGAGTTCGCTTGCAGTGGCATGGCACCAGGGCCTGATACACTCATTTTCATTCTCATTCTCTCTCTCTCTCCTTGGAAATAAATAAATATTTTAAAATGAGAATGAGGGAAGCCAACATTGTGATGACTGTCACGGGACAGTTGAGACATAGGAAAGTATAAAATGGAAAGGTCATGGATATGCAAGCCTTTGAACACTGCGCATTCTGTGTCACAACAATGTTAAAAGACTCTACTCAGTGTTTGATTATATATTCAAACAGTTTAGACTTGTATCTCACTTGATTTCAAGGACAAAAAGACCTTAAGACAACTATTTCTATTGTCTTAATTAAAAATGAAAAACAAATTAAAAATAAGGAAACATGTCACCAAAACAAAATTACAGCAAAGCAGAAAGAAGTTGGATTCCAAAACAGACTTGCTAATTTTATTTTGATGTTTCTAAGTGGAGACATGTATAAGCTCTCTCTTCACGTTTTCATTCTCCTGCCCCATGAGGAAGCTCGCCCATCGGCCATTAGGACGATGTGGAAGAACAGCAGGTGTATTCAGAGAAGAGGGTGCGCTCGGGGCGCAGCCAGTGGTGGGCTCAGCTTCCTCATGCTCAAGCGTCCCCTGAAAATCTGAAAGACTGGAGCTGCCCACCCAACACTGAGTGACACTGGGAAAAGAGAGCTGTGGTGATTCTTCTCTGCTCGAAAGGACCTCTAAGGTGTAGTGACCACAGGAGTTAAAACGCTGTCAGAAACAACCACAGGGTGCTATGCAAAGCCCATGATACCTGAAGGTGCGCGCATGCATGTGTGTGTGTGTGTGTGTGTGTGTGTATGCATGTTTGTATATGTGTAGGCATGAGTGCACAGAAGTGTGCATATTTGTCTCTGTGTGTAGGACACAGGAAAAGCTCATCTATAACCGTTCCCTGGGCACTGTAACATTTTTTTAAACACTTTTCTCTTGCTGACCTGGAACTTGCCCAGTAGGCTGGACTGGCTGCCAGCAAGGGCCAGAGGTCGGTCTGTCTGTCTTCACCTCGCCAGGGCTGGAATTACAAGCCTGCCACCACGCCTGCCTTTTTTGGGGGGGCGGGGGGACTTGGACTCAGGTCCTTGTGCTTGCGAGGCAAGCGCTTTACCTCCTGAGCCATCTTCACCCGCCCCCTCGATGCTTTTCTTTTTGACTGCTGCCATCTCTGGGTGACACTCGAGCTCGTGCGGGGCCCGGTGCTGGAACGGAATCCCAGCCGCCGCCGCCTGCTGGATTGGGGTTTGAGAGCTCAGTGCTGCTTGATCACGCGCGTGTCTTGTTCCCGCATCTCCTCCCGTCTTCCGCACAGAGCCTGGTCACTTTGAACGTGCTTGACTTTTTTTCTCTTTTACGTTTTCAGTCCCTGAACTGCACATGTCTGGGATGTCACCAACAGGAGGCTTTTTCTTTGACTTCTCCCCCTGGGAGCCTGAAGGTATGTATGGAGGACATGAGCACTGCTTTCATTTTCCAAAAGACATCAGCTTTCTAATGGGAACTACGAGAATGTGTCGGATCCCCCGCAGTGACTTATAAAAACTATAAACACCCAGGGCAAATAAAACCTCCGGGGAGGTAAGCTTTGGCCAAGAGCATATTTGCTAGTTCTCTTTGCAATGTTGAGAGCTCAGGGTCACTAAGAGACACCAATGGCAGGCGTTTACTTGCAAGGATGGGCATGTGACGAGATGAAGGTTGGAGGACGGATTTGAGGGAAGTCATGCCACGGGTAAGCTCCGATGCGGAGGGTGCACACGAGCCTTCTCCAAGTTCGCTAGCTCGCCAACCGATGGCAGACGGCAGCAGAGCAGCGACCTCTCACGTGTGGCTGCTTGGAAATCCACGTGCATGCGTTACTTTCCTGGATACGGTAACAAGATACCAGACACGGCGCAACTTAAGGAAGACGGGGCGCACTTTCCTCGTGGTTTGATGGTGTGGTCCGTCGTGGTGGGAAGCGTGGCGGCAGGCACGTGGGGCAGCTGGTCACGTGGCATCCACGGGCAGAGAGCCATGAAGGCTGGTGATCAGCTTGTTCTGTGTTTCATTCATTTTACGACTCCGGCCCAGGGAACGATGCCACTCAAATTTAGGAAGGGTCCTCTGACGTCATTCAATCTAGAGACTCCCTCACAGACAAGCTCAGAAGATTGTCTCCTAGATGATTCTAGATCCTGTCTAGTTGACCGTATTAACCATCACGCCTCCCTCCCCCAACTTGACAGCTGCAAAGACAATGGAGAAAAGTAACATTCATCTGTCCATTCTCAGCTGAGGAAAGGAGGCACTTTGGCCACGCAAACTGGGACCGGCTACTGGCAGAGCGCGTTGCATGTGTTCTGATCAGGGACCGGACGCTCCTCACAAGGGAACGGAAGGGACGGTGCTTATCTTACCATTTCAGGAAGTGAACATGGAGTTTTCAAGTGGTAACCATGATCATCTGCTCAAAAGGTTGCTGCAGGGCTCCCGGAAAGTGACCTCTGGGGCTGGAGAAGTGACTTAGTGGTTAAGGCGCTTGCCTGTGAAGCCTATAAGGACCCAGGTTCGATTCCCCACGACCCACATAAGCCAGATGCACAAGATGGCGCAAGAGTTTGGAGTTCGTTTTCAGTGACTGGTGCCCTGGTGTGCCCATTCTCTCTCTCTCTCTCAAATTAATAAATAGTTTTTTAGAGTGACTTCTAACTTAGAGGGATTTACCTCCCAGCAGATCTCAGGGAAGTCGGCAAGCTGAAGGCTAAGGGAGAATGAGGCAGGCAGACAATGCGCAGGAATAAGAGAGAGCAAAAAAGGAAGAAAAACAAATCGCCAAGGAGACCTAGCACAGAAGCCAAGGATCCAGCATCCTAGTCCATTCACTCTAGACACTCCCAGAGTGGCCACAGCTTTCCCATCACTGCCAGTGTCTGGAAGCAGAGCAGTAGCCCAGACCCTCTCCCCACCCCCTCTTCTGTGCCCTGCATTCCATCCGTCACCTCTAAGGAGGACGTTTCTTGTGCAGCCCCAAGTAGAACAGGAGCTGACTTCTGCATTCAGAGCACAGCCTGCCCTTTTAAACTTCTCTTTATAAATATTCTTCAAGCACGTAGGTCATGAGGAAGTGGAACATGCAACCCACTCTGACTGCCACCGTCAGAAAGCCAAGAGAAAAACGATACGTCATACCATCCTGTTATAATAACAGATTAAAAGGAAGCAAACATGGTACCAATTAGCAGCCGTAAGAATAGGAGGTTCCAGATTGCACACTATTACACGCGGGCAGTGAAACTTGCACATGCTCAGATACAATGGACTTAAAACACCAGGGTGTGGATGCCTGGGGCTTAGCTGGCAAGAGCTGAGGGAGGCAACTAGATGTTGTAGCACACCCCACTTTTTTCCCAAGCAACCACAGGCATTCAGTGACTACACAAGAATTAAAACGCAGCCATCCCAGAGCCAGGCAAGGGCCTCCCAACTCGGCAAGGGACAGTCAGAGACCTTGTCAACATCTGATTAATAGTCTGCAAGTCCCCTGTCCCCAAGATGTATTCTTGACCATGGTCTCTCTAGGATTTTATGCAGAAGGCTACTTCTGAGAAATGAGATGGTTTTATTAGCATGCAGGGGCCAAAGTTTAGCCCGAAGGAGAGGCACCTTCATCAATAAAATCTTTTTTGATTAAATTCAAGCCTTTCTTCTTGGGCCTGCTTAGAGTGCAGAAAATAAACTGGGTGTACTTTCTAACTTTGATCCCCAATTTGTTCCCTGAGGATTTCAAGGATTCTGTTGCCATCAGGGAAATCTCTAAGAAGAAAGAAAGGAGTGATCTTTAAAAAAAAAAATAAGTTGTATGTTGATAAATTTACATCTAGCATTTGGACTTGGAAACTTACTATACTAAGATGACTAGCCTGGTCAGCTGTCTGTGTATTCTATGTTAACCAATTAATTTATTATATAATCTTTCAATGGTCATATATAGCATTGCATCTATAATTTTTAAATGGTAATACATAGAATATAACAATAGCCCCTTGTTAGAAAAAGAATTTTTATAAAATATTTACTGATTTATTTATTTAGTTAGACAGAGAGAAAGAGGTGGAAAAGGCGCTTGGTTGTGCCAGGGCCTTTTGCCACTGCAAACAAACTCCAGATGCATGAACCTCTTTGTGCATCTGGCTTTACACAACTATTGGGGAATTGAACCTGGGCCATCAGGGTTTACAAACAAATGCCTTTAACTGCTGAGCCATCTCTCCATCCCCAGGACAAGAAAAATAAGCCTATTTATTTTAAATTTTTTTTTGTTTATTTTTATTTATTTACTTGAGAGCGACAGACAGAGAGAGAAAGAGGCAGATAGAGAGAGAGAGAATGGGCGCGCCAGAGGTTCCAGCCTCTGTAAACGAACTCCAGGTGCGTGCGCCCCCCTGTGCATCTGGCTAACGTGGGTCCTGGAGAATCAAGCCTCGAACCGGGGTCCTTAGGCTTCACAGGCAAGCGCTTAACCGCTAAGCCACCTCTCCAGCCCCTATTTATTTTAAATTATTTTAAAACTCCTTCATGTGTAAGAAGATGCGTGGGATGTGGGCATGCGTATGGCATAGACGTATGTGAGGTCACAGGACAAGCTCAGGGGCTATGTTCACTGCCAGCTGGGCCACGAGCTTCCAGCAACTTTCGTCTCCACTTCCAGTCTTGCCATAGGCACACTACGGGATCTGGGGATCTACATGGGGTCTGGGGATCCAAATTCAGGTCCTCATACTTGCTTGGTGCTTTACCCGCTGAGCTAGTTGAAAGGAGGAAAGTGTGTCTACAAACACACAGATCTGAAGCTGCAAGGATTTCTTTTATCCTTTCAATGGCCACAGAGTGAATGGGCTGCACTAAGGGGCAGCAACAATGAAGGAGAATTTCACAACAAAATCAATGCCACACTCATCAAGTTTCTCACATTATCATGAGGACTGTGGATTACTCAATGAAAGTATTCTATTTGCAAGCAGGGGAGAGAGAAAGAATATATCAATAGGCACACCAGGATCTCCAGCCACTGTAAACAAACCCCAGATCTAGGCACCACTTTGTGCATCTGGCTTTACGTGGGTACTGGGGAATCAAACCTGGGTGATTAGGCTTTGCAGGGAAGTGCCTTAACTGCCAAATCATCTCTCCAACCCAGGGCCTTCCTTTGTAAACACTGAATTCACATAAGGAAGGAGATGTTCATGCACACTTATCTATCTCCCTTGAGAGACCAGGGAACATATCACTGAGAAATCACTGGGTCTTAGTCTTTATATCATGGTGACATGGCTAGCCCAATGTGATATTTTGGAACACTTAAATTTGTTTTTGTGTCCTCCATCGGACTCTTCTTCATTTGTTCCCAATGTGCTGCCTAGGTGCTCAGCCATCTTTGGAGCCTGCACAACAGGGCTGATATCAGGTATCAGCCACTGGCCCAGCCTTCGTGGTGCACTGTCCAGACATCCATCTGGCCCAGCTGTTTCAAAGGTTCTCGGGACAATACGGGCCACGATGCCTCAGCCACAAGGACCTCCAGCAATCATCCAAACCAGACACAGATCACAGATCCAGGGGAAGTCCCACCAGTGGTGGAAGAAGCTGCTTCCAGACATCCGCGCAGGGAGACACAACCAGACGGCCAGCAAACACTGAAGGCAGCAGCGCAGACCCGCAACAAGTCGGACCCCAGAGCTCACCCTGCCCTCTCACATCTTTGGGCTGGAATTCAGATCTGTGCCCCCTCCCCCACCACGACACCTTAGGGCTGGACTCCAGGATCCGCCCACACTGACACCTCCTCCAGCCAGCAAGATGGAGATCCAAGTTACAAACTTACATAAAATACCCGAGTCACTGGGGGACATATATTCAAACTGCCACAGGCCATGTTCCAAGATTTTGTCTGGCAAAGTGGATGCCTACAAGAACGATTCATGAAGTCTGATGACGATAACTCCACCACACACCATTAGGAAAACTTTTCTTTCACTCTGAGTGAAGCTTCCCCAGAGCCTCCATAATCTTGCATGTGTATGTTGTAAGTATCTGTATGCACTGTGTGGGTGTTCATGAATGTGCATGCACATGCACACGTGTGTAGGTGCACATGTGGTGGGCACAGGGAGATGTCAGGTGTCTTCCTTGGTTACACTCTACCTCATTAATTGAGACAGTCTATTGCTTGAACCCACAGCTTGATGATTTGACTAGTCTAGCTAGACAGCCAGGGAGTTCCCTCTCTCTGACTCCCAAGTGCTGAGAGTATGGGATTGCAAGCGGGCTGCCCTGTCTATCTGACTTTTAAAAAAGTGTATTTTATTTTTATTTACTTATTTGAGAGATAGAAAGAGAGAGAGAGAGAGAGAGAATAGGTGCACCAGGGCCTCCAGCCACTGCAAGCAAAAACTCCAGATGCATGTGCCACTTTGTGCATCTGGCTTACATGGGTCCTGGGGAATTGAACCTGGCAGGCGAGCACCTTAACTGCTAAGCCATCTCTCCAGACCCTTTGTGTGCCTTTTACATAAATGCTGGGGATCCAAATTCCAGTCCTTGTGTGTATGCGGCAAGTGACCCATTTCCCCAGTGCTGCCTTTCCATTTCATAGCATGAGGGTGAGGCCCTGAGCAGGGTTCCTGCCTTGCCAGCCAACCATAGCTGAATCATTTCTGTTCTCTGGGAGAACCATATCCCTCGTCAAGGAGATGGCAGCCTTTGCCGTCCTCCCTTGGGGAGGTGCTGAAAGGTCGACTCACAGAAGACATTTCAATGTGCTCCGAATGGCTCTGGGGAGACGTGCTTTCTAAACCCAAGTTGTAATTGCTAATAAAAGCCCTCTCTTTTATACGAGGGTTAAAGGACTTTTAATACATCCATTCTTTGGTGCTCATTAAGAAGACACTAATTTTTCATGGGTTCATAAACACCTACATAACTGAGAAGAATTTGCCAGCACCAAGCAATAATGAATGTAAAATCCTAATGAGAGGACTGACTCACATTGGTGGGAACGTGGGTGACTGACTCGCACTGGTAGGAACATGGCTTGTTCTTTTTCGTCTTTCTCTCACTGCCAAAGACACCGTATTGAATTTTCTTCAGAGGGTTTATTAGTTCCTGCTTAATATTATCCCCTTTTTTCATGTGAAAACTTTGATTAGACTCCTAGGCAAAGCTTGAGGCTTTCAATGAGGAGATTATTAAAAAATAATTAATATCTAAATGGCGCTCAAAACATCACATTATAGCTAATTGATAGCACTATCTCATGGCACAGAGATGTGGATGAGATATTAAAGCCAGAGAGCCTGGCCTCATCTATCAGTAATTTCATTATTTTTCAAGTACAGAATTAACTTCTTTGAGAGGGTAAAGCCTGCTGGGCTCCTGGGGGACCCTCTTGGTGTGAGCAGATGATTTCCTTGTGGAGACTCCATCGAGAGAAACACAGAAAAATCCCATGTAGTCTGCGTAGCTGCCTCTCCTTAGTCCACATTCACTCTGCTAGAATAGTCATCGATCAAATTCTGGGGACTGGCCAGATGGTTCAGTGGTTAAAAGCTTTTTCCTGCAGAGCCTGATGGCTCAGTTTCAATTCCCCAGTCCCCATGTAAAGCCAGGTGCACTAGGCGGCTGTGCATGCATCTGGATGTCATTTGTAGTGGCGAGAGGCCGTCCAGCCCCCACTCCTTGCAAATACATAAATCACTGACTCTAATTCTGGACCACACCCTGGGCTCTTTCAGATTGTCTGGAAGGCCAATCACTGGCACAGAAAAGGGAGGCCCAGACTCCTTCTAGTTTCTAACCTGTGGGCAAGGTTCAGGGAGAGACCAGGCTGGGCACTCCTGGATGTCCAGGTGCCATCTCAGGTCATTTCCTACTAAGGAAGTTCTCAGGCTCGTTTGGTTAGGCCCTGAAGAAAAATGATGATATTAGTTCTTATGCAAAATGGGAGCAAATTCCATTAGCCTACAGTTATTCTGAAGTTAGTCAAATATGTTCATGTACCTTAAGACTCTAAACCAGAATTTCTCAACTATGACCCTTTTAATACTACTAAAAAGCTATGCGGTTTCTCTGAATGAGAAAGAAAGAAAGAAAGAAAGGGAGGGAGGGAAAGAGGGAACAGTTATAAAAATATCATAGTTTAAAGTACTTTTGGAAATGCTCTCCTGGGAGTTTCATGAAGACACTCTGAGGATTTCTGCAATTAAAAGTCACATTTAATTTTGCTTAGCATGTTCAATGTTATCTAGCCATATAACTGTATGTTTCCAAAGTGAGGTCAAAATAAGGTTATGCACTCTCCATGAGTGGAATTGAGTAGACCCTTACCAGGTGCAGAAGTCTCTCTTTTCGCTGGCTGTTCATCTCTCCTGAACTTCTACGTCCTGGGAAGTGTGCCCACCCCTCCTCCCCCATGGGCTCTCTACCCACCCCCCCACCCTCTGCATGGCAGGGGCTCTCTGCCCTTTCTTTTCCTTTTCCTTGAAGAAATATAATAATTTAATAATAATAATGAGTGAAGTAGAATATATACCAGCTCCTCCAAGGACTTATATACTTCCTCAGTGCCCACAATTCCATGAGCTAATTATTAAGCAACTCATTCTTCTGGTTGCCTTCCTTCTCTCCTTCCTTCCTTCCTTCTTTCCTTCTTCCATCTCACTCTCCCTCTCTCCCTCTCTCCCTCTCTCTCTCTCTCTCTCTTCCTCCTTCTTTCCTTTCTTTTTCTTTCTTCTTTTTGTTTTTTCCAGGTAGGGTCTTACTCTAATCCTGGCTGACCTGGAATTAGTCTCGGGCTGGCCTTGAACTCCAAGCAATCCTCCTACCTCTCCTCAGTGCTGGGATTAAAAGCAGAACTACCACACCTAAGAGAGAGAGAGAGAGAGAGAGAGAGAGAAATGGAGGGAGGGTATACCAGGTCCTCTGGCCACTGCAAATGAACTCTAGATGCATGTGTCTTTTTATGAATCTGGCTTTACGTGGGTACTGAGGAATTGAACTTGAGTTGTCAGGCTTTGCAAGCAAGTGCCTTAACCACTGAGATATATCTACAGCCCTTCTGCGTGTCTTTTGAGGTAGGGTAGGTTGAGGTAGAAGATGGGAACGAGTGAGATAAGGTCTGAGTTAAGTATGGTCTGCACTCACAGGGAGGCCACAACAGAGCTACAGACAATCAAGTCAAGCCACAGACTGCATGATATGAAGAAGGAGGCAGGGTTGTTCTGTGTGAAGGGCAAATGGACTGAGTAACAACACGGTTTGTTGAGCTGGGCCCCGCAGTAAAGCATGTGTATTGTTAGGTACAAGAATAGAGAGAGCCAACCACATAAGCTATCCCCAGGCTGTGAGTCATTCAATTCCCCAGTATCTCAGACGAGTCAAGAGTCCTGGCTTGACAATGCTAGGGCAGTGATGTGAAATTCTCAGCTCACTCCTTCACACGAACAATCCACAGTTCGCATGCTCTATACCTCGCCAAATGGCAGCACTGGAGTGAGCCTCACTGTTGCTCTCACTGCGTCCCACCGGGCCTCTCTGCGTCTCTGCGGCAGGCCTGACACACTAGAGACCTCTTCCGTGGACATCAGTGTCAGGGTATACTTGTGTCCTTGACTTACAAAAGCAACGGGCCCCTCCCTCTCCTCTTGTTTCCTCTCTCCCTCCCTTTCTTTCCTTTCTTACATCCATTACTTTTCTTCCCTCTCTTCTTTCTTCCTTTCCTTCCTTGACCCTCCCCACTTCCTCTTTCTTTTCTCCTTCCTTTTGTCTTGTTTTCTTTCCCTTTTTCTCTTTTCTTTCTTTTTCTCTCTTTCTCTTTTCCTTCCTTCCTTCCTTCCTTCCTTTCTTTCTTTCTTTCTTTCTTTCTTTCTTTCTTTCTTTCTTTCTTTCTTTCTTTCCCTCCCTCCTCTCTCTATCTCTTTCTTTCTAGACATGGTCTCATGTATCTCAGGCTGACCTTGATCTCATTATGTAGTGAGGAGGGCCTCAACTTCTTATCTTCCAAGTGCTGGGATTACAGGTGTGCATTATCACACCTGGCCCAATGGCTCTTTTAAAGTTGGATCTTTGTGGTTATCTTGTATGTAAAATCATCTTCCATGACTACAAGACCTGGCCATTAGAACCATCTTACATGACCATGAGGAATGTCCATTAGATGGGTGCTTGCAGTAAAACTGATTTTCAAGGAAAGCTAGATACAAATGTTAGAAAGCATGGAGGCTTAAAAAAATTTTTTTAAATATATACCAAAAACCAAAGACCAAAACATGAACAAAACTTTATTTAATTTATTTTTATTTTAGAGAGAGCAAGAGAGAGAGAATTGGCACACCAGGGCCTCAGCCACTGAGATCGAACTCCAGATGCTTGTGCTACCAAGTGGGCATGTGTGACTTTGTGTTTGCCTCACCTTTGTGCACCTTGCTTATGTGGGATCTGGAGAGTTAAAAAATGGGTCCTTAGGCTTCATAGGCAAGCACCTGAACTGCTAAGCCATCTCTCCAGCCCATGAACAAAACTTTAAAGCTATAGTGGCCACTTATAACCAATCTGGTATAAAATGATAGTCCCAATCACAATTTGACTTAGTCAGATCCTTATCTTCTGGGATCCCTGAGTTACCTATAGGCACCATGTATCCCAGATAACCCTAAAACAATTAAGTTGGTGCACAGCAAGAGAGTAAAGCTGGCGGACTTCAGATCCCCATCTGTGACATAGCTGGCCAGAGAGCAGCAGTGTGTGAACTCAACAACATGTGCTCTGAACCTTTTAAGCAAAATGACAAATCTCCCTCTAGAGTCCAATTCCCAGCACTGGGACCTCTTTCCCACGATGGCCTGTCTCCTGTTGTCTCTCCAACCTAATGGCTGTCTATGCCACGAAGGGCAGTCGGTGTGATTACAATAACCATCAACAAAATGGTTCCATAATTAAGTGTCTTCTTTTAAAAATATAATTGTGGTCAGCAAGTCTGATAAGCTCTTTTGGTCATTAACAATCTATTTAACAACCATAAATTTAAAGTCCCAGAGCCCTGGTGTTAAAGAGGTGAGGGAGCAGGGAGAATTAAGAGCTGGAAAATTAAGTCAGAATGTGAAAGGCAAGATTTACAAACTAGTATTCCTCAGAGAATGCTATGGACCTAAATCGAATAGGGTGTTATGAATGCTAGCGTATATATTCAATTACCTTTTTTTCAGAGGAAAATGACCTACGCCCTAGTAATATAACATAGATAGGGGTGGGGCATCTTTAGGGTTGAGCCCAGGCCAAAGTCAAGTTATAAAAATGAACTGACTCTTCATGATTCTAAAAAAAATACCCAACATTGAATAAAAGACAGAGCACATTTCTTTGCCATGTTTAGGTACCTTGAAAACATTTATTCTTTTTTTAAATTCATTTTTGTAAAACATTTTTTCAATACTTCTATCTTGTTAAATATTACCAAGCTACTGATTTCACAGTATTTTGGGCTGTCACAAATTTATGTGGACTTTTAACACTTTTTAATTGATAATTTTCATAAATTTATATGATGTGCTATAATCATAATCCCTTCCTATTACTTCCTTTTAAAAAAAATATTTTATTTATTTATTTATTTATTTGAGAGAGAGAGAGAGAGAGAGAGAGAGAGAGAGAGAATGGGTGCTCCAGGGCCTCTAGTCACTGTGAATGAATTCCAGAAACATGTATCCCCTTGTGCATCTGGCTTATGTGTGTCCTGGAGAATTGAACTGGGATCCTTTGGCTTTGCAGGCAAACGCCTTAACTGCTAAGCCATTTCTTCAGCCCCCTATTACTTTCTTTTGTCTTCCCCAATCCTCCTTTCTTTCCTTCTCATCCCTCTCCTATTTTGATTTTGTTTTATTATTCTCCATCACCATTCATGAGAGAATGTCAATGAGCCCAATATTATGCAAGACTTGTATAGATAATGACAACCTCTATGAGGTCATAAAAGCAATGATCGCTTCCTGTCTGGAAGACAGTGTTCCAAAACACTTGTACATTCTTCCTGCCTCCTCTTCCTCGGTGCTACCCTGGACCTTGGAGGGGGTGATATAGAAGTCTCGTTTAGGGTAAAGCACTTTGATGAGTTTTAAGTCTCTCCAGTGGTCACCTCCAATTGCAAAGAGAGGCTTCTCTAACTAGAGCAGAGAGTAGCACTAATCTATGGGCATAAACATAAATATTTAGAGGGTAATTTGATAGGCATGACATACCCCTTCAGCCCCAAAAAAAAAAAAATGTATCTTCCCTCCTAACACCTATGAACTCCCAGCCTAAGGCTTTTGACTACATTTTCAGTGCCAGGCATGAATTCCCTCCCGTGGAGTGGGTTTCAAGTCCAGTCAGACAGCGTTGACTGCCCCCACAGTAGTCATGCTGCCCTTGCGCCAGTGAGTATGTCTGACCTGGCTGGTCAGTAAAACTCTAATTCTATTTTTTTTAACTTTTAAATTTATTTTTATTTTTATATATTTATTTGAGAGAAAGATAGATAGATAGAGAGAGAGAGAATGGGCATGCTAAGGCCTGCTACAGACAAAGTCCAGACACAAAGGCCACCTTGTGCATCTGGCTTATGTGAGTATTGGGGAATGAAACCTCAGTCCTTTGGCTTTGCAGGCAAGTGCTAAAACCACTAAGGCATCTCTCCAGCCCCCAAACTCTGATTCCTGACAAGTAGTTTAGAAGGCCATTTAAAACACACAATGAGACATTCAGACTGTGTGGTGGTTTGAATAGAATAGATGGCCCCCAATATATTCAGTTGTTTATTTGTTTGTAGTTTGCATCTTTAGCCACCTGGCTGGAGTCAGTGCCATTGTGTGGATCTTAAGGTGTGGTGGTGGGTTTCAGATTTCAATCTAAAGATATGCAAAGTGTGCCTAGCTGGAGTTCCTGAAGTGTGCTGTGGCTTTTGACCTTTGGGCTTGTGCTTCTCTCTGTCTGCTTGGTCCTGTGAAGGCAGGCCAGCTTCTTATGCCATTATGGAACTTCCCCTGGATCTGTAAGCTTCAACAAATATCCCTTCCTCCATAACTGTGCCTGGTCTGGAAGTTCATCTCAGCGAACCTGAAGCTGTCTGCTACATACTGTGTAGCAGTCACCTTCTCGTTGCTGGGAAAGAACATTTGACCCTAAACAGCTTATGGAAGGAAAGGGTTTGTGGCAAGGAAGCTTCATCGGTGTGGAGACAGCAAGGCAGCTAGCTCACATCTTCATGCTCCAGCAGCACAGAGAGAACGGCTGGAGAAAGCTGAGTCTGAACACCCAGGGGATGGACTAATGGTCCTCAAGGCCCGCGCCCAGTGATCGATTCCTTTGGCAAAGGCTCCACCTCGCCAAAGCGCCGCCAGCAAGGAACTAAGCAGGAGGCTTGATCACAAACCCCTGAGTCTATCAGGGATATTTTGGCGCTCAAATCGCCACAGACTGCTCTTAACATCACATTTGAGAAGCTGCACTGACTGGAGGGCGCAGTCATTAAAACATGATATAATTCAAGCTCTATCTTGAAATAAATCACTCTATACAGCCGGCTGTGTTGATCAATGAGTAATACCACTTTATGCCACCACAATTTGACTTAAGCTTTTAGGTAGCCACATCTTAGATTGGCCTGTTTCTTTCATTTCACTAAAGTGAAAGACAGAACATTCTTCCACTGGGTTATTTTCTAGAAGCATAGAGCCAGTTCCTAAAATGAGGGTGCCAACTAGAGACAGAGCCCCAGGTCACTCTACCACTGGTCCAGCAGAAAAAGCAGTGGTGAGGAGGGAAGGAAAACACATCTCCTGACAGCCTCAGGCTTGGGACTATCATGCAGGGCTCTTACTAACCAGGAAGAAAAGAAGCACAAGAAAATAAAATGAATTTTGTATGCTCCAGTCCAGAACAAACAGTCCTGGAATGGAGCATCAAAGGTGTCTTCCCTAAATGAGAAAGTCTGGAACATGCCCAAGTGGGAAAGGCTGGGATTGCAGCCAGCAGTACGGCCAAATCACAAGCTCGGCAAATGCCACTGGAGAAAGGGTATTCTCTCTTCCCTGAGAAAAGAGAGGAAAAAATGAAGCAGATTGAACTTGTTCTATTGACTCGAGTTCAAAAGAGCCTGAAAAGTTACAGATGAGATATATTTCAAGCATTTTCCCTTTCCCTGGAGGTTTACGAGAAATTAACTCAGGTGTCTACAACAGCCTCGTGTTCTGCCTCAGAAAAATTCTCAGCTTAATATTTCAGGAGGTAGAATTATTAGGTATTGATGGGCAAGTCACGCACGTCTAAATTCTCATCCCTGATCAACTGGAAATAGCAAAGACCTGAACTTAATAGAAAGAGCAAAATGGGGGCTGGAGAGATGGCTCAGCAGCTAAGGCACTTGCCTGCAAAACCTAACAAACCCAGGTTTGATTCCCCAGTGCCCACGTCATGTCAGATACACTGAGCAGCACATGTATCTGGAGTTAGCTTGCAACAGCTGGAGGCCCTAGCATTCCTATTCTCTCTCTCTCTCTCTCTCTCTCCTGTCTCCTCTCTCCTCTCTCTTTTTGCTTGCAAATAAAAAAAATATGCATGAAGAAAGAGCAAAACAGTCAGTTACCAAGGGTGCAGAGGAAAGCTCAGATGCTTAAGATGTCCTGCAGTTTGAATGCCAGCCTTGCTCTGTACCAGTTAGCAAGACATTTACCTCCCACTCACCACATACAAAATAGTAACATAATAATAATAATAGTAATAATAGTAATAACCTCATAAGGTTATCATAAGCATCACAGATAATACTGATCAGAGAGACTGATTGGGAGGAGGAAAGGGGTATTCAGGAGAGTGGAGTTGCAAAGGAGAAAGTGTAGGGAGGGGAATTACAATGGCTTAATGGCTTATTGTCTATAACTATGGAAGTTAGCACCAAAAAAAAAAGAAAGAAGAAAGAAAGAAAGAAGGAAGGAAGGAAGGAAAAGATGGCTCAGTGCTTGCTTGCAAACCATGAGGGTCTGGCTTTAATGCCCCAGTACCCACATAAAGCCAGATTTACAAAGCAGCACGTGGGTCTAGAGCACTAGGCCTGGAATGTCCACTGTCATCCTCTATCAGTCTCTCTCTCTCTCTCTCTCTCTCTTTGCAAAATAAATAAGTAAATAAAATAATTTTCTTAAAAAAAAGAATGTTCACCTTGTTACCACAGGTCTAGTCACTGGCACAGTGGAAGGGATGGGTGGCTTGGCCTCTGTCAACCTTGCTGTCTGCTTTCAAACTCAATGCTTCATTGGAGCAAGAAGTGACCAGTACCACACTTTGCCGCCAAGGTGGCAGCGGAGCACAGAGGACATCTAATCCGTCCACTCTGGGCGTGACTGAATGCAGGATTTTAGGGGGGTGACCCCCCGCCAGAGCGGAGAATGAAATAATGGTGGTGGCCTACCATATTCAGGCTTTGAAAGAACAAACGGTGTCTCAGTGACTTGTATTTTTAGAGCTCCGAATAATGATCAAAACTGATGCATTCCTGACTTTAAACAATCAGCCAGCCTTGCCAGAGTTTCACAGACTGCTAATAACATGCAGACCCCCACCTCAGGGATCTCCCACACACTGACTACAGGATCAGGAGAACGCTGGTTCTGCCCCTCACGGGATGGTCTGGAGTCACACGTGGAAAACTGACCGTGTCAGTAACAAGCAAGGAATCGCTCTGAAATCGGGCACAGTGTGAGAACAGGCCTCTAAGCAGCACTGCTGTAGGGCTCCACTCTCATTGGTGTCAAGGGTTGAGGTCAGGGCTAGAGTTGTCACCTGGCGATACCTTTGCCATAGAGGGGGCATCTGAGAATGCCCAGGGATGTTTTTTGGCTGTCACAAGGCGTTTTTTGCTATTCAGTGAGTGGAGAGCTGGCTACTGCTGAGAAGCCTACAGCACACATCCCCCTTTGTCCATTAAAAAGAAATCGGTGATGTCTGTGGTCCTCGCTCAAGTGGACTGACAGGAAGGGTACCCCTGAGGCAGGGTTGGGGTGAGCACCTCACTGCTGGGCTCTGCCTTTAGCCCTCTAGACACTCGGAACCTCTCCCTCTCTGTTTCTTTGTGAGTTTTTAAAGAAATGATTTTATTTATTTATTTGAGAGAGAAAGGAGGAGGAAGGGGGAAAAAGAGAGAGAGCGAAAGAGTGGGTGTGCCGGGGCCTCCAGCCACTGCAAATGAACTCCAGATTCATGTGCCACCTTGTGCATCTGGCTTACGTGGGGGGTCCTGGGGAATCAAACCTGGGTCTTTAACACATTGTAGGCAAATGCCTTAACCGCTAAGCCATCTCTCTAGCCTGTTTTTTTTTTTTTTTTTTTTTACCTCAGGCTTTCTCTTTGGAAGACTGAGTCTGTGAATGCCAGAGAATTTTGCTCTCTGGAGTTACCCAACATGCCCCTCCCTACCTTCCTCTCTTTTATAGGAATATTTTCATATACATGTGCTTGGGTCTGCAGAGATGCAGGGCGAAGGGGTCTGCATTCCCTCCCCTGGGCCTGCCTAAACTAGTGTAATCATTTTCTCATCATTACTGAGACTGCCAGAGAAGGAGGGGAGTACAGCCCTGGGGAGACAGGTGAGAGGCAGGGGCAGGTTAGGGATGGATGAAATAATGTTGGCATTTAAAAAAAATGTTTTTCTTTAAAAAAATAAACAGTATCTTATTTCATTTTGATCTTCCCACTTCCCCACCCCTGGGACACCAGCCCAAGCCGGGATGGGCCTAGGAAGGAGGAAGCCACACCCTAGGCCTGGGGCCCAGCGATTGGTCAGCATGCTTTCTTTGTTCCTTCCTACTCTGTCAGGTGTTGAATGTAAATATTCCATAGCCACAGGGGTCTGTTTGAGCCTTCTGCTTAGTCCCCAGCAGGTGGAGCTCTGCCGGGGGAGGTGTGTCGCTGGTTAGATCTGGAGTCCAGCCTACTGGATATGGACAGCAAGCTGTGTCCCTGCCGCAGATGCGTGCTGGAATGAGCTGGCTCCCTCGGCCATGTTGAAGCTTCCCCTAGAAACCATAAACCTGAAACAAACCCTTTCCTCCCATGAGCTGCTTCTGGTCCAGAGTTTCATCCCAGCAACAAGAAGGTCACTACTACATGCCCCCATCCTAACTTCTACCACCACAGTGTATTTTTATCCCTAATTCTCATCCTGTAAAGAATCAGGGCCCAGTTCCAAAGCCCTCTTCAAGAACAAGTCCCGCTTTTCAGAGTGGGTATCAGGAATCTGGTCCCTTGCCTGGCAGCTGGGGGTTCTTAGGAGGAAAAGGAGGGACCCCTTTTGTGGTCTCCTGAGTTCAGAGCCTCATGAGATACCGAAGTGATTCTCCTTCTCTGCATCTTAGCTCACTAAGCTGGCTGGGAGCGAGTGTGGGCAGGAGCCTCGACCTGGAGTAAAACACATGGGGCGCAGGCGTCCCTCCCCATGCCCGGCCCCCCTGTTTTTCTATCTCCTACCCCTCCCAAAGGATCACTGTAACTTGTGGCTCCTAACCCTGGCACAGCCCAACCCTTATGTCCCTAATATAAACTGTGCCTTTTCTTATCAGTTAGGGGTGGGGTGGGGAAGGGTAGGTTTTCACTGAGCAAGAACATACACCTGTGGTTTCCTTGATGTTGAATCATTCACCAGGGTTCTGGACATGGGTTCTTCAGTAAACAAATTGGTACCACCCAAAAAGAGAAAGATGGAAAAACTCCTTGGGATTTTCTGGCATTAAAATGCCAAGAGTCTCAAGGATATGAAACTCAGCCGACATAGAACAAGGGTTACTGTGGACTCAGTGTTTCCCTCACTGTCCCAGAGGCTCTACACAGGCACCAGCCACTGTGTCCCCAGAATCTGGCATGACAGACCACACTTCACAGTGAGTGAATGCCACCCCTCACAGACAATAATTGTGGCTGCTATTTTCTTTATAGCAGAACAAATAGTTCTTTGGCATAAAGTAAGGTAAAAAGGAAAGATAGGTAAACATGACTTTGCCTGCTTGGGCCCCAGCACATTTGATAGTTCTAATATATCTGACCCTTCTCCAGCCTCTCTATTATCTCTAATAGTGGCTGGAATCATACCCATAAAAAAATTATATCAATTCCACCAAGACATATCCAGGGGATGGGGATGTGGCTCAGTTAGTAGAGTACTTACCTAGTGATTATGCGGGAGGATTCCCTGGGGTTGAGATATCTCACTGCATAAAACAGGAGTGGTGGAACATGCCTATAATCCCAACACTTGACAAATAGAGGCAAGAAACCTAAGAGTTCAAGGTCACCCTCCACAACATAGTGAGGCCAGCCAGGGCTACGTAAGATCATGTTTGACAAAACCAAGATTTGCACCCCCCTCCGTCTTACAGGTAAAGGCACTCCCAAGGTGCCAGCCCCCCATGTTACAGGTAAAGGCACTCCCGAGGTACCAGCCCCCCCGTCTTACAGGTAAAGGCAATCCCGAGGTACCAGCCCCCCCGTCTTACAGGTAAAGGCAATCCCGAGGTACCAGCCTTATCTTCGATGGCTCACACCCTACCTTGTTTTTGATGACTAACTTCCATCTCTACACAGTAATCTCAGCATTGATTTAAAGGCAAAAAGCAGAAGAAATGTCACCTTTGGGTTCAAATCCTGCCCAGTTCCTCCTTGTGCCTCCACATACCCGGCATGGCCCGTGTCTTTTCACTCCACCATACTGAGCTGTCAAACTGTGTCAAGCTCTGTGTGCCCCCAAAGCCTCACATCATCCAGGAAAGTGAAGGAGCACATCCCAGAGAAAACAAAGTCCTCGGAGAGGAAGAATGCGAACTCGCCAGAGGGAACGTTTGGGACCGCGCTAGAGAGTGGACTGCCCTTGTCACCTCTTCACCAGATACGTCTTTGTTGGTTGGGTTTGGATTTTGAGGTACAACCCGAGAGCTTATTCTTTATTTACTTGCTTGAATTTGTGCACTGGTGCCATTGTACAACTTTCTCCACGAGAACCTCAGCTCGGTGGGAGCAGAGACCCTTTCCTCCGCTCTTCCCCAGGCACAGGCCTGGCTCATGAAGTGACCAGCGTGTAGCTGCAGAGTAAACTGGATCAAAACAATGCGCGGGGGGGGGGGGGGGAGGAGTATGTAAATGAACAATAGGGGAGGAAGATGACAGCACCTGAAAAGAGTCTCCCATAATTTCTGAATTAAATTCCAAATTGTATCCTTTGTTTAAGTAAGATCAATTCAACATAAGGCCAGTGACCAGAATTGCAGAGGAGTAGTTGGTATTCATTCATCAGCCACAAACTATAACTCAGAAATTAAATGAACAGTGTGTTGGCATAGATCGCTCTCAATCTTTTTCTGAGCCCCAAATTAAAGTTCATCCTATATTTTTAAATCTCTTCTAAGAGACGGCGGAATAATGAAAAAGGATAATGAGACCCTTCTGATGAAGCCCAGGACATATGCAGAGTGGTGATTGTGTAATTTTCTAAATATGGTTCGACAGTGTCGGCTGGAATGGGATGAGAATTAATTTGAGTCTATTTTCCTTTTATAATTGTGTTACTGTGGAAAAAAAATGATTCAGCCATTTAATGTCCACAAACAGTATCTGAAAGAAGAGTATATGTGCGCCGTATGCTTGTAGATACTGGGAAGAGCTGTGTTATCACTGCATTTGGGGTCCATGTTACACATCTGAATGTAGGTCAGCTATAAAGGAAAGAAGCCAGGGAATGGGGAGATTGCTCAATGGTTAGAGGTGCTTGCTGCATAAGCTTGACGCTGCAGTTACTTTCTTGTTGCTGGGGAGAAAAAAAAAAAAAACCACCAACCAAAAGCAGCTGTTGGGAAGAAAGTTTTTATTTTGGCTCACAGTCTCCAGGGGAAGCTCCATGATGGCAGGGGAAAGCATGGCATGAGCAGAGGCTGGACGTCAGCTCTGCCACAGCAGCAGGAGAGTGAGCCAAACTGTGGCAAGAGGGAGCTGGCTATAACGCCTCTAAGCCTTCCCCCAACAACACACCTCCTCCAGCAAGGCTCCACCTCCCTAAATTGCCATCAGCTGGGAGCCAAGCATTTAGAACACAGGAGTCCACAGGAGTCGGGGACATCTGATTCAAATCTCACTTGCCAGCCAGGGTCTGGATCCTTTGCACTCACATGAAACTGGATGGATGCAAAGTGGTGCGTGCACCTGTCACCCCAAGAAGCCTGAGGTAATGGGAAGAGAAACCCAAAGCTCAGGGCCCAGCCAGTCTGGTGTTCTCAGTGGCAAACTTCGGGAGCGACCCTCCCTCAAAGAAAGAGGGAAAAGAGGGCCCAACACACCAAGGTTCTCTGACCCTCATATGCGCATTGTGGTACACGTGCCACCCCTGCCACACTACTCTGAAGAGCAGGAGCCAGAAATGTGTGTCCCGTGGTGAGGAGGGTAGTGACGGGCACCGCACAGCATGGAACAGAGGCAGAGGCGCTGCCGATTTAGCACAGGCTAACCCCCAGGGACCTCCATTCCCACTCCACTTTCTGTCAGTCCAGCCACTTCCCCAAGTGTGAAGCGTTCCGAACTTCCCATAGGTCTGGGTATCTATGACTTCATGCTATAGACCAGAACAGTGCTGAAGGACTTTCTGTAATGATGGAAATACACTAATTCCATGCCATCTGATGTTTCTGGGTTTTATTTCACCTACATTAAATAGCCACATGTGACAAGTTGCTATCATAAGGCATGACACTAGGCCCTCTTTTTTTAAAAAAAATTTTATTTATTTATGACAGAGAAAGAGAGTGAGGGATGTGCCAGGGCCTCTAGAACTCCGGACGCATGTGCTACCTTGTGCGTCTGGCTTATGTGGGTCCGTAGGCTTTGCAGACAACTTCCTTAACTGCCAAGCCATCTCTCCAGCCCCACTAGCCCCTCTTTTACCGGTCTAGCACATTGCTGTTTTTCCTTTTAAGTCTAACTCAAATGCTCCTCCTCCTCCTGGTTCTTTTCCCTCCAAGGCTGGCTGCTTATCTGTGGTGGCATCTGTGGTGGCTTGATTATAAAATGTCCCCCCCCCCCATAGCCTCAGTGTTTGTGATTAATCCTCCTACTTGGTCTCCACTTGGTGGAGTCTTTGGGAGGGAGGTGCAGTCTTGCTGGAGGAGGCCTGTTGCAGGAGGCGGGGCTTGGGGTCTGTTAGTCCAGCCCTAAGTGTGTGCTGACAGCTGGCTTACTCGGTGACCCTCCTCCTGCTTCCTGCAGAGGTGGGATGCCCCAGCTGCCTTCTCCACCATGCCGAAACTTCCCTTCAAAACCGTAAGCCCCAAATCAACCCTCTCCTCCCATAAGCTGCTGTGGTCCAGGGTTTTGTTCCAGTAGCGAGATGCTAATGTCTACAATAGGAATTCATCTCCTAGAAAGATTCTACGGTGTGTTGATTCTTCCTATTGCGCTGAGAGCTTGTGGGCAGGGGCCCCCTGTGACTCTTCTCTGAGTCCTGAGTTCAGTGGTGGCACCCACCGGAATCCCTCGACAAACACCTGCCGCACACTAGTGAGAAGCAGGGAAGCCACCATGTGAACTAACATAGCTTCCCGGCAAAGTCTTCTCCAGAGAAGGTATTTTGTGAGAAGCTGCACACCAGATAAGATGACCTTAGTTTTGGTTGTATTTTTTGTATTTTTTGGTTGTATTTTGTCACAGTTTCTTTTTTTTTTTTTTTAAGGAAATGAATGTTTCATTTTATTTTAAATTATTGAAATTGAACACTGTTTTCCAATGTTGGAAGTAGACATCCGGCATTTCTAGGAATGATAATTAAATCTGGCTCTTTCACTCTTCTACTCAGGATGGGTGACGATGACCCAGAATGGAAAACACTCCGGCTGCATCTCTTAGCGACATACACAACACTGTCCACATTCCCCACACTCAGCCCACTTCCCTTAGCTTTCGTACCGGCCTTTGTTCTTCACTTACTCTGACCTGACACCCCCATCCACTGAGCGAAAAGCCAGGAAGGTCAAGTTCAGAGACGGAATCTCTGTTTCCACTAGGAAAACAGCCATGGTAACAATAAAAGCAACAGCGACGACGGCTGTCACACAATGAGACTCACAAGCCAGGTATCTCATCAGGCCACTAATACACATCTTCAAACAGAATCTTCCCCAATCTCAGGCTCCTTCAGTTCACAAGGAGACCAGGTCTTGAGAGACAGCGCTGGGCTCATCAGAAATGCCTGCTACCCCTGGAGCCCCCGTACTCGTCTCTTCACCGTGAAGCGGAATCCCTTCTCATCGTTCCACGGTTCCCAGGCATGGCCAAAGTGGGAGCATGAGCAAGAGGAAAGAAACTCTCATATATTTCTCCTTTACTAACAATCCAGGAATATCAGATAACAAATGGTAGTTAGCGGTGGAACACGGAACTTCTCAGACGCTTCCACAAATGCAAGTGTTCTCATCTGAGAGGGCAGAAGGGGCTTGGGGAAGACAGGCGTCCTTGGAGGCACAGAATAGGGGATGTTTTAACCACTTAAAGAAGACACGGGCACGGTGGCTTTGTTGAGCCCTCAGCCTCCAGCGTCAAGGAGCTTCGGTTAGAGAGAGAATGTCACCATGCACGTAATCAAGCCACGGCTCTTTGTAGGTTTCTACCAGTGAGACCGGCACCTAAAGGACTTTCCCACAGTACCACTCACAGTGTCTAAGCTGAGGATTCAACCTAGTGTCCGTCAGCATGCGGATGGATAAGGAGAATGGAGTTCACATACACAATCAAATTTCATTCTGCCCCAGAGAAGAATGGCATTATGTCACCTGCAGGAGAGTGGATGAAAGTGGAAACAATCAGGTCAAGCACACTGAGTCTCGAAAACGGAATATCCCCTTTTCTCTCATGTGTGGATCCTAGTCTTGATAGATTCACAAGATCATACATGTACAGGTGACACGGATGTGGAAGCAAAGTGGTCCTAAGCAACAAAGGACACTCAGGAGGGTGAGAATGAGGAGGGCGATAGGGTGTGGAGGGGATATGCTCAAAGGACATCATATATTTGCATAGGAGTAGCCCTTTATATATAGCCTTGTATAATGAAAACAAAATAAGTAAACAAGAAAATACTTTTAAATTAAAAAAAATTTCAAAAGAGGGGGCATGGGTCAATGGGGGTATGTAAGACTCAGATGCTGTGGGCTCATTTTCTGTGCCAGGTCAGGAGTTGGGAAACATTGTCTATAAAAGTCCACCTAGTGCCTAGCCGGGGCTTTGTAGGCCATGCATAAACAAACAAGCATGGCTTTATCCCAGTGAAATGCTATTTGCTACCCCAGGCGCAGTCCTTAGGTGTGGCTTGTCCACCATTATGTTAGGTGCCACACGGGCAAAGCAAAGGCTCTGTAGATGGAGCGACGACGGAGTCAGTGAAAGGCACAAGCTGCAGGATTCACCTTCTCAGGAAGCCCCAAGCCTCTGAGGGATTGGCCCGGACAGAGAGATAGACTTAAGTAATTAAGGCGGGCATGGGTGGTTCTTCTCCAGATTGACTCCAAGGACACGAGGGGAGGGAGGCCCGCCTTTCTGGGCGTGACAGTCCCTCTAGCGTCTCTAGGGCACACCTGTCAGCAGGGCAGGTAAGCAGAGCAGGTAAGCATCAGCTCCTCTCAGTCAAAGTGAACAGACGACACACCCAGAAACCCAAGAAGCTACCAAACAAGGATGCTTACGTTTATCCTGCCGGACAGTACTGAGCGCCTCAGCCCCTGTCCATCTTCCATGTCTGTGTGTACAGCTGTATGTGCGGTGCATGTGTGTGTGTGTGTGTGTGCATGTAGGCGTGTGTGTCTGGAAGGGTACATGTATACGTGTGTGTGCAGGTATGTGGAGACCAGAGGTCAACATCAGGGGTCCTCCTCCACCTCTTTCCACGTTGTTTATTTATTGAAACAGGGTCTGCCACCAAACCCAGAGTTCAATGATTCAGCCCCGAGGACCTGCCTACCTGCCTTTATCCCCGTCCCGAGCACTAAGGTTCCAGGAACGTGCCACCACACACAGGAATTACAGAGGTACTGGGGATCAGAACTCGGTTCCTCACACTTACACGGCAAGAACCTTATCAACTGAGCTATTTACCAGGCCTCCTCCCTTTTTCTCTTCTTTTCTTTCCTTTTTTCCTTTTTTATTTATTCGAGGAAGGGTTTCACTCTAGCTCAGGCTGACCAGAATTCACTATGTAGTCTCAGGGTGGCCTCGAACTCACAGTGATCCCCCTACTTCTGCCTCCCGAGTGCTGGTATTGAAGGTATGCGCCACCATGCTCGGCTCCCCTTTGTACCCGAAGCACCATATTGGTTCTTTTCTTTCAAGTATGTGACCAACATGATACGAAGAAGTGAGAATCTACTCACAGCTAACATCACTCCTCAGTGTCCTTTCAGGGGATCCTAGTGGCTACTTCATTCATAACAGAGCCTTCGCTCAAGCCTGCAGGTGTCTGATGGGAAAGGAACACCAGGATAAAGTGTGGCATGTCTGGCCTTCCTTTCTACCTATCTCCTTTGGTGTGGAATCCGGGTCAGACTCCCGCTCCATTCTGCATGTGGAAATGCTCACCACGTGTCACGTGTGGATCTGGAGCCGCTAGCTGTCCACCTTCCAGGACACGGACGAGCAGCAAAGGCAACAAGCAGCTCCAGCACGCGGCCCACTGCTGCCTTTTACAAAGTCCTGTTCCAGGCGCTGCAGAGGCAAAGTCTACAGTCACTGTCCAGCATTTCCCAGGACAGCAGAGCTCCCTGGACGGATCTCTCATCGTGGTGAACTCTCCCTTCCCTCTCCAGACCGCAGCGAGCATCTCCTGGGAACAGAACTGCCCACTACTCCAGGGTCAGGGGCCTGCCTGACAGACATCCTGCAAAAGCAAACGTAGACGGTGCTCCCAGCAGTGGGCACTTCCTGGGCACCCCTCAAATCTGGTAATAGTACTCTCCTCTCTGTAGCTCAAAGCTGCTACTGACACCCAGAAGGTAGCCCTCACTTCCTGCCTCCCCAGTCAGGCATGTTGAAATTAAAGTTTTGCAACAACATTTTCTCCATCTGTTTTTCTTTTGAGACAAGCAGCTGAGTCTAATTAGTTGGTTTCTGCTCTGGGTATTTATGGAGTGCCACATTCTGGTTCTAGTCTCATCTAACCCTATTTTCCTTCATAACACTTAGTCTGCGTCTGCCTATTTCTATTTTTTTTTAAATATCTTAAATTTATTTGTTCACTCATTTTTGGTTTTTCGAGATAGGGTCTCAATCAAGCCCAGGCTGGCCTGGAATTACATAGTCTCAGGGTGGCCTTGGATTCATGGCATTACGCCTATCTCTGCCTCCTGTGCGCTGGGATTGAAGGCATGCGTCGCCATGCCCGGTTTATTTATTTTTTAAAAGGAAAGAGAAAGAGAGAGAGGGAGGAATAGGCATGTCAGGCCCTTGCCTGTGCAAAGAACTCCATATGAATGCACTATTTTGTGCATCTGGCTTTATGTAGGAATTGAGCCTGGCCCAGCAGATTTGCAAGCAAGTGCCCCCCCCTACCCCACACATACCTTGAATATACCAATGTGTTTTATTAGCATCTTTCTGAGAAAAAACAGTACCAGAAATGAAGGAACACAGTATCTGCACACAGCCTTGTCTGGGGGTCAGAAAGCCAAGGACTCACCCCTAATTGCCTCTTCTCTCTGTGGGCAAATGAATATATCCTGCCAGGCTCACTGAAGGAAAATTAGGAATGGAGATGGCTCAGTAGTCAAGTACACTTCCTGCTTCAGCATGAGAGCCTGAGGAGGCCCAAGAGACCACCGGAGCTTGAAGCTCCAGGTCTTACATAAACACCTGTAACCACAGGACAGCAGAGACCCGAGAACAGAGAATCTTCTGAGCCTGGCAAACTCCTGAATCAGTAAGAGGTTCTAGTTCAAAACAAAACTGAGAGGACAAGGGATGGAGTGGAACACATCACATTCCACTTCAACCACTATAGGGGCCTCCCTTCCTACTGCCAGCAAGTACACGGGTACCACAAGGATGCACACATGTGTACACCATCCCCCCCACACCACATTATACACATACATAGTAAATCAAGCCAAGATGTTCTGAAGGGGATTTCTCGTGCATGTTTGCCTGGAACTAAAGTGCTTTCACCAGGTATCTCTACATACAGAAGGTGGGGCCCAAAGAGGGCTTCTTTGGAAACCCTAGAGAGTGGTTGAGAGGATAGAGTGAATCCAGCCCTGAAGACCTCTCTTCCAACTTAACCTTATGAGCAAAACCCAGTTGAAATAGCGAATGCAGGCTCTGAATCCATATCTCCTAAAAAGCTATACAAATGACCAGAATACATAAGAAAAATTCTCCAACATCATTAGCGACCAGAGATGGAAAACTCAATCACAATCATCATGAGTTAACACTCCACAGCCTTCAGGTTGAGCCACAGATGAGAAGTTGTAGGATGTGGAGAATCTGGAGCTACTGGTGGAAATGTTTAACAGTGTGGCTACTTTGTAAAATAGCCATGGAGGAACCTTCAAAGATTAAACCTAGAGTTTCCATAGGATACAGCAACTCCAGTCTTCACTACATGTTCAAGAGAAATGGAAATGTGTGTACACAAAATGCATATAAACAAATGGTAGTATCCTTTACAGAGTTACTAATAAGGGATAAAATACAGAAATAAATCAAATTTCCATTCAATCAAGAAGACAAAAACAAAAATTTAAAAAATATGGATATATATCTATCTATATATATATAGATACATATAGATATAGATATCTAAGGTAGATAGATAGATAGATATGGAGCTCCTGCCATTTAATAACACAACCATAGTAACCTAACATTTGAAAATTGCCAAAGGACCTATGTAAACTTCTTTTTATTCAGTACTGTGGTGGAAACCAGGGCGTCGCACTTGCTAGGCAAACATTCTATCACTGAACTGCATCTTCTAGAAGCATCCAAATAGCCAACAAATTTACGATAAAATGTTTAATATCCCTAATTATCAGGGAAGTGTAAATGAAAACCACAAGAGACCATCTTACACTTGTCTGGATGGGTATCATTAAAAAAATCAAAAGAGGGCTGGAGATAAGGCTTAGCAGTTAAGGCGCTTGCCTGCAAAGCTTAAGGACCCAGCTTCAATTCTCCAGAACCCATGAAAGCCAGATGTACAAGGTGGTGCATGCATCTGGAGTTGGTTTGCAGCAGCTGGAGGCCCTAGCATGCTGATTCTCTATCTGCATCTCTCTCTCTCTCTCTCTCTCTCTCTCTCTCTCAAATAAATAAAGATAATTATTTCAAAAAAGTCAAAAGATAACAAGTGCTAGTGAGGGAACACTTGAACACTGTTGGTGGAATGTAGATCAGTACAAGCATCATGAGAAACAATGTGTAGCAGCCTCAAAAAGTTAAAAATGGGAGTATCATATGATCTAGAAATCTGACTTATGAGTACATATCCAAGGAAAATAGCATCACTATTTACAAGAGATTACCTACTTACATGCTCAGGGTTATTCACAATAGCCAAGAGAAAGAAACATGAATGTGTCTTCAGAGATACAGGAATCAAGAAAATGTGTTGTATGTATGGATGTGTTTGTGTTCATATGGAGGAATATTACTCGGTCTTAAAACAAAAGGAAATTCATCCATTTGTAACAACTGACATTATGTGAAGTGAAAGCCAGATGGAAAGACACTTACTGTATCCAAACATATCACTTACGAGTGGGATCTAAAATTGTTCACCTCACAGGAACAAAGAGTTGAGTGGTGGTCTCCAGGGTCTGGGGCAATGAGAATATGTATAAAAGGATAAAAAGTCTGAATTATCAGGTGACTATGCTCTGAAGATTTCAAGTACAATATGGTGACAATAGCCCCTAATTGATTGTTGTGGTGGCTTGCATTAGGTGACTCCCATAAACTCATGTGTTCTGAATGACTGGTCCCCAGCTCAAGGCAACTTGGGAATTGGTGCCTTGCTGGAGAAGGTGTGTTTTCGGGAGTGTGGTGGTTTGATTCAGGTGTCTCCCATAAACTCAGGTGTTTGGAATGCTAGGTTCCCAGCTGATGGCAATTTGGGAATTAAAGCTTCCTGGAGAGAATATATTATTAGGGGTGGGCATATGGGTATTATAGCCAGCTTCCTCATGCCAGTGCTTGGCACACTCTCCTGCTGTGCTGTCTATCTGATGTTGCCTAGGAGATAATGTCGCCCCTCTGCCCATGCTATGATTTCCCCTGACACCAAGGAGCTTCCCCTCGAGCCAGTAAGCCAAAATAAACATCTCCCCCAAGGGCTGCTCTTGGTTGAGTATTTTCTGCCAGCAATGTGGACCTGACTGTGACAGGGAGGCAGGTTTAGAGGTATTATATCCAGGTCCCCCTTGCCAGTGTTCAGCACACTCTCTAGCTGCTGTAGTTTCCACCTGCTGTGGCAGACGTGATGCCCAACTTCTGCTCATGCCATACTTTCCCCTGCCATCACATAGCCTCCCTCTAAGACTGTCAACCAAAATACCCTCTCCTCCACTGAGCTGCTTTTGGTTGTGTGTTTTGTGCCAGCAATGAGAACTTAACTGCAACAATAGTATACATGATATTTGCCAAAAAAAAAAAAAAGTAGATCTTAACTGTTCTTGCCACGGCGAAGTGAGTAGTCATATGAGGCGATGTGCTGCACGTACTAATTAGTGTGACTGTGGCAACCACTTCACAATGTATACAGCATATGCCAAGTCATCATGTTGTGCAACTTATGTGCAATCATGTCACTCATTCCTCCACAAAACCAGACAAGATGAGGAAGTACTTGTACACACTGCAAGATGAGAATTTACACTAAAATAAGACAGTGGTGATGGATCACTTAATGCCTGGTTCAACTGACAGAAAATTTCCACAACAGGTAAATCCATAGGAATAGAAAATAGATTAGTAGTTATTTAGGGTGGGTGGAAGAAGAGACTAGAGAGTTACTATTGCTGGTCACAGAATTTCTTTTGATGGTGATAAAAATATTCTGGAATTAGAGTGTGGCCATGGTTACATGGGAAGTATGAAGTACCTTTGAAATGCACCCTTTACACGAGTGAACTATAGCATGTTTTAATTATATTTCGATAGAGTTGTAATTTTTTTTAAAAAAATGCACGGACCTAGGCATGGTGGCGCATGCCTTCAATCCCAGCACTCAGGAGGCAGAGGTAGGAGGATCGCTGTGAGTTTGAGGCCACCTTGAGACTACATAGTGAATTCCAGGTCAGCCTGAGCTAGAGTGAGACCATACCTCTAAAAACCAAAAAAAAAAAAAAAAAAAAAAAAAAAAGCACAGCTCCTATCCTAGTCTGTGACACAAAGCAGCAACTAACAATGGTCACTATTGTCCCAGCCTACCTGAATATCTATTTTACCCTTTCATTAGTATGTTACTCTACTTCCCTCTCTTTTCCTGATAATCAAAATGATGAACCATGTGATCAGGTGTAGAAAAGAGTATAACCCAGAAGAGTCAGGGGCTTTTTAGGAATCTGGACAGGGCCTGGAGAGATGGCTTAGCAGTTGAGGTGCTTGTCGGCTAAGTCAAAGGATCCAGGTTCAATTCCCCAGGACCCATCTAAGCCAGATGCACAAGGTGGCACCTGCGTATGAAGTCCATTTGCAGTGGCTGAAGGCCCTGGCATGCCCATTCTCTATCTGCCTCTCCTCTCTCTCTCTCTCTCTCTCTCTCTCTATATATATATATATATATATATATATATATATATACATACACACACACATATATGTACATATATATACACACATTATATTATATATATATATGCGTATCTATATATATAATCTGCATTCTCTCTCTCCTAAATAAATAAAATAAACAATTTTAAAAATCTGGACAGGGCAAGGCTGGAGAAAGGGTTATTGGCATCGCCATTAGCAGTGGCCTGAGAGCTCACAAGAGGTTAAGAGTTGGCATGCTGTTGGACCCATAAGGATGGCAGTTTGGTTAATCAAATAGTTCCTGAATGCCAGCACTAACTTCAGGAGAAAGCAAAGCTAGATTTCAAATGGTCTTGGGAAACACAGCCAGGACACCTGGACTTGCCAAGCTTTGGGGTAAAGGGGTATGAATTACTTGGTAGAAATTCAGAAGTGATTGGAGCCAGAGTCAAGGAGCTATTCGTAAATGAGAGCCTGAAGAAACATGAGAAGACATGAAAATGCTAAGGAAATGGTCCAAAACAATGGCAGCTTCTCTTTCTCCCTCTTACTTTAGTATCTAACAAAATTCATAACCAACACCACATCATGACTAAAACCAGAAAAAGAAAGTACTAGTAAAGCTCTAAACAGGAAACCCAGGTACTAAACATGAAAACGCATGACTTGAAATTCAAGAGGCAGTGACTAAGAAAAAGGCACGTAGGAAGGAGTGGAATGGGGGAAGGGACAGAGAAAGAAAAGGATAATTTTGGTACAACTGGAAGTTGTGTCAAAATCTCCCACATCAACCTCCAGGGAGAGATTGGGGAAAGAATACGATGACAGAATCATGGGATTTTCCTCACAATCAAGAGAAAAGTACAGTGAGGACAACATTAGGGAACTTTGGAGAAAATTCTAGAGAGTAGTAGGGTAACCAGGAGAGGTGTTTAGAAGAACTAATATAAGTTGGTATTTACTTATTTAAGAGCGAGAGAGAGAGAAGGAGAGAGAGAGGGATGGAGAGAGAGAACGGGTGTTCCATGGCCTCTAGCCACTGCAGGCCAATTCAAGATATGTGTGCCACGTTGTGCATCTGGCTTACGTAGTTACTGGGAATAGAACCTGGGACCTTGGGCTTCATAGGCAAGGGCCCTAACTGCTAAGCCATCTCTCCAGCCCCTAAGCTGGTTTTAATTTGCAGTGCACAAAATCATAAAATTAAGCATTTTGCTGGTGTTGACTGAAACTCTCTTGCAGCTTGGATTATCCAGAATGAGGACAGATTTGGGGAGAGGAAAAGATTTTATGGGAGAAGGAGATATGCTCTATTATCTGGTACATTAAGTTTGAACACCTGACCTCCTGCATTTGGGCATCTAGATATGCTGAAGTATCTTTTATAGGTATGTTCTAGACCAACAGAGTTTTAATTGAATATGAACACCAGTAAGTTTCAAGTTTTAAAAATCAGTTTTTCAATAACTCTGGGACCTGCCGACTCTAGGAGTCTTCAAAAACTTTAATTTCAAATTATCTTTTGGATATTACAAAGTCACAGTTTGACTCATCTTTCACTTAAGACATAACCATCAAGAACATAGTAGAGAATGGAAAACGGAGGAGGTAACTTCTTCTATTAATAGAAAGAAAAATAAAGTCATTTTTCATGACTTCTTTAGAGAGTACTTAGCAAATCAAAAAGATTCCTGATAGGTAATTTTCAAAGACAATCATTGTCTATGCATTAATGGTATAATTTAACCAACAAACTTCGGAAATAACTAAGCTCACAAAGAAAAACTCCTAAGAAGCATAAGTAACATCAGTTTATAAAACTGCTCAGTGTTAAACCAGGTATGGTGGTGCACGCCTTTAATCACAGCACTCAGGAGACAGAGGTAGGAGGATCACAGTGAGTTCAAGGCCAGCCTAGACTACATAGTGAATCCCAGGTTATCTAGGCCTGAGCAAGGCCCTACCCCCCAAAAAAAGACAATTATACAAATATGAAGTTATATCTCATATAATTATATACCATATAATTATACTTCACTGATTCATTTGAAAATCTCTCAAATTGTGCCCGGTGCTGTTGTGTATGCCTTTAATCCCAGCACTCAGGAGGCAGAGGCAGGAGGATCACTGTGAGTTAGGAGTTAGCCTGAGACTACATAGTGAATTACAGGTCAGCATGGGCTAGAGCAAAATCCTACCTCAAAAACAAACAGAAACCATCCAGTTTTCTAGGAAAAGCTACTATAGAACTACAGGACTGAATTTTTAATTGCAAAGGTACAAAATTTAGGTATCAGGCATGTTTTATCATTGGATTCCTCGAGAAACTTTCTATCTCAGATCTAGAGGCATTTCCTTTATAAAAAGAGCCCATCTTCTTTCTTGTGTATTCTGACAGGGCCTGTCTGACATGAGCATTATGGGAATAGCTGAACGGTGCAGCGTTCTTGGTGCACAGAGCTGGAGCCTACAGAAACACGGGGAGCCCTCCCCTCAGGACATGAGCATAGCTGATTTTATGATGACATATGTGTGTGTAAAACTTACACAAAACCAGTCTTTGTCATTTTCTGAACTTCAGGTGCATTCTTCTCTGTGTCGTGTTAGGGCTTTTTAAATTAGGACTTAAAACAATCCTATAATTCAATGCACAATGTCAATGTATCTGTGTAATTTTTTTTAAAATTTCCCATGAGGGAGCATTCGGTTTGGAGGAGGGTTTTCAGAGGAGTCTATAAGCTGAAGTCGATCAAGCACATGGGACCTGTAAAGTTTAGACACTGAAGCATACTTGGAAGGTGGGCTTAATAAGTGCCGAGTTCACAGGACATCCTAGGAGTCTTCCTAGAAATTCAGTTACTGGGTGGCAATGTTTCAGCTGTGTCCCAGAGCCTTCATGAATTCCCTGGCCTGTTATCTTCACGTCCAACCAATTATCCTCTTAACACGTCCATCCAAAAAATACAATTCCGAACATATTATAGTTAATCTTAGCACAATGTCTCTGCCTTTGAAAACATAGTATTGTCACCTCAAAAACTGCAAATAGTGCTCAAGATGATATCTGATGTTAAGTTTGTGCCAACCAATTTAGTGAGACATGGATGTTTTGAAATAGTAGGGGGCTCATACTCCATCTGGTGTGTTTTCCTTTTATCTTCAGTTCTCTGTGAATTTTAAAAGTCAACCGCAGTGTAAATATCCTTTCTGCTATGCTAATGTGGCCTCCCCGTGGAAATCAAAGGGAAGGAGTCCTCTGGGCAAGCCGTTCTTTCTCACTGAACTACTTAATGTCACAGCATTGCAAAGAGTCAGAGCTGAAAGGAAGTTTAGTGGTGACCATGAACGAGGAACACCTCACAGTTGGAAGATAAGGAAACTGAGCCAGAGACAAAATGATGTTCCCTAATGTCATAAGCTACAGAGTGAGAATGTGAGGACCCCTGGGTGGCCTCTTCCTAGGCCAAACTCCATGGTCCTCTATCAGAGTATAGCACACTGTGTGACTTGCCGGTGGCTACTTTACATCATGGCTCAATCACTACTGTCCATTTCTTACACGTATGAGGCAGGTGAACATTTCAGAGTCATAATTGGTGTGCCATGTCCTTACTGGCTCTCTTGGGGAAAAGGGAGGTGAATAACTGGTTGGCGCTACTCTAAGCACTCACTTAGCTTCTGTGAACTAAAGTTTCCAGAAAACAGTCGTATCTCCTGCATCTACTTCGAGCAAGGCTGAATGGTCTGATAAAGATGTGATTTCAGAGAGATAGAATATTGTAAAACCAAAACCTAATTACTTTGGGCTATCTTTTTTTTTAAATTTATTTTATTTTTATCTATTTCTTTGCAAGGAGAGAGCGAGCAAGAGAGAGCGCTAGAAAGAAGAGGGACAGACAGAGAGAGAATGGGCGCACCAGGGCCTGTAGCCACTGCAAATGAACTCCAGACGCATGTGTCCCTTATGCATCTGTCTTACATGGGTCCTGGGGAATCAAACCTGGGTCCTTTGGCTTCATAGGCAAGTGCCTTAACTATGGAAGCCATCTCTTCAGCCCAATCTTTAGCCACTCAATAGCCATTTATTTCCCGCCTCTATGTCTGATCTAACATCCATGTGACTATCAGTGGATCAGGGGCAACCTTTGTGGAATGTGCTGACAGACCCCAGCTTCCACCAACCCAAGGGCTAAGAATGTCATCAAATAGCATCTGAAGCCTACTGTGGAGATTCCCCACTTTACTGTAGCCCTCCTACATGATGGTCAGTCAATGCCTTTGAAAAGTGTCTTGAGAGATTTCCGGTCAAGATGGCATCCACCTCACCTCGCCTCACCTCACGGGGAAAAAAAGGCAAGACCCTTAAGATGGATGCAGAACTTGAGGAGAGAATCAGCCCATCGCACCCCACCTGGGCACCAGCTGAAGCCATAGAGTTAGTGGGGAAATGAGCAAGAGATGCTTTCTCGGTGAACCTGGCACCAGCACGAGGGTGAAGGACGCAGACACAGAGAACACTCAGCTCCTACCAAATCAGATATCCAGAGACACAGAGACTCCCAAGACCTCGTCACTGAAATAGACCTAAAACGAACCCAACGCGGCTCAGGAAAATTAGCGGAAGAGGGGGCGGAAAGATTGTTAGAGCCATAAGTTGGGTCATTACGCACAGAGACGTTGCCTCTCCCCCATAACTGAAGGCCACCCCCACAATGCAACACCCACAATCTGCGGGGGGGGGGGGCGGGAAACAACAGAGAGAAGGCTAACGACGACACCGTCATGGCTGTATACACACTACATACGTAACTAATAAAAAAAAGTGCCTTGACTTGTGACTTTCTTTTGTCTGTAACTATCAAACTTCCATGGAATTGTTAACATGTTGGAACATGGAATTTGGGGTAACCTAAATCTCTGTTCCCCGGGCCATGGTCAATTATATTTGGCTCCAGAATAAACTATCTCTGATCCCCTTTGAGGTGAGAGCTGGGTCTTTTGCGTTGACACTGTCAAGTTCCAAAGGGCACTGGTCCAGGGCGACAAAGACAGGATTCATGTAAAGATGGAGGCAGACAGAACAATTCTACCTATCCATCCCCAGCCTTGCCATTGGGAGAGGTAAGAGTAGAGACAGAGAGACAGAAAGAAAATGTTCATGTGTGTGCATACACATGCATTTGTGCTCATATGGGAGACTGGGAAGCATGTTTCCACCTGTCCTTCTCAATGCCAGGTTGAATCCTAGTTGGCGACTATATTATTTTTGATTTGATGCTATGACAAATTTCCAAAAACTTTGTGGTTTAAAAAATGAAAGAAATTTGCTGGGCAGGGATGGCGCACACCTTTAATCCCAGCACTTGGGAGGCAGGAGTAGGAGGATTACGGTGAGTTTGGGTCTACAGAGTGAGTTCCAGGTCAGCCCAGTGCCAGAGAGAGACCCTACCTTTTAAAAACCCAAGAAAACACACACACACACACACACACACACACACACACACACACACACACAGAAAGAGAGAGAGAGAGAAATTTATTATCTTATAGCTGGAGGTCACACATCCAAAACAGGTCTTGATGGACTAATATCAAGGGTGTTAGTAAGTCTCTATATATTTTTGTTGATCCCAAAGGAAATATGTCTCTTTTTGCTTTTTTCTATTTCTTTCTGTTATTATTTCCTTTATTTTGTCCCTGTCTCGGCTTCTAATGGGTTCTTGACTTCTGGGCTTGGGGCCCACCTCTCATTTTCGAGGCTCACAATGATTAGGTGAGTCTTTCTCACCTGGCAACACTCTGACACCACTCGTTTCTGTAGTTCATATTTAGAGACTCCTGTGGATTTTATTAGATATTTTTATGGGATGATATAGGACATCTTTAACAGCATCTATTACCTTAGCTCGTCTTTGTCATGGGCTTAAGGTCTTGGAGATTAGGAGCTGGATCCCAGCAGCTGGGAATTACTTTGTCTTTCTTAGGGAATCTACTGTGTGCATCCTCTGTGAATTTGAGAAAAGTAGAATGAATGACTGAATCTACACTGTCCTTTTTCCCATCTTTCCTTCCTTCCTTCTTCTTCCTTCTTTCTTTCTTTCTTTCTTCTTCTTCCTTCCTTCCTTTCTTTCTTTCCTTTTGTTTCTTTCTTTCTTCCTTCCTTCCTTTCTTCTTTCTTTCTTTTTTTGCAAAGAGAATAAAGGCTATAGCAATGTTATAAGTGTCTCCTGGTATGTGTTTGTGTGTGTGGCCAAATAGCTCTAGGGCTTAGAAAAATGTAGAGGATCAACTTGAATCTATGAGAACAATGAAACGCTGGAAAGGAACTAGAGTAAGTGTCCATAGTGTGGTTGTCAGCATAGGATGATATCAGATCCATGGACACCTTGATGGATGGAGGAAGCCAGAGGCCAACATTTCCCCTAGGATGAGGGACTGTGCTTGGGAATCAGTGTGGATGGACCCAAAGCCAAAAGTCAGATCTCTTAGACTCTCAAGATTCCAAAGAAACAACAGATAAGGTCCAAATATTTCCTGTCCACTGTAGGTGACATACTGGTCATAAATGCCCCCAGGGTACAGACCACTACCACTGCGTGCTGAATTCAGAGGCTGTAAACTGGGATGGGACTGAACTACAGACCTGAACTCTTAGAGACAGCACTGGCCTCGCAGAGCACAACTTGACCCAGGGGCGATGAAATGGTTTGGTATTCTATCCAGAAACTAAAGTTTAAAAGTAAAGAACATTTCATTTTTGTGCAGCGAGCTGTTGACTGGGAAATCAAGGTAAGTGGCACAGGGTTCTCACATCACCCTCGGGCATGGTTAGAGCTGACTTGGTGATTGAGAGTGATTGCAGACAAGAACAAAGGCAGGGGGGCATGAGGTAGTAGGGCTGTTGCATGAACATCTATGTGAGTGGGTCTGTTCCTGTGCTTTAAGAGCAAGCAGTCAGGCTGGAGGGATGGCTTAGCAGGTTAAGGCACTTGCCTGCAAAGCCAAAGGACCCAAGTTTGGTTCCCTAGGACCCAGCTAAGCCAGATGCACAAGGTGGCACATGTGCCTGGAGTTCATTTGCAGCAGCTAAAGGCCTTGGCGTGTCTATTCTCTCTCTCCCTCTTCCTCAATAAAAGAGAAAAAAGAAATGATCAAAGCAAGAAGTCAAAGAAAATTTTATCTAGAAGAGTAATTTTTAAGAAATCTACTTATTTACTTATTTACAAGGGTTGTGGGGAAGGTGCACCAGGGCCTGTATCCATTGTAAACGACTCCAGATGCATGTTCCACTTTGTGCATCTGGCTTTATGTGGGTACTGGGGAATCGAACCCAGCTCATTAGGCACTGTAAGCAAGTGCCTTACCTGCTGAGCCATTTCTCTAGACCTTATTATTTATTTATTTATTCATGAGAGAGAGAGAATATATGGGTGCACCAGGGCCTTCTGCCACTGCAAACAAACTCCAGAAGCACGCACCACTTTGTGCATCAGGCTTTACATGGTTACTGGGACACTGAACCCAGTCTTGAAGCCTTTGCAAGCAAGTGCCTTCAACTGACTGAGCCATTTCCACAGTCCCTGAAGAGTATTTACCCTGCTAACAAGTCAAAGAGCATGATTCCTCCAAAGGCCAAGTGTGTCAGTGTCTCAGCTTAAGGGATAGGTCATGCATAAGGCATAAGTACTTCCCAGGAGGTCACTACCAACACTAACGTCAATTTCTGTCACCAGGAGCACGAACTGACTGCTAGTAAATGGTGGTCTCTGCAGTGAGCGAGCAAGAGCAGAGGGTCTGCTTCATGCAAATGATGCCTGCTATTTTCTAAATTACAGAACCATTGGATACTCATCTTATATATATATATATAGCTTGGTAAATATCAAACAGTACAGAGAAAAACAGAAATGACCTATTATTCCATTTTTAGTTTGACCTCTTTCAATTACAGGGCACATATGCTTCTATTCAAGTCTCAGTGTGTATATCCTCTTTCACCCCAAATTATATCTCAATATTTTATATCATTAAACTTATATTCAAAAACTCATTTAATGACTATGTGCATGAATATGTGTCATTACAATGCGTTCCTCTATAATTTGTTGCTTAAATTATTTCCCATTTTAGATTTTCGAAAATTATTAGGTCAGTTATACAAGGTTTATATACATACACATACTGTAGATTAATTGGCTCCAGTCTGGATTTTCCTTCACGGTGTGGCCTCTAGGAACTTTCCCAGACATCTTACTCACCTATCTGCTCACAGAACAGGACCTCAAGCAGTGATTATTGTACTCAGTCTGTGACTTTGCAGACCTTTGAACTCAGAGCCCTCTTCTCCCTCTCCTCACTGTGGTGGCTTGAATCGGGTGTCCCCATAAACTCATGTGTTCTAAATGCTTGGTCCCCAGCTGCTGGCAATGTGGGGAAGGGGGTCCTTGCTGGAGGAAGTACACTGCTGGGGATAGGCTTAGGGGTGTTAAAGCCAGCTCCCCCTTGCCAGAGTTGTGAAGCTATGACACAGATTGGAGAGGGTGCCACAGATACGTCAATTACTCTCCTGACAGGGTACGGAGCCATTCCAAATGTAAACCTGCCTTTGGGTTGGCTGATCTTGAATTGGCGTAGCTTGGGAAATGCTGGTAGTGGGACTCTTGGGTGTGAGGGAAGCACTTACTGAAGTACTTTTTGGTGTAGACTGCAGAAATAGGTACCGGAGCTGGCCTTTGTGATTTGATTGTAGACTTATAAATCAAGTTCCACAGTATCTCTAGATTAAGGCTTGATAATCCAGCTTTAAAATTCCATTTTCTTCTAGAAGGTTTTGTGTTTGAAAAAGATGCTATTACCCAGGCATCATGGTTCATGTCTTTAATCCCAGCACTTGGGAGGCAGATGTAGGAGGATTGCTGTGAGTTCAAGGCTAGCCTGGGACTACAGAGTGATTTCCACGTCATCCTGGGCTAGAATGAGAACCTACCTTGGAAAAACAAAGAAAGAAAGAAAGAAAGAAAGAAAGAAAGAAAGAAAGAGTGAGAGAGAGAGAGAGGAAGGAAGGAAGGAAGGAAGGAAGGAAGGAAGGAAGGAAGAAACAAACATATGCATCCTTTTAAGAATGTTAACAATGTTAACTGCTATAATTATAATTGAGACACAAGTTGGTTCTGGAGGGGCATTGATAGAAATGGAGGCAGGAAGGGGAAAGAGGAGGACCCTGCCGCTGATAAAGCTGAGTACGGCAGTCACCTTGTTGCTGGGACAAAGCACCCAACCAAAAGCCGCTGATGGGAGGAAAGGGTTTATTTTGTCTTACAGTGTCAGGGAAAGCTTCCCGATGGCAGGGCAAAAATGGCATGATCAGAGCCTGAACGTCACCTCTACAGGTAGAAAACAGCAGCAGGAGAGTGAATGAAACTCTGGCAAGGGGGAGCTGGCTTTAACACCCCTAAGCCCATCCCCAGCAGTGTACTTCCTCTAGCAAGGCCCCCCTTCCCAAATTGCCTGCAGCTGGGGACCAGCATTCAGAACACATGAGTTTATGGGGACACCTGATTCAAGCCACCACAGTGAGGAGAGGGAGAAGAGGGCTCTGAGTTCAAAGGACTGCAAAGTCACAGACTGAGTACAATAATCACTGCTTGAGGTCCTGTTCTGTGAGCAGATAGGTGAGTAAGACGTCTGGGAAAGTTCCTAGAGGCCACACAGTGAAGCAAAATCCAGACTGAAGCCAAGAGACTGAGTGCAAATCCCAAACTTCCTGTGTCCTAAGAAAAGTTTTAAGATTTCTTCATGCCTCAATTTTTACACTAGAAATACATACACATAGCTTAATGCCCTGCTTGACACTATATGATTAGCTTGTGGATGCCAAATATATTACCTTTCCTCTCCATTTGACATTATCACTGACTGATGAAAATCTTGCCCAGAATCTTCCTCAAGAAGTTTAATTCAGCCTTATCCCACATCATGAGTGGTCTTGACTCTGAGATGAGACTTGAAAGACGAAACCGTTCTACTATCCCAGTGCAGCAAGGCAAATGGGAGAGGGAAAATAATTTAGGGTAAGAAGTTGGCTTGCTCTTTTGTGGGTGCAAACAATGCAGTGAGGGACTGTGATTATTAGTGCTTAAAAGCACTTGCTTGGGCTGGAGAGATAGCTTAGCAGTTCAGGTGCTTGCCTGTGAAGCCTAAGGACTCAGGTTTGATTCCCCAGAAGCACATAAGCCAGATGCACAAGATGACATATCTGTAAAAGATGGCTCAGGCATCTGGAGCTTGACTGCAGTGGCTAGTGGTCCTGGCATACCAATTCTCTCTCCCCCCCCCCTCTCTCTCATACAAAAACACTTACTTGCAAAGTCTGCCTGCCCATGTGCAATTCCCTGACATACATGTAAAGCCAGACACAAAAAGTAGTGCATCTGTCTGGGATTTCCAGTGGCAAGACACCTTGGTGTACCACCCCCTTACATACATGAGCAAATTGATTAATTAAATCCTCACCTACAAGGTTTCCTAAAAGACAGATTTCTGTCAGAGTGCTTGATGACCCACCAAAGGTTAGTGGTAAGACTCTACTGCTGAAGAGACCTTATGTGGTTGACATGCAAAATAAAATGGCATGGCTGGAAGTTGGAAGAGAGTCAGTCCCCAGACAGTTAGCACGTCTAGTGCCAGAAGGTGCTACATGGGTGACTGGGGGAAAATGACCAATATCTGTCCAAGCAACGCATGGTCTAACTTAATTAGCAGCAAATAACTTGTTGTGATGCCCACACAAGTGCAGTAGCGGCACACAGCCAAGGTGGGGAAGCAACTGCTCTCAATTTGGCTAACTGATCCCCTCAGTGGTACGGGACCCATAGCTGGAGATGGAAAATAAGTCAGAACCATATCCAAACATAAGCCCACTCTCCAATATCAAGCTACCATCAATTGTGGGCTACAAGAGGGCCTACACCTATTAAATTCTCTATAAAAAAAGTAAGGGCTATCTCATTTGTCCTGGTGCTAACTTACTCTCCGTTGGAGAATCTGCTTCTCTTTTTCAGATAGATGTAGATCCTAAGGAGAGAGCCACCCCATCATACCTCAAAAGGGCCCCGGCTGCAACTAAGAAAAATTGGCGAAACAAGCAAGGGTGTTGTTTTCCTGATGAACAGGATACCAGCACAAGGGGGAAGGAGATCAACACAGAGAAAAATCAACTCCTACCAAATCAGGGAGCCAGAGCCTCAGAGGCTCCCAACACCTCATCACTGAAGCAGACCAAAAATGAACCCAACATGGCTCAGGGAAATTTTGCGGAAGAGGGGGCGGAAAGAATGTCAGAGCCACATGTTGGGTCATGATATGCAGAGACATTTATCTTACCCATAACTATGGGCTAACTCCACAATGCATGATCTGTATATCTCAACAAGGAGGGGCCAAGGGGAGGGGGTAGGTCATGGATGAGCCTAATAATGGTACCAAACTGACTTTATTTGCTGAATACAAAACTAACTAATAAAGAAAAAAAAGGAAAAAAAAATAAAAATAAATAAAAAAATAGACTTCCGGCCAAGATGGCGACCGCCTAGCTGCGCTGCAAATCCCGGGGAAAGAAAGATAGATGTAGATCCTAAGGAGAGAGCCACCCCATCATACCTCAAAAGGGCCCCGGCTGAAACTAAGAAAAATTGGAGAAACAAGCAAGGGCGCTGTTTTCCTGATGAACCGGATACCAGCACAAGGGGGAAGGAGATCAGCATAGAGAAAAATCAACTCCTACCAAATCAGAGAGCCAGAGCCTCAGAGCCCCACAACACCTCATCACTGAAGCAGACCCAACATAGCTCAGGGAAATTTTGCGGAAGAGGGGGCGGAAAGAATGTCTGAGCCACATGTTGGGTCATGATATGCAGAGACATTTAGCTTACCCATAACTATGGGCTAACTCCACAATGCATGACCCGTATACCTCAACAAGGAGGGGCCAAGGGGAGGGGGTAGGTCATGGATGAGCCTAATAATGGTACCAAACTGACAGTAAAAAATAAAATAAAAAAAAAATAAAAATGAAAAAAATAAATAAATAAATAATGCAAAAACTAAAAAATAAAAAAATAAAGTCCTCAGTCTTTATATCAACTGATATGGCTGAAATCACCAGAGAAGCCAGGAAAAGTTTCATTCATGGATTTAAGCCAATCATGCAATTTCCTTTTACTAATACCTAAAGAGTTTTCTAAGAAGAAACAAAATTCCTCTAAATGAAAAGTTTGTGCTGCAGCAAGGGTACATTTCTGTGCAAAGGGAATATTTTATGAGTTCCTTAGTTACTACTACTGCAAGAAGGATTTCCAACAGGTATTGGTACAGCTGGCCTAGAAGATATTTATGGTCCACTGAGAGTTGTAAGCAATGACTGTTTCTTTCCCAGAAAAAATAAGGTAGCAATTTCCTTTTAAATATTTTAGTATGTTATCATGACATGAATACACTTATAAGGCAAACAAAAGTATTTAAAGTGTTCTGTGCACAGAACTGGCTTAGAAAGGATGACCTTGGGAGTTGTAGAAGCTAGGCTAGAGCATATTGATGATTTCCTTGTATTTCAACCAAACTATATATATTTAAAAAAAGAGTTACAATAAAGTTGCTGAGCTGAGAAAATCATGGGCCATATCCTAAAGCAAAACAAAAAAAAAATGTAAACTTTGGAAAATTCCATTTCTCTCACTGTAAGTCTTATATACTTAATTAGTATTACCAAGCCCTAAAGGATTTAGTGGATAGCTGTTTGTGTGTGTGTGTGTGTGTAAGTATATGTCTCTAAGATCCAAAAGGTATGTGGACACAGTTTTAGCACCAGTAGTCACAGACCCCAGCGTCAGTGATTTTTCCATTAAAATAAAGGCTAACATTTGCCTGAGCTCAAAGTAAAGGGTGACAGAGAAAGATAAGGCTTTGTAGTCACAGCAGTTATGGTATAAACACTCTTCGTCAGTAAGGTGTGTATATATATATATATATATGGCTTCCAAATCAGAGTCCAGCACATGGTGGGCTGACAGGGTGGTAACCATTTTATTATAGCATTGTATTTCACCAATTCTTTTATGGGACAAAGACTATAGTTGTTTATGCATGTTAGCTTAATCCAGAAGCATAGTACAGAACGTTCTTATACCATTTCAAGCACAAGAGCTATGAGAGACTGACACAAGCTAATCTAGATAGTAATCTCCATTTTTAAGGAACCTGAACTAAAACATAATGCCAACACACTGTGATGTGTACAATTTGGCACTTTTAAAAAATTTTCTTGCTTAGGCAAAAAAAATAAAAATGGAATCTCTCAATATGTTCTTAAAAGTTGAGAGGTAAGAGTGATGAGGTCACAATAACTTCTAGAAAGAACTGCCTGTCAGTATGCTGAAACATTCTGAAAGTCTTAGAATAAAATCATAAGCAAGAATTTCTTCTGGAAATTATTTCTGCATTATGTCTGAACATCAGGATCATACAGACTGCCTTCTTTTAGCTGCATGAAAGTTTAATGTGCTCATCAATTACTGAGCTGTTATGTCTTTAAAGGTTCCTGGTCCACGTGTGTGATAACAGAACTGTCTCTGATGGGTTCCTTGGAGTTGGAAACTTACTAGACTGAAAATAAGGTGACTCCTGGCCAGTCAGCTTCCCCCTTTACTCCTACCAGCTCATTAAAATATCTCTGGTATGACCTCAGGATTGTGATACAGCTATTGCTAATTACACATATGGTAACAGGTAACATTTACTGAGCATTGACAATGTAGTCTAGGGCTTGATATTTAACCATCCATTTAATCCCCAAAGCAGACCTATGATATTCATTTTGTGGAGAAGTGAGACATGGAAACATTTGATCGTTTGTTCAAGGATATGGACTGGGGTGGAACACCAATAGGTCTGGATCAAGAGTCCCGCACTCAAGCCTTCATGGTTGTGCCACCAGAGGACACTTATTACCTTTCCTTCTGAAGCCAGAACAATTTTGGCTACCTCATTAAAGATTGATTGGGCTACCTGTAAGAAGAGCTATCAGGCTGGACAGATGGCTTAGAAATTAAGGTGCTTGCCAGCAAAGCCAAAGGACCAAGGTTCAATTCCTCAGGGACCCACGTAAGCCAGATGCACAAGGTGGCGCATGTATCTGGAGTTTGTTTCCAGTGGCTGGAGGCTCAGGTGCTCCCATTCTCTCTCTATTGCCCTCCCCCCGCCTTTTTTCTCTCTCTCTCCCAAATAAATAAATATAAATAAAAACTAAAAAAGGAAAAGCTATCATCTACAGAAATAATGAATCACACAGTGACACTTCTGTCCTCTGAAACTCACAGACCATTTTCTGAGCATCCTTGGTGAAATTAGCAGCAAATGGACAAAAGTAGACATGATCTCCATGCAGGGATCTGTCTGAGGTCATTTCATCTCTAAAACCTTAACTGAATCTTTAGGAAGAGATAATGGAACTTTTCTCAATAGCTTGATGACCTACATCTTGTGTTATATTTATTTAAGTATTTTAATTATTTACTGATTGTGTGTGAGACAGAGAGAGACAGAGAGAGAGAACAGGTGGGCCAGGGCCTCCAGCCACTACAAATGAACTCCACACACACACACACCACCTTGTGCATCTGGCTTAGGTGGGTCCTAGGGGAATCGAACCTGGGTCCTTAGGCTTTGCAGGCAAGCACCTTAACCACAAAGCAATCTCTCCAGCCCCCTGTGTTGTATTTTTGAAGATTAGGAAAAATAAATTGCTGGCCCTGGATTTGGTTAGCCAAGATGGAAAAAAAAATAATTTCTTGACTTAAATCAATAAAAAAGACAAATGAAGTTGTCTACCTTTAATTAACATTAGACCTGTATGATATAATTTGGTACATAGTAGCATACTACTGGCTAATACACACTGAATGAGATGGAAATGTAAAATATACACTGGATTTCCAAGACTTCTATCAGAAGACAATATAAACTTCTCAGCAATGTTTCATGTCAGTTGTATGTTGAAATGACATATTTGGCTGTACCAGATTAAAAATTCTATTAGAAATTGCAGTTTCCTCACTTCATTTTACACAACTTATTTTTCTTCTTCTTCTTCTTCTTATTAATAATAATTATTAACAATGTATTTTATATGGATACCTCATGTGTTGGTACCCTCTTTCCCTCATCCCTACCTCCATTCGGCTACCTCAGTGGGGTTGCTGGTATTTACAATGCCTGTAATTTTAAGTAAAATAAGTAACTAGCCTGAGACTTCTACTGGGGAGGAGTGGTTGGGAATTCAGTATGTAAATTAGAGACTGAGGACAATGATGTTGGGCATCATGTGATGGGAATAAAAATGGCAACCATATTTAGAGTAGCCCAGAGGGGATCCCAACGCTCAGGCTATTTTTCTAGAACCTGTGACTTTTCTGAAACAGCCAACTTAAAGGCCTTGTGACGCTTCTCTGCTGGTGTGTAGCATGTGAGTTTCAAAGATGAATCTAGGCAGAGAGGTAATGGGACAGATTATAAAGTTTACCTGAAGTATATCATTATTTCATCTGAAGAGCGACAGATGACAAGTGGAAAACAGAAACATGTACAAATGCTTTGGGACTTAAAAACTGCATTCATTTTTATCTTCCTTTGTTTCCAATTCTTGCTCGGTTTGACTTTCTTCGTTAAAGGAATATGAGATCAAATAGTTGTGATCTTTTCCCTTTCAGATCAATTTAATTTACAATAATCAAATATGTCAATGCTTAAGTTCATATCCTTTTTATTTTTGTTTTATTGACTGATTAATGCTCATATCATATTACTACAATAACCTTATTTTCATCTCCTTTCTCCCTCAGTTCTCAATTCTCCAAATAGTATGGATTCTGGAGAATTTCTAAAATCTCGATTGTTTTATTTTTCATGAATTGTAAAGCTGCCAATATCTTTAATCCTAAAGTAATAATTTAATAATAGTTAAGCCAAGAACTTTTAATATCAACCCAACCCAAATATTGGTTTTTCAAGGTAGGGTCTCGCTCCTATCCCAGGCTGACCTGGAATTCACTATGTGTTCTCAAGGTGGCCTTGAACTCACAACGATCCTCCTACCTCTGCCTCCCGAGTGCCAACTAATATTTTAAAGTGAAAATGCACACAGTCCATTCTTCAAGCACTAATTTCATTGGCATTTCACTGCAGGAGTCAGAGTGTGAGCCTGAAATGAGACCTTTGAGAAGTAGAGAAGGACAGACAGACAGCAGCCACACAGACCTCTCAGAGAAGGCGTTTTCGGTCTTCACTAGCAGATACCTTACTGCTTGCTAAGTACAGAATTTGCTATGGGGGTCAGATGGGACTCTGTAAAACAAAGGTTTGTCCAGGACATGATGAGCGATCTACATGGAGAGGTTTGATGAGTGGTTTTACTGTGAATATCACACACAGAATGACATGGGACCTTTTTTCTTGCTTGTGTCCTGCTAATATGCAACTGAGCATATTCAAGTGATAGAGGAGAGAATTTTTGAGAAATACTGACTTAGGGTGGCACCTCTCAAATTCTAGGAAAACACAAATGGGGTTTATATTATCAATATCTGAACCTTCATCAGCTACTTTTTCTGCCCTCTTTTATTGTTTTCTTTTTTCTCTTTTGTTTACAGTGAATCCATGTTTCCCTTAGAGGTCCCAACCTACCACCATCATTATAGCCTTCCACACATATTCCATACTTAGCAAAAGATTTTTGACATAATCATCAACCTTAACTGTCCACTCTATTTGTTTCTATTCATAAAATGGGCAGAAAAGATTTTTAAGAATATTTTTACTTAGTGGGGTGTGGTAGCACATGCCTTTAATCCCAACACTTGGGAGGCAGAGGTAGGAGGATCACCATGAGTTCAAAGCTACCCTGAAAATACAGAGTGAATTCCAGGTCAGCCTGAGCTAGAGTTAGACCCTACCTTGGAAAACCAAAATTATATATTATTTATCTATTTGTACACAGAGAGAAGAGAGACAGATAGAGAGAAAGTGGGCATGCCAGGGCCTCTGGCTACTCTAAATGAACTCCAGATGCATGCACCACTTTGCTTATCTGGCTTAATGTGGGTACCTGGGAATCAAAACTAGGTCATAAGACTTTGCAGGCCAGTGCCTTAACCGCTGAGCCATCTATCCAGCCCTAGAAATCATTTTTAACGTTATAAATATGTGTCTGATAATTTTATCTTCTCAAGGTGAGGGATATTGATATTTAACTGGGCAATTACGTGATACCAGGAAGGGTCATCCGGTTATCTTACTATTAAGTTTGGTGGCCAAACAGCATTCAAAGACACAAAGAGGGAACATGTGAGGTCATAGCACTAAATTAACATTACTACCTCAAAGCCACATCCAGGCATAGCCTCTTTGACTTACAATTCTCCACGAATGCAGAAAGTCCACGGAACTGCTGTTTTATTCTAAAGTGGAGGCAGCAATGTTTTCATTCCAAAATGTTCATGCACTCAGAGACTTACCACTCAGTAGGACATCCGTGAGCCCAGAGGGAAGAAAGCTAATTAACTGTCTCCCTGAAACATCACTTCCTCTTTGGAAAGTCTACAAGGGATCCATGGGCTTTGAATACATTCTCAAATGGTGTGTGAAAGAGATCCAAGTTCAACAATAAATATAATCAGCAATATAATGGTTCCCTCCAGCCCTTGGGGCCAAATGACCTGCATTTGAGGAGACGGATTTTGTTCATGTATTGTGTTAAGCCAAGCAGTTGTTTCCCATGGTGTGCTTCATCCCATGGTTATTCCTTCTATGAAATTCATGGTTGAATTTGTCCAGCTGCTGATTACTATTCTCATTTGCCTTAGTTGTAGTCACTTCTTTTTTTCTTTATTTATCAGTAATGGGTTTTATATGCAGTGCACAATCACAACAGTCAATGTCAGCCATAAATATTTGATGAACTGACCAATATCATTTTGGGAGTTGCTTATTGAGACATAGTGAGGGTCTTACAGAGCTAATGAAATGATGTACCGTGACATGAGGCAATGGGCGCTTCCCTCCTCTACATTAGCTGTATGTGTTCTTTGACTCAAGGAACCATTTTTATCATTATCATTACCTCATCAACTTGTCAAGGCAATAGGGGCTCTATAGCTCATGAAGTTTCGAGACGTACGAAGAGTTTATGAGCTACAGATGCATGCATGGTAGCCTTAAGAAAAGGGCTACAGAAGAAGATTTAGGAGGTGGAATTTGCACTCAGTTTTTGGAGAGAAGAGAGACTCATCCTCAGAGATGTCGTGGGTAAAAGAGTGAAGAAGATACAGAAGTACAAGTCCAAGACGGAAAGCAGCAGGACCAGCAGGTGAAGACGAGCAGGATAAAGGAAGAAGTGATTCTCAGTCCTGCTTTCAGCCAAACCTGCAGCTATAGTTGTTACAGGCAGACAAATCTCAGTTTTGAGGGGGTAAGGGGCTTGGCATCTGAGACACCTGTCATCCAGACTTGCTTAGCAGTGAGACGAGCTTTATAAATGCTTCTCCAAGCTGATCTGCTTTGCCTTCTGCACTCTGATTTCTGACCAAAGAATTCTACTCCAGCAATGCCCCATCAGGTGAACCTCAGATGGCCGATAGCACCACGTTCAAGTTGCACCCAGATTAACTAACTATGAGCTAATGTGTGAACCCCCTGAAAGCAAGATATACTCCCCTTTATGTTACCATTGGGAGGGGTTCTCCCCATGCCCCTCATTCTTTTTATGTGTACAACCATTTAACTAATATTCATTGAGGGGCCACCCTAGGCCAGGGTAGATCTGTGCTCTCAGAATTTATAATGCAGTTGTGGCACACAGCTATTCAATATAAACTAATAAATTATTTTTACTGTGATGTTAAGAATAAAATAGGCTCAGTGAGAAGTTGGAGTTACTATGGAAGGAACAGAGAATTAGCTATTTTAGCCGAATAGGAGAGGAGCTTGAAAAGGACTTTTTGAGGAGGTAATCTTGAATTCAGATTGAGATAAAGATCTGAAACTCCATGAAAGGGAGTAGAAGATAGTAGACATTACAGGCAAAGAGAATTAACATGCACAGATGCCCTGAGGTGAGACTGAGAAAGATGTGCTTGGCAAAAGCACGCAGTGAGAGAATGAGACTCCCTGGAGCTAGGGAGATGGGCAGGACCCACTGTTAAAGAATTCATCCAAGGCCACAAGGCCACACACAAGTAAACAAGCAGGAAGTGAGACACTTTACAGTTGCCCACGCAATGATGGGACAGACAGATGTTCCTTGAACTGCGGTGACATTTCAAAAGTACAGAAAAGAGAGAAAATGGCAAGTTTCTAAAACTCGAATGACTTCAGCAGCTAGTGTTATTAAATGCTGATCTCTCATTTTTTTTTGTTTAATTTTCACAATTTGACTAGCCATTTTCACGCCCACAAAGTCTAAACAAACCCTATAAACATACTTAGGTATCAGGAATGAAGTCAGAAAGCCCACGTAAGAGACATAATTGTGGGAACTCTATTGACCTACAGAATGAATGACATGCCTAATAGCATTCGGTATCATTAAAAAATACTTTGTAGACAAGAATGAAGCATACCATTAAAAAATACTTTGCAGGCAATAATCAAACACACGAGGAGGCAAGTGAAGCCCACAGATTGCCAATATGCAATGCTGAGCTAGAGAAAATAGCAGGAAATAGGCTGGAAATGAGAAAAATCCATAGACTAGAGTCTTGAAAAGTCAAAAAAGATTTATAACTCATATTATCATGAAACAATAAAAGAATATGTTTTATTAGGCAGCAACCCAAATGTTATCATACTAATAACAATAAAACAGTATTTATTACAGAACTTGTGTAACCTAACATGGAGGTAATGATCAAATGGACCAGATAATTACAGACAGGGACTGAAGAGCCATGTGTCCATATAATGAACAAATGTAGACATCCTCCCGGAGTCATTGACCATCCACTCTGCCTGAAGGAATTCTCACTCCTCACAAGGCACTCAACTGTTAGAAGTTTTGTTCAATTTGATCTATTGTTTTGTGGTGGTAATTATTTGCCTCCTTGGAGCCTGACATTCTTAGATCTCTATTCTGGAGCCATTTCTGAGTATATACTTTATACCACATAGAACAATCTTAATGCCTTTTCTACCTGTCAGCACTTTAGATATTTAGATAAAGTGACTGTGTTATTATCCTTTCTAAATAAGTCTTCCTTCTCCCAGGTAAGTATCTTTATGCTCAACTATTCCTCAATCTTTGTTTCTAAAACCTACTACTGTGTTTCCCTTTTCGTTGCTGATACAAAGCACCAGACCAAAAGCAGCTGATGGGAGGAAAAGATTTATTTGGCTTACAGTCCTGAGGGGAAGCTTCATGACAACAGGGACAGCATGGCATGAGCACAGGCTGGACATCACCTTGGCCACAGCAGGTGGACAACAGTAACAAGAGAGTGAGCTGAGTTCTAGAAATGAGGAGCTGGATATTACACCCCACAAGCCTGCTCCCAACAGCACCCTTCCACCAGCAAGGCTTCACTGTCTGCCAAATCCCCAGCAGCTGAGGACCAATCATTCACAACACAGGAGTCTATGGGGGACATCTGGTTCAAAGCCCCACACCTACCATCCCAACAGCCCTCCTGGGAGTATTCTCCAGTTTGACCCCTGCCCTTCCTAAGGCAGTACCCACAGAGAATGCAACATCACTAGCTGACAAGACCTATGTTGTCTTTAGGCACCCTTTTCTAAGACCGCAGCAGCAGGGATGCGGGTCTGTTTGCTGAGCTCGGTCTGTTGCTGCTTCTGCTCCTTACCGTGGCCCTCCAAGGCTGTCTGCTGTCTGTCATGAAGAGATGCATAATCTAAAGCGACTTATTATTTCATCAGGGTAGAGAATGGTGCTCCTCACACCCCATCGTTTCTTATTAAAATCTCTGTCTGATGGATACTAACTTAGTTACACCTGGTACCAAGGATACCTGAGAGGCGCTCTGTGCCCTCTTGTGCCTCCTCATAGACATTCACTTACTATGCACTCCAACGAGAGAAGCAGTTTTGAACAAAAAGAAAGGTGAACCTGCAACGGAGTGCTTAAAAGGCAGAGAGAAAATTGGCAAGACGGCCCTGAGAAAGGGTGCTGGATGAGCATGTCGAAACCCAGGTTAACCCTTACCCAGCACGGCTATAATTTAATCACAAAATCAATAATCATGATGAGAACTAGCTACCTGGGATGGACCCATCCCTGAAATCAGACTTTAGGTACACTCTGTCATTTAACATCCATGACAGAGTTTTGGAATGATAGGTACTGATATTTCCATTTTAAAGATAAGGAAATGAAGACACAGTGGTCACTAAGTGACTTGATTGACTTGACCCAACTCACTGCTGCCTAGTACAGAGCAGTGAACTCTGAACCCAGTACCGCTTACTTCCCGAGTTTAATCTCTTTGTAATCTTGTTCCACTATCTTTAGTGGATGGTATCTACACTACACCACGAGCTACCATTGACTGTAAAGGGGAAATAAAACAAACAAACAAACAAACAAAAACTATTAGGGTGATCTCCAAAATCCAAGAGAAGAGAAAAAAAAACCACATGCTATGCACAGTGTTGACCCCTATGTTGTGAACTGGGCTGAAATGAATCCTTGCAGCTCTTGTTAATAACACACTGGGAACATAAACAAGGTTTCAAGGTGACTTACTGGCCTAAATAAACGGTGTTTTCAAGTACTTTAAATATTACTCAAGGAGAATTTGCTTGTATATAAATCATGTGCTAATTTATTCATTAAAATACCCTGTACATGGCAACATTTTATTAACCCTGGTTTATGGTAATAAGATCAGTATGTGTATTTTTAATGTGTCTCTATGTAATTACTCCATAATTCTGATTTTTTTTCCCAATACACACTAGGTCATTTCCAATCCTCCACCTGCAATCCACATCCGATGAAGGTGAGTTCAAATAGAGCTGTAGAATGGCTTTAGACAGCATACATTGTGCATGGACTCTATTCCCATACCTAGCTATGTACCACAATCACCTGTTATTTTTGTACGTACTGACTAATTCCCACATGTCTTTGCCATCTCCTCTAACATCTGCTCTCAAGACAGAATTCCTGGAAATGAGATTGTCAGGAACTGGTTCACAAGCCGGCATTCAAGTACCGGTGACCACACAACTTCTTCCCTCCCAAGTACACTGACATTGTTGGAAAACACAAAATAGTCGATACCAGTCACATCAAGGGACTCAGTGAATCCCAGAAAAGTTAGGGATAAATTTAATTATAAAGTGCTAACCTCTTCTCTTTATTGACAGGGTGTGAGTAGCCATAGGTACTGTAGGTAGTGTCTTGCTCTCACCCAGGCTGACCCAGAATTTACTATGTAGTCTCACACTGGCCTCTAACTCAGCAGTTCTCCTATCTTGGCCTCCTAAGTGCTGGCGTGCCTGGGTGAACAATCATTTTAACATCCAGTTACTAGACAGGCTGACATCCCATGAGCACACACAGAGAAATATAGATGATGTGATCATTGGAGACCAATTGAGGGTTCTCAGGTAGGTTTACTTGGCAGAGCCAAAGGATATATAACCACAGCAAAGCATTTAATTAGGGATGGAGAGATGGATTAGCCCTTAAGGCATTTGCCTGCAAAGCCTAGCAATCTGGGTTCGATTCCTAATACCCATGTAAAGTCAGAGGCACAAAGTGATACATGCATCTGGGGTTTGCAGTAGCAAGAGGTACTGACACATCCACATTTCTCTCTCTCTCTCTCTCTCTGCTTTCAAATGAATAAATAAAAGTATTCTAAAAACAACATTTAATTATGAAAATTATTTTCACAGGTCTGCGTCTTCAATTTGGCACCCTTGGTATCCATTACCAACCAATCAAAGCACTTGTCTTTGTTACAGTCAAAACGGACCCACAGTCATTTTCAGTCAAATGCCAGAGCCATTTGTGAAGCTCTGGCAGGCATAGAACATGTCTTCCCTTCTTTGTTTAGGACAAGCACGGAAACTAAAATCCCTCATTTTCTTTTCCAGCGCAATCCATCACACACAATATATCCACACAGGGCAGATGACAGCAGGATGTTCTCATAGACAAGATCTTAGAGCAGCCCTTGCACATTCCAGCCATGCTGATTTCACATTAATATCGTCAATGGGAGGATCCAGCAACCAGTCAACTGCTACAATGTTTCTATACATGAGTTAAATTCATACCATTCAAACCGACCTAATCTCTGTTCACGAAAATTCAAAGTTCCACTGTGAATGAGCGATTTTTGAGGCGACCAGCTCAGCTTTAAAGTGTGTTATAAACTGAGTGTAGTATTTGACTTCGCAAATCACGTGCCAGTTTATCTTATGTCTATTTCCACTGGTGGCACAGTATATTTTCTTCTGTGTAGATTCTGGATCATATACATCCCTACACAAACGCTCAGTGTCCCAGTAAATATGAAAGAAAAAAAGCCGGAGGGACATCTGGGTTTCACAGGAAAAAAATATGGTCACTGTGTTTCATTTATATTGGGTATGCCAAGATGGGCACTGTTAGTGCCTTTGGCTCTGCTGCCTCAGGTTACACTGGGTAGAATTCCATCTAAGACCATGTCTAGAGTGACACCTGGTTTATCCGGTTCAACTTCATCACCATGACAAGCCCTGTGATCAAATAACAAGATCAGAAAGGGCAGGCTCACCTCATCATAGATGCTGTCATTCCTGCGGAAGTCTCCAGCCTTTCTGGGGAGAACGTGGACATGCACGTGCTGAAAATGCAAGAGAAAAAAAGGAAAACGGTGAGCTTAGCTCCCTTTTATGGTTTCAGACTTGACAGTGACGCGCTCATGAAGCCAGTTAGTCCACGGTGGAAGACGATCTTCACCTTCAGTAACTGTATCTGCCATGGGCTGAGAATAGAGAGGGAAGGCAAGAGGGGACAGCTCGGTGGCATCCGTGAGCCGGCGGAGTACTTTGGGGGCTCTGTGGAATTATTCAGAGTCGTCAGTCTTGGTTCTAGTTAGCCGGCACTTTGAAGTGACAGTGTGTCTTCGGAGACAGCCGTTGAGACACTGAAGCTGACGAGAGATCAGAATTGGCCCGCGGAGAACTGCCTCGGTAACTTTTGATTGAGAGAATAGGGAAAGTAGTAGATGCCAAATTAAAGAAATCAGGGCTTCGAGTGAGAAATCATATACTCATCACATGAGCAGTTCTTCATTGACTAACATTCCATTTGCTGTGATAAGCAAAGCCCTGTGTGTGGTACTATTTCATTAGCTGCACCAAAAACTTATGCTCTCAAGGAATCTCCATTTCACGGAGGAAGAAATCAATGCAGGGCTTGAGAGATGGCTTAGCAGTCAAAGGTGCTTGCTCAGAAATCCTGCTGGCCCAACTTCAACTCTCCAGTATCCACATAAAGCCAGATGCGCTCTGGGGAACATGTGTCTGGAGTTTGCAGAGGCAAGAAGCTATAGTGTGCCCATTCTCTCTCTTTCTCTGTCTCTCTTACAAGTTCCCGCTCTTTCTCTTTCTCTTTTTTTTCTTTCTCACATTGCTCTCTTACTCTCTGTTACATATGCTCTCAGTCTCTTCTCTCTCTCACACACACAATGCTCTCTTACTCTCTCTTACCTATTCTCTCAGTCTCTTCTCTCTCTCTCTCTCTCTCTCTCACAATGCTCTCTTATGCTCTTACATATTCTCTTACTCTTATCTCTCTCTCAAACACACAATGTTCTCTTATATATTCTCTCACTTTCTTCCTCTTAAATAAATAAATAGAATCAAGGTGTCAAGGTGAAGGCAGGTTAGGGTTCCACAGGAAATGCTATAGTCAGGACAGGAAGTGAAATCTCTGGTTCTTGTCTCTTTCTTTCTCTGAAATCTTTTGAACAGCCATTTCCCTAGTGTACTGAAGCCACCAGGTAATGTGAACTAGCGTCAGGTTTATGCAGAGATAATGAACGAAAGCTCCCAGCTTGTCCAGGTCAACGTGTATTTTCGAGACCAAACTGCCACTGGAGCATTTTACTTCACTGATGGTGTTGACAGGGTCTCTGCCACAGTTAGGCCTTCCTCCTGTCCGTGGGCTTTGTTTCTGTGTTCATTGTGGAGCACACAGAAGGGTAGGAAAAGGGGCACCCTCGGGCAGGGAGAGATGCTCAGTGGTTAAGGCACTTGCCTGAAAAATCAACTGCCTAAGTGTGGACAGGGAGAAAGAGGAGCAAGCCACCTTCCAGGCTATGCTCACGTCTTCTCGAGGACTGCGGTTGGGCTGGAACCCCCACAGGCTTCTGGGGAACAGAAGATGAGGTATCCCTGTGGCTTTGTGTACAAAGAAGGGGAAAGGACCAGCTGGGGAGACACGGGCCAGGGGTAAGTCTGCCCCAGGTGGGGCAAAGCGGAGAGGCGCTCCCCCTCCGCCTCCTCACACAGTGCTGTGTTTCTGCCCGATCACCCTCCTGTCCGCAGTGAAGCGGGGCGTAAGCACACTGAAGTCACCCAGGCTGAGGGAGCCAAGAGAGGGAGAAACAAGGAAGTAAAAAGAAATCACCCACCACCATCCAGGAACCAGCGTCTTAGGAGAATGTTGGGCAGTGTGGGCTCAAGGCAGAAATTAAGTGTGTTATTTATTTGCAAGCAGAGAGAGGGGAGGGAGGAGCGGGTGCACCAGAGCCTCTAGCCACTGCAAACAAACTGCAGAATGCATGCACCACTCTGTGCATCTGGCTACGTGTGGAGACAGGGGGAATCAAACCCACATGGTCAGGCTTTGAAACAAACACTTGTAACTGCCTGAGCCATTCCCACAGCCCCCCGACTTAAAATTAAGACTGCAGTGGCCACTGACAATTTGCTCACACTCCAGTAGATAACCTCCCACCCATGCTCATGTAGGCACTCCTAACTAAACTCAGTGGGTCACAAAAGGGGAGGGGGAAGACCAGAAAGTAGGAACAACTACAGGAGAGGAAGGAGATGAACAGGAGTAGGAAGGAGGGGGAGGAGAGTAGCAGGGTAAATATGATCATAATGCACTGCATTTCTGTGGGAAGTTCCCAAAAAATAAAAATTCAAAAGACCTTAAAAGAAAGGTGGGGATTAGCACAGAACCCAGAGACAAGGCCCCCTCCCTTCACGTGCTGCTGTCCTTTTGTTGTTTCTTCCCGTTTTTCTCTTTCTTTTTTAAGCTCTTTTTTCCCTCCAGACCCACTGTTCCTCCCTTTACTCATTACTCATAGTCAGTTGTCCTCCGTCAATGCTCTGTGCTCCAACCACACAAGGGTGCTGACCATACAACACCTCTTCAAGCGAGGTGTTACCTTGCCACAGCCAACCTATGACTGGGCATTCTTCTCTCTAAAGGGGGTTGAACATTGCTGCATCACCAGGTTAAGAGGATCACACCTGGTCAGCATGTCTCTCATACTACTGAGCACACAGTATACAATCTTTTACCTGCAGAGGGGTTATCCTGACTATTAAAAAATATATATAACCTGATAACCAAATAGTGGGCGTATTCAGCAACTGACGTTTATACTACCAAGGATGACACTTGAGACCCTTCAATGGGGCACTGATTAAGCATCTCTTTTGTCAAAGTTTGTTTGTCCTGTTTCCACACACCCCTTTGCAAACTTCAGTGCACAGTTGAAGACTGTTAAAAATGTAGAATGTGAGCCAGGCATGGTGGCACATGCCTTTAATCCCAGCACTCGGGAGCAGAGGTAGGAGGATCGCCGTGAGTTCGAAGCCACCCTGAGACTACGTAGTGAATTCCAGGTCAGCCTGAGCTAGACTGAAATACTACCTCAAAAAAATAGTAGAATGTGGGCTAGAGACATAACTTAGTAGTTAAGGCAATTACATCCAAAGCCTAAGGACCCAGGTTTGATTCCCCAGTTCCCACATAAGCCAGATGCACAAGGTGGCAAAAGCATCTGGAGCTCATTTTCAGTGGCATGCCCATTATGCCTCTCTCTCTCTCTCTCTCTCTCTCATAAATATATAAATAGAAAACCAGTGTTGTATTTTAAAAATTCAGAATGCCAGGACCTCTCAAATTGCCTTTTTAATATGTTCCCATGTGATGCTGTAACTGCTAATCACAGACCATCCTTTGAAAACCACTGGCTAAGACCATTCATCATGCCCCTAAGCCTGCTGCTGTCAAATGTACCAATGGACACACCAGTGTTATTCCCTGTTTGACTCTCCTTTTACATTATGTGGTGATCTATTTCCATGTGCTTCCCTGGCTTCTTGGATGGTGACCAGCTCCTTGCCTCTCCTTAGTGACATGCCCATAAATTCTGAGACTAGAGGCCTATCCCTTACCTTCTGCATTCAAAGATCAGAGCCATTTCTGTCGGCTCTGTTACCCTAGTCCTGGAAATGCCAATCTTGATCGGTGTCAACCATTTGAAACCCCATGACACAGTGGGAGAGTTTGTCAGCTTGCTGTTCAGGTGAGGTTTTCTCTCCCCCAAGGAAATAGATCTCAACTTAGTCTGATATGCTGACATAAGTTCTTAAGAGAAAACCTCATCTCAGAATTCAGACAACCCGGCTGGCATTTCAGAACAGAGAAGTCCAGTTTAAAAACCAAACCCAGTCTAAAGCTTTCTCAGGACTCAACTTACCAAGACAATAAGTGTATAAACCAGGAGATGGGGCTGAGAGATGGCTCAGCAGTTAAAGGCACTTGCTTGCAAAGTCTAATGTCCCAGAGTTCGATTCCCTAGTACCCATGTAAACCCAGACACACAAAGTGGTGCATGCACCTGGAGTTTGTTTGCAGTGGCAAGAGGCTCTGGTGTACCCATATTCATTCATTTTTTCTTTCTTTCATTCACTCTATCTGTCCTCTTGCAAATAAATAAAACTATTATAAATAAGCAAACAAACAAACAAATGAAGAAAGGTTAAGTTCCAGTAGCCTGGAGAAGAATCTCAAGAAAGACAGAACCATCCATCATATTAAACACTGTTGGCTTCAGGAAAATTAAAAGAACAAAACTGCAAAGCCCATAAAAAAATGCTTAGCCTCAGGAGTGAGTAGTAAGCTGCCAGTCAGATCTACACTGAGATACCTCTTGGTGCACACCAGGATGTCTGTAATCACAGAGAGACGGTGGTGAGGGCTGGTGACACAGAGAGACGGTGGTGAGGGCTGGTGACAATATGGAGATCTGGAACCCTCAGGCACTTGGGGTTGGAGTGGAAAATGATACAGCTGCTGCTTGGCAACGCCTCAAAATGTGCAACGCACCAAATGACCTGAGAATGTGTTCCTGGTATATACCCAAGAGAACGGAAACCAGATATGCACATACAACTTGCGATGCATGTTTATAGTGGCATTATTCACAGTCATCAAAAAGGAGAAACAACTCAAAGGACTGTCAACTGATGAATGGTATGTCAAGACAACTGAATATGATTTGGCCCAGAAAGGACTGAAGCACACTAAATGAAAGCATTATGCTGAGCCAAAGAACTCAGATACAAATGTCCGTAATCCTATATGATTCCTATTATGAAATGAACAGATGAGACATTTACAACAGTAGGAAGAAAGATGAGTGGTTGCAAGAGCAGAATGAGGTGTGACTGCTTAATGGGAACAGGTTATACATTAGGGATGATGAATATTACATAGAGGTGACGGTCAGACAATTTTACAGTGACAACAAATACCATGAGGTGTTATATGTTAATAGTATGAGTCATGTAAAATATATCTCAATGAAGTGATTGTTGAGAATGGGAAGAGTAGAAAGAGAGTGAGTACTGACAACACATCTTCAGTTCCGCCTCCTCTGTGGTACCTTCGCATCTCCTTCCTCCTGTGTGGTACACCTCTACATCTCCTTCCTTTTCTGTGGTACCTCTGCTTCCCCATACTCTTCTTTGGTACCTCTTCTTCCCCTTTTATAGTTTGGCATGTGTGTGTCTCATATTCACCTGAAAGTGGTCAATGTAGTCAGAATGATACAAACTGTCCTCAGTGTAATATTTGTAATTCAATCATTAGAGATAAAAGCATGGGGTGAAGGGGAGGTAAAGCTAGAGAGACTTCCTCCTTCATAAGTAGCAGTCTTCCACCTAAATTACATGCCTGTGAACTCTTCTACTCTACACCTGCCCAAACGCAGTTTCAGAAAAAAAGCATCTGGCTCTAAAAAAATAACAGAAACACCACTGGATAATGCTCTCTCAAAGGTGCCCATGCCCTAATCCACTAGCAATGACAATGGCAAGCAACATTATAGTGAGGAACTAAACCAGCAGATGAGTTAAGTTTGCTTACCAACTGATCTTAAAATTAAGAATGTACCTCAAAGCCATCACAAGTGTCCTTAAAAGTGGAAGACAGTTAATAGTACCAATATTCTGTAATTTGTGCTCAGAGGACATGAGCAAGAACATGAAAATCAAGTTACAAACTGGAAGATTTATTTCTAGTCATATATTGATGAAGGACTTGTATTCACAATACATAATGAGCTATATAAGAACAAAATGGGACGGAATTCATACCTAGTAATGAGAACCCAGTCAGAAGCCTGTATCTAGGAAGACCTTAGATGCTAGGCAGAAGATTCCACTGTTCTTTGGCTGACATGGAGTGGTATAGCAATCAAAAAGTCTTCTAGGGCTGGAGAAGGCTTAGCAGTTAAGGTGCTTACCAATAAAGCCAAAGGACCCAGATTTAATTCCTTAGTACCTATGTAAAGCCAGATGCACAAGGTGCCTCATGCATCTGGAGTTCATTCGCAGTGGCTAGAGGCCCTGTTGTGCCCATTCTCTATCTGCCTCTTTACTCCTATCTCTCTTTATCTCAAATAAATAAATAAAATATTATTCAGAAAGGCTTCTAAATGTCTATGCTTATTCCCTTTGATCCATGCTACTCTCACTCTTGGTTATAGAATCTGCTTTTTACGTATAGAGGTGACTATCAGGGAGACACAAGATCCATCAGTATGACACATAAACAAAGTTGCCTGCCTAGCATAAGACAAGTAATCTCTACCACATCTTCCAGGGCCCAGGAGAGATTACACAGGGAGTGGTGGATTAAATATGAGTGTTGCTCTCACTGCTAGCCTGAGAACCTCCTCTGGGGAGATGGCAGTAGACACTGAAGAGATTCAAATCTCATCAGAGCAGAAAATCAGCGACTGCTGAACACAAGACTAACTAAAGGAGACTTCTAACACACCCTCTGAGGCTCAGGGAGCATTGTGCCATAGTTTACATTATTGAAAGGTGATTGAATCTGTGTGCGTAGCCTAGCTAGAGGAAGAGGGTCACTAGGGATGTGCCTTTTCTCCCAGACCCCTTCCTCTCCTCTTCTCGTCTCACCTCTCCTCTCCTTCTCCCTCCCCCACGCTCTCTCTCTCATTCCTGGATGCATGAACAACTTTGTACCTCTACATCCTTCTGCCAGGATGCTGTGCTTCACCACAGCCCAGAGAAAAAATGGTATCACTTGACCATAACCTCTGAAACCATGAGCCTAAATTGATCTTCCCTCACCTAAACTGTTTCTCAGGTATTTGGCCACAGCAATAAAATACAAATACAGATGACCTGATTTTTTTTTTTTTTATTGTAGACTGTATGTATTTTTTTCTTGTCCGCAGAACACTTCATGAAGAAAATATTATTTTTTCAATTTTACAAATGAAGAAAATAAGCAAACATTTTTTTTTCCCATAGCAAGACTCACAGTATGTCTTTGTGTCTATTGCTCCTTCCATGAGATTTTGAGAAAGTCACAAAATCTCTCAACTTGAAATAGGCAAATATATTTTTATGATAGGATTATTTTCATTTGCTGATTGTTAGAGGAAAATAGAAAATATGGGACAGAAAAATACCTGTGAGAAAATCACGAATATTCAGTTATTCTCATGACCAAGCAATCAGACTTCCTTTCAGAGGGATACAAATAGAAATACTTCCTCATGCCTCCACTTCCAGAAACAAACTCTGACTCAAGGACAGAGGTGCAGGAAGCTTACCATGGAGGTGACCTTTAGACACATCAGTTACGGAGTGTGGGTCAAAGACAGGAAGAATGAGCCCCTAAAGACTGTGTTATCCAGAGCTATTTTCCAGTGTGAATGCAGCTTGGAGGATTCTAGAAGGGGTTCTAAATCATGTACCTTGTAGAAATCCCACACCAAGGGTCAAGAAATTGGGATGCATACATGTCAACTATCGTCCTCATTGGTTGAAGACAGCACCTAGAGAAGAACTGAGAGCCTAACTTTTTCCTTGGCCCAGAGAATAGTCCACAACTAGGCCAGATGAAAATGTGTGCATCCACAGGGCCATGGGGCCAAGATGATGAGGGTATAGCAGAGACCCTATTTATAGGAAGAGATGACTCACTTCTAATATAAAGAATCTCATAATATATTGCTGGGTTGAAGGCTTAGTCTCCTTTAAGTGGGTGAGATAACAATCAGATAAAGGCGACATCTGAGGTTTTCAAAAGTGCCTGCAGTTCTCAGAACAAGCTTGGGGCATCCAGGAACAATGTATGATGGGAACAACAGCCTTTACTTTCCCATACCTGATTCAACCAAAGCAGATGGAACTGTGATCTTCCATACTGGAATTCCATGTAAAGTTTCAGGAGCAGAAGGAAGTCTACTACTAACAATAACAACCAAACCTAAAACCCATAAAAACACAAAAGATTAGAATTAGAAAATGTTAGGAAGACACCCAAAGAATCTAATTCATTCATTTTACAGAACAGGAAAGTGACTCTTCTGAGACCAATAGCAAACTAAATGTAGGGCTAGCACTGAAATTCCAGACCTCGATTTATCTTCCACAACTTCTGACCAAATCTCACTATCCCACTCCTCTGGTCTCCCAAAGCTCCACAGAGAAGGTGTGTGGGGGGGGGGTATAAATTGTAGAAATATTCACCAAGGTCCAGGCTGACCTCTGTCTCTTACCAGGTGACTATTTTTAATACATATTTTTATTTATTTGCAAGGAGAGAGTGAGATAGGGAGGGACGAAGGAAGGAAAATGGGAATTATTAATTAACTCCAGATACATGTGCCACCTTGTGCATCTTGCTTTAATATGGTTACAGTGAATCAAACCCAGGCCATGAGGCTTTGCAAAAAACAAGCGTCTTCAATTGCTGAGCCATCTTTCCAGCCTCCCTACTCCAGGTGATTTTTTTTTTTTTTTACTTGATTTCATCATCTGTCATCTTCCACGTGGCTATCAAACCAGTATCCTAACTTATGGGCTTACTATGCAGATTATAGGCCAAAGCTGACTGAATGTGTAACCATCTTGATGATGACTATACCTCATGGCTGTGGTCTGAAGACACTGTCGAAAAGCTGCTTCTGTTGGAAACTGGAAGTTTTGGTTCTGACTCGACCTGCCCTGAGTATACCATGTTCAGGGATTATTGTTACCCACAAAGCTTTGTTGGATTTTACCTTTCTGGATAAGAGGAGGCCTCATCCTGCCACCACATTCCGTCTCATCATGAAATCACTGGATGCCACTTCTTTGTAAAAGGAAGGTCCCGAGAAATGATGCTTGCAGAGCTTTGAGGAAACCACAGCATGGCCCACTGAGGAATCAGAGGCATGCTGTGTTGAAACCCAAAGACCTAGGTCACAGAGGTGGCCTCTGACCCTGTCATCAATGAATTCCTTCACTGAGAATATTGGCAATACTCAGACAGCTGACTTGCTTTCCACAAGACAGAGGAAACATAGACTCTCCCATGTATGCCAACTGTCTCAGTCATTGTGAGAAATTTAAAGAAAAAGAAAAAAAAAAAAAAACAATTCCGTTAAAACAGAAAATCCATGAATTTGTCAAGACCCCATTGAATTTTGTGGCTTAACAATTGTGTTTTGAAGCCAAACATCCCTGGCAGGGCTCCAGTGGTGTTATAATAATATATCATGAGAGAGATGACGCTCTCATGATGTATGGACCCCATACATCATCTAAGCCCCACAGACCTGATGATGTATTACGCCCAACCACAATGAGCTTAGTTTAAAGCAGCTTTGAGCAAACAGCCAGTCTTAAATTGGCAATTTTCTAAAAATTAAGGTCTTTTCAAGTCATTGGAAAGTGAGGTGAGATAATATGAAGCTGTATCAAAGTGTCACTGGAGTCCAAAAGCCTGGCACCGTATCTCTGTCCTTTGGCTGGAAGCTCACAAGGTGTAAATAATTGTCAGGCTGTTTTTCAATTCCTCCTTGGTGAGAGCAGAAGCTTGGGAAAGTGAAGAGACCCGAGAAGAGTGTGTGTGCATCTCTTATGTCCATCATTCCTCCGTCGTCTGTAATGTGAGCGTGTGCGTAGCTCACCGGTCCCCGAGTGCTGGCTGCACGAGGCGCCGTGGCAGGCACTGGACGAAGCCAGGAGCCGTTATTTGTGTTTCCTTTGTCGTCAGAAGGTCTTTCACTGAAAATGTGGAAGGAAACGAGCAGACACAGAGACAAAAGTCTTCCTTTCCCATCGTTCACAGACTTGAAAAAAGGGTAGAAAGGAAGAAAGCAGGCTTTTCAAACATTTATCTATAAAACCCAGGAATCTCTGATGCAAGATAAGAAAACCAAGGTGATGACATTTGAGCTTCTCGTGTAGAGGTGGAAATGGAAGCCACGCTTACTTCTTTGTCACCCTTCCTACTTTAATGATGCATTTATGAGGGTTTAGTGTGGCTTATAAGAACATACCCCCATAGTTTGAAACCCTCTCCATTTGGAGGGGGGGCAAAACAATCACTATAAATTAAGAGAGCAGGTGTTGGAAGAACTTTTTGTCTTTTATAAAAGTCTCACTGCAATAGGCAGAACAATATGAGAAATCTCCCTACTGTTTGTATAATCGACTCCAGGAGCAATACCGAGAGACAATTGCATTCCAAGAGTTTTCTCCCATCTTCCTTTCCCAGGAGCATTAGAGGAAAGAGCAGTGGGAGAGTTAAGCCCCATGGAGAGAAACAGCTATCTGGGTGTGAGGAATAAATGTGGTCTCCCACTGTCCTGTGTGTCGTTTTTCAATCTTTCAGATTCCTTGAGCAGATTCTAACTCTCAAATGACTATAGATTTTGGCATCCACACCTCTTCCAAGTTCCAAGGTGTAAAACCATTCACTGCCCCAGTAAAGGCCCAGTCTCCTTTGCTCTTATAATAATGGGTTAGCATATAACCTGGATAACAAAAAATAGATTAGTGATTGTATCCTCTAGTCCTCTGAGGCTGGCAGGAGAGTGGTGTGACTGAGGCAGGCTTTATATCTGGAGAGATGTGGATCCTCGTATGGGATGTGAAAGGAATCAGGTTTGCTGTAGAGAGAAGACTGACTTGTACTTTAATATACTCTTTAATAGAAGGTGAGGAACTACCCACCATTTCAGATTTATCATTAGTTGTATTAGCTCTCACTTTATGTGAGGGCACTATCTGCTAAGAACTATGCTGAGCTATAGATGCATGTATGTAAACACGTATACCCTCACAAAAACACTATAACTTAGAAATCCCTTGTCTCTCTTTCTCTCTCTCCCCCTCTCAGGATTCAGTAAATAGTACAAGGTCAACCAGCTGATCAAAGTGCCAAAGCTGAGATTCTTGGTCAGAATCACAAGATGCCAAATCTGACTTCGTCACACTTCTTTCATGTTAACTGCTAGCTCTGTGTCCTGGTTAAGCTCAAAGAGTCTAGGTTTATGGGTTGGGGAGATTGCTCAGTGGTTAAAAGCTCTTGCTTGGTTTTTTTTTTTTTTCACTCTCAGCAATAGGCCAGAACCATTTCTTTTACTTTAAAATGTTCTATGTTGGGTGATAATTTGTATAGTCTCCCCCATCTAGAATTGTATTTCATGCTGGACATTGCTATTTGTACTGATTCTAAGGATTCTTATCTGAATTTAGGGGAGAAGTGAAGAAGAAAAGAGAAGTAGGAAGGGTGGTTCTTGTCCAGTTCTTAAAGAATAGGCCACTATATCTTTAATAGATGCAAATATGCTCAATTAAACCTCAGTACGTTCATGGCATAGCTTTAGAAGAGAAATGTTTCAGATGAAAACAGGTCCCCTCAAGGTCTACAGAAATATCCTTAAGCTGCACTAGAAACTTCTCAAGTTGAGTATTTTTAGTTTATTATCATAATAAGAAACAACAAACAGTAATAGTGGTTGTTACTATATGCCAGGCATGGAGATAAATGCTTGATCTGTAATATCTCAGTGATTTATCATGAAAACTGAGATACCATGTCATCGAAATTGTCATCATTTACCTGTGAAGAAACCAAGATCTATGGGCATGGAGTGACTAAGTCTGCCCAATTCCAGAGCCAAAGTGTGATGTTCCAGTAGAGTTAGACTAGCAGGACTTCTAAACCCTTCCTCCCCCACACACTGTTCCTTCCTGGGACATTAAACCCTGCAGCAAGAGTTTGTGTGAGGGAACAAATTTATGAAAAGGTTGGACTGGAGACATGGTTCAGCAGTTAAGGTGCTTGCCTGCGAAGTCTAAGGACCCATGTTCGACTCTCCACATCCCATGTAAGCCACACAAAGACACACAAAGGTGAGGCAAGTGCAAGGTTGCACATGCCCACTAGGTGGCACAAGTGTCTGGAGTGCAATTGCAGCTGCTGAGGCCCTGGTATGCCAATTTTCTCTCTCTTTCTCTAAGATAAAATAAAAGATTTATGAAAAGGTTGACAGCAGTCTTTCTGGATATGTTGTGCTCTCTTTTGGCTCATGATTGTTGCTTAGAGACATAACAGGTCTAATTCTTAAAACTCATTTGGAAGACAGTGAACTTTTAGCCATTGTCCTTTCAAAAGCTGACAAACTCAAGCGTGATGGCCAAAACATGATAACTCGGTATATAAGGATGATGCATGGGGTCATCCCCACCTCCACCTTAGGTTATCCTCATGCAACATGACAGGTGTAGCCCTGCATGATATATCTTACATAAACAGTCTATATTCAGCCTCACGTGCAGGAGCTCAGGGGTTCTTTGTGACATATATGTTCTAAGGTTTTGTGTAGAAACAGTGCCTTAGTGGTACTTCAGGGAGAAAAATGACTTTCAAGAGACATAGAGAATATTACAGAATTTGTCCTAATATATTTTATCAGCTATCATTATAGCTGCTTTATGATAATTGCTTGTTTATGGAAATATTTTGCTTATTTATTTGCAAGCAGAGAAAGAGAGAGAGAGAGAGAGAATGAGAATGGAAATGAATGGGAGTACCAGGGCCTCCAGCCACTGCAAACAAACTCCAGATGCGTGTGTGATCATGTGCATTTGGCTTTACATGAGTACTGGAGAATCAAACCCTGTTCATTAGGCTTTGTGGACAAGTGCCTTAACCACTGAGAAATCTCTCCAGCCTGATGTCTGTTTTTTTTTTTTTTTTTTTTTAAGTAGGAAAATAATTGAGGAGTTTTCTTCCATGAGAAATTCCTTTCTCTCCATTTTCTCTCTTCCCTTAGACTTTAAAAACTATTTCCAATTTTTTTATTTTGGAATTCTGGGGTATTCAGAGCTGTGTTTCTCACTTTTCTCGCTTGATCTTTTCCTTCCCTGACTCTCATGTCCTTAGAATAGAGAAGACATTAATAAATGCTCTCAGGATGGGTTGGGAGGATGGACGGACTCATGTATGCATGGATGTATTGGTGGGTTAGATGGGTGAGTGGATGGATGGTCAGACTGCGGAAGTATAAATAGATAGGAATATGGATCGGTAGTTGGAGGGATGGCTAACGGTTGGACAACTATAGTATTCTAGATTTCTTAGCTTGCTTTAAAAAAACACATGTATAATAACTATCTTAGTTTTTCCTTCTTTTTTGTTTTTTGTAATTTCAAGGCAGGTTCTCACTGGAGCCCAGGCTGACCTGGAACTCCTTCTGTAGTCCCAGGCTGGCCTCGAATTCACAGTGATGTCCCTACCTCTGCTCCCTCCTGAGTGCTGGGATTAAAGGCATGCTCCATGTCTGGCTTGGCTATTCCTGTCTTTCTCTCTGCCTGAGAAATCATGTTTATATAAGGAAATAGTCTACAAAATGTCATTCTGGGGACAATGAGCACCTAGAAAACATTTGTCACCAAAATACAAATTTCATGTTTCTTTTTTTTTCTTTACAGTCAACAGAAGTTGTTTGGGAAAACTCTTTAAATATGTTCCAGTTTCCAGAGCAACTACTCAACCTATGAGGGGAGGGGGGCATGCTCAATGCTCAGCCATGACATTAGTTCACAGCCATTGTGGTTCTCTTTCATGAGAAGAAACCCATGTTTTCTTTGATTGTTTCATACCTTCACAACCTAATTCTCTGTTTGCAAGACAGAATAGCAAGAATATGTAATTTTTATTTACACACCACATCAGAACATTAATCCATAGAGTTCATCCCTCCTGGGCCCTCGGTTGGGTACACAATAAAGAATTTGGATGCAAATGAAACACTGATGGCATTTTTCCTTGTCTTAATCATTTTGTGACGAACGCACATTGCTTTACTATTTGCCATACATATAATTACAGTTCTTTAATTTATGTTTCAATAAAATGTACAATAATAAACATTTACTGCTCCATGAATAAACATTCAAACGAACCCTTTAATGGGGCTCCATGTTCTGAAGCAGCTTTGCGGTTTTCCAGAAAACTTGCCCTCAATTTAATGAACATAATTTCCATAAACTAGGCAAGGTGGCTGAAAGCCCCCTTCAGGAACATTTTACAAAGCAAAATTTTATGAAACTCTGCCAGTCCAAAGGGAAAAACATGTTAAGGGGATTAACAACTTGTCCTTTTAAAGGAACAGGACAAGATTTCATGCGCCTTCAGAGACCAAACATAGAAATTATGGAGATGGAGATGATGCTCCCTAATCCTCTCTCTAGCTGGCTGTATCGCTATTATAGATTTTTCCCTCTTAGTTCTGCTTTAAATAAAATGATGAGATACCCAGAAAAGGTCAGTCATAGAGGTCAAGCCTATGCAATTTCCCTTTTTTTGTGTTAACAAAAACACCAGACAAAAGCATGATATATTCACGGGAGATCAGGGCAGAGGAAACTGGGCATGTGTGAGTGTGAAGGCAGAAAAGATGGTTTGAGGATTAAAAGAGTCACCCAGAAGTAACTGAATTCAGATACAATCCTGAGCTGAACTTCATGTCGATGATGCGATACGTTATTTTCAATGTGAGTGATTTTTTAGGAAAATTGCTTAATAGGCTTTGATATCATTATCATTTCAAAAGGTTAATCTATTTGAAATGATTTTTGCAAATTGTGTTTGAAAAAGAAGCTTTTAAAACTAACTATAGCACTGGTGATACCATTTTTTTCTTCATTGTCCAACACACAGGAGTGGGTTGTTTAACTTGGGAGAGAAAAGGGATGCCAAGAGAAATCAAAGAACAAAGGAAAATTGTTCATAGTGCGGTAAGAGCCCGATATTCAGTCCACACACAGCAATGATGAAATATGTCAAACAACGGCTGTCAGTCTGTGAACTGTCACCCTGCATTACTGGTGGGTGGGCACAATGTATATAAACTTTGTCAGGAGGCACTCACTTTACATAGCTACGAGTCATGTTGCTTTAGGAGGAAAAAGCTTCTCCAATTCTGCATGCCCCATTTTGAATCTGTGGTGTTATTTACCATAGGAAATGGAGAAAGCTACTAAGAGATCCAGAGAGACGCTGTTCTCCTCCCATTCAATATCTGCTTTGTGCTCATGCCTTGCTTTCACTAGCACTGCCAAAGCTTCCCAGAAAAGATTATCTTTCCTTAATAGGAGCTGAGCATTAACTTTCATCATTTCAATGTAGCCATTTTCACATGTGATTTCAACAAAATAAAACATTCAGCATAAATAGAATTCACTGTCATCCAAATCTTATCATATTCTCCACTGGAGTTTTTTTTCATATTCCAGTTTTTTTTTCTTGGTATGTATGCTTTTATATTTTCTTGTTTTATTTATTTATAAGAGAATGAGGGGGGCACGCCAGGGCCTCCTGCCATTGCAAATGAACTCCAGACCCACAAGGCCACCTTATACATGTAGCTTTGCATGGGTTCTGGGGAATGGAAGCTGGGCCATCAGGGTTTCCAAGTAAGCACCTTTGAACACTGGCCCATCTCTCCAGCCCTGCTTTTCTATTTTCTAATGACGCTGAGTTATAAAGAATGAGGCTGGGGACAAGAGGACTGAGTGGTTCAGGCGATGCACCGTTAGAGAGAACGAGGCTGAGGTGCCGTGATGGCTCAGCAGGTATGGGCATCTGCTATCCATGCTTGACTACCTGAGTTCGGGTCCCCAGAATGCAGATAGAGCAGCGTGCATCTATAACCACAGCAGACCTGCAGGGAGCTGGGAGCCCAGGCAGAAGAAGCCGCCGAAGCTTGCCAGCCAACCCGCCTGCCATGTTCAGTTGTGAATAAAAAGACTCGCATGCGCACACACACACACAGAGAGGAGGAGAGGGGATGGGAGGGTCGTTATTGGATCAGGCAAGAGGAGGAGGCAGAAGCTGAGAGATGTAGTTGAGAGGACACAGAGTAGCAAATGTGGGAGATGCGCAAGTTTCACAGTCTAATGTGTAATACCAGGATTATAGGTAATAAAATTGTATAACACCCATTGGTATCTGCAGGAGATTGGCTCCACAGCCCCCATGGATATCCAAATCTAGCCATGCTCCAAGTCCTTCTTAAATTAAATCATGCAGTGAATGCATGCAGCCCGTGGAGTCTTTCTACACCCTTGAAATCTTTATATGGCTTATAGCACCCAAATGTAAAAACATTCTATAAATAGTAGGCATATTAAACTATTTAAAGGCTAATGATAAAACTATACATGTAAAAAGTTTTGGAACATTTTTGGCGCATGCTTATGCCTGTGGACATAGAGGGCTCGTTATACTATATACTATATACTGTATACTTCTGCTAAATGAATAGTTTTAATTTTTCTTGCTACAAAACAAATGTAAAACAACAAATCACCACGTGAGATGATATGTGTCTGCATTACTACAGTAACCATTCCACTCTGCGTATCCCATAAACGTCATGTTGCCTACTTAAGTCTACACAATAAGGTTTATTACCAACAAGCAAAGCACCCATTATTTTCCTAGATGAGAGTCTTTTCAAAATAGTCATAGAGGATAGCATACTGGAAAAAAAGAAACTACTGCTAACACATTCCCCACAACTACAGGCATTGATTTGATAACTCAAAACAGAATAAATGACTGTGATTAGTCCAATAAGCCTCCTTTTTATAGGGACACTCTCAATCATATCTAGCGTGAGAATTCAGAGGCATGCATATCATCTCAGTCTGGCTCCCACACAGAGAAATTTGTGGGTCTCTCTCTCTCTCTTTCATGGCTTTGAGGCACAAGCAATGAATACTACTAATGCAATCATAATAATAAAAGGAAACAGACTATGGGGGAAATCCTGGAACCAACCTTCATTTTTCTCATCATAGGCTTTGTTGTCCAGTGAAGTGACATGGTTCCTTAAGAAGCATCAAGAAATTAGATAATATGAGGAATCGATGATGTTCCCTTTTGTGGGTGAGTACAGTCACTGGGGCATTGGATTTATGTTGACTCAACTTGTCTCTTTTAAAAAATTATTTATTTGCAAACAGAGAACGAGAAAGAGAAAGAGTGTGTATGTGTGTGAGAGAGAGAGAGAGACAGAGAGAGAGAGAGAGAGAAAGAGAGAGAGTATGGGTATGCCAGGGCCTCTAGCTACTACAAATGAATTCCAGATGTATGCACCACTTTGTGCATCTTGCTTACCTGAATACTGGGGAATTGAACCCAGGTCATTAGGCTTTGCTGGCAAGTGCCTTAACAACTGAACCATCTCTCCAGCCTTCTGACTCAACTTTTCTATTGAAGAGTACAATACCACTATCTTCAGCATCCATGGTTCAATGGAAAACATCCAGTAACCTGACATTTAGTCTAAGCACTCTGGTCATAGTGGTAACTGCAGTAAATTATAAAAGAAAATTCCAATTTGCCAAGAATCTGACCGCAGATTGTAGACTTACAGAGATGGAGCCCTCTTAGGAACAGTTAGCATAAATGTCCCCTGATGATGTGGGTCAGAAAGTGCTGGGCAGGAGGCAAGAGTTCCTAATGACTCTTTCATGCCTTTTAACCTCTGTCCTTAACATGTGTTTCACTTGTGACTATATAAACGTGTTCTTTTGGCATTGGCTTAGAACATTGCTACACCCTGGTTACTGCCCATGGTGGCTCCATTCATTAAGATGATTGATTAACAATGTATATATATATATATATATATATATATATATATATATATATATATGAAATTTGGCTGTGCTAAGCAAATGTAAGTTATGAGAAAATGAAATTTCAGAATCAAGCTTTGCTTCTAAGGAATGTTATAACTTCAGCAGCAATAAGCTTATTCAGAAAAAAAATCCCAGGGCAGCAGGATGAGCAACAGATCCCCTGGATGACACAAGCATGTGTTGTGTGTTTATGGAGATGCCGTCACCAAGGTGAGATGTTTCAGAAAGCATAAAGCTGCATTGAGTCTAGTGACTTGAAAGGTGCAGGTCATTAGTTCTGGGTCATGAGATGATAATATATTTTGTGGCTCAATAGTCTGGACTTGATTCCTGGTCCTGCCACTTACCACGTGGAATACTCACTCAACACCTACAAGGTTCAGATTCCTCATTTGTAAAATGATCCTATCTCATGGAGCTACTCCGAGCACTAAAGTCCTCAGTATTATAATGTGTTTAAACTAGCACTTGGAACTTAGTAGGCATGATGTACTTAGAGTTACCATTTCTGATGTTGCCACCAATAGATAGTATACTTAACTAGTAACATAACTGTTGTTACTAATGTGTTACCACATGTGTACAACTTATTTGCAAACTCTTAAAAGTCCAAAAGGATTCCTTAAGGTCAATTTCAACTTTATGGAGTTCATCATTTTTTGAAAAAAAAAATATTTGGTGGCAGCCAAACTTCCATTTAGAGGGATATACAATAATTCTCCTAAAACACACACACACACACACACACACACACACACACACACACACACACTCATTCTGGGTTCACAGGAGCCCTATGGCTTCTACAGAGTGCAGTGTGAAACCCTTGGAACTCCACCCGCAGGAGAGGGAGACTGAAAGCCAAGAACTGCAGGTTTCTCGCAGAGGAAGGCAGGCTTTAGGTGGTACAGCTTGTGGTTGTGAGTGGAAAGCTCTCTATCAGAGAAGCTGTGAGGAAATCCCCATGTTAAACCTCATTTCCCAGCCTGGAGGGATGGCTTAGCAGTTAAGGCATTTGCCTGCAAAGCCAAAGGACCTAGGTTCGATTCCCCAGGACCCACGTTAGCCAGATGCACAAGGAGGTGCAAGTGTCTGGAGTTCGTTTGCAGTGGTTGGAAGCCCTGGTGCGCCCATTTTCTCTCTCTTTCTCTCTTTCCCCCTCTTTCTCTTCAAGTAAATAAATAAACTAAAATATTTTTTAAAAACTCATTTCCTGTCCAACTCCTGGAAAGCAAAGGAACATCTCTAAATTTTGGCTCCTACAAATATAAAGGACAGGTGACAAGGAGCCTTCTTCAGAAGGCTTCGGAGATGAGTAAATATGTGAAGATCTTAGCTCAGCTCCCAGAAATGCCTCATAGATGGGAGCTATTCTAATTATACCACACGGACCCCCACACACAGCTGTGTACCCTCTGGTGCCCCCAAATCAGTTTGGGTCTCTACATCAGTCGCTTTCTCATTGCCAGGCCTATACACTTAACCAGAAGCAACTTAAGGTAGAAAAGGTTTGACTCTGGCTTACAATTTGAGAGAGCAGGGTCTATCATGACAGAGAAAACCCAGCAGGAGCAGGACACTGTGATTACATTGTCACCTTGAGTCCACAGTGAGGAAGCAGAGAGCCGTGAACACTGGTGCTTAGCTGTCTTTCTCCTTCTTTATAAAGTCCAGGAGTCCCGTTCCATGGAATGGTGCTAAGCCACAATTAGGATGGGTCTTTTCCACCTCAATTAATGGAATCTAGAAAATCCCTTAACAGACATGCTGAGACACTTTATGTTTGAGGCAAGCTCAACAGACTGGCCTTTTTTTTTTTTTATGAGAGAGAGAGCAAAAGAGAGAGAATTCGCACACCAGGGACTCCAGCCTCTGCAGTCGAACTCCAGATGCTGAGCCACCTTGTGCACAAGTGCAACCTTATGTGCTTGGGTCACTGTGTGTATCTGGCTTACGTGGGACCTGGAGAGTTGAACACGAGTCCTTAGGCTTCACAGGCAAATGCCTTAACTGCTAACCCATCTCTCCAGCCTAAGAGATTTCTTTCTATGTTGATTCTAAGTCCTGTCAAGCTGACAACCATCTTGAGCTCAGACCTCATCTTGTAACATGTTTGAGGACAAGTTTTGTCAGGTTGTTGGCCACATGGTCAACCACAATGAAGTTGTCAAGGAAAATTGTGTTGGTCTGACAGTACCCAGGCTTTTCCTTAAATGAAGCAGAAGTTCTGCCCATTCCAGGGGCCTCATTGGTGTTCCCTTCTGAGGAATGCTTTCACAGACCCCAGGCCATTCACGTCATCTCTCATCCTTAGCACCTTAGCTCTGCACAAGGACTCTAGCTTGTCCTAGCTGATTCAAATGGTGCAATTAGAATGCCAAGCCCATTGTTTGAATATGAATGGACCTAGCTGCCCACCATATCAGTGAGAAGGAAAGTGCAGCCTTGAGTGTAGGTGCTGAGTCATCCTTGGAACCCAAAGCTTTGCTGAGAAAATTCTGCTCCTTCTCATGGAAGCTCTTGAACAAAGTAAACAACACAGAGAAGTATAGAAAGACTTGGGATCAAGGCTTCAAGCAAAAGGCTGACAGGCACCAAACCTTTTCAGCTTGACAGAACTCAGACGTGTGTTGTTGACTTTACCCATGGGAATCCAGAGGAGAAGACACCATTGGATGGTGATCAGACAAAGAGGTATCTCTGACTTCAAAATTATCAGTATGGGGGCTGGAGGGATGGCTTAGTGGTTAAGGCATTTGTGCGCAAAGCCAAAGGACCCAGGTTCAATTCCCCAGGACCCACGTTAGCCAGATGCACAAGGGGGCGCACGCATCTGGAGTTCATTTGCAGTGGCCGGAAGCCCTGGTGCGCCCGTTCTCTCTCTCTCTCCCTCTTTCTCTGTCTGTCACTCTCAAATAAATAAATAATAAACAAAAATATTTTTTCAAAATTATCAGTATGGAAATTGCAGGAAGAAGACATCGCAGGGATCTAAGAGGGAAAAGCAGCACATCTGATGCTCCCGGCCTTTTCTTGGTTGCAGCGTGAGGAGACGCGTCCACGCCAGCACTCCCTTCAGCTGGAACCTCTGACCGCCAGTGGGTGGAAGAATAACTCAGTTCTTTTTGGCTAATTACAGAGGCCACTTCACTTCTACTTGTATAAAAATAGCAGAGTTGCCCTGAGTGGCCCAGGTATACACACTACTCAATTCTCTTTAAAGCTCCAAGACACCCAAAGACCAGGCTAGGAGTAGAAGGAAGGAAACATCTGGCCCTGTCACGGGAAGGTGTTTATATACCCCAACATAAGTCCATAGCCACTGGCACACCAGGACTTATAGATCCTCATAGTTACAGGAATGTTAAACAAGAGGGTACTGGTGGTAATTGTACTCTGGGACTAGGAGATCTGCCTGAACCCCTATCACCACTGCTACCTCACTATGGGGAAAAAATGATCTGACTTCCTTGGGGTCTCAGTTTCCTCTGAAGATAGACATGATCACACTTTATATATTGTCTTGTGTTTTACCTCTTAGAATTAAGAACTATTATATAATAACAGATCCTTATCAAAAACCTGGCATGGAGTGGGTACACTCAAAATGTTAGTTTTGTTTCTAAATATTTATTTGCTGGGAGAAAGAGAATGAGAGTGAGGGAGAGAGAGAGAGAAAATGGATACACCAGGCAGCTTGCCACTGCAAATAAACTCCAGATGCATGTGCCACTTTGTGCATCTGGCTTTATATGGGCACTGGGGAATCAAATCTGAATGGTCAGGCACCTTTAACAGCTGAGCCATTTCTCCAGGCCCCTAGCTTTATATTTCATCAGTAATTATGTTAAAATATTTTTGAGATTATTGTAGATGCACAGGAAGCTGCAAAAAACACACAGAAACATCTTTAAATTATCCTCCATTTAGTCTCCCCAACCGCTGTAGGATGTAGTGGACGTAATATTACGTACATCACGTAGATGAAAGCTGGGGCACTGACGTGTGTGGGATATGTTTGTTTCTAGTTCGTTCAGCTCTGTGCCACTTAATCCCATCCATAGATAGGTGTGCTTAAAGAAGAGAAAACCCAGCACTGTGGAGCTGTCTTTGTGTCCTTTATACATCTGCTGGTCCATCCAACTCAATACCATCTCTGACATCTGCTTACCTACCTTCCATCTCCATAACTTTGCCATTTTGAGAATTTTACATACATAGAACTGTGCATTTTGGGCCCATTTTAAGTCCCCCTTTACATTTGGCATGTATATCCTTGAGGTCCACCCACACTGTTATATGTAGGGTTTTTTTCCCCCTTTTTATTGCTAATTAGTATTTCATGGTATGGGTCTTTTTTATCCATTCACCTGATGAAGGTGAATCTATGCTGGTTCCACTAAGAATCAAACTCCACATGCAGACAGATCTTTATGAGCACATGAGAATCTATTTCCCTGTGGGAAATGCCCAGGAGTGGAATTCCTGGGTCATACAGGCAATTTATATTTGCTTTTAAAGAAATTGCCAAGTAAGTGTGGCTGTTGCCTTTTAACTTTTCACCACAGAACTCTATTGTTCTCTTGTCCTCATCAGCATCTGATATCATGGCTTTTGAATTTTCTCTGTTCTAATATGTTTAATTATGAACCATTATGATTTTAATTTGCATTTCCCTAAGGTACTGATTCCAAGTACCTTTTCATATTCTTATCTGCTGTTATTTAAACTCTTCAGCAAAACATCACTTAACATTTTATGTCCATCATCTAGCTTTAAAAAAAAATCTAACAGATTTTTGAAAGTTCATTATAAGCCTAGATAGAAATCTTTTATCAGTGACGTGTGTGTGTGTGTGCACACATATGTGTACTCGTGTGTTTATAAGTATGCGTGTTTCTGTGAATCAATCCTAGAGCCTTCTGCATGCTAAGCAAGTGTGTTGGTACTGAGTGACATCTCCAGCCCTTATGAGTAACCTTTTTAGTCTGAAGAAATAGTAATGGTTTGATTCAGGGGTTCCCCATAAACTCATGTGTTCTGAAAGCTTGGTCCTCTGCTAATAGCAGTTTGGGAGGTGGAGCCTTGCTGGAGGAGGTGTGTTGTTGGGGGCAGACTTAGGTGTGTTATAACCATCTCCCCTTGCCAAGGTCTTGACTCACTCTCCTGCTGCTGTTTGCCACCTGCTGTGGCAGAGGTGACGTCCAGCCTCTGCTCATGCCATGTCTCTCCTGCCATCATGGAGCTTCCCCTCAACACTGCGAGCCAAAATATCTTTCCTCCCATCAGCTGCCTTTGGTCAAATGTTTTATCACAACAACAAGGAGGTAACTATGACATGGAATTCTTCTTGGGTCCTTTCATTAGAAAAAAAAAAAAGCAGCTCTTGTGCTTTCTTTCTAGATGTTTCTTGTAAGACCTTTGCTCCTCTTGACCTTGAGGCTCCATAGCCAGCACATTCTACCTCACTAATCTATGTGCGGAAGGCATATCTGATTAAACTGTCATCCCTGAGTGCCTTCTCAAGATTTGGGTACCTATCTGCTCTTCTCTTCATGTCCACCAAGTGACTGAGTCAACAATACCTGGGGATTCTTTTAGTTACTACAAGACTTTGGCCCAAAAGCAAAAACCACAGTTACCATGGATACACAGGTTTAGAAATGAAAATAAATCATTTAATACCTTGGAAGGGGTAGCTAATTATAACAAGAAACATACACACGCCCAGATGTGTTAGCGATTAATTTCTTCTCGGCTACCACACTTCTAACTAACACTGCAACACGCTAGTGTTTATTGAGGGATATCTATTTATGCCAACCTGTGGCTCGCATTTGGCTAATTAAGCACACATACATTTCAGAGTCTGTGATCTGCGGGCTGTGTTTACATATGAACATCATATTCAAAACACAGGCAATTGTTTAGCACCTCTAACCTCTTTCCACACTCCGATTTAATTAGTGAGGGTTGCTGAGGGGAATGCAGGATATAACTCTGAATTAAACAAACTGCTATACCTTCCTCACTGAGCACAACAGCGGTACATAATTAAGTAATGAGACACCTGGACTCTGCAGAGTCTTTCTTCCAGAGGAATTAAAGCTCTGAGGAGGGGCAGGCCACAGAGAGACTGGGGAAAGAGTGTAGAAAACAAGACAGGCATATTCTAGTCTTGTCTCTTGGCCTTCCAGTTCCGTGTGTCCTTCCTGTGATGTGAGATAAAGAATACTTCTTTCCTCTGACACGACAGTTCGTGTGTGTGGTATGCACACATGTATGTATGCATGTTCACCTGTGTGTGGATGCACATGTGGGTGTTCATGCATGCATTTATTTGTATATGTCGAGGTCAGAGGCCAACGATGGGGGGGGGGGTCTTTTTCACTCTCTGTCCACCTTCTGCTCTGAGATTGTCTCTTTCTGAATCTAGAAATCACTATTGAAGCAGGATGAAGCTGGTGAGATCCAGGAATTGATAGATTTATTTTCTTTCTTCCTTCCTTCCTTTCTTTCTTTCTTTCTTTCTCTTTCTTTCTCTCCTCTCTCTCTCCCTCCCTCCCTCTCTTTCTTTCTTTCTTTCTTTCTTTCTTTCTTTCTTTCTTTCTTTCTTTCTTTCTTTCTTTCCCTCTCTCTTTCTTTCTTTTCTGGTTTTTTGAGGTAGGATCTCACTCTAGCTCAGGCTAACCTGGAATTCACTATGGAGTCTCAGGGTGGCCTCGAACTCTAAGTGATCCTCCTACCTCTGCCTCCGAGTGCTGGGATTAAAGGCACGTGCCACCACGCCCGGCTTCCAGGGACTTCTTGCCTCTGGCTCCCCAGTGCTTGGATGGCAGAAGCATCCCCCGCTCCTGTCCTCCTACCCAAATTCAGATCATCATGCTTGCCAGCAGTCACTTTTACCCCCTCTGCCCCACAGCCATCTCCACAGCCCCTAGCCACGGATGCTCTGGAGATCACTTGTAACAAAAGAAGCAAATTCTTTATGACAGGAAAAGCACAGTGTGAAATATAAGAATTATCACAGATATTGGTTAAGACGATTTCATTATTTTGGTCTTCCACAAGAAAAAAAAAAAGGAATTGCCATTTCTAAGAGTTCTTCAATCTTCGCCTATCTTTCCTGACCTCCTGACCTCATACTCTTCCTCTCCCTGTTTTTTGTTTGTTTTTTGTTTTGTTTTGTTTTGTTTTTCAAGGTGGGGTCTCACTCTAGCCCATGCTGACCTGGAATTCACTATGTAGTCCCAGGGTGGCCTTGAACTCTCAGCGATCCTCCTACCTCTGCCTCCCAAGTGTTGGGATTAAAGGTGTGTGCCACCACACCTGGCGCTTTCCCTGTTTTTGATATTTGTCTATTCTCTGTGATCCCAGGCACAGCCCAGCCTTGAGGATGCACCCTTGCCAATGACCCTTCCAAAGAGAAACCTTCCCTGGCCGAATCTCCCATTGAAACCATCACCTGTCCACGTATTAACGCCATGTCTCTGAACTCGTCGAAGCTCTTCTCACTGACCACACATATCTCCACCTGCTCACTCGCTTCCTTATCTATTGGCCTTACTACCTTCCACCAGAATGAGACTCAGTTAAGCCCAGTTGCTCTTACTCACATTCTGTGAACTCCAGTGACCTCATGTGGCTCCCAGGAGGGGGATACACATTGTGTTCTCTGGAACAGGTGTCACGGGCACTGGGGAAAGTTCTTTTATTCTACTTATGTTTGGAAACCACTTTTGATTCTAACATAGAAATAAGAGCCATCATCCTTATGTTAAATTCTTAAGATCCCTCAGGATTCTACAGCTATGAATGATACTGTTTCATGAGTGTGGACAGTAGTGATTATAGTAATAGTATGAATCACATGAAATCTCTGGGTCACATCCTTGACTTAACCACCCCCTCCCAATCCTCATTCTCTAATGAAATCCTGTAACGCCTCTTTCTGAAAACAAACTGCTGGATATCTCCACAGGAACTCCATACCATGGGTAGAGTTCACCAGGTACCACATCCAGGTTGCTATCTCATCTCCAAAGCCAGTATTCCACATGCACCAGGCTAGAGGCCCTCCTATCATGCTGACATCCCCCCACGCCAGCCAGCTATCAGGCTCTGTGGAGTCGCTTGTGACCAGTATGACAGGCCACCTCCAGGTGCTTATTTCACCAAGAAGTATGTAGCATTTCAGCAGTCCCAGCTCCTGGTCTGGCTATGCTGAGTTTATACTCCACACCCCTGCTTAACATCTACATGTGGTCATTTCAAGCTGTTCTCACTTACAGGGGATTCACTTCTTAGGGTCAGCAGGAAGGGAGAAAATGAGGTTACATCACCCTGGAAAGACTCCTTATATGAGCCGTGAACTCCATAAACATATTACCCATCAACGTGTCCGAATAGGCCCATATTACTTCCTTGGAACTAAGTCCTGGTTTTAAAACTCAGCACTGGTTGGAGTCTTGCCTTGGGCAACAAGTAATGTTAACTGCAAGAGCCTTCACCACTAGGATCATCTGTACTACAGCACGATGCTCACCCACACATCAGAGGCGTGGGGACCATGGCCCCTGGAGGGGATCAACAGCCATGCCTAGGCTTGTGTTCCTTAGGTGGAATGGCCAGTGTAACTGAGGGATGTTACCTCTCTCCTTGTTTGTCGCTTTTCATCCCTTCTCTCATCATCCATCAAGTAAATGTACAAGGCTCTCTCTGTCTCTCCTCTGCCCCTCCAGGTACAGCCATGTCTAATTCCTTAGCATGTTTTGCAAGATTCTCTGCAAGTTTTCCCTTCCAAATGTACCACTCTTTCTCTTTTCTGTTTTACAAAACAAATTGCAGCCCCTGGCCCAGGCATTTCTATACATAATTTAAGCAAGGGTAGCGTTCCCTTATTCTCCCCAACAGAAACTCACGCTAAAGGAGTCTACATTATTTAGAGGAGAGAGCAGAATGGAGCCGTGATGGCTACAATGAGGTTGAAGGGCTGAGTCAAAGCTACAACTAGCCCCATCAACAGCCTAGAGGGGACAACCCCTGTGTTGAGGCCAAAAATACTAAAGGCCTCTCTCCACCCCAGGCATTACAAAGCTTGGCATCCCCTAGGTTGCACACACTCACCACCTTTCACAAAGGCTTGGACACCCAGCGTCCTGCGGAAGGGCAGCATCCTGCTCCCCCAGCATGTGCTCCGTTACCGGCTATTGTGCCCTTCACTTTGACCCAGCCTGGCACACATGGCATGAGCCAAGCTGTGTGTTAAAGGATTGTGTTTCAGCTTTTGAGGGCAAACTTTATAAGCCGAGCCAGTCATTTTGCCTTCTTTTGTGTCCAAATGGGAGCGCATTTATGAAATTGCCACATTTTGGTCTTAGTGCGTGGCTCGGGACCGGCTCCAACAAGAAAACAGCACTTTAATTTGAACAACAGAGAAGAAAAAGATGAGGGAGAAAAACCCAACATTAGAAGCAAAACTCCAGGCCAGAGCCTTCTTGGGCTCTGGCACAATTGTTTACAACCTCGGTAATCATGCATGGGAACCTAGCATTTTTACAGGCTCTGTTGTGTGTTTGTGCCTCTCAAAATACAGGCCTGGCTCATTCCAAGTCCAAAGGCCCAGGGCTTTCAGAACTCAACAAAGCTTTTCATCATTTGCAAACCATTCAACTTGACAAACACGGTTTGAGAACAGTGCTGTGCTGGAGCGTCTTACAGAAGCACAGTGAAGGAACACTCACGGCCCCTGTCCTTTGGGGACAAATAATTTAGGGTACGATGCAAACATATCCTTCAACTTGTGTCTAAAGAGGATGGTGGTAAGGGCTGTAGGAGGAGGAAGACCCTTTGCTCCAGGGAAACATCCCAGAGACTTAAAGGTGAGTGGACTTTTAAAGGGCACTCCAGGTGGAAAAAAGAGTTGTGGAACACTAGGTAGAACCTTCCAGATGGTTTGCTTCAATCCCTTTCTTCTTAAAGCCCAGGAAGGATCCTGCATATGGTGGGCACTGCAGAGGAAGTTTTGCTCAGTAAGTGCATTTCTACTTAAGGCAGTGGGCTGGTTTGACTCAGACGCCCCCCATAAACTCACGTGTCCTGAACGTTTGGTCTCCAGCAGATGACATTTTAGGAGGTGTAGTCTTGCTAGAGGAAGTGTGTTGCTGGGGGCAGGCTTAGGGGTGCTACAGCCCGCTCCCCCTTGCCAGAACTCAGCTCACTTTCCTGCTGCTATTTTCCATGTGCTGTGGCAGACAGGATCTCTCACATCATGCTGTCCCCTGCCATCAAGAAGCTTCCTCTCAAGACTGTAGAGTAAGATACTTTCCTCCCATTGGCTGCTTTGGTCGGGTACTTTGCCCCAGCAACAAACAGGTGACTTCAACAGGTAGAAAGCTGGAGGCCAGTGGCACTGCTAAGTGGAGGTGTTTCATGCCCTTCTTTAGAGAAGTTCTTACATAGCAAGTTGCCAAACACTAGGCGGAACCTTCCAGATGGTTTGTTTCATTCCCCTTCTTCTTAAAGCCCATAGGTTACACGCTTGGCCAGAAGTGTGAACTCAGAACTGATCTCTAAGGTAATTACTTGGATTTAAAAAAAAAATTGGGGGGGGGGGCAATGTCTGTGCCTCCTGCCACTGCAAACAAACTCTGGACACATGCGCCACTGTGCATATGGCTTTACATGGGGGCTTGGGAATCAAATCCAGGTAATGAGGCTTTGCAAGCCAGAGACTTTAACCACTGAGACATTTCTCCAGATCAAATACTTAGAATTTAAATGCCTGGTATTGTAATCCGAACATAAGAAATGAAAAGCAGATGAGCAGGCCACTGGATCCCGTTGAATACTGTGCAGAGAGCAAAGGAGTGACGCATTGAGACCCTCATGTGTCAGCTTCTGCTTAGAAACCTGAGCTGGGCCACAGACGAGCTGCTGAACCATGACTTGGAAGCCTTTACTGAGTCACAGTCTTCCCACTTTTTAAGTTAAATTTATTTATTTGAGAGTGACAGACAGAAGGAGAAAGAGGCAGACAGATAGAGAATGGGTGCACCAGGGTCTCCAGCCACTGCAAAGGAACTCCAAATGCATGCGCTCCCTTGTGCATCTGGCTTCCGTGGGTCCTGGGGAATCGAGCCTCGAACCGGGGTCCTTAGGCTTCACAGGCAAGCGCTTAACCACTAAGCCATCTCTCCAGCCCCGTCTTCCCTTTTTTAAGATGGAATAACTACAGCTCATGTGCCCTGGGCATTAATAGCTCCCATGGAGCCAAAACTAATGCACACCTTATTATTAGTGTTATTATTATTATTTTATTTTTTAGGCAAGTCCACCAGAGTGGCCTCTCTTTTTAATGTGAGTGACAGAGAGAGGGGAGGGGAGAGAATTGGCACGCTAGAGCCTACAACCACTGCAATCAAATTCCAGATACATGCGCCACCTTATGCACAAGTGTGACCTTGTGCGCTTGTATCATTTTGTGTATCTGGCTTATGTGGGACCTAGAGAGTCAAACATAAGTCCTTAGGCTTCACAGGCAAGAGCCTTGACACCAAGTCCTCTCTGTAGGTCTAATGGACACTTTTGGCTCCATTTCTCTAGTGTTTCAGATAGTAGTATGTAATATAACCAAATCTCTTCCCAGAAACACCCTCAGCTCTGTGGTTACCTCCTGACATGGCTTTCTCTCCTGGTATTATTTCTTCCTCTTTGGATTCACCTATGGCTCCTTAGCTTTCTGATCAATCTCGCCATGTTGGTAAACCTCAAGACATGGCTCTGTGTCTCTCCTCCTACCCCCTCCAGCAGTACGCATCACTCAGTCCTGTGGCCTTAAATGCCCCAGTGTGTTGGCAACCCTCACTTTTCTGTTCTCAGTCTTCATTTCTCCTCTGGTCACTGGACACGGATGCCAAAGTACCTGAGATCTCCATGTGAGTATCAAGGGGGAATCTGAACCCCACCTGTCACTTAATGGATTGCTCCGCCTTCAAAGATGACTCTCCCCCATCTTGGTAAGCAGTATCTCTACTTGTCCCTTGCTCAAGTTGAAATCTGCCTTTACACTTGTCACCAAATACTAAGACTTTCACTATGAAATACATGTGATCCCATCTGTCTTCATGTTTAAAAAAATATATATTTTACTTTTGGGCTAGAGAGATAGCTTAGCAGTTAAGGCACTTGCTTGCAAAGCCAAAGAGCCTATGTTTAATTCCAAGGACTCACATGAGCCAGATGCATAAGGTGGTGCATGCATCTGGTGTTTTCAGTAGCTGGAGACCCTGGCATGCCCATTCTCCTCTCTCTCTCTCTCTCTCTCTCCCTCTCTCTCTCTCTCTGTAACAAATAAATAAAATATTTTTTAAAAATTACTTTTATTTTTTTGAGAGAAAGAGGCAGAGAGAGAGGGAGGGAGGGAATGAGTATGCAAGGCCCTCTAGCCGCTGCAAACAAACTCTAGACACATGCACCACCATGTGCATCTGGCTTACGTGGGCACTAGGGAATTACACCTGGGTCCTTGGGCTTCATAGGCAAGTAACTTAACTGTTAAGCCATCTCTCCAGCCTCTGTCTCCATTTCTGCATCCCAGTCTCTCATCTTGCCTATGGCAATCTCATCCAAACTGGCCATGACTCCAACTACAGGTGCATGCAGTCAACTCTCCACACAGCTGCTAGCATGGCTTAACACATGGAACCCAGAGTCACTACACTCTTGTGAGCCTTGCCTCAGTGACTTCTTCATGTTGCTGGAATAAAGGACAAAACCTGACACATGCCTTCAAAGTTCCCCCAAACTACCCACAAAATGTCTCCAGCACCACCTTCATCTGCACTTCAACTTTTTCACAGTCCATTCCTGGAACAATTCAAGCTCTGTCTCATGTCTGTTGTTCCAGCTTCAGCCAGCAACCTCTTCTGTCCTCCCTTCATGGTTAGGAACCTCAGCTCTGGACTGACAAACTCATTATGTGATTAAGGACAGGAACCCAGTAAGATTGGCAGTTACTTTCAACATCTATCACGTAGGAATAACAATACTTTCACCCTAATATCCTGGTAAATATTAATGAAAACAAAATGTACACAGCACTGAAAATGATACTGGGTATACAGAAAACAACAAACGGAGTTATATTCAAAATCACTATTATGGTTGAGAATATCTTAAGTTGTACTCAGATACTCTAACCCTTGATTTAAATGCACGTTTATGGAGTTAATTATAACTGGACATTAAATACTCGCTTTGAGGTGTACTGTGCATTTATCTGTCAAACTGTACTCTGATTTGCACAACAGGGACCTCGTCTGGTTTTGCTTTTGTCCACAAATCTGCTGTAGGAGTGTAAGCATTTTCATAGGCTCGGTTGTGCCCCTGCCCCTAATCCATAGATGGATGTTCCAATCAATCCCCAGTACCTCTGAATATGACTTTGTTTAGAGAAATTGACTTTAAAGAGGTGATTAAAGTTGAGATTGTGATAGATAAATTCTGTGGTCACCTTGGTCAGATTAGCCATCAAGAGACATAGCCCTTGGGTTGGTCTGTGAGGTTGTTTCCTAGAAGGATTAACAGAAGGAGGAAGTCCTTCATCCAGAGTGGCGGCCCTTCCAGTGGGTGGGGGACTATAAATATAACAGCTCCCAGAACACAGTTCCTTGTTTTCGCCTGGCTTCCCATGCTACTTGCTGGTGAGTTCTTTTCACCTGGCTGCCCTCAGTGGATGGTGGATACTCCTACATGCATCTACCCAGTTTGGGCTACCCTTCATGGACACTGGAACCCATCGGCCTTCCAATGTAAAGTGAAGATCAGCAGATCTCCAGGAAGCCTCCAGGCCTTCAGTGCCAGATTGGGTCTGCTGAGGCATCCATCCCCAAGGACTGAGCAGCTACTGGGTTCCTAGATGGTCAAGGCTGCAGACAGCTACTGTTAGACTGCCCAGCTCCTCTCCTGTAAGCTAATCCAATAAATCCTCTTTGTAATACAAATATATTCTATCAGTTCATTTCCTTTAGAGAACCCTGACTAATACAAAGACTAAATACATTGAATTAAGTCTGATAAGTGTCCTTAAAAGAAGAGCAATTTGGCATATACAAAGGGACACCAACACCAGGGAGGTCTGCATGCAGGGAAAAGCCATGTGAGACACAGCAGGTATCCATGCACAAGCAAAGGAACGTGCCTCCAGAGAAACAAACCCGCTGTCTCCTTGGTCTTAAGCTTCCAGCCTCTAGAACTGGGAGAAAATAGTTGTCTGTTGCTGATGCTACATGGTGTGCTCTGTTCTGTCACATGCACAGTAGCAAACGAACCGTCAGTAGAGAATGCCGAGAGAGCAGTCAGCACCCAGCACAGGATACGCGGGCCACAAAGATTGACTCCTACTCTTGCAATTATGATGATGGGTGCAGTCAGGCCTTAGCAGCAAATCCACTTTCTATATATTGTACAAGGGGCAGAGGAGAAGAAAATCTCAGTGGTAGTTAGAGAACTCCTCAGCTGTTATGATGAAGTACAACGCAATTAGTTTTGAAGACATAAAACCTCCTTTATGGGCCACCAAACACGACTCTTAGGGCTTTTCTCTGTTTACTGATGTGTATATGTGGAAACTTGACTATTTTTATGAGGGTTTCTTTGAGATAAATGTGAAACATGAGGCATTTTATACTCGGTAAGCAAATATTTCTCTGACATCGGAGCAAAAAAATAGACATAAAAATCAGAATATTAAACTTCCCAAGCACTAGCCCCCTTGCTTTCATAAATATGTCCTTGAACGTGTCGGCATGCATATATAAATATCTGAGGATGGGAAGTATGTCTGTGCATGCTATATGTATGTATCTTTTTTTTCTCACTGGAAAATGGCTGTGTAATCATGGGATCTCAACTCAGATAACTAGCATGGACTACCGATACATATTGCCTTCAAGAAAGCTCTTGTCGTGGTGCTGGGGAGATGGGTCAGTCAGTAAACTGCTTGCTGTGCAAGCTTGAGGACCTGTGTAAATTTTTACCAGAATCCACACAAGAGCCCCAAGGCAGATTTGTTAGTCCAGAGCCAGGGAGACAGACAAGAGGATCCCGGGGCCTAGCTAACTTCGGCAGTCTAACCAAATCAGTGAACTCCAGGTATAGTGAGAGGTCTTACCTCAAATAAACAAACAAATAATGTGGGGGCTGGAGAGATGGCTGAGCGGTTAAGGCACTTGCCTATAAAACCTCATGACCCAGATTCGATTCCCTAGTACCAACATAAAGACAGATGCACAAAGTGGTGCATGCACCTGGAGTTTGTTTGCCGTGGCGGGAGGCCCTGGTTCACTCATTTTCTCTTGGTGTATGTCTGTCTCTCTTCTCTCTCTCTCTCTGCTTGCAAATAAATAAATGGAAAAAGTATGGAGAGCAACTGAGGAAGATGCATTGCATTGACCTTAGGCATCTACATGCATAAACACACATGTGCACGAGCACCCAGAACCATGTGTGCCCCCCCCCACAAACATATGCACATACTCATGTATACCACATACAAACACATGCAAAAAAGAAAGAAAAGAGGTGAAAGTCTGTGTCTGGCTGGAATATATACCTAGCTCTGGAAAGTAGATAGTGCCTAAGAATCAGGACAAAATGGCATGTATCTAGACTGTGTGAAAGCAGCTTTAGTGTAGCACCCTCCCCCCCCCTCCCCCACCGCAGTCAGAGAGCCGGATTAAAGCATCAAAGCATCCCTGTAACTTGAATGAGATGTCCCCCACAGCCTCCTTTGCTTTGGATTCTTGGTCTCCAGCTGGCGGCAGTTCGGAAGGTACAGCTTTGCGGGAGGCGGAGTGTTGCTAGGGGTGGGTGCTGGGTGGTACAGGCCAACTTCCACTTTGGCAGAGTTCAGCTCACTGGCTTGTTTCTTTCTGCCAGTGGCTGTGGAAAGAGTGAGGTCTGGCCTCTGCTCTGTCACCCTCTCCCTGCCACCGTGAAACGCGTCCTTGTGAGTATAAGCCGCACTATACCCTCTCCTCCACCCCAGCTGCATTTGGTCATGCTTTGTCTCAGCACTGTGAAGGTGACTACAACAGGCACTGGATTCAGCAAATGATGGGCTCAGGATACACGTAAGCATATGCAGTGACTCTCTTTAAGAGATTTTAGAATTTGGTATTGTCTCTTCAATTAAACTAACCACCTGGTAGAGGATCACATAGTAAGATCTTGCTGAAATGGGCAGGCCAAGACAGGAAAGGGAGATTCTCTTTTGAAGAAAATTCTCTGCATTTGATTTTTTTTTGTTTTGTTTTGTTTTTGTTTTCTGAAGTAGGGTCTTGCTCTAGCTCAGGCTGACCTGGAACTCACTAACTGGCCTTGAACTCATAGCGACCCTCCTACCCCTGTCTCCAGAGTGCTGGGATTAAAGACATGTTACATCATGCCAGCTTGATTGGTTTTTAAAAACAAAATATTTTAATTTATTTATTTGGGAGAGAGAGAGAGAGAGAGAATGGGCAGGCCAGGGCCTCAAGCCACTGCATACTCCAGACACTTGTGCTACCTTGTGCACCTGCCTTACATGGGTCCTGGAGAATTGAACCTAAGTCCTTTGGCTTTGCAGGCAAGCACCTTAATGGCTAAGCCATCTTCCTAGCCCTTGACTTTTTTGATTGAGGAAGAAAACATGTGAGGAACATTATCGTTAAGTGTTCATATGTAAGAGAAGATAAGCAAAAGGAGTAGCAAGTAACTTTGTTATTATCAACTTTCCCAAATAGCTGCCATTACCTAATGGAGTGTACTACCTAGAAGTCTGAGGTACACGGGGGGGGGGGGGCAGATGATTTTGCGGGAAAATAATATTTCCTGTTGGTGCAAAATAGGAGAAAATAACAACTCTATGTTTCATACTTGAAAACAGATCCTTCCCAAGTCCCTTCTTGTACTCTATAGCCTTCTTCCCTCGCTCTTGCTCTGGTGGGTGAGGTGCGATGAGACAGATTCTCTTCAGGGTCTCCACTTGCTTCTCAAGTGTGAAGAGCTTCAGTTTGGATGGGAAACACCTCCGTAAGGTGCAGGTGCTTTAGAGCTTGGTCCCCACCCATGGCACCAGGGAGTTGGAACGTTAGGAAGGAGGGCCTGCTTCCAGGAATCTAGGGCTCTGGGCACTTGTCCTTGAAGGGGCTGTTGGGACCTCAACCCCTTTTTCCCTCTTTCTCTTGGCTTCCAGTTTCCCTGTAACGAGGGGGTGCCTCCACTCCAGTCCCCAAACAGGGACCAAGCAACCTTCAGTCAACATCTGAAACTATGAGTCAAAACAAGCTTGCTGGGCTGGAGAAAGGGCTTAGCAGTTAAGGCACTTGCCTGCAAATTCTAAGGACCCAGGTTCGAACTCCCCAGAACCCATGTAAGCCAGAGGCATATGGTGATGAAAGCGTGTGGAATTCATTCGCAGTGTCTAGAGACCCTGGTGTGTCCACTCTCTCTCTCTATCTGCTTCTCTCTCTCTCTCTTTCTCAAATAAATAAATACAATTATTTTTTTTAAAAAAGCTTGGTTTAAAAAATATTTTATTTATTTAATATTATTTATTTATTTACTTGCAAGCCAATAGAGACAGAAGAGAGCCAGAGAGAGAGAAGGGCTATGCCAGTGCCTCCAGCCACTGCAAGTGAACTCTATGTGCTTGTGTCATTTTGTGCATCTGGCTTTATGTGGGTAGTGGGGAACTGAACCCTGCTTATTAGGCTTTGCAGGCGAGTGCCTTAACCACGGAGCCATGTCTCCAGCCGAAGATTGCTGGTTTTAAGATAATTATCTCAGGCATGTTGTAACAGAGATGAGAAGCTGATTAACACATACAGCAAGTAGCCACACTCTGCTTCCATAATCGGCCTCCTAACAGCAATCTGCTCTCTCCACATAGTGTCATTTTCATTATGTGTGGCTTTAGTATGTGCTACTGGAAGCAAGTACCAAGGTCTTGCCACTCGAGTCATTACACTAAATTATAATGGACAAGATGAGGTAACTTCTGGAGACCTGGATTTGTGACTGACCTGCAGGGTTCTCTCCTCTGGCAGGAGACGGATGGATGAGACAGCTGCTTGGCCATCCTCTTTGCATGTGTAATCACAACAGCCAGAGGATAATGCAAATGAGGCTGGTCCCACACTCTGTCCTGTGACACCACGATGACAAATGTCACCGTAGCCAAAGTACCAAATCCCTTTTCCTGGTTTTTGACACTTCTCAATCATTGTCACAGCTACCATTTAATTTCTACTCACTAAGAATTGGCCGGCCTATCAATAGCTGGCTGACAATAGTCCATGCCCTGTCTTCCATGAGGCCATCATGTATGAGGTACCACCACCCCTACTTGATAGGAAAATGAGGTCGCGGGTGATGAGGTGACTTCAAGGTGGAGCACTGTCGTGAGAGGTCTCGCCTCATTACACGGCAGTACTGGGGGAGGTGAGACATGTCACAGGAAGAAGTCGGAGCTATCCACTCATGCATCCAATTCTTTCTTTACCCATCCATGTGAGCTATCATTATTTGCTTCAACAGATACCTGCTACTGCCCAGGGAATGCTCTGTCAGAAGGAGAACATGTTCATGGGACACAGTGATCACGGACCCCCCACTAGGGCTGGAAGTGGGATTTATGGGGATGAGGCTGGAGATGAAAGGCAAGCACAAGAATGAAAGCAGCGCACTGCCCAGGAGAGGAGGGTGGTGGGGTTCAGTGAGGGAATGTGCATGGCATGTTCAAGGACAAGGACAAAGACTTGTTGGAGCCAGTGCACTAGAGCGAGTCAGAGAGGGGGAGCGTGGTGCTAGAGAGCCCAGGGAGGCAGGCAGGGGTTGAGCTGTGTTAAGATACAAAGGGCAGCAGTGGCGAAAGACTGATGGACAGAGAGAGAGGGACAGCTTGGACAGGAGGAGATGGCTAAGGTCTTTCGTGATCAGTGAGACTTTAAGGGGCACAAACTACGTAACGAACATGGCAGAACAGAATGGAAATGCAGTCAATGTCAAGTAAGTTGGCCACTTAGTGGTTTAAAGGAGAAACGTCGGGGGTTTTGGTAAAGTGGTTGACAGTGGTGAAAAGGAATAAGGGATGGATTCTGAAAATATTACAAGGCAATAATCTAAAGTTTGTTTACAGTGGCTAGAGGCCCTGGTAAATCCTCTCTCTCTCTCTCTCTCTCTCTCTCTCCCTCTCCAAATAAATAAATAATGGATCACAATGACTTCCTAAATGACAAGTTTAATCTTGATTTGCTAACCACAATGCTGCAGGGCATTTTTCATCCCCACTGTTAAAGAGGCAGTCTATAATCTTCGAGGAAAGACTACGGAGAACAGTAAGTATTTTTTTCAGTACAATTTCATTTTGCTTTCAAGTTTTGTTGGAAAACTGAGTTCCATTATAGCACAATTTTCCCCTGTATGTTTGTGAGTCCAAGAACACAAAATTGTATGTGGGCAAATGGATCTTCAGAAAGGAAAGAATAGCAGTACTAGATACACCCATTTTTCTAACTAAGATATATTGCTGTATTTTGCACAGTTTAATGTTATCCATAATTTGTCTCCAGTAGGTGGGATATCATAAGAAAAGCAAAGTATTTTTAGCATTCAATGACTTTTGGGATTAAATTTAAATTGAAATTTTATGACACATATAAGTTCGAAGTTCAAGTCTGAATTCTACGGATTATATATTAGTACAGTTAGTTCCTTTTATTGACTGATTTATTTATTTCTTTTTAAGATAGCGTCTCACTATAGCCCGGGCTGACCTGGAATTCACTATGTAGTCTCAGGCTGGCTTCAAACTCACAGTGATCCTCTTACCTCAGCCTCCCAAGTGCTGGGATTAGAGGCATGCGCCACCACACACAGCAATTAATTAGTTCCTTAAATTGCCTTATTGTTTTAAGTGGCATCAAGGATGGAAAAAGAATGAAATTCAAAGAGAAATGGAGAGGAAAAAAAATCAGAGAGAGATATCATAGGAATAGTACTCAAATGTCATTTTTCAAATAGGAATGGGAGGAACATATGGCCTTCACTGACACCTATTGTAGTAGACAGTTCCAAGGTGCTGGGACAAACATCCAATCAAACAGCTTTATTGGAGGAAGGGATTTATTTCAATAAATCCAGGGGAAGTTCCATCAATGAGGAAAGAAGCTGGTTCCCATTCATAAATCCAGGCACAGGGATACCACCAAGCATCCAGTACCACAACAAGTACAAGCCGGCAACAAGCAGGACTTCCGGTGCTCAAATTGCTCTCTTCCTCCTTTGGGCTGGAATTCAGATCCACCCCCAATGACAAGCTCGCCCTTTAGCAGGAGTCAGCCTGCTGGGGCTAAAGCTGCAAAGTCAAGATTAATAAAACACTTGAGCCACACGTTCAAACTATCACACCTACCATATTTCAAGTATCCAAGTTTTACATCAGGGATGTTTATACTTATAGCTTCACTTATTTCTAAAATTTAAGTCACTGAGGTTTAGGGGGAAAAAACATGAAGTGATTTTATAGTGATCATTCAGTGAATAAATGGAATAAATGGTGGAATTCCAATATCAAAGACAGTTCTATTTGACTCTAACATAAATTCTCTTTCTATAAACTTAAACTATAACTTGAGGAAAATGGCTCATTTTTAAAATATTTTGTAAATAAATGAATGAATAAAGTTACCATGGGTACCATCGGGACATAGGCAGAAAATTAAGAGAATACAATTTAAAACGTTGGATGTGAATTGGTAAACAGATGCTTGTCACTAAAAAGTCACATTTTTCATCCTAACAGTTTGCTGTTTGTTGGCACCAACCCCAGTAAAGCAGTTTTTATACAACAGAAGCATAATTGGTTAAAAGGGAATAAATGTGGTCAACCAAAAAAAGAGTTTTAATTCAGTGATTGCCAAGATTCTGTGTGGAATGTTTATAAAAATAAAACAATGTATGGGTAAGGTATTTTATCTTTAATCACTTTTGTTATTGCGGTCAATTTGATTACTAGTAGCTTTTATATTAGGATAAAGGCTCAAATACATTGTACAAAAGTTTTTTTTTTTTTTTTTAAGACTGAAAATTTCCTTTGCACAGAGGTATGAAAAAGAGATACTTGAAATTTAGGTATAACTCATATATAACCTGCCGGCTGTCTATGAACAGTGCTTTCTATGAACAATACATGCCGATATTTCTCACCCATTAGTCCATAATTTATATATAATACATATCAGTTGGTGATGGCATGTTCACTTTCATTATTCCACATGATGAGACAGTAAATATTTTTATAAAATGTTTAAGAAAACTAAAGGGATGTGTACTTTACCTAGAAGACTGGCTATGGTTTTGTCAATTAGCATGAGAGTCCTTTAGATGGTTATGTAGAAATTATTTAAAACATGCTGATGTAGGAATTTGGGGGTTCCTCTGCCAATGTACCAATACGGACCGATACACTGATAATTTGGAGGTGTGCCTGGATCCTTGTCTTCGGTATTCAAAGAATGAAATCCATATACTAGACAATAAGGTTCAGAAGGATTTTTATTATAGCTTAAAGGTTAGGAGGGAGAAGGCAGGGGTGGGGAGGCTTAAGCCAAGGATATATGCGAAGGATGAAAGGTGCAGCTCTTTCCCAGAGCAGTGAGACAGGGACTCAGGTTCCCCGCCTCCTCCCCTCCGCAAGACTCAGTGTTTATTTGTTTATTTTTTAAATGAGAAGTGGCCCAGGTCTCTACATGAGAAAGATCAGGTTTCATAGGTGTCTGTAAAATGGGGCAATATTTTTAGAAGTCTTAGGTAGGGATCAAGGATTCTACCATCTACGAAGGGTATAAACTTAATCTAGAAATCTTTCCTGATGGCTGTAACTTTCCAGGGAAGAAGACAGGGACAAGAAAAAAATCCACATTCTACCTGAAGACTTACTGATACTTTCCATTTTTAGTCAAGGAAAAAAAAATCTGCTTATTTGGGGCTCCTGTCACCTCTAAACTGCCTAGCCAATTTCCTTTTTTTTCAACTTTTATTTATTATTATTATTTTAGAGATAGAGAAAAAGAGAAAGAGGCACTAGGGCTCAGCCACTACAATCAAATTCCAGATGCCTGTGCCACCTAGTGGGCATGTGCGACCTTGCACTTGCCTCACCATTGGGCATTTGGCTAACATGGGAGAATCAAACATGAGTCCTTAGGCTTCACAGGCAAGTGCCTTAACCGCTAAGCCATCTCTCCAGCCTTACCTAGCCAATTTCTAACTCTATGGGATGAAGCCTCCAACAAATTGTGCAAAACAAGGTACCAAAGATAAGTATCCCTGCCCAAATGCTGACTATTGTGGAAATATAAAGGGAGGACACATGTCCTTATCTCTTCCCAGTGTAAATATCTTCAGTTTAGAGTTACGAAGTTGGGTATTGAATGTGAACCTGAATTCTAGAGTACATAAGTAGAAAAAAATCCCTCACTGCATAATTATTCAGTGTTATTATTTTTAGACAGCATGTACATTTTTGTTGTTGTCACACAAATCAATACCACACCGTAAATGTTAATACCATTAGGTTCTGCATCTTAAGCTCAGCATGACATCTGCTAGACCGTGAACTTGAAAAGGAGTAATTCAACCTCAGGTCCATAAATCAAACTATCATTAGGAACACAATCATTACACCACAAACTCTTACTCAGGAGAAACTGTTCTCCATAATTAAATTTAAAAAAAAAAAAAGATTGTGACTTTTTCTTGTATTTATTTCATCTTTTAGAACACATCTAATTGTAGGAGCCTTTCAAGGCAAGTAAATCAAAGAATTAGCAACATAATGTCTGTGTTATGATAAAAACAAAATCCATACCATGGAGCTGGAGAGATGGCTTAGTAGTTAAGGTGCTTCCCTATGAGGCCTAAGGACTCATGTTTAACTTTCCAGGTCCCACATAAGCCAGATGCACAGTGATGTAAGTGTGCAAGGTCACACATGGGCATAAAATGGAGCATGTGTCTGGATTCAAATGCAGTGGCTGGAGGCCCTGACACACCCATTCTCTCTCTCTCTCTGTTTCTCTCTCTCTCTCTCTCTCTCTCTCTCTCTCTCTCACACACACACACACACACACAAAAAAAAAAAAAAAAAAAAAAAAAAAAAAAAAAACAGTCTGCTGGGCTTGTGTAAAGAAAAAATATCCATAGCATGTATTTTTATGAAGACATTGTTTCCTCAATGTGTGAGGTTTCAAGTTGTCATGACATGTGACCAATGTGTGTACAGATATCATAGTCTCCACTATGGAGATGTGTCTGGCACACATGAATTATATGAGAATATATAGAAAATCACACAGCGAATCCTGCAAAGCTACATAAATAATGCCCAGTTTGTTCTATGCATGTACTTAGGAGAATGTTACTTGAGATGAAAGGCATTTTTTATTTTTATATTTATTTATTTATTTATTTTTGGCTCTTCAAGGTAGGGTCTCGCTCTAGCCCAGGCTGACCTGGAATTCACTATGGAGTCTCAGGGTGGCCTCGAACTCATGGCAGTCCTACCTTTGCCTCACAAGTGCTGGGATTAAAGGTGTGTGCCACCAGACTGGCTCATTTTTATTTTTATTTTTAAAACAAATTCCAGACACACGTGCCACTAGACATCTGGTTCTATGTGGGTTCTGGGAAGCAAACCTGGGTCGTCAAGCATTGCAGGCAAGTGCCTGAACCATTGAGCCATCTCTCCAGCACAGAAAGGCATTTTTTTATTTGTTCAGCTTGAAGCGTTTTGTCCCTTCCTAAATTGTGTGTTTTGTTTTCATAGCTAAAAAATAAAATTTCTTCATAGCCATATGCTGGAGGATTTTACATTAATATAACCCCCATCCCTACCACATGACTAACTTCTTCCCACCCTGTACACAAAAACAGCAAACCTTGTTAACCCTCACTTAGGCTTAGGTTCACAAGAAAACAGCAACACTTCTAAGTGACCCTTAAAAAAGACTTCTTAAAGAGGACTAATTAAGCCTAACTTCCAGCCTGCATGATCCTTATGCCGAAAACTAAACTTATATTAAAACTGATATTTGAAACTAACTATAAATATTTAAAATTCTGTTATCGGCAAGTGAAACCTGACCAATGGAGAGGAAGTTGGGCTCCCCTTCCAATTTCCTCCTCTCTGCTCTATCAAGCGAGAAAGGACAAATTAAACTGGGTGCTGAGAGAAGGGACGAGCAAGACAGGCCCCGATATGAGCCGGCTGGGGTATGGCGGCCTCTGAGAGGCCTTTGTGGATGGGAGAATAGAACCTCCTCAGAACTTGCAGATCTGAAACCCTCAGGGGAAAAGCTACCATGCACAAAGGTGTGTGAAGAAGGGAGGTCTAGAAAGACTGCAGGTTCTAAACTGTGACAGGCATATCTGTAGTGCTGTCTCCTCTTGGACATATCTGATGGTTCCCAAGGGACTATGCACCCTACCTTCGCTCCCCTCCCCCCGGTTTGCAGCTTTAATGGAAACTTGGACTGGATTCACTTTGTCCAGGAACCTGTAGGGCAGGACATAAACGGCATAGCCATGACTGTCCTGGATCTAAACACTGTATCTGAATGAGTGCCTGTTTATGAGCACAACACCCCTGACAAAAACTGGGTAAAATTGTAAAATATGTCATCTTCATATGATTGATGAGAATGTGACAAAATAGCTCACTGAGAAGCAGCCCATGTCCAACTCGCTGGTTCCCTGCTTGCGGAAGCAGCTGTACACATGCGAACGATGCTGCCCACAGCGCGGACCTTACAGGGACCATGACTGACTTCTGAGGGAGGATAGAGGAGAAAAAAATTGAATTTAGGAAAAGTTAGTAAAAGTCAGAAAAAAAGGAGAAGGAATGGGGAAAAGACTAAAAAAAGGAACATGTGAAAAAGGGACAACAGGGTCTGGAGAAGTGGCTCAGTGGTTAAGGCAACTGCCTGCAAAGCCTAACGACCCAGGTTTGACTCCCCAGCACCCACATAAAGCCAGATGCATGCACAAAGTGGTGCATATGTCTGGAGTTCATTTGTAGTTGCACTATGCCCTGGCAGCCCATTCTTTCTCTCCTCTCTCTCTCTCTCTCTCTGTCTTTCTTTTCCTACTTGTAAAGAAAGAAAGAGAGATACAATAAGGGAGAAAGAAAGAAAGGAGAAGGAAAGAAAGAGAGAAAGAAAAGTAATGAAAGAGGATGAAAAAATGATAAATAAAGATGAAGCTATCAAGGGAATGGAGAAATGGCTTAGTGGTTAAGGTGCCTGTCTTCAAAACCAAAGGACTCAGGTTCAGTCCCCGGGATCCACGTAAAGCCACATGCTCAAGGGGCACACACATCTGGAGTTACTTTGCAGAGGCTGGAGGCTCTGGCGCACCCAGTCTGTCTGTCTCTCTCTCTCTCGCTCGCTTGCTCGCTCGCTCTCTCCCTCTTCCCCCACCCTGGCCTATTTCTCTCTCTCTCACTCTCTCTCTCTCAAATAAATAAAGAAAAATAAAATATATATATATTTAAAATAGACGAAACTGTCATGACATCAGCAAGGTCAGTGGTATTCTCTCTTGTGACGTCCATAGGAAATTTCTCATTTTCATCGAACACTGAACTGAATATTCACAATAATCAAAATATCAGTAGTAGGTTGGGATGTTTGCTCCCTGAGCAATGGAAGGAGTTTGAAGGAAGAAAACGTACCCTAGGCCCTTCTAGGGAGGCTTAAGGAGGTGAACACGATCTCCTGGCGACTTCAGCTGACATCAGTGGGCTCTGCACTGTCTAAGACTGTCAGCGCAGGAGACAGGACCAGAGCTGCAACTGACCTCTGCAGAGTGAACCTGATGGTGGAAGGGACGGTGTTGGTACAATAGGGGCCCGCCCAGAAAGAAAACAGGGAGGAATGTGAACTTGAAGCAGCTCAGGAAGTTCAGGCCTATTTAAAAATACTTTCAGGCTGGAGAGATGGCTCAGCAGTTACAACACTTGCCTACAAAGCCTAACGAATGGGGTTTGCCCCCCCCAGTACCCATGTAAAGCTGGATGCACGAAGCAGAGCTTGCATCTGGAGTTTGTTTGCAGCGGCTAGATGCCCTGGCCTGCCTGTTCGCTCTCTCCCTCTCTCATCGCAGATAAATAAATGTAAACATGTAAAGGATTACAAAGAATGCTTTCAGCTCCAGGTGGTAGGCCACTGGGTTAGTTACTTTTGTGTTGCTGTGACAAGACACCAAACATGAACAATATAAAGGAAGGAGGGATTGATCGATGTTGGCTCACGGTTTCCGATGTGCCAGCCCATGGTGGTGGGGAGGGCATTATTGAACAGAACAGCTCACATCACGGTGACCAAAGAGAACAGGGGATACAGAGAAAGGGGCCAGAGAACGAGGCAGCCTCAAGGGCACAGCGCCACTGACCTACTTCTTCCAGGCAGGCTCCAACTCCTGCTTTTAAACACTTCTCAGTAATGTCATCGTAATCATGCATCGAGAGAGGCTGGAGAGATGGCTCAGCACTTAAGGCACTTGCCCGCAAGGTCTAACAACCTGGATTTGATTCTCCAGTACCCATGTAAAGCCAGATGCACAATGTGGTGCATGCCTCTGGAGTTCGTCTGCAGTGGCTAGAGGCTGTGGTGTGCCCATTCTCTCTTCTTTCTATCTCTCTCTGCTTGCAAATAAATAAATGAAAATATATTTTTTTTAAATAGTGCATCAAGAGATGAGTCCATGGATTAGGGCAGGAGTCTGCAGGATTTCAGCCCCAGGACATACCCTCATAGATACACCCAGAGGTGTGCTTTAGTCATTTCCTATGTATTTATCAATCCAATCAAACTGACAAGCAAGATTAACTATCACAGTATACACACACATACACACACACACACACACACACACACATATATATATATATATATATATACACACACACACACACACACACACATGTATTTTAAACAAAGGGAGAAAGAAAAGGGAAAGGAAAAAGGAAAAGAAGGGATGGGGAATTGTGCCTTCAAGATGTTTCTTGCAGGAAACTTTTCTATCACAACTCATTTCCTGATACCAAAGATCAGATGCAAGTAGCTCTCAGGACACCTCTAGCAGGAAGTCCGCGGTTTCAAGGCTCAGATCTTTAGCAGTACCTCAGTGTGTTTCATCTTTTGCTCCCCCATTAGCTGTATTATACACAAGCCCGGAGACTGCTCGGCAGGTCAGGACGTGCCAACGCCTGTTTTCCTAGCACTCCTGCTGCCAGGTGCTAAAATGAGCTGAGCAAAAGGGCCTGTGTCAAGTTTGAGAGAGACTGGAGCTCAACAATGTGGAAGGTGTTCATTTACCACTAGATTTCTCAGAACCTTTAAGATGCCAAGGTAGCCTGTGGATGGGCAAGAAAGGGGCAAGGAACGCTGTACTTTCCAAGTAGTCTTCTGCAAGGGATCTAATCTCCTGTCTTTGCCGAAAATCTACAGACCAGTGTTCTTCTGAATGTGAATATGTAGAACAAGCATAGATCAGTGATTTGGGGGAGAAAGCCACATTTTGTGCATACTCACACATTATACATTTTACACAAATGTATTATGTCCTTTTTAAAAACATTTTTAATATTTTTATATTTTCATGCATATATATTGATTTCATACACCTATTTTGATCTTATTCCCCTAAATTACTCTCTTATCTCCTCTTTCCATTAACACCCCTCTTTCCCATTAAGCTCATCTTAATTTCATAATTCTTTTTTTGTTTGTTTGTTTCACCAATTGAGTTAAAGCTGCGTGCATGACCTTGGGTGGAAGGGTGTTTACTGTGGAATGGGCAACTTACCACTTCCCAGCAGCTACACCACCCATGACCCTGACTCCCCCTCCCAAAAACCGTTAGCTACTCTGAGAGTTCCCACGTCTTGTTATTCTTCTCTTATTGATGGTGGAGTACTAATAGGCTCGGTCTTGGGCAGGAAACCAGAGCTGCTGTGAGTTCATGAGTTTAACAGCCATGTCACATCCAGAAGACTGATTCACAGCTGTCCTCCCCATCTCCCTGCTCTTACGTGCTTTCCGCCCCTCCTCCTCAAGGTCTCGGAGCCTTTGGTAGATGTCCTGTTGCTTCAGCAAGTTTTCCAGCTATGCGTCTCTGACAAACGCATTACCTTCTGTGCAACTGTTCTGCACACTCGTGTGCATGTGTCCACCACCACCACGACACAAGTCTTCTGTCTCAACATCCACGTGGATCTGGCCTATTCTAACCACACCAATTGTGTCCAAGGATGTCTCGCAACAGTTTTTCTGTTGCAATCTTCCTTTGATTTTTTTTTTTTTTGCAAATTTTAAAACAATCACATTTTACACAATTTATTTAGGCTCCCAAATCATTAGATGTGGTGATGGTCCTCAGGAGAAATTCCTTAACAGTATTTTCCAAAGAAAGTTTCTGTTCCTACAAAAGTCTTGCCCCTAAATAATCTCTATTATTTGTGGACTCTAATTTGCATTAAGTAGAAAGGTAAACACTAATGTTTCATTCATGGGGTGTTTGAATTTCACCCACTCGCTACTCCTTCTAAAGTGTTTGCTTTTCCCTTCCCCAAGAGCTCTGGTTAAATAAATGTGCAAACGAATGGGAATAGTTCCTGTGTTTTGAATAATTTGGGAACATTACCAGCCACTTTGTGCTTTATTTGTACACTTGTGGGTATTAGAGAACGTCTTGTTAAGTTCACTGGAGGCCATTTCCCTCCGCAGGAAATTCACAGTGCCTGGAAGGTGACTCTGCACACTACAGCTTTGCCACGGGGACTGGCACTTCATAGCAGCCCCTCAAAAACGAGATCTTTTCTGGGGAGTCAAATGACAAAATGTACTGCATGCCTAATAAGCTCAAGAAAAGAGCAATGAAGTTAACTGGCCCTGGGAATTTCAGCTGCCACTGCCCTTACTATTTATCTATTTACTTCTTGATTTATTGCTGTGTGTGTGTGGGGGGGGGAGGGAGAAATTTGGCACCCTATATGTTCTCTCTCTCCTCTGCCTGTGCTTGTTCTGAGCCGGAGTCTCTTTACTGACTCTGGAACATGCGGGGCCGATGGTTCTTGGGTCTCTCTGCTGTCCTGCGGGACTGGGGTTACAAAAATGTGTGCCCAAGCCCAGCACATTATGTCGGGTCCAGAGGTTCAAACTCTGGTGGTTTGGGGCCCCCTTAGGCCCTCAGGCTTGGGCAGGAAGTGGGCCGAACAACTGCACTATCTCTCCAGCCCACCACTGTCATTTGATAATACCATTTTGTCACAGTCGCCTTCAGTTGCTGGGATGAACCTCCAGAACAGACACAGTTTATAGAAGGAAGGGAATTTATTTGACGCTTCCACATCCAGGGGAAGTTCCATCATGGCAGAAGAAGCTGGCCTGCCTTCACAGGTCCATGCAGAGAGAACTACCACCACCAGCAGCATCACAGGCAAGCACACACCAGGAACCCCAGGCAGAACTCAAGCACTTTGCCTGTCTTTAGCTGAAATTTCCAGATTTGCCCCCAGACACCTTAGAGCTGGACCTAGGATCTACTCACAGTGACATCAAGTTACAAGCTTGAATAAAACTCCTAAATCTTTTGGCGGACATTCATTCAAACTATCACACATTTCCAAGGCTGGGGAGCTTGCTCAGTGGTTAAAGACGCTTGCTTACAAACCCTGCAGGTCTGGGTTTGACTCCCCAGGATCCATGTAAAGCCAGACCAAGAATGTCACATGCATCTGGAGTTCATTTGCAGTGGTAAGAGGCCCTAGTGCGTTCTCGCTCTCCCAAATAAAATTAAAAACAAAAACAAAACAAAAACTTCCAAAGGTTGTCCCTTGAAACACACATTTCCTTTCCGCCTCTACCCAGAACAGGACTAGATGCAGTTTTGCTGGTTTCCCAAGGCCCCTTCCCCTGCTGTGGTCCTGTACAGTTCCTTCCGGCTGCAATCCTCATCTACCTCAATGGCCGCTCCACCAAGTGTCCCTGGGAAGACCCAAAGGACAGTCTTTCTGAACAGATGGGCTTTCAAGGAGAGGTAGTTACACTTAAATACAGATAAATGTACTGAAAATAATGGCTTTTTAAAGAATTTAGGTCTTTAAGGGGGGAAATATGACAGCATAAGATACTGTTCTTTAATTACACGAGACTTTTTTTTCCCCCCTTTCCCTTGAAGATAAAACCAATTCCCAATGAAGCATAATGAGTCGTAAATAACCACCATGCTCCTTCCAACAGATGTTTATTGATCGGTGTTGATTGCATACAAATAACCAGTGGCTGGGTGCTGTCAGGAAGTGGTGGGAAGCAGCCCACTTCCCCCGCATTATTTTACCTTCAAAGACAAGCTGACAAATTTATTTTGTCACAAGCAGCTGTGTTCTTATTTTTTTTTAAAGGGGTTGGCTTACAACTACGAAAGCAAGAGGAAAGGAACAGCCTTTTGGTGTCCAATGTGTTTCTGGCGAGGACAGATTGTCGAAGGGCGCAATGGAAAAGATTTTTAATGAAACTACATTTCCAATGAGCAGCATATGCTTCCCTTCCCCTTCTGCCACTCATCTTACCATTTGTTCACTTTTGTTATTGTTGCTCTCCGGGACTCCTAAATCTTCCTACAAGCTGTCTGGTCCGGCACTAACCTAGCGTGGGGTGAGTTAGTGCTAGGGACCCCAAAGGCCTATGCATCCTTCTCCAACCTTTGATTTCTTTCTTTCTTCTAGGTTCTGTACAGTCAGCCAGGGCTTACACGGGAAGCAGCTGACTGAACAACTATGGAGAAAAGAAAAAAAAAAAAAAAACAGAAGAAGCAAAGCTCCCTCTACAGGAGTCCTCGGGGCCTGACGATGTGATTTCAGAACATGCGCGCCCTGTCAGCTGCTCCGCTGAGCGCAATCATGGGGTCAAAGCCCAGAACAGAGGTCTCGAGAAACTCTGAAATTGGGAATTAAGAGGAAATTTCTTCCCCTTTAATACTGTAATGCCACATATTAATTTAAACGATTCTCTCAGAATGATTCTGTGGCCTAGTTAAATAGAGTTCAAGGAAATGAATTTTGCTCTTCAGCTTTCTGAGTTCTATTTGAAAGTGGTCAGTTTTACAAGATTAAAAAAAAATTACAGGGGATAGGCAATCTTAGGATAGCAGGCGCTTTGCTAAGTGCGAGAACCTTCTTAAAAATGCGCGCACACATGGGAGCGAGGCACATTGCCATTGTGATTTTTGCTGGGAAGTTGTCTGTGATGAGGGTTCCTTTGTGTTTGAGGATTAAGGCCGCGGGAACTATGACTGAAAATTCCTGGTTCAAGAGGTGATTTTGGCCCATGGAACTAAAGGATGGATTTGTGTATAAACTACGTGTGGGTGGACGGCTAGCCTCTGTGAGTAGTTAAGAACCTGGGAGACCCAGGGAGGTGCAACATTCTTTCTTGGTGACTGACTGAACGGTAGAAACGAGACACAAGGAATTCACATTGGTGATACTGTTGACTATGTTTGCCGCCATTTAATGCACCATGGCGTCCAGCGAAAATGTGGTAGGCTCTGGCAACTGTACACGGTGACCTCGGGACTGGTCATCTCCAGCATGTCCATACTACATATGAAGAAGCTAAACACTAGGGGCTTACATAGCTAGTTTGTCCCAGGGTCATGCAAGTTTCCCTGAGCCCAGAGCTGACCAATCCAGGCTTTAAAAGCCACAGATATGGAAATCTTACCCACTGAAATGAAGCGTAAACATTGGGTTTTATGGGGAAGAATGTTCATTCTCCACAGCCCTCCCGCAGAAACCACAGAGCGCGTGGTGTTCGGGGGGTTCCCGGTCACAAAGCTAACTGCATCAGTTACTTTCTCATTGCTGGGACAAGATGCGTGACCAGAAGCAGCTTGTGGATAGAGGAGGTTTATTTTGGCTTAGGGTGCACAGGGGACATTTCCTCGTGGTGGGGACAGGAAGCACGGCAGGAGCAGAAGCCAGTGTCATGCTATCACATCAGCAGGGAGGACAGAGAGAGAGATGAGTGCTGGGACTTACCTAGCTTTCTCCTCTTCTTAAAAAAATATATTTTTATTATTTACTTATTTATTTGAGAGAGAATGAATGGGCATGCTAGGGCCTATAGCCACTGCAAAAGAACTCCAGATACATGTGCCACCATGTGCACCTAGCTTACATGGGTTCTAGGGAATTGAACCTGGGTCCTTAGGCTTCAAAGGCCAGTGTCTTAACTGCTCAGCCACCTCTACAGCCCTATTTTATTTATTTATTTATTTGATTGGTTGTTTAAGAGACATGGGGAGAAGGGATAGAGAGAGAGAGAGAGAGAGAGAGAGAGAGAGAGAGAGAAAAGAGAGTAGGGCCTCCTACTGCTGCGAACAAACTCCAGATGCATGTATCACTTTGTGAATCTGGCTTTACCTGGGTGCTGGGGAATCGAACCCAAGCTGACAGGCTTTGCAAGCAAGCACTTTGGCCACTGAGTCACCTCTCCAGCCCTATCACTTTTGTTCCTGGCAAACAGGAGAGATTCCATAATTGCCTTCTTACAACAAAGCTGTGGGTGTCACACGTACGCACTTCCTGTTTCTCTCAGAACTACTGTTAATTGGCACGAGAGTAACAATACTTTGCAGGAACACTGTGATGTCTTCAAGTACAATATTATTTGGTTAAAAAAAAACATAAAACTTGGTCTATGTCATACAGAAGAAGAATAGGCCATAACGGCATCTTTCAACACCTGATATTGATTAGTTCCTAACTGCTCGCTATAGCAATTTCCACTGGCTGTAAAGGCAGGCCAGAGGGAGCTGTCACCACCTGCATGTTGCCAGTGCCTATCTGTTTGGTCAAGCTGCACCCTGACCTCCAAATGATCGATGCTTTGCTATAAAGCTCCCAGGACAGAAAGAAGACTAAAACACGAGCTGTGTTCTCACTCTGCACACAGTTTGCCTCGCGCTGCGCAGGGAGCCCAGGAGCCTTATTTTCCAAAGGGGAAAGTGGTGATCTTTGCCTTTTAAACCCCACGTCTGGATATGATGGATAGATGCTTTGCTTCTGCAATTAAACACTTCACTGCCAGGTGTTTGTGCCACTCTGCCCACGTTCCCCGGACAGTTCCAGTGCATATGAAACGCCTTCACCCAGTGTGATAAACACACACACTCCTTTCTACCTCGTCTCCTCGAGCAGAAGACTACCCCATAGCGAGTGGCACGAACAGAGTCAGCAAGCCCAGCGCCGGATGAGCCCGCGTGAGAGCTGCCGTTCCCACACAGTGAGCATCGGGCCCATCCACGTCTCGGTGAGTGTAGGGGGCAGGACAGGGCAGTCAAGCCCAGCAACTGTGAACTCACAGAGCTCATGGTTAAAGTTGTACTTGACTTGTGGTAGGGAGAGATTCCAAGCTGGTGTTGGAAAGCCATCTAAAGTTCAGAGGTTGAGGGGTGTGTGTGCACAGTACGTCTGTAGTAGAAGGGAAAGGGTGAAACTCCGAACCAGGCAGCACCAGTCAGTCTACTAATCCAATAAGAGCAGTCTGTATCTCTTGCATGATGGTTCATAAGCAGAAATTTTAGTTACACCGTGTGCAAGCTCCCAGCATCCTCTCGTCCCTATTCTGCCTTACTTGTCTGCACTGCATAAGAGACTGCTGAACATAGGAATGTTGTGTGTGTGTGTGTGTGTGTGTGTGCGCACTTCCACTTCCTTCGCCAGGAATGTAAGCTCCCTGAGGGTAGGAGAATTACATATATTTTTTTTCTTACTATGCTATGTAGCCCTTTAAACTCATGATGCTCCTGACTACCTCTCCACTGCAGGACTTATAGGCATGCGTCACCATGCCTGGCTTGGAAATCAGTGTTTTTCTCTCCTGCGTCCCCAGAAGCTGGGACCAGAAGACTCATGATTATTTGTTGAATGAATAAATGAGTTTCTTACTAGTGGTTGAGCATCATTTATTCCTATTGTTTTCCATAAATTAGTGGAAGTTTCCGTAAGTGAATAGGACAGAGTTTGAAATTAGAGTCAGATAACTCATGTTCTGAACCTTACCACAATTCTCTTTTTTTTAAATAAGCACTTTTGTTTTGCTTAGATGTTTTCTAAATATTTTTATTTATTATTTTTTTTGCAAGCAGAGATGGAAGCAGGGGAGTAAGTAGGGAGGGGGGAGGGAAGGAAGGAAAGAGAGAGAAAGAGATAGATAGGAAATATGTATGGGTACATCAGGGCTTCTATCTGCTGCAAATGAACTCTAGGTGCATGGGCCACTTTGTGCATCTGGTACTGGGATGGTACTGGGGAATTGAACTCAGGCCATCAGGCTTTGCAAGCAAGCACCTTTGCCACTTAGTCATCTCTCCAGCACTTTTATCATATTACATTCTTTTCTTAGACAAATTTCTTAAGCTCTCTGTGCCCCATGTGATCAGCTCTAACATGGAGATAATGTTAAACATACTATATTTGTATGAACAGCAATGGCATAATAAGAAAACCATGCTTTGCATACCTCTTAGCCACAGAATTATAGAGTTTAGTTTAACATTCCTACTATTATTGTTTTAAAAGAGAAAGAGAGGGAGAGAGAGAATGGGTGCACCTGGGTCTCTTGCCACTGCAAATAAACTCCAGATGCAAGCACCCCTTTGTGTATCTAGCTTACATGGGTTCTGGGGTCCTTAGGCTTTGCAAGCAAATGCCTTAACTGCTAAGCCATTCCCTCATCCCTTACCTGCATACTTTTTAACTTCCTCTATTGGGGCTGGAGACATTGCTCAGTGGTTAAGGCACTTACCTGCAGAGCCTTACGATTACGGTTCGATTCCCCAATACCCATGTAAAGCCAAATGCACAAAGTGGTGCACACACCTGGAGTTCACTTACAGTGGCTGAAGACCTTGGAGTGCCTACTCTGTCTGTCTGCCTCTCTTCTTCCCAGCCCTGTCTGTTTGCAAATAAATTTTAAAAAATTTATTTTGAAAGATATGTGTTAAATCCCTCTATGTCCAAGCTTACCTTGAGACATTGACAAGGAAGAGTGAAGTTCAGTGAAGACTGCAAGGTCTGTCATTTTGAACGTGAAATGGAATAACAACAGTACTTCCCTGTCTTTCATGGTGCCAGTAAGCAGAACAGCAAAGAAATTCTGACCCTCACATGTCAACCATTCAAACAAGAGAACAAGCATGCATGGGATATACTTGGGATTCTGTTGGAGCTAGAAATGGCGGGAAGGAAGGCACATGTTGCTGGGGTGGTGAGGGTCTTATATGAGGTGATGCCTGCTACCAGGGGGTGTTTCAGTGGGCCCCGCTACTGTGGTGGTGGTGGGAAGGGTGCCAGCATCAGCGTCTGGCAAACTGGTCTGGGCACGTGTTTTCCCACAGAGCTAGGCTTCCGTCAAAGGGGGGGAGAGGACCTAAGATGTGCTTTTGCAGTGCTCTTGTGTAACAGACAGCCCGGCTGAGTTCTTGGTAAAATAAAAGGGTCTTCCTCCACCCCACACATCTTCTGGTCTCCACAGACACCCACTAGACAGGTCCCCACAGACTCCAGTTGGAGGCTAAGTGGTTAAGGCATTTGCCGACAAAGCCTAAAGACCCAAGTTCAATTCCCCAGTACCTACATAAGCCAGATGCCGAACGTGGTGCATGCATCTTGAGTTTGTTTACAGTGGCTAGAGGCCAGAGTGCCCATTCTCAATCTCTCTCTCTCTATCTCTCCTTGTAAATAAATAAATAAATACCTAAAACTGCTAGAGGAAACATGGAGGCACAGATAAGAACATTCATGAACAGGACACAAGTAGAACAAGAAATAACCCCAGGAGTTAACAAAAATATAACTACACAAAATTTAAAAGTTTTTGCAGAGCAAAGGAAAACATCAACAAAACGAACAGACAGGCTACAGGATGGGAGAAAATCTTCACCAGCTATGTCTCAGACAGGGGCATAAATAAGAACTGCAAAATTTACATGCAAAAAACACCAAAACAGCCAGTCACTAAATGGGCTAATGAAATGAATAGATAGCTCACAAAAGAGAAGAAAGACACAGTCAATAAGTATTTTTTTAAAGGATTTAGTATCCCTAGCCATCAAAGAAATGAAAATTTAAGCTACTTTGAGATACCATCTCGGTAAGAATGACTCTCATCAAGAAAGCTGTCAATAAACATGAGTGAAGGGGTGGGGAAAGAGGAACTTTTATTCACTGCTGTGGGAGTGAAAACTGGTATAGTCATGGTGGAAACCAGTATGAAGATTTTCAACATATTAGAAATACAACTGTTATACCACCCAGTTATACCATTCCTAGGTACATACCTAAAGAACTTCCATATCCTACTATAGAGATACTTGTACATCCACGTTCATTGCCACTCTGTTGCAATAGCAACTAAATGCAACGATCCTGGCTGCCCATCAACCAATGAATGCATAATGGATTACTCAGTAGTAAAGCAAAATGAAATGCTGAAATTTGGGCTAGAGAGATGATTCAGTAGTTAAGGTGCTTGCCTGTAAAGCCCGGGTTCAATTCCCCAGGACCCACGTAAAGTCAGATGCACAAACAGGCACATGTGCCTGGAGTTTGTTTGCAGCAGCTGGAGGCTCAGGTGCACCAATTCTCTCTGTGTGTCTCTCTGCTTGCAAATAAAGGCAGAGAGGGGTCTAATCAAAATCTAAAAGGATATAAATAAGTCATATGGAAACCTATTTTTCGGGACAATGGAATACTCAGGAGCCATAGATTGTTACTAGAAAATTTTCAGTGCCTGGGATGGGGTACCTTCCAGTGAGTTGTTGGCCAGGGAGGTCTCTGATGCCCCAAAACATTACAGGCCATTGCTCAGGCCCTTGGTTTCCCACCAGGAACAGATGGTAAGACCCTATTATTGAAGATCCACATACTTGGCCTGCAAGGTCACTGAGAAATCCTGCTGGAACTGAGATGAAAACCTCCTCCGTGTAGACCAGCTGACAGAAAGCTGGAAAATGCCACAGAGCATGCAGTTCAATGGGAGAAAGAGAAATCACCAGTGAAGATACTCAACAGTGGACACTGCAAGCCTTATATTTGGCCAGCCAGGCCAAATGAGCCAATGAGTGCAATAGTGGCACATCTGTTATGGGGGAAACCAACTGCCCTTAATTTGACTGGAGGACCGCTCCATGGGAAGGAATACATCCCTGATACTGAAAACCTGCAACAGGGGTAGTCATGAGCCCTAGGGGTGTAACGTCTGCTGGTGTCTGGCTAAATATATATACTGTGCTCATCAAACTGCCCAGTAAGCTCTTCTATTAATGTTCATACCCGTATATTAATGCTACTTTCACTTTCGGTTAGAGAACCTTCTCTTTTCAGATGGCAGGGACCTTGGAATGACTCCGAATGCACCATGGTGCTGAGAAGTGACAGAGGAGTGCTCAGTACTGAAATATCTCTATCACACCCTCTAAGGCTCAGGGCCCATTGCGGAAGAGGTGGCGGAAAGAATCTAAGAGCCAAAGGAAGGGTAGGACTCCTTACAACATGCTCCTCCAGACACAAAATGGCCTGGTTATCCATGATCTCAGTGTCTACACTACCTACATAAGACAAGTATAATGGGAGGAAAAGATGATGACATCAAAATAAAAGAGAGACTGAGAGCGGGAGGAGATAAGATGGAAAGTGGAGTTTCAAAGGGGGAAGTGGGGAATGGAGGGAATTATTATGGGATATTATTTACAATCATGGAAGTTGTCAATAAAAAATAAAAAAACAAACAAATAAGTAAATAATTTTAAAAAGGAAAAATATAAAATAAAGTATTTAAAAAATGATGAAATTTGCAGGAAAATGGATGGGTTTGGAAAGCATTATTTTAAGTGAAGTGACCTAAACTCAAAAAGCCCAAAGCACATGTGTTCTCTCATATGCAGATCCGAGCTTGATTTTTTGTTATTGAAAAGGTAGGCATCCCAGAAGCACTGATTTAAGATAAATTCTGCCTGCCACCCACGAAGCATTCCACCACTGGCCACAATGATAACAAAGATAACAGGTCTTCACAAAGAAGCATTTCAGTTTCCAAGCCTGAAAGAGGTCACTGCACATAGTGACAGCAAAGGCGACTCTCGTGTTTCAGTCACACAAGCAAAGTTGGTTTCTCTTCACCCTACCTGTATTCACTGATTTTTTTTTTTTTTTTTTTTTTTTTTTTTTTTTTTTTGAGATAGGGTTTCACTCTAGCCCAGGCTGACCTGGAATTTCAGGGTGGCCTTAAACTCATGACTATTCTCCTACCTCTGCTTCCCGAGTGCTGGGATTAAAGGCATGTGCTAACACACCTGGCTTTCACTATTTTTTTTTTTTAAGCTAAAACATGGGGCTGGAGAGATGGCTTAGCAGTTAAGGTACTTGCCTATAAAACCTAACAACCCAAGTTTAGTTCCCCATTACCCATGTAAAGCCAGATGCACAAAGTGGAACATGCATGTGGAGTTTGTTTGCAGTGGCTTGAGACCCTGGTGCACACTTTCTCTCTTGCTCTTAAATAAATAAAAATATTTAAAAAACTGAAACATGTTATATGACACTGTTCTGTTCCATAGTCCATTGAACAGAATGAAGCAAGGAGAATCTCTCATGCCAGATTTGAATGAATTTATAAATATTTTTCTGCTGCAGCCTGGGGGAAAGAAGCCTTACCTTAAAAAAAAAAAAAAAGTCAAGTAAAATCAAGGGCATATTTTTAAAGCCAAGTTTCTCCCTTGTTTATTTTTTAAAAAAAACTATTTCATTTTATTTTTTATTTATTTACTTTTGGAGAAAGAGGGAGAAAAACAATTATATATATGTGTATATATATATGTACATAATATATATATATATATATATATATATATATATATATATATACATACAGAGAGATAGAGAGATAGAGAGAGAGTGTGTGAGCAAGCATGCGCGCAACATGGTTTCCAACCATTGCAAACACACTGCAGAAACATGGGCCACTTTGTGCTTATGTGGGGACTGGGGAACTAAACCTGATTCTTTAGGCTTCGCAGGCAAGTGCTTTAACCACTAAGCAGTCTCTCCATCCCCTGCCTTGTCTATTAAATGATAAGAATACCAAGGTCAGGAGGGAGGGAGAGAATTGGAATTATCAGAAGTTAGTGGCTAGTGTGTCGTGTTCTGTTTTGAGAAGGAAGACAACCTTGAAATGAGGTGTTCAGATGGCTATCATGAATGAACGCTGTATGATTACATACGGATCACATGCCAGCCCATAGCTACGCGTGTTTCCATGTATAATCTTAGTGAACCCTCACAATAACCCTGGAGCGCATGTCACCACTGGGATTCACTTTTTATGTGAGGAAACTGAGACCTCCAAACATTCTAAGCCACTTGCCTCAGTTTTGGGGCTAATAAATTTTACTCTCTTCTCATATTCTAAAATCTGTATGCTTTCATAATCTGTGGTCTATGTTCTAGACTAGTAATACTAAGCATGTCCTAACATTGATGCTGTGTTGATTAGGTTCTTAATGAACCAACAAGGTCTTTATTTAAACTTTAACCTTCTTGATGTCATCCCAAAAAAAGAAAACAAAGCGTGAGGTATCTTCAATATTACCATGTTTTATTTAGAGCTCTAAAATCACTCAAGGATAATTAGCTATAGCCATGATCTGCATATCTAAAATAACATTAACAGGACTTGGAAGATGACTCAGTGGTTAAAGGCATTTGCTTGCACAGCCTGCAGACCTGAATTTTGATTCCCCAGTATCCACATAAAGCCAGATGCACAAAGTGTAGTATGCATCTGGATTTCATTTGCAGTGGCCAGAGGCACTGGTGTGCCCGTATTTACACATTCTCTTTTTTATGCACACACAAGTAAGTAAACTAATTAAAATAAAATCACATTAAAACCTCTACTACATACATTAAAAATTGGAATGTCTAACTCATTAACAACTTAGCATTCTTCTATTCATCTTAGCATTTCTACTTAGTTAGCTGGACCACCCCAAGCTAACATTTACATGGCGCTTTAGAAGAAGTGGGCTTTGCATGGGCTCTGGGTGCGGGGTGGGGGTGGGAGTGGGGGTGGGGGTGAGGGTAGGGGGCGGAGAGGAGGCCAGGAAAGGCAGACTCCTTATACTCTCTCAAACTGCTGAAAAAAAAAAAAATTCAGATGGATACACATATGTTTTCTTAAAAGATCCCAAAGCTTTACAAAAGGGCCAGGTGCCTCAAGAAGGAGAAAACTTAGAAGTCTGGAATCCTGCCAGGCTGCCTTCCACACCCAGAGCTGGTCCCCTAAAGGAAGTGGTTCATTTCCTTATTGTGGGGGAGGGTGGTGAGTAGCACCTATAAATCTAACAGATAACTAACTGAATTTTCCCTTCAGCTGTTGGAGGCTTAGGACTCAGGGGGCAGGCGCCTCCAACCCATGCTATGGAGAGGTCTGAGGTGTTTTGCTTTCCTGTTAAATGTGTGATGATTGTTTTGATATGTGTGTTTACAAATGTCACACTGAAACTGAGATATGGAGGCCAGGACCTATTCAGACTTCTAAATCACCTCTATAAAGACCAGAAAAGATCTTGAAATTGGTATGTCAACCTGCAGAACTATTTAAGCTAAATGAATAGATTATTTGTACAGTTGATACTGGAAAACCTTTTTTTTATAAGTTAGCCTTTCTCCCATTACATTCTTTTTGGTAGTACTGACCCTTGAGCCCAGCGCCTTCCACATGCTAGGCAAGTGCTTTGCCACTGACCTACATACATCCCCAGTCTTTCCTTCCCTACCCATTGCAATTTAGTCACTTGTTTTACATGGGTTGCTATTTTTGAGATTCAGGAAAAACAAAACGATTAGTTGAAAATGTTGATAGCAGAGATGGTATAAATTACTTGATAGTACTGAGGGAAGAAAATATTTTGCAAAATACTGGAAACTGGAATGAAATATTTTAGAAAATTCTTCAGGATTATCATTTTTAAAAAATATTTTTATTTATTTGATACAAAGAAAGAGGCAGAGAGAGAGCGAAAGAGACGGGGAGAAATGGGCACACCAGGGCCTCTAGCCACTGCAAACAAGCTCCAGATGCATGCACCCCTTTGTGCATCTGGCTTTTGTGGGTCCTGGAGAATTGCACAGGGGATCCTTTGGCTTTGCAGGCCAAAAAAAAAAAAAAAACAAAAAAAAAAAAAAAACAGGATAAGCATTTTTAAATGGATACCAAAAACCCTTCGTAAGCAGAAAAACCTCAGGCAAGAGTGATATACCCCATTCAGTTTTGCACACTCTGACAGACTCAGGTCATTGAAACCATGTATGCTGAAACTCTGCACTAAGATGTGATGGAACTGTCATTATAGGAGATAGAAATCGGCTAAGCAGCTAAGGGTGACAGGACCCCACAGTGAATAGCTTTCTTTTGGCTAAATACTTGGGAATTGTCCTGGGGCCTCTGGGGAAAAGTCTGGGTCATTCCACTTGACCTCAGGACAGAAACGCCAGGAGGGTCTGCCCCCTTAGAGACGTTTCATGCCCTCTGAGAAGGCCCTCCCTTAGAGAATTGAGATTCTAAGAGCCCTCCCCCTGTTATTATTATTATTATTATTATTATTATTATTATTATTATTATTTTGGGTCTTGCTCTAGCTCAGGCTGACCTGGAATTCACGATGTGGTCTCAGGCAGGACTCAAAGCCATGGTGATCCCCATATGGGATTAATGGCATATGCCACCACACCCAGCTAAGGGAGCCCTTTTCCTGAGATCTCCACTCCAGATCCTGAGCCAGGATTCTCCCGCTTAGGAAACTTCTACTCCCTAGACACCAGGACTAGACTGGTTAAACCAACTGCCTATCCATGAGGCTCACAAAATCCCAAACCTGAGCCTCGAGGTGGGCATCTCAAACCCCCCTTGCCTCCCTGGGCAAGAGCTGCAGCTTGCTGCCTTCTCTCCCTTCCTTTCTCAACCCCTCCTTCTCTTCTCCTCCCTCAAGCTCTAAGCTATACTAAAATCTCTCTGAACCTTATCCTGTGGTCTGTTGATTTCATTTGTCAAATTCGTAAGTCAAGAATCCAAGAACACACCAAATTATCAGTGTTGGCATATATCGGTGCATTGGCAGAGGAAACCCAAACTTCCTGTATCATTTTGTGGTGCTATGAGTAACAATCAAAGAGTCAATATGTCACTACACACTCCAGAGGCCCATAAGCGAGTGAACCCCTACGACAAGAGTCCACTATTTCTTTTTAAATATATTTTAATGTATGTATTCGTGTGGTGTGGAAGAGGAGAGAGGCAGACAAAGAGATAGAGAGAATATGAATGAGTATGGGCATGCCAGGGCCCCTTGCCACTGCCAACGGACTCCAGACACATGCACCACTCTGTGCATCTGACTTTACATGGGTACTGGGAAATTGAGTCCAGGCCACCAGGCTTTGCAAGCAAGCAGGTGTCTTTAACCACTGAGCCATCTCCCTAGTGCATGAGTACATGTTTTCAATGAGACAAAGCTCGGAGGGAGGAAGAGGCAACTGGTTTCTAGTCCTTTCCGACATATTCAGGTCAGCTCACAGCACTGCCTGACAGAGAAGACTTCGTGCGCCTGACAGGTGGCAAATACTCCATAATGACTCTTCTCCCTCATTTAATACATTTGAATCTTTGGTCAGTGTTCTTTGCCCAGTGGAAAGAGATTTTAATACATGGCTTAATCGCTGTTTCCCCCTCTCCTTCTTACATGTTGTCTTTGATATTGTCCAAAGAAACCAGATGCAGCTAACTCTATCAGTTATCAGCCCAGTTCCATTAATGATCATCCACAATTCAGATCCCTCCCTGAGTGCTAATTCCCCATTTATGCTAACAGTAAGGCTGGGGGGTGTTAACTGCATGGACGATGGGCAATCCCTGAATGACTAGAAAGAACTAACAAGTGCAGGCATGTGAAGAAAATAAGAAAAGAGGCAAGACTTATCTGGACCCTGAAGGCTCCGCAATTTTGCTTTCAACACGTCTGTTAGAATCAGCCATAACCCCATAGGCACTGCCATTCTTTGGAAGTTAAGGAGGGCTTTCGGTATGGGATGAGGCACAGGCAGACAGTTGTAGATTTTGGAGAAGCCCCTTGGGCCTACCATACTACTTATACCACCTCAAGTATCATTTGAATTCAGGGTAGAGGAGACACGGCCAAGTGAAGCCTGCTGCCACAAGGAGGTAGTCAGGGTCCCTTCCCCATCATTTCCTCAAACCTTTGCACCATGTGCGGGTGGAGTGAGAAGGTATCATCATGAACCAGGAAGAGGAGCCACGTACACTTGGCAATGCCACGGTCATGACCTTGACTTCTCAGCCCTCAAAAGCATGAGAAATAAGTGTGGTCTTTATAAGCTATCTGACGCATGGCATTATGTTGCAAAAGGCCACATGGACAAAAACACTGTTTTTCTTAATTTCCAATGTGTGCTAAGATTTTTATAATATGAACATGAAATTCTGCTAAGCCAGCCAACAACATTGTTTTCTATTGATAAGCTTTGAGGTTATATTACCTAAGCACCTCTACAGACAAATGCTCTACAAACTTTTAATTACTGTTATTAGAAGCATATATGTGTGTGTGTGTGTGTGTGTGTGTGTGTGTCCACCAACAATAGAAACAGTAGGTCCATGCTGAAATACGTTTGAAATTGTTTAGTATTACAAAGTAAAATCAATTTATTTACTATAAGTAAATAATTCTTAGAACATCTCATGGGAGTAAAGGTTAGCTAATACTGTCCTGCAGATTTAATGCTAAATCTAAACAATTATATTTTAAAATTTAATCTCCAAGGACTAAAAACTACATGGCGGGCTGGAGAGATGGCTTGGAGGTTAAGCGCTTGCCTGTGAAGCCTAAGGACCCCGGTTTGAGGCTCGATTCCCCAGGACCCACATAAGTCAGATGCACAAGTGGCACATATTTCTGGAGTTTGTTTGCAGTGACTGGAGGCCCTGGCGTGCTCATTCTCTCCCTCTCTCTCTCTCTCTCCAGCTGTCTGTTACTCTCAAATAAACTACATGGAGTGAAAAATTTTAAATTCCATGTAATGCCACTGTTATTGAGGAAAGAGAACTTAACATTTCTTGATATAAATGTTCTTCTAAGTTTCAGAAAAACCTGTTTCTAGCTGGGCGAGTCAACATAAGGCAAATGGCCGTGTGAAAATGGGCCACTGCTACTGTGACGCATTTAATATCCAAATTCTACTATGTCCTTGAACTGTGGCCTCTTATTTTTGTGCCTCAAATAAGTAGGCCATCAGTGAGGACCTGAAAGAGATCCTCTCATTACACACAGATTCTCCCAGTGGCAGTGCCCAACTAAATTACCTTGCCTCTAGATAACATGCCAGCACCTGTCACCTGGCCCACATTTCCTGAGCTTCAGAATAAAGAGCAAATCAAAGTACCCACACATTAAGGCAAAAGGGATGCCCTAGATAATTAACAATTCTTGTAGAATTTCTGGAATGCTAAACGCTAAACAAACATAACACATTGAATGGGAAATGGCCCAAATATACCAAATTAACTTTAAATGAACTCAAAAGACCTTTCACCCTGGAATCCACATTAATCATTTCCTTGGACTCAAGAAAAAGCCTGATGTGGATAATTTAAAATTGTAGTTCACAATAGAGTAGTAGAAGTCCCACAGGCTTCAAGGTATCTTTCAGTTTATGCTTTCTCTTTTTTTGCCAAGGTCAGCAGAAAGCCCACTACTGATCTAGGATTGACTCAGTTGACTTTCCGTCCTCTTTCTTAACAGGAGCCCTGGAGCTGCTCTGCTCGGCAGCAGCGTGAGCCTCTCTGTCCACCCACATGATGACATGAACGGGCTCTTCAAACAAAGCTCTTCGCGGGGCATTAGCTGAATAAATAGTGCTTCGTGGGCCTCTTCTTTGCAGCATCTGCCTTCGCTTGTGAAGAAAAGAGAGGGAGAGGTAGGTAACTTACAGATCCTACTAGAATGTTTAAGCAAACACTCCATTGTCTCTGTGAAGATCAAGACTCCAAGAGGAGGAGGGGCGCAGGGACATTCTGTCTTTTTGGGGGCCAGCAAAAGAACCCCTCATGAAGTGTTGGGTGGAATTACAGGAGAATCAAGGCGCTTTTGCCATTTTCTGAGAAGGACTGAAGAGACCGTCACGAGGGACTTCAGTAGGCAGCAGAAATCAGCGCACACCAATCGAAGCACAGTGAAGTGTATGGCCAAGAACCAATTTGGCTTTGGTTGTTTGTTTCAGGGTGATCGGTTTACCCAATCTGTTTTTAGGCTCCTAAGCTTAATTTCCAGGGTAGACCAGTTCTCACAGAATGGGAGGATGCTCTGAGTTTTGGTGAGTACGATGGCTAGCCACAGGCATATTGAAACTTTGTCATTAGTACACCAAATGCCCTCATGTTTGTAGGGTGCTAGGATGCACAGGAATGGGGTAGGTTTACACGATGCCATCGGGAACGATCCCTGTATCTCAGAATAGTGCTTCTGTGACCTCTCAGTGGCATACATATGTGGCTGCCATCATCACCAACTCTTGAGTCTATTTGTAAATCAGAGACTGCGTTAAGAAGGTGATGGATGAAGCTCTAACTAGGGATACTAACCTATTATATTTCATTTTTTCTAATAAGGGAATTTTTTAAAGTTTTTATTTGAGACAGAGAGGGAGAGAGACAGAGAGAATGGGTGTGCCAGGGCTTCTAGCCACTGCAAACATACTCCAGATACATGTGCCACCTTGTGCATCTGGCTTACATGGGACCTAGAGAATAGAACCTGGGTTCTTAGGCTTCACAGGCAAGCATCTTAACCACTAAGGCATCTCTCCAGCTCACCTATTGTCTTCCTGACAGAGAGAGCTTTGACTGCAATGGCTCCCATCAACATACCTCGGGAAAGGTCAGACAGAGTGCGTACAGGCTCCTTACCCCAGGGCATTGTCTTCCTTCTCACAGTAAAATGACAACCTGGCTGGGAAAGGTGGTCCCAGGATTTCACAATCTAGTCATCCCAGTTGGAGGGAGGGCCAGACAAGAACCATCTGAACCAATAAACCTTCCCCAAAGCAAATACAGAATGGACCTGGCTTTGGCCCAGTATCCATTTCTGGGTCACCCTTGTGTCTGAAGATGAATTTACTATAATAAACTTGTTCACCTAACAAGAAAGGGTTGCTGGAGGGGTCAAAATCAACAGATCTTCCAGGTACTGAAATGACAGGACAAAGAACAGGTTTATAAATTATGCTTAGCCAAGTCCATAATGTACTAGACATCTCAGAAGATCAATAATACTTGGGACGATTTAAATTATAAATAATTCTTTGTCTCTTATTAGGTAATATTCTCTTCTTAGTAAACCAAGATGAGAAGGTATGTACATGCGCATGTTACTAAGAATTGAACCTAGGGCCCAATGCATGCTAGGAAATTACTCTACTACTGACACACAGCCTGTGTAACAAGATAAAATCCCTCATTCACTAAAAGCTACACACACCATACTGAACTTTTCCCAGTTGGAGCTGCATACCCTTGCTCCTTATTGCTTTCACTATGAGTGTCTTTTAAACTGGGTTCATCCATAGTCGATAGACACCAAGATCAGAATATGGGGTACAAATGGCTTATCTGAGAAATGGCTCCAGAGGGGAGAAGAGGCAATAAAGTCACCATGAGGCATCTTTAAGCAGGTCACTGTTTTGGGCAACTAAGGCTCAGACCCAGTGAGGGCTTCAGGGAGACAGTATGGATGACAACTTCAGAATTTTCTTACCTGTAAGTTATGAAACCAGGGGATTTAATGTCAAAATACCACTTGCCATTGGCTGAAGGCTATTCCCAGAGCTAGTCACTCCCTAGTACTTTAGGCCTGCTCTGCACTTGTGGGAGAAAGAAAGAACTTCCACGAAGAAGAGAAGGCACCTGGAATACAAGTTCAAGAAGAGGGACTGCCAGGGGATTCAGCCAAGGTACCTAGCCTTGTCTGATACCAATAACAGCCATTTATGAAAACATGCATTGCTTTGTTGATCAATGATTATCAAGCTCCTACTATGTGAATAGTCCACATAACAGGTGTACATTGTGGGATGAAACTAAGGTGGTAGTCTTATTTAATACCCAGCACAACTAGGCTAGGTGGAGGCAGATTTCTGTGGGCTCCAGGTCAAAAGAATCTTTTTCAGAACACTGGCTTCAAATGAGCCCCTAATGCTAAGAGTCATAGCAGTGTCAGCAGCAATGGGCTATCCTGTCACCAACCCAGGTGTGCTGAGACCTGTGACCCAGGAAACGAGAATCACTAACTGAAACATTTACATGGATCTTGGAAAAGAGTAGTTTCCCTACAGAACTGTGAGATGACTTTTACCCCAGAACCCTTGGGGGACATCTTCCCTGTGTAGCTTGTGCCCAAGAGGCACTGTGTACATGTCTGTTCTGACTGACATCCGAGAGGGGTGTGGCCTTCTAGACATGAAAAGGATGAAGGTGATTTGCCCATGTGGGGGCTGAACTGGCACCAGTGACTTCAAATGCGCCCAGCGGATGTCCATTTCAAATAGAGTCCTCTGTCTCCAAAAGGTGTAGAATTATACTTGATACACACTGGCCAGGTCAAGCAGTGTGTTTGTCAATGCCCCACGCATGGAAAGCTATTTGTAAAACCAGAGCACATCAGTAACGATACTTTATGTCTGTACAAAGGGTTATTACAGAGGGTAATAAACCGTATGGTTTGAACAAACCACCAGTTCCAATTATCCTAGTAAAAAGGTATAAATAAGTAAATCAATTTTATCCGAACACATGGCTGATAACTAAAAATTTCTTAAACAGAAGCCTATTTGTTCTGATGAGCTCTGTCACCAGCATTTCCCATCTCAGAGCAATAAATTCAAGAGCTGCTTAGGTGTAAGGGCTCTGTTCAACTAAAGACAAAAATAAATAATCATAAAGTAAAATGTCTTTGAGACTGTCTTGTGTTTACTAAAACAAACATATATGAGAAAATATATGTGATGCATGTCTTTAACATTATTAATTGATCTCAGCTTACTGGATATCAACTTAATCCCAGAATTCTTCCTCTTTCAGCTTTCCAGGCAGGCATGACTGAAGCACAAAGATAAACTGTGTTTGGCATACATGGTAAGTTGATACAGCCTGGTCCCTGATACCAATGTGAGAGACAATGAAAAGGGATTAGAGAGGACAAGAAAAGACAGAGAAGGAATGGAAATGAAGAAGAGGGGGAGAGAAAACAAGAGGGGGAAAAAAGAAACTTCTTTCTTTATTCCGTAAACCCTTCAAGAAATAAGGCACCTACTCCACCGTAAGCACAGGGTCAGGGGTCATAAAAACATGATGAGTGAAGGATTCGATTTATAGCTGAATCACTCAGCTTTTGGGGGAGGACATTCAGAATCATTCTTTCCACAAAACTACAAAATGTTCCTCTACTCTCAGAACTTGACGGAGGCAGGAGGTCTTAGAGCATGAGGTCAGCCTAGGCTACACAGCAAGATCTTACCTCAAAAACAGAATGAAACAAAGAAAGAAATAGAGGGAGGAAAGAAAGCCCTATAGTCTGTTTCTTAAAAAAAAAAAAAAAACAGCATAAACACATACAAATAATCAGGTTTCATAATGCTATTTTTTCATGCATTTTTTTCCTTCTCTCACCCATCTTTCCGTCTAGTATCCTTGCTCCTGAGCCATGTCTATTTCACTGTCATTTCATCCAAAACCTTTTGTCCTTTCCCCTTTTCTCTTTCCCTCTTCTGGACTCACGGTCTCCTATCTCCCTTCAGAGTCGATATCCTTGTATATACATCCCCTTATTCACATACACACAACATTCAAAGTTAAGATCTGCATCTGATAACATGAAATTTTTGTCTTTATGGACCCGGGTTACCTCACTTAGTATCATCTGCCGGCTCCATCCATTTTCCTGAAATTTTCACCTTTTTTGATTTTTGTTTGTTTGTTTTTTGTTTTCAAGGTAGGGTCTCACTCTAGCCAGGCTAACCTGGAATTCACTATGTAATCTCAGAGTGGCCTCGAACTCACAGAGATCCTCCTACCTCTGCCTCCTGAGTACTGGGATTAAAGGCGTGCGCCACCACGCCCAGCTAACTTTCACCCTGTCTTTTTTATTAACAGCTGAACAAAACGCCTTGGTGCACCTGCAACACATCTCCAGCCATCCATTCATCAAGTCAACAACATCCAGGCTGATTCCACTTCCCAACTACTGTGAATAGAGCAGCAATAACCATGAAATCCCTACATTCTGAAGATAACTGGGGGGGGGGGGGACTCACCAGCCATTAACTGTCCAACTAAAATTCCAGAATGCTCTACTTTGAGAAAGACAAAGAAACACTATACGTACAAAGAAAGATTAAAATTCAAAAAAAAAATTCAAATAGGGGGAGAAAAAGGAATCTTCTCTCCATTTTTCATGCCACCCCTGTGACTTGATGAGGGGCTATTATTGCCTTTGCTGTGTCACCCAGACGACAGTGACTGACGGTCTCAGAGACTCGGCGGCTGGGGACATGAGAAAGGACTTCGGTGGATATTATTTTTCTGAAAGCTTGTGGAAGTTTTCACTATACCAGCTGCTCCATGGGGTGGCCCAGCTCATCCTTCACCTGGTGTAAATAAGCCCGCCGTGAGCGAGGTTGAGAATTAGAGCCAGGGATGATCTATCGCTTCACCTTGCTTCTTTCATGGGACCAAAGCTAAACTGTTTCTCTGGTGAGTTTTCTCACCAGAGAACTTCAAATCACATTCAAAAGCCTGTCTTTCCCCCCCCCCCTCTTTGGCTGCCCACCACCATTAGATGTTTGAACATTTACTTATTCAACAAGAGCATAAAGGGTCTTAACACAGAGACACACCCAGGTTTAAACAGAAAGTTCATTTCCAAGCACTGTTTTCATGAACTTGAGCTGGGCTGACTCTTTCCTTACCACCGTTAATTAATCAGGAAAAGCTTAATATGCTTCCCCCCCCCCCCATCAATCTGGCACGAAAAAATGCTGAATTGCTTTTATAGTCACTGGAAAGAAGAGTTTGGGGCTATTAGAAGAAATTCACATCAGGCATTTCTCTCGATGGCCTACTTAGATTTTTCAAAGTGAAGGGATATTTCAAGGAGAATGCAAAACTTGGGGTGCTGGAGATGTCTGGCCCGTCTACAGTTCTATTTTTCGATTTTCTACACAAAGACGCCTTATGGTGCATTTTAATAATGCGACTTGAAATGTATTTTGAAAGGGGCAATGAGTTATAATCTGACCCACACGGAACAATGCTTCACGCAGATGCCTGGATGGATATCTGATGGCAGGGGTCCCCCTCTTTTGTCTCTGGGTAATGATTTGCCACATTTGGGAGGTTTAGAGGCAACGCATAAGCGCTTTTCAAGTGACAGCGTAAGAGGCTCCAAGCCTTCCTGGAACCAGGGAAGGCGCAGAGACTAAGAAAATATCAGGTGGCCTCCAATGCCAAGTAAGAGGTCCTGCAGGTCCCTTCAGGGCGGAATATTCCAAAGTTATCTTCATTGAAAATGCAGAAACAGCTTGAGAACAAACCTTTTAAAGGTGGGATTAGACATTTAAGAGGCTTCATGAATTATTCTCCCAGATATCTATTCCTTGGCATTTTTTAAAAAATCCCTTAATCTCTGAAAGAATCTATTGTTGGTTTATGTGTAACATGATCAAATAAAACAAAAAAAAATGAAAATACGCTTTTTCACATACATATGCCTAAACATGATAATAGTATAGCATATCCTTCCATCCCTTTATCTCTTCATTTATTTACTTGGGTATTATGCTTTTAGCTCGTTTAATGTGCTAGAGATACACTTTCCTGGGGAAGATTAATTTAATAAAAAAAATAGCCAGACATGTGCAGTAGGGTCTCAAACTAAGATAAGGGCCTTGAGAACAAAAAGGAATAGATCTCAAGAGACCAGAGAAGGCTGGTCTGAGGACACCTACTTATGCCAAGATCTTCACTGTTACAGGGGTTAAGGCAGCAGGAGTAGGATGTCACCCCTAGATGGAGAAATGCAATCACTGCTGACACCCTGCGCCAGGAGGGATCAGGGGCAGAGTGGTAAGGACAAAAGACAGTGGGTATATGGTGGGCAACGCCGAAGCAGTAACTGGCATCTACATTGGTAACACAGCATCATGTAAGGCTTGCAAACACTTTCTCCACCACCCACACTGTGGGGCACACACGGCTGGGGACAGCAGGGAGGGCTTGGCCTTAGGTCTTCAGACTTAAGTCACTGCAAAATTCTGGGAAGCTGGATGGAACTGATTTATGTTAGTAGGCAGATGGTGATTTCCTCTGCCTTCCTATGTCTTTAGGAAAACCAGAAATTCTCATTATAAGTCAAGTCTCTTTGCCCCCAGCCTAATAGATGTTGTTAGCATGGTGAAGTCACTTAAGGTGGAGGGAGGAAACGGTAGATGGTTCCTAACTCCCAGGAAGCCTTGATTCCAAGCCTGACCCGCACCTGAGCTGAAGTAAGGCCCAAGTTTCAGCTCTACTGAGCATAACTCTGGCCTTTTGCACTAATATTCTTGTTAAATTCACTTCAACAGGAGCTCCATAGCCGATCATTGGTGACAAGAGTAATTCTTCCTCTTTTTTTAAAAAAAAAATTTTGTTGTTTATTTTTATTTATTTGAGAGCAACAGACAGAGAGAGAAAGAGGCAGAGAGAGAGAAAGAGAGAGAGAGAGAGAGAGAGAGAGAGAGAGAATATGGGCACACCAGGGCCTCCAGCCACTGCAAATGAACTCCAGACACCTGCGGGCCCTTGTGTATCTGGCTAACGTGGGTCCTGGGGAAGCGAGCCTCAAACCGGGGTGCTTAGGCTTCACAGGCAATCTTTAAGCCACTAAGCCATCTCTCTAGCCCAAGACTGTCCTTTTTTATGAGAGAGAGAGAGAGAGAGAGAGAGAGTATTGATGCTCCAGGGCCTCTAGCCACTGAAATCCAACTCCAGCTGCATGTGCCATCTTTTGCACATGTGCAACCTTATACATGCATCACCTTGTGCATCTGGCTTATGTGGGATCTTGGGGAGTCAAACATGGGTCCTTAGGCTTTGCAGACAAGAGCCTTAACCAGTAAGCCATCTCTCCAGCCCAAGAGTAATTCTTAAAACCAGTATCATATGTCATGCAGGGTCTCTGAGGACTGGGCCTGTTGGGGTCTGAGATAGTTGAAGATGGTGTAATCTTGTAAAGTTGAAGCAGAAAGATGGCCATGAGTCTGAGGTAACATAGTAAGTTCCAGGCCACCCGAGCAATATGGCAAGGCTCAGTCTCAAAATATAAAACTAAGAAAATGAACAATCTCCCATATTTTAATTTTTTAAATTTTTTATTTATTTATCTGAGAGAGAGAGAGAGAGAAGCAGAGAGAGCAAGGCAAATAGAGAGAAAATGCCAGGGCCTCCAGCTGCTGCAAATGAACTCCAGACACATGCACCACCTTGTGCATCTGGCTTCCGTGGGTCCTAGGGAATCAAACCTGGGTCCTTAGGTTTCACAGGCAAGCACCTCAACCATTAAGCCATCTCTCCAGCCCCGATCTCCCATTTTGTAGAAGAAAATGAGGAAGGAAGCAAGAAGTGGCTCTGCAGGGGATCTTTCCTCTCAGAGCCTCCTGCATGGGAACTGTGGAGGTTTGCCCACCACGCTTGCCTCTCACCTCCCCACTGATTTTCACAGCATTCTTTGTAACTGTCTGGGTTCCAAAAGCAGGCCTCTCTTCACTAACATCAGACAGAGGCAACCGAGGTTGTCTTCTCTTAGAAAACTAGCTTGTCTCAAGGACAGTGGGGAAGGAAGGGAGAGATGTCGCCCAGGAGACGACTTTGAGGAGAGCGGGGAGTGGACACCTTGGGATGATGGAAGGTAACAGGTTTGCATTTATATTATGGAGTCGCTTCTGACTGTTAGTGAAGAGTTATCAAAACCCCTCACATTTTTAAGGTTTCGTTTTTGTGCCTTGGTGCTTATTATCCAACAGCCATCGGCAGGGTCCGGGGACGTGGCTTGGTGGATACAGTGCTTTGTATCAGTGCGGACCTGAGTTCAGATCCCCAGTGTCCTTGTACTTGCTGGGCAGAATGGCTTTAATCCTGGTGTGTGGGAGGAAGAAACAGGCAGGGCCCCAGGGCAAGCTGGCTAGTCAAAGTAGCGGAAGCGGCAAGCTCTGCGTTCAAGCAAGTCCCTGCCTCCACGATCCGGATGGCGAGGGATTCAGGAAGTGTCCAGTTTCCACCTCGGCACTCCATATGCATGTGCACACATGCATCCCTACACACATGTAAACCACACACACATACACACACACACACACACACACACACACACACACACACACAGGTACCTCATCAGCGAACTGTAGACAATTTTAACCACCTATATTGCTTTTTTGTATTTTCTAAAATATGTTCAGTGAATAAGGGCCATCTGTGGAACCAGAAAGGAAAATATGAATGAAGGAGAGAGAGAGAGGGAGAGAGAAAGGGAGGGAGGGAACACTCCAGTGGTTTCTAATTATTCTACCCCTACTGCATTTCCATCAGTTCCCAGTTCATTTAAGTCTGCCGAAGGAGTAGATGGGAGATATTAAAACACTACATTTAGAAGAAGTACAGTAAGTAAGCACTCAGGGTTTGAAATTCAATATGAGCGTATGAGGGATACCAGGTCCCAGTGACCAGATCTCCACTCACTTTAAAAACTGCTTACCTCCACTCTCTTTCCTAATTAGAGCATCTTATCTCTGTGACCCGGTACCCTGGCAATATCATGATAACTCCTGGCTAATATTCCGTGAAGTGGTAATTAATAGTAACCTGCACTAGCTCAAAGCAGCTGGAATAGTCTGAGCAGAGACCTAGGCTACTGTGCTGGCTTCAGTGGTCACGTGGGGAAAAACAAGAAGGGTTTTTATTGACCACAATGGCTTAACGGATGACACTTAAGTGATCTATTGGCTTGCTAGCCCAGCAGCAAGACTGTTCGCTTATTAAATCATTTCTTAAGATAGGCATTATGGAACTTTGGTCATAAATCAAAAACAGAAGATTACAGGACTAATTCTTTATGAAAAGTTTAAAAACATGCGGTGAAGTTGAATGGAGTTTGGAGTGGAACAGGGTTATGAATTTCATTTTCCAGTTGTCTTTCTTAGAAATAACCCTCCCAAGAGTTCAAGTTATAAAATGGAAATAAGCTATTGTAAGTACACTTGAAACTTGACAGGTGTGGGCCGGGGCCAGGGTTAGGCCATGTGTGACAGGAGGTATTTCTCAGCAGGTACTCAGTTAACCATCAGTGGGAAAAAGCAAGATGTTCTAGAGTATTCCTTCATTTTGCAAACAGAACAGCTTAGCCTGTTTCAATTTAAACTGAGTGTTGCAGCCAGGTTCGCATTGCTGGTAGAAATCACACAACCAAGAGCAGCTTGTGGGGGAAAAAAAAAAAAAAAAAAAAAAAAAAGGTTTATTTTGGCTTATAGGCTCGAAGGGAAGCTCTACGATGGCAGGGGAAAATGATGGCATGAGCAGAGGGTGGACATCACCCCCGTCCCACATAAGGTGGACAATAGCAAGAGGAGAGTGTGCCAAACACTGACAAGGGAAAACTGGGTATAACACCCATAAGCCTGCCCCCAACAATGTACTCCCTCTAGGAGGTGTTAATTCCCAAATCTCTATCAGCTGAGAACCTAACATTCAGAGCACCTAAGTTTATGGGGGACACCTGAATCAAACCACCACATTCATGTTAAAATCTGAAACCTTACAGACTCTCCATGTTCTTTCCACACTCAGGAAAAAAAAAAAAAAAGATTAAGAACTACTCTGGGTAGAAGGATGCTTTTATCCAGTATTTGCTCTGTAAATCTGATCTTATTTGGTCTGCAACATACATGATCTTGATAGATGTCTAACTGCTGTCAGATTTCATACTCATCCATTAGCTAACAGTGCCTTACACTTAACAAAACATCCTTATCAAAGCCAGGTGTGGTGGCGCACGCCTTTAATCCCAGCATTCAGGAGGCAGAGGTAGGAGGATAGCCGTGAGTTTGAGGCCACCCTGAGACTACATAGTGAATTCCAGGTCAGCCTGAAACAGAGTAAGGCCCTACCTCGAAAAACAAAACAAAAACAAAACAAAACAACAACAAAAAAAAATCCTTACCACTTCCCCGTAACCTCACCTGGTTAACATTCTACCTCAAGCAGATTGGTTCGTTAGTGTTTGTGGTAGTCAACTTCTGTCACTATCACATGTTAATATTCACCTTACAGAGAATAAAGGTTTATTTGCCTACACAGTGTTGGAAGTCTCAGTCCAGGCACCCTTGAGTCTTTTGCTTTGGGGCCTATGGTGGGAGGTGCATGATGGCTCAAAGCCCTGATCTTATGGGCAAGAGGCGAAAGAGAAGCAGCAGGGCACCTCCAAGATGACTTCAATGACCTGAAGTGCCCAACCCACCAATGCCAGCCACCTCGATCATGAGGCTCACGCCAGACCTGCCTCAGAGAGAAAAGAGTGCAGAGAAGGAAGGAGGTGCTAGGCCCTGAGGACAGCTATACCTGAAGCCAGGTTGTTACTTTGGACTCTTCAGTGAGCTGATCCAGGACATTATCCATTCGCTACAGTCACTTTGGATTTCCTGTCTCTTGCAAGGGAAAGCGCCCCAGTATAAGCACGGAGGAGCAGGCACAGGAGAGGAGGAAAGAGGACACTGAAAACCTGTCTGGCCAAGGTCACAGCACTAGCGTTTACAGAACAAGAGTTCAGGGCATGACACATAAAGCCAGCGTGCACTATTTCCTCCTTTATTCTTTCCTTCCGGCCGCAAGTTCTTAGGTGCAGAAGTGGAGCAGAGAAGACCTGGCCTTCCAAAAAGAGCACATGGGAGTGAGACATGGATCCCCCCTGAGTTATATATTCCACCTTTCTGCTGTTGCCTATCTAAGAATTTCTCCCATAATTAAGGTTTCAAAGGGAATCGGCATGTCCATCTTAAAGAAACAATGATGCTAAAAAGAAGTCGGGGGGCAGTTGAAGTGGATGAACGGGTGCGGTCCCCATTTCGCTCTCAGTGCCTTTTAGAAGTCCGTGTCATCACCACATGAAGACATTCAGGAACCCGCCGCAGAGACGCTTTTCTCAGAAACTGGGTCAAACAGTCAAGGATCAAAACAGAGACAAAAAGTGATAGTTCGTCCCTACAGCACCAGAGCCCGGTGCGAGTCTCGGCACTGACGCTGTCGCCTCGTTCTCCCTCTGCTCTTGGCTTCAAACGCTTTGTGAAGCCCACAGCGCAGGCAAAACACGAGAGCCACTGCCTGCCGGGCCCTAGTCACCGACACGCAGCTCTGTCACAGGTCACAGGGGACATGTGGAATTTGCTGATAGCACTCTGTGACGGTGGCTGCAAAGAGATTCAGGCCACAAACATGACAGCAGGACTGAACACGCTTCTGGGTGCCCCGATGACCTGGATGCACCCTGAACAACTGCATTGGATCTGACATCGAAGATGGGACTCAGTGGCTCTCATCATAAGTAACCCATCTTGCTAATGAAATGATAGCTTACTACACGCTAAAAATGAACAAGGAGGCTTAATTTGACTACGGGGGTCCTAAAATTCTATGTTTTTCCATTGTAGGAAAGCTTTACAGCGTGAGAAAGAACTGGCTCACTCCAGCATCCACAGTAGAGAGAAACAGCAGCCAGTAGCCTCAAGCACCAACCGGCCCTCAACACATCTAGGGGTGCTGGACTCAAACTCTGCCTTCTAGGGACTTAGGTAGGAAGCTGAATCTTAATCAAAAATGCCTGCGTCTGTCTATGGTGCCATTCACATTCAAATGACCACAACCTTCAAAGCCTGGTTTCATGCTGGTCATAATGACTTTATTTATTGTTAATTGCATAAATGTCCATCCTTGCTACAGAACCTCAGATCCCAAGAAGGCAGGTAAACTGTAAGGTTTGAGTGACAGCTTGCTGTTTTAAGCCAATAACTGTCCTTCTGCTTTAAGAATCAAACTGTGTCTCTAATGTACATATGAGACCAGTGATGTGGACAATCTGGAATTATCAATGCGACAAAAAGACATTTATCTGATTTTATTTATTTATGACAGAGAAAGAGGCAGGTAGAGAGAAAGAGAGAGAGAACAGGTGCATCAGGGCCTCTAGCCACTGCAAATGAAGTCCAGATACATGTACCACCATGTGCATCTGGCTTAACTTGGGTATTGGGTAACTGAACCTGGATCCTCTGACTTTGTAGGCAAGTGACTTAACCACTAAGACATCTCTCCGGCCCCAAGAATACACTTTTGTTTTTGTTTTTTGAGGTAGGGTCTCACTCTAGCCCAGGCTGACCTGGAATTCACTATGTAGTCTCAGAGTGGCCTTGAACTCACAGCATTCCTCCTACCTCTGCCTCTCCAGTGCTGGGATTAAAGGCATGCACTACCACACCCAGCTAAGAATACATTTTTTAAAAATTATTTATTTGAGAGAGAGAAAAAATGGGCACACCAGGGCTTGTACCCAATGCAAATGAACTCCAAATGCATGTGCCACCTTGTGTATCTGGCTTACATGGGTCCTAGGGAATTGAACCTGGGTCCTCAGGCTTCACAGGCAAGTGCCTTAACTGCTCAGCCACCTCTCCAGCCCAAGAGTGCATTTTTTAAAAGGGCTATTTGCTTAATCTGACGTCAGAGGAATTTATGAAACTTCAAGTACCAGATTGTGTCTCTATATTACTCATTCACAAAACTCTGAGAAGACATGCTCTCTTTCTACAGACGACTTCCAGATTCCATGTCCTCTGGCACTGACAATTACATGTTGGTGCCAGGAGCTGAGCTCACCAGTTACATCCAGATGAGGCCAGGTTGGTAGAAACCAGCACCACCAGGATCAACATTTTCTCCAGTGAGATGTCACGGGTCTGGGTTGCTGTTCAATTCAACCTCTGCTGTGTGCATTGTCTGAATGCATGTGCCTGTGTTTACAGACGCATGTGTGCCTGTGTGTGTAGGTACATGTGTGTGTGAGTGTGCAGGGACCCATGAATGTGGAGGCCAGGGGACAACCTTGGGAGTTGTTCCTTAGATGCTGTCCACATATTTTAGAGACAGGGTCTCTCACTGGCCTGGAGCGCACCACGAAGGCCAAATTGGCAGGCCAGTGCATTCCAGGAACCTAACCATTTCTGCCTCTCTAGCTCTGGGCTGGCAGGGGTGTGTCCTTATGCTCAGAAGTCACACACAGACTCTGGGGATTGGATTCAAGTCCTTGTACTTTAAGCACTCTACCAATAAGACTCTAACCCACCCACGGATCCTCACTCGATTCACTTATTTTTTTCCTTCATAACTTCAATTACATCACTTTTAAAATAATGACAGATAGGGCTGAGGAGATGTCTCATGGGTTAAAGGCTCACAGAGCCTGACGGCCTGGGTTCCATTCCTCAGTACTCATGTAAAGCCAGATGCACTAAGTGGCACGTGTATCTGGAGTTCATATGTAGTGGTAGGAAGCCCTGGCGTGCCCATACTCACTCACTCTGTCTGTCTCTTTCTCTCAAATAAATAAATAAAATATTTCAAAAAATAAAATGATAAACTTTATAGCAGCATATTCACTCCATACAATATTGAGAACAAGAATACTGATTGTGTTAGCAGTTCATTAATAAAAGAACACATTCCCTGAAGCTTACAACATGGGAGGCACCGTATTAAATCCTCAAACTCTTACATTATTAGGATGCTTATAAAAACCTTTCTATGAAGTCATTACCCCTTTTTTATGGGACAAGGAAACTTAGCTCTGATATATATAACAGCTAACTGATAGGTGGCACAAGATTTGAACCCTAGCATTCTGTTTGCAAAGCCTCACTCCCTAGGTTCTGTTCCACATCCGTAGGATAAAATATAGCATAAGACCTTTAGTAAACTGTAAATTACTAAGCAGTTGCAAAGTGTTATTAGCCATACAAGGAGGCGCATGTTACACTGATGAAAAAGTTAGGTTACCACCACCTCTTCAGTGAAAGCTCCCAACCACACCACAGAGTAACACAGTAGCTCTTCTTGAATGCTTTCTGCGGTTTCTACTACTTACTTAACTGTGGTCTGAAAATATTAAATGTGGAATTCCTGCAATAGTTCATAAGTTGTAAATGGCTTCTTTGGTATAGTGGCTGCCCTGTTTGATATTAGTAACTGCTGTTAATCCTGTGCTCTGCAAGTTTATAAACTTTATCATCACTTATATATGTATATAGACAGCAGGTCTTGAAACACACTCTGTAGATGAGGAGGAACCCTTGTTCCTATAGTACATTAGTAGGGAAATAACTCAATGTGTGTGTGTATTATATCATCACACCATTTTGAGTGAATAGGTCATCTTTCCCTGAAGTTAAAACGAAACAAGCACTACCCTAAGGTGTTGTGACAGCAGAAGAAAACCTATATTGCTGCTCTGGGCGTAATAGTTCTAGAGAATGTTCCTCTGCCCATGGGGGTTAGCCCGGGCACGTGTGTGGGAACAGCCAACTAGCAACCTATCCAGAAGGGCCCCAAGGAGCGATTCACACCACAGAGCCTCCCCCCCCCCCCCCGTCTTTCCTGCAGCCCAAGCATCCTTCTACAAGGCCACTGTTACTAAACCCTAACCCTAAACTGATAGCCAGGGCCAGGCTGCTGATGAGACATGACGCTTCTGGTCCAGGCTTTAAGGACCAAGAATAAATGCAGCTCAGAATGCAAGAAATCCTTTTCTCAAGCCCTCTTTTCTGTGCATCTACTCACTAAGTTACTTTGACACCACACCTGTTTTCCGCTGTGTTCTGGAAGCCTCGGCTGTGCGACAGATGGCGGAGGTTTGCCTAACAAATGTTCTCGAGGGTCAGGTTAAGGAGGTGGTGGTGGGGACTGCTACGGGCGGGAAGGAGGCAGGTGGGAACACATCCCTAGGTGGCAGGGAGCAGCCATCAATCCTCAGCTTTGCTGTGAAGCCTCCCACCCACTGAGATCCTGGAAACAGCTTAGCCCCAAAAAAGCCCCATCTCCATTCTTGCCTCCTGATAGTCACGTCCAGGAGAGCTCAAACCAACAGCTGCTGTGGGAAACTATGAGGGAAATCTACCGTGGACTTGGGAATGGGGTGAAATTCTGCCAAAATGGAAACTTCAGCCTCCAGGCTTGCTGAGCGTGGAATATAGTGCTCTTCAGGCTAATTTAACGTGATTTTTCTTAACTTGACACTTTTCAACTCTCAAATCCTAACTCTTAACTCTTAACCCTTAAATATCTCCATTCTAACTTAAACCTGGTCTAAAGGTGAGGAGAAAATAGCCAACTGGAGTGAATTCTGAGCCAGTTTTATCATCTCCTGTGTACTCAGAGGTTAAGGAAGCTCTTACTTTCTCGTATACAAGATAAACTTCACACTAGTGCATTGTCTTCACCGGGCTATGGTGGAAACAGTTTCTTAATCACGTAAATTCCCATTTTTTTTTTTAAAGAAGGCAAGGGCTGAAGTGATGGCTCAGCAGTGAAAGGCTCTTGTTTACAAAGCCTGATGGCATCGGTTTGATTCCCCATTACTCACATAAAGCCAGATGCACAATACGGCCCATGTGTTGGGAGGTCATTACAGTGGAGGGACACCTTAGTGTGCCCCTATTTCCCATATTTTCTCTCTGTGTCTCTCTGAAATAAATAAGTGAAATCTTTTTAAAAACTCCTTCAAGCACATAGTAAAATGTTCCTCAATAAAGCCAACACTTGTCCAAGGAACTGGGAATTGCAGACAATCTACAATGAAGCCCCACCCCCACCCCTGCTCCCAAGTCCCCAGGCCCTCACGCACCTTGTGCACCTCTGTTTGCAATACAAAATGAGCTCTTCCCATTCAATTCCTCCTCACCTACTGGCTGGGATTCCTGGGAAACCAACCTGCCTATCGGTAGTAAGACTTTTAGACCTAAGAAGAGGGAAAAGGAAACAAAACCTGCCTTCACTGCCCACCAGGGTTTCCTCCAGCCATTGCTATAGTCATAGAACTTGGCTTAGAAACTACCATGCGATGGGTTCTCCAGAGATGATTGGTAAATAAAACACAATCTGTCAAGCACTGTTTAGAGAACTGACTAGTAAGTCCCCACAGGAGGGGACACTGTTATCCTTATTTGGCTGACATGGAAATAGATACAGAGACTGAGAGCTACTTACCTACAGTCACACAGGGAAGAGAATGGAGCTGGGCTCTTAATCTCCGCAGTAGGCAATCCCTATGAGTCAGAGAGATATTTGAATAACAAAATCTCTTACATGGGTAGAAAGTGACTCTTTAAAAGAGCTGCCTCAAGCGTTCTTCAATTAATTCAGGGAAAAAAAGAATATCTCCCTTGGGCTGGAGAGATGGCTCAGAGGTTAAGGTACTTGCCTGCGACTCACGTTTGATTCTCCAAGTCCCATGTAAGCCAGATGCACAGTGATGCAAATGTGCAAGGTCACACATATGCACAAGGGGGCACACGCATCTGGAGTGCAATTGCAGTGGCTGAAGGCTGTGACATGCTAATTCTCTCTCTCTGTCTCTCTCTCTCTCTCTCTCTCTCTCACACACACACACACATTTAAAAAAAAAGGCCAGTCTGGGCTTGCCTCAAAAAAAAATTATCTCCCCTGAATATACAGACCAATGAATTATGAACAGTTCTCAGGAGACAAAAGATCTCTGAAATTAAAAATGACAATTTATACATATCAACTTTTCCACAGAAAAACTCACAGCTTTCAAATACTTGAGCCAAGCTATAATCCTCCCAGTAATCAGAGGGTAATGAGTTAACTGATTTTAGTTTATGGTTCTGATTTTCACCCCAAACAGTCCAATGGGCTCCAAATGCTCTATACATGCCTGTTAAAAGAGAAATGATGGGGCTGGAGAGATGGCTTAGTGGTTAAGCGCTTGCCTGTGAAGCCTAAGGACCCCAGTTCAAGGCTTGATTCCCCAGGACCCACGTTATCAAGATGCACAAGGGGGTGTACGAATCTGGAGTTCGTTTTCAGTGGCTGGAGGCCCTGGCACATCCATTCTCTCTCTCTCTCTCTATCTTTCTGCCTCTTTCTCTGTCGCTCTTAAAATAAAATAAAATAAAAATGAACAAAATTTAAAAAAAAGAAATGATGGGCTGGAGGGATGGCTTAGTGGTTAAGGCATTTGCCTGCAAAGCCAAAGCATCCCCGTTCGACTCTCCAGGATCCACATAAGCCTGATGCACAAGGGGGAACATGCTTCTGGAGTTAGGTTGCAGTGGCTGGAGGCCCTGGTGCGCCTATTCTCTTCCTCTCTGTGTCTCTTTCTCTCTCAAATAGGTAAAAATAAAATAAAAAGAGAGAGAGAAATGATGAGGCAGAAGCTTGGAGAGCATTTGACATGAGAACAACCAGTCTATGGAAACACTGCCACCATTGAGAACCACTTAGTGAAGAATAGTGGCATGGAATCCACCCTTTGCTAGAATTCTTACAAGGTTAGCTTATCACTAACCAGGTACCACCAACCAGAGCCTCTACTCTTCAAAATAAGAAAGTCTACAAAATACCGACTATGACGGAACTTGTGAACATGGCCCTTCCAGTCATATCACTCTGCACAAGAATGTCCAGAGAAGCGGTTCTGGAGGGCCATTGCAACAAGAGACTCCTGCTGCTGTGGCATCTGAATGTCCCCACGTGACTGTAGGCAGCAGGTTTTAATGAGAATAGTCTCTAAATAAAGAACATTTAGGTGTGGGATGAGGAAAGTGAAAATCATGCTTTACTCAAAGTGAGCCTGAAAACTCCTGTGGTGGAAATTGGAGGGATGGGAGTATCTTCATGCAAGTTGACAAGGACTCTAGGGAGCAGAGGAGCAGAGAATGAATCCAGTTTGCTCAAGAATTCTCAAAGAGAAACAGAGGACATAGACTACTGGTTCACAACAAAAGGATGAAAGAAAAGAAAATAAAGGGAAGGAAGCAATGGAGGGAGGGAAATGAAAAAAAAAAAGCAAATGGAATAAAGAGAAAGATAAAAAGAAAAACATAAAAGCAAACTGCCCTAACTAGGATTAATCAATAATATGGTGAGACGGGTGATTAAAAAGTAATTATTGCTGAGGATATTTGACATCTGTTTGATGCATTCGTACACTAGGTGTACTAAAGCTAAGACTAACATACAAAAGGATGAGTTAATACAAAGCGATTGTTCTAAAATACAAATAAATGAGTTTAGTCCATGCCAAGGCCTTCTGAAGCTGGTGTGCTGGGTGAGCTGTTTACATGGAGGACTGTGATGTTTGTAAATCAACTGATCACAAATTACACACTTACCATGTCTATTAATGTAATGACCTTGGGAATCGACTCACAGTCTTTTTTCACCTAATAAGCATGCTGCAGACAATCAATTACAATCACAATCCATCCACCACATTCCCTGGCCTGCCCCTCCCCACCTCTGTATAAGGCTTGGGAACCTGGTGGGTGATAACTTGAGCCTTGTGCTGTGGCTGTCTTTCTACACTTTAAATCATTTCTGCTGTGCATAATTTATTAAACCTTAAAATCTTCTCTATTTGTAGGTTTCAGCAGAATTTAGTCAGGTTTCCACACAGAGTGTCAAGGGATAATTAGGACAGTTAGCAGTAATTTATCATTTCTCTACTGGGTTTTCAAGCTTTCTCTGACTGCCTGTAGAAACCCGTTAGCCAGTTCTACACCGATCACTATGAAATCTCCTTTATCTTTGTGTAAATTGCTTTTCTATTTTCCTGAATTAAGCTGAAAGATGAGGCAATCCATTCCTGGGGAAAAAAATATCTATCCACAGGTGTGCCTGTCATAGAAGGCTGGGGCCAGGGCTTCAGGTGAACCAACCTGTGAGATAACTCCAAGGAGCGCTTTCCACCAACCTGCTATGGATGGAAATTGAAACCAGACAGCCAGGTTTCCAGGAGGATCTTCAGTGAATAGGCACATGGGACTAAGAGAAGGTCCTGTCAGTAAGAGTGTTTCCTAGGGCTGGAGAGATGGCTTAGCACTTAAGGTGTTGCATGTGAAGCCTAAGGACCCATGTTTGGCTCTCCTGATCCCAGTAAGTCAGATGCACAAATGTGAGGCAAAGCGCAAGGTTGACATGGCCACTAGGTGGCGCAAGCTTCTGAAGTTCCATTGCAGTGGCTGAGGTCCTGGCCTGCCAATTCTCTTTCTCTCTCTTTCTCTCTCTCTGTCAAAAAAAAAATTTTTTTTTTCTTTAAAAAGCATGTTTCCAGCCCGGCATGGTGGTTCATGCCTTTAATCCTAGCACTTGGGAGGCAGAGGTGGGAGAATCGCCGTGAGTTCGAGGCCGCCCTGAGACTCCATAGTGAGTTCCAGGTCAGCCTGGGCTAGAGTGAGACCCTACCTCAAAAAAACAAGAAAAAACAAACAAACAAACAAAATCATGTTTCCTACCCAAGCATGAGGACCTGACTTTAATGCCCCAGCACCTACATAAACAGCTGGGCATGGCCATACACTTCTGTTACCCCACTCTTGAGGAGAGCACAGACCAGAGACTCACCAGGGTTTGAGAAAGACACAGCCTAGAGAATCAGTGAGAGACCAGGTTTCAGATGAGTGGCGACGCATGAAGGGACACCCAATGACCTCCCCTGGCCTATGCATGCATGCACACAAGGCACGCCTCTCTGCACATATGTGCACAGAACACGCATAGCACTCCACCTATTACACACACACACACACACACACACACACACACACACACACAGAAAATATACACCAGACTTTAAGGACAGACCATTTGGCATTTCACAGAGCAAATACTACCTAGTAATCCACTAAAGATGAAAAACCCGGAAAGGAGGAGACAATGGTTCCATACCATGTCCTTAAAAGACAAAAATTTTACTAAGCTTGAGCCAGAAAGAGAGTCTGTCCTGTTCTTCACAGAGACTCATTTACTAGATGGTGAAAAATGAACGCTCTGGGTAATTTCATTTTGAATTGATTTATTTCTAAGTGTGGGTGGGGAACTTGATACTTAGTGAAGAAAGTAGAAAGAAGGTCTCTGGGTAGAGCCAGCCAGTCTCTGGTATAACCCAATTATTGGGACACAGAAAATAAGAACACAGGAGGAAGGGTTGAAGGTCATGCATGAAAGTTATTCCTTGCAATGAAAACGTTCCTTTCTCCCTTTCCAGCAGATGCTCCAAAAAATATATATACTGACCCATATTTCCAGTTTATTTCTGACACTTAAACCTAATCAAAGATTACTTTTTAGAAATCTGATAGCTATTCTCAATTAGATTGCACAGCAAATTAAATCATGGATTTCTCTATCCCCACCTCAGTTGATACATTCCTAAAATACAACTCTCTTCCCCCTAGCACCTCAGTGAACTCTCCGATGGCCAGGCTCCAAAGCAAATTATGGATTCAATAATTTGCTAATGTGGCCATGGTAATTGTTCTGAGCCATATTTATGATTTTATTGAGTCTTACAACAATCAATAATGATCCACTGATGTCCCTGACTCGGGGGTTTTCTTGCTGTCGACAGCTGGGGCAGGAGGCACATTTTTAATGGTATCACTTAGCACTCATTCTCTGTGAAAGTCCTGAACATATTAATAAAGGCCCAGATGTATGGGCATCACTGCCCACAGCGCACCTGAAGAATTAGCTGCAGGGCGAGATTTAATGCCAAAAACAAGCGGCAGAATAGACTAACTGGGCCCATTTTGTGCCGCACTGCCATCGTCAGAGCTAATGGAATTACGGCGTGGTGGTCATGCACCACAGGGATCCGACTGGACTTTCGGCTCTTCTAGGGCCATTGATTTTCCAACTTTCACTCTGAGATTCCCATTTGCATCTGATGAGAAGTACGCATGTGCAGAAGCACTTTGGAAATTGCTTACTCAAACTGCCAGTTAAGTATATTAAGGACTAACAGTAATTGAACATTTTAGAGCAGATGGTCCAGTTGAACCTGTCTTCTCTTACAAGTGGCAAAAAGAAAAAGACCCAACTCTGCCCAGCTTTCACAGCAGAGAATATGATGGGATTATCTAACTAACATTGGGTAGGAACCAGTGCAAGCCTCGGGGCTGCTTAATTTAATGACCCAATGATGTCACCAAGGACCTAGCTCAATTCTATTCCTGCCATTCCAGGTCAGCCTCCAACGCTTGCTCTAGGAATCGTAAGATGGCTTCCAGCAGCTGTCAGAATGACTTGCTTGATTGTGGACAAAGAGTTGTGGGGAGAATATCCATTCTAACAGCTACTACAAACAAGCCCTCCATGATGGCTGGATGTCCGGTCTTAAGTCCTGGAAGCCGGAAGGGGCTCAGGGAAAGATAAATTAAGTCATCCTTACAGCAGGGAGGATTGAGTGGGTCCAAATTTAGGCTACTACCTCTTCTAAATAAAGTTTTATTGGGACACAGCAATCTCTATTTGTGTGCATTTATTTACATAAATTCTGTAACTTTTTTGGCTACCGTGGTAATTTTATTATTGTAGCAGAGACCATCTGGCACTGAGAGCTCACAAACTTTACTACCTCGCCTTTAAAAAGAGAAGCCGGCCCACCCCCGGACCATCCGAATGAGCTCTGCACCTGGCACTTAAAGACCCTGCAACCCATTTTCACTGCTTGGCCGCTGAGTAATGGTCATGGGGAGGAAGAAGAAACAGTGCCGGGGATGAGCATCATGCTCATACTGGATAAGGGGCATGAATTTCTTCAAGTTCTGAAGCAATTCTCTAGAAATTTAAATATGAAGCTAATTAAGGGGATTTATCCCAAGTACCTTAGAAATATCTTTTGCCCTTAAAACACATGAGACATGCCAATACATTTCCAAGATGGTTCAAACTCCCTCCTTAGCATGATGTGGAAGGCCTGATATAACTGCTCCCCTCCCACCTCTTCAGGCTGGTTTCCGGCCTTTGCTTCTTCCACCCATATTAACTGCCACCTGGTCTTGATTTCCTAGAATGTACAAAGTTCTCTCCTACTGATATTTCCTGACTAAGTGTTAGCCACCCCCCCACCCGCAGTCTATAGTTCTCAGCATATACATCTTCTTGTCCATACTGCCTACGTAGCCATTACTACCCCCATTCCTCTCCTTCAGTGCTATTCCATTTTATAATACTGAGCTGCAGCCCTGCCAATACTACCTGAATCTGGGATCCCTGGGCTGTGGGGAGGCAGAGTCTAAGATGAGCGTGTTCCTTCACTGCCTTGCCATTCACTTCAGCCCAGAGCCCAGAAGTACCCGACACACACTAGGTCCTCAAGAGATGCTTCCTGTGGTCTGGAGAGATGGCTTAGTGGTTAAGGCGCATGCCTGCAAAGCCTAAGGACACAGGTTCGATTCTCCAGGTCCCACGTAATCCAGATGCACATGGTGGCGCATGCATCTGGAGTTCATTTGCAGTGGCTGGAGGCCCTGGTGTGCCCATTCTCACTCACACACCCTCTCCCCCACCCACCCACCCCCAGTCTCAAATAAATAAATAAATAAAAAGAAGTGCTTCCTGTGAGAAGAAAGCACTGTGACTTAGAGTAACTTCCACCACCACCTCAGCATCCATTCATTTCAAACACTGTCCTTGATGTGTGCAAAACGTAAGAGGCCGGAAGCTCCTAACTGAAGGGGCAAGAGTGAGGTGTCTCTGGGAATGAGGTCGTTCTCAAAAATCAACATATCTGACCGCCTGGGTCTCTTGCATGCTAAAGAGGAAAAGACAGACTTAAATGCTATGGGAGTGGGAGGCTGTGGAGTGGCAGACTGTAATGGGTGATTCCCAAGATCACTGGGCTGTCTGGAATTCTCTGAGTTTTTCTCTAATTGATTCTCTGAGTGCCTTCCTCAAGGGTGAGATTCATCCATAGTCCTCTGCTGCTGGAGGCCAAGCTTGGGACCCCATTTATCCTCTCTGCGACTGAAAAGTTTCATCAAAACTACATGGCCAGAACCTGATTGCATCTGGGAATTCTTAACCATTTACAACCAGCAGATGATTTCAAACACAAATAAAAGTCCTTGTTGGGTTGGTTTTCAGGGCAGTGGAATGGAACGCTTGATAAGAAGATACTTTTTAAGGGGATAGGTACTAATATATGGATCCTAGAGTGGGTGATTTGAATGGGAACATTAGCATAAATGGATCTCACCACCAAGGGAAAGAATTGTGGTGTCTTCACTTGATTCACTCTGTGTTGTTGTTTAGTCTTTGGAAACATTCAATTCAAGGTCAACATCTCCATATCTTAAAAAACCCCACGTTTATATCTCCTGTGTCATCGGGAGTGAGACAAAGTTCCTTTCAGAACAAATGACCAGAGAAAAGAGGCGGAACTTTCATTACCAGAAGCCAAGGACTTTATTTCCATGTGGAAAGAACCTACAGTTAGAAGGCATTGTTTTTGTTGCTTTTCCCTTATAATTTGAGAGGAGTCTGATCCAGCTGGGTTCCAGAAATGTGGGTCTACATTTTCCTCATCATGGTGGGCAATCGTCAAATCCAGAGAGGGAGATGTAGAATGGATGCCTCGTAACATATGAGTTCAAATTTCAAAAAAGCCCTTTCCCAGCACTAGCATAATCCATGAAAAGGGGAAGGGATTGCTCACTGTGTTTGGCGTGAGGGCCATTACCGGTTCTCACCCACGGGGAACTTCTCACTGGGATGTCATTAGGCAGGTCATCAGTCTAACCCTCATGTCTGAGGCTCAGTAGGTCTCCATGTCTATTATTCATTAAGCTGGATTCCCCTGACCCAGGCTCAGTCATCAAACCCTTTTCCAGCTGTTTGTTGGGTCTCGGGAATTGTTTTATTAATGGCCTTGGGCACGAGGGCTAAGAGGGGCCCCTGAAAGGGACTGCATAATTCCAGATGGACATGAGATTAAGAATCAAGTCCAGGTTGCTTAGATCAAGAACCAAAATAGATTTAAATTAATAATTTAATAAACCAGTGGTTCATAAACCCATGTAACTACTAACCGTGGTTTTCATCAAACTCTATTTCATGATTCCCAACCTCAGAGATTTGGATCCAAGAGGTATGTAAAGTAGCTATGTGCTGAGAATGATAAAGCCAAAACAATTAATTATCAGAATTCTCATAGACGTCTTAATGGAAAAATTTTTAGATGCTGCCCTAGTGAAACAAAAGCTATAGAGATAGCCATGTAGGTCATTCTCTTTATATTTAAAAAAATAACTTACAGTGTGAGTATTTTCAACTATGAATAATATAATCAGGGATAATTGGGATACACATTTCCTAATTTTCTCAAAATCACAGCGCTCCTCCTACCTCTGTCTCCTAAGTGCTGGGATTTAAGGTTGGCACTACAGTACCCAGCTCCTAATTTAAAATGAAATGTTACACAGTCAAGCCGCCTTAAGGTTCTTCACATCCCATAAAGTAGGCTTTTCTACTGCCTCCACCCAGAGGCCATCTCTAACCAATACATAGATTTCCATATTTTAAAATTTACACAGCTTAAAGCAACTTGCGCTTATGTTTTATTATTTCTATCTATTAACAGCTTTTGAAACCTGCTAACATCTGGATCTCTTTCAGCAGAGATGCTCAGTTTCAACTATGGCCCACATTGCTTCGTGAGCTCTTGTGACCTGCATTGTCCTCATGGATGTGGCTTGGCCTGGAACACGGGGCTCACATACTGAGACTGAACTGGCCGCTTACATTGAACCAAAAGTACGGAATGCTTTTTATGGGATTAATTGAGCTTAGTTTATTTTACAGAAATGGCCTAGCCCATTATTTATATATGATAAGTTTAAAACTTTGAAGTTAGAATGGGCCGATTATGGGGTGGGTTAGTTTTAAACTGAACCTTTTATGCTTGAAACATATCATGGTTATTGAATCATTCCTTTAATGATTACTTTGGGAACATTTAGCACCTGTCCCATCACAAAATAAGAGCTGGCCTTATTACTGTGTCCAGAGAGGTAAGCAGCTGACTCTGGGTAATTATGTGTTACATTCATTTTGTAGTTTAGGATCTACAAAACTTTGCCCTTAAGAGGATATTAGACTTCACAGTGATTATATATGAAGGCCTGATAGGGGCTGGGGGACGGTTCCATGGGTAAGGTACTTGCTGTGTGTAGCAGTCAACTTCAGGTTGCTGGGGTGACCTTTCAGGCCACACACAGTTATGGGAGGAAGGGAATTTATTTGAAGCTTAAAGATCCAAGGGAAGTTCCATCATGGTGGAGGACGTTGGCCCCCTATTCACAGATCCAGGAGAGAGAAAAGAACCAGCAGCAGTACCAGCAAACGCACTCCAGGAGCCCTAGAGGATCTCTGGCCCTTTGCATAGCTTTGGCTGGAAATTCCAGATCAGCCTCCATACCTTGGGGCTGGACCCTAAGATCTGCCCTCAGTGACATTTCCTTCAGCCAGGCAGCTGGAGATAAGATACAAGCAAAAATGAGATTCCTGTATCTAGTGGGGGACATCCACTGACCCTACCACACTGTGCAAACAGGAGTATCTGAGTTCAGACCCTCGGCTTCTGTGCAAAAGCCAGACATGGCAGCGAGCATCTGTGATCTGCGCCCTGGGGTGTGGGAGACAGGGGGTCTCTTAGGTGTGTTGAATGGGTGAGCTGTGAGTTCAGGAAGAGAGGCTTTCTCAAAACATGAACTTGGGAGCAAGTGAAAACGAAAAGTGGCATCAACCTCTGGTTTCCACATGCACCCACACACCAACAGGAGTACACACACACACACACCGAGCCAGAGCTGTAAACTAAAATAAGTCTGCTGAAACCTGTAAGACATTGTCAAAAGGACCCATCTGCTGTAGTTGTTACATTTCTGCATTACAGACCTCAAAATAAATTAAGCAACCAAATACGTACCTTGCTATGTCAAGGCCTCCAATTACTGGGGAAATTTGTTTGGTAGCAATAATGAAAAATTAAACACCTGAAACATACATTTCTACTACAAATTGACATACAGCAATAAACCAGCAGTTAGGTTTGTTAACCTCCACCTGTACAATAGTTAAACACGGGGAGTCCTGTGGATATTTTTAGATGGAAAAAAACATGATTCTAAGGAAAGTGAAAGAATATAGATAAGTCTGTGTTGGGGTTAACAAAATGTTTACAAAGCCTCTCCCTCTTCTGGAGCAAGTGTGTGTGTGTGTGTGTGTTTAACTGAATGCCTGGGATTTGGGGAATGGGCTGGTCACATATATTATAAGGAAGATGGGGGTCTCTACAGGAGTGGGTTTGAATTCCAGCTCACATTAGTTAAGCTCACATGTCTGTGATTCACTTTTACAAACCAGGTTCCTCAAGTGTCACATGGTAATAAATACCTCTGAGAGCTCTTGAGAGGATTAAGTAAATGTTATAAAAGCTCATAGGAAACATTGTTTTTTCTTTTTTTTTTTTTTTTTGGTTTTTTGAGGTAGAGTCTCACTCTAGCCCAGGCTGACCTGGAATTCACTATGGAGTCTCAGGGTGGCCTCGAACTCACGGCAATCCTCCTACCTCTGCCTCCCGAGTGCTGGGATTAAAGGCGTGCGCCACCACGCCTGGCTTAACATTGTTTTTTCTTTTTTTTTTTTTGCAACATTGTTATGGGCTAGGTGCAATTGTAACAACTTAGACACATATCCACCCATTTGAAGCTCACGGTAACCCTAGAGAGTATTAAAAAACCATGAGGACCCACATTTCAGAAGTTTATAAATGAATGCTAGGGTCCAACAAACTTGGGTTCACCTGATTCTGGGTTTGAAACTAAGGAGTCTGGCTCCAGAGCCCACCCTTTCATCACTATGTTTCCATAGTCATGTATGTTCTCTCCAACCAGACCAGGGGTCACCCACTCCATTCTGCTGGAGAGAAGGTGGGGAGAAAGATGTTACATGAAAATACTGTGGAACTTGGTTAATTTTTCCTTAACAGGTATCCTGTAAGTCAAAGTAGACCAACTGGAAATGGAAAAGTCATCTCTTTAGGAGAGAGCTTGTAGGTTTAGTAGGAGAGAGAAAGTTTCCCAAAGAGGACCGAGAGGCACCTGGTGCCTGCTGACCCCAGTAGAGCCGGCACGCAAGTGTTTTGTCCCCTAAGCAGCAGCAGGAGGAAGGGAAACCAGAGGATTCAGGAACTTGAAGGAGTCCCAAGGCAGCCATTCCCCCATCCAGTGAGCACCACTACCGTCCCCCGGTTTAATGAACTCCATCAAATTGGATTCACTATGGGAACAGATGCAAATTGGAAGGCAATTCTATGAGATAAAAGCTACAGCATCTTGGACATACTAATTCCTCTGGCAGTAAATACATGTGTTAGATGTAAACAGAGGCAAGGCGCGACTCCACAAGCCTTTCATCAAAGGATAAAAGTCCTTTGTCAAATTACAGCTCTCCTGAAATTTCTTTCCAAATGAAAATAATAAACAACAGACAAAAAGATTCTTTTCATTATCAAGACACGGCTTTCTCCTTTGTGTGAGCACCAAACCTTTGTGTGTGTGTGTGTGTGTGTGTGTGTGTGTGTGTGTGTGTGTGTGATTGGTTTAGGATGAGAACAGCAACTCGAGAGAGGTTCTTCCCCACCTGCCTCTTGTCACCCCCTTTGGTTAGCTGCGCCCCAGGCTTTGGCGTGTATCAACACCCCTGGGGTGTCTACTGAAGCAGAGTCCTGAATCCCACATGGACCTATGGAATCAGTTCACAGGATAGGTCCCTATACTATGAGAACCTACTTTAGATAATGTTGCAAGACAGTGTTACTTCACGCACATGAACTGTTCCTATGTGCCAAGATGCACAGAAGATGGTAAATGTACCAGGATGGAGATAGGCAATATTACTCCCAGTTAATGCAGATTTCTGAATATCCAAGTGGCCGTGGGTGTGTGGGCATGTGTGTTTGAGACAGGATTTTACTTTGTAGTCCAAGCTCGCCTTGAGTTCACTATGGAGAACAGGCTGGTCTTGAACTCAATCTTCTCAATGCTGGTATTATAACCCTATATCACGACAGCTGGCTCAAGTAGTCACTTTTTTTCATAACCAGTTCAAAAAGCCCAAGACAGACCATCAGAAAAGTTTTTCTAAGAACTTAAGCTAGTAGGTAGTAATTAAAAGTGAGAAAATGCACTGTATATTAATTAAGTGGACTCAGCAGGGCTGCAAATAATTAAACAATTTCAAAGTTTCCTACACAGAGATGAGGCTCACCCTTATCCTAACCGGGAAATTTGAAGGGAAACTGATATCAAGAAAAACACACAGGAGCTGGAAAGATGGCTAAGTGGTGAAGACACTTGCCTGTGCACCCTAATGACCCATGCTCAATTCCCTAGTACCCACGTAAAGCCAGATGCATAGTGGCACATGCATCTGGAGTTTGTTTGCAGTGGCTGGAGGCCCTGGCGTGCCCATTCTCTCATTCATACTCTCCCTCTCTCATCTCTCTTCTATCTCTCTGTGCTTGCAAGTAAATAAAAATAAATAAATCAATAAAAGTACACAGGTCCCAATGAAAGTGTGTGGAACGGCTGGGATTTGAACCAAGGACGTCTGGTTCCAGGTTCCATACGTGATCCTAAATCCTATCCAGTCTCCGCTGCACCTTGCGTTCATGTCTGCTTCTTTCCATCACAGCTGAAATGTGATGAACTAGGTGCTCAGATAAATTAAGAGGCTGGCTCAAAGGTACAAAGCCAGTAAAGTCTGGAGTTAACGCTCCTATGGAACCTTTGACAAACATCAAATTGTATCAACTGTCTGACTTCCCTAAGAGCTAATTGTCCTCTATGTCCACTAAATGGAAAGGCCACGTCTTCCATGTCATGTGGAAAATCTTATCTGGGAAAATAAAAGCTCCACGGTGAACAGTTTAAAATATGTTGATCACACTACTTTAAAGAGCTCTTTTTCTTATTCTCTTAGAGAAATCTAGAAAGAAATTGCTAATATTTCAACAGTTATTAAGAGATACTTTCTGCGGCATTAAAACTATCAAATTGAATCTCTAAGTAGAATATTCAAGCACCATAAACATACAATAGTTTAAGCAAACATATTCTATAAATAGTTCTCATAAGATTATTACCTGGCATAAATCTCTCCCTTTAATATACCTAAAGCATCTTTTCTACCCCAAAATGTTCATATAATGACCCTAGAAGTTCATTCACACTAAATGCACTTAAAAACATCCCTCTTAAAGGAATAAATTTGCCTTAATCCTTTGATTAGAGGAAATTGTATTCTACATTATGATATGTGAGCTTAATTTGTGGAAAAACTGATCTTTTTCAGTGATATCTGGAATACGGCAAGTATTTAAGAGAGATTTTTAGCCCCAGGACCCTGGAAAATAAATATGCAAAATACATATATCAAGCTCTATTTCCTGTTGACTAAAGCTAGAAACTTGAGTCAAGATTCGTCTGATCATGCAAAATCCTGTTATCGTCATTCTTCTACCCCAAAATAAAAGAGCTGCAGAGAAAGGAGGGGAGAAAAGTCGTTATCTTTCCTGACCCATAGTTAGATTCATGGTCAAGATGATCACAGCCATGGAGAACCCATAGCAAGTTCACTTAATGCAAGTTTTTTTTGGGGGGGGCTTGGGGGTGGGAATGCGGGACACTTGAGAAAAGTGGCCCTAAAGATACAGGGAAAGTATTGTTATAGGCAGGCAGGGAGAAGTGAGATAGAAGAGTCTGGCCTAACAGTCATAAACTGAAGGTTTCTTATCAAGGCCTGTTGTTTGCATTTTTCCCAGCTTCCCAATCCTGGAAGGAGGGTCTTAGGGCCTGCTTCTATGGAAGGAGGGTGACACAGGCCCAGAAGAGAGAGCCCTTCCTGCCTCCGGCTTCCCTTACTATAAAATACTCTACATGCCACGGCCGACACCCTCAGGTACATGTTATATGCTCATCAACAAATCCCAAGGTTAAGGGCTAGAGAGATGGCTCAGCAGTTAAAGGCATTTGCTTGCAAAGCCTGATAGCCTAGGTTCGGTTCCCCATTACTCACAAAAAGCCAGATGCACAAAGTGGCGCATGTGTCTAGACTTTGATTGCAGCAGTAAGAGGCCTTGGCATGTCCATACTCTCTCTCTTCTCATAAACAAATAAATAACTTCATCATTGTTTTTCAAGGGCTACAGAGATGGCTTGGCAGTTAAAGGTGCTTGCTTGCAAAGACTGCTAGTCTAGGTTCAATTCCCCAGTACTCACATAAAGCCAGATGCACAAAGTGATGCATGCATCTGGAGTTTGATTGTAGCAGGAAAATGCCCTGGTGCACTCATTCTCAAAGTCTCTCTTTCTCTCTCTCTCAAATAATTGGATTTTTTTTTTTTCAAAATCCAAAATTGTCAACAGGCTTACACTCTCACAGAACCAAAGAGGCCACAAAATTCAAGGAACCCAATTGAGCAAATAAATAAGTAAAAGACTTTGAAAGATGTCCTGAGCAAAAGAAAAAGAAAAAATGTCCCCCGAGGAAACAGGCTGGGGAACACAATGCCCCGGAGGTGCCTTGGGTGTGCGTCTGGAAAGGCAGAGGTGGGGGACTCCGCGACTGGGGTGGGAGGAACACGTGATTTCTCCCGCCTGCAGCACACCCACCCAGCAATGACCATGGGTGGGGGGGGGAGAGTGGAGGCAGTGTTCTTCTATTTTAAATGCGAGAAAGAATCTGGTCATCAATGGTGACGTAAGAGGTCACTCCTTTGCTTCTGTTTTCCCATCTTCCTGCAGCAGGGGGCTGCCAGTAAGTAAGTGAGTAAGTGAGTAAGCCAGGCCACCCCCCGTGTTTTGCAGAGCAGAATGCAGCCTCTGAAACAGGCCCCCAAAGGGCCACAGTGTTCAGGGGTCCAGCTCAGCGGTGCACCTTCATTAACAATAACAACACTTGCTTGGGGGGGGGGAAATGACTGGGCTTATTGCTATTACCACCCAGCATGAGACAAATGTGGTTGAGAACCCAGGCATCAGGCAGGGCCATGAAAATCTCACATGAATGCAGAGATAAAAGGAAACAAGCCCCATGATTCCCCTGGTGAGCTGTCAAACCCCCGCTTCAAAAATGTTACCGTGCGCATTTCAAAACATGAAATGCTTCGCGCCTCCAACTGGCGTCTTCAGAATGGGACATCTGGATAGAAAAGGTGATGTCCTGTTCTCTGGAGGGGCGGCCTGCTGTGAGAAGTGGCTTCATGCACGCTGGGGACATGGTCGTCGTCACTAACACATGCCAGAAGATAGTGAGACTCAGCGCAGACTTCCTAATGAAGATTCCCAAGCCCCAACCACCACATTCTAAATGAGGTGATTTAATATAACAGCCGAGAGAGTCAACCTGACAGTGGCGGTATTCTTTAGTTAATACCAAAGCCAATTTTCATGCAGGTGATATGAAGATCACAGCTTGAAAAAGAAAAAAAAATTGAAAATAAAGGACAGGTTTTTAAATTTTTTTTTAAATTTTTTGTTTATTTTTATTTGTTTGAGAGTAACAGACAGAGAAAGAAAGAGGGAGAGAGAGAGAGAGAGAATGGGCCCACCAGGGCCTCCAGCGGCTGCAAACAAATTCCAAATGCATGCACCATCTTGTGCAACTGGCTAACGTGGGTCCTGGGGAATCGAGACTCAAACCGGGGTCCTTAGACTTCACAGGCAAGTGCTTAACCACTAAGCCATCTTTCCAGCCCTAAAGGACACTAAGAGAGTGTGTATGTGCATGTGTGTGCGTGTGCGTGTTGGGGAGTACATGTGTTATTTTCTTTACTGCTTTCTGAGGCGGAGTCTCACTCCAGCCTGGGCTGACCAGGAACTCAATCTGTAGCTCCAGACTGGCCTCAAAGTCACAAGCAATCCTCCCAAGTGCTGGGACTAAAGGTGTGTGCCACCACACTCAACTAGTGCTGTTTTATTTTGGCCATTATATTCCACAAAAAAATGTGAGGTGCTCCCACCAATTCTCATTGAGGGGATGCCGTGATGGAGTTGCAAACAACTGAAGGATGCACAAGATAACATAATCTTTTGATTTCAAAGAAAAAAATCAGGATTGTTTACAAAAATCAAGCTAAACAATGGTCACAGCCATGATATTCAGTAACTCCTGGCTCAGATTTTGCCCAGTACCCACACAAATGCAGATGCGCAAAGTAGTACACACGTCTGAAGTACATTTGCAGAGACAAGAGGCTTTGGTGTACCCATTTCTTTCTCTCTCCTTATAAATAAATAAATAACATTTTAAAAAAATGAGTTCTGTCACTATGTTTTAGTCCAGAGAAAACCCAAATACTATAAACTTATGACTCAGTGTAGTGTCAGACACTTACAAGGTTGCCTCACTGTCACTGCTATCAAATTCCAGATTTCCATGCACCCCATCAGCAGTGATTCCTCATTATCTCTTTCCCGGGCCCAAGCGACCACTGATCTGCCTTCTGTTTCCATTTGAGACTGTCCGTAGAGTAAATCATTTCAATGCACCCTTTAGAATTTCAAATTAATGTCTGGAGATCATATAGTCGATCTTTTCATGTAAATTTCTGCTGTGGTTTATGGTCATACCACCTTGAACATCCCCAATCTCCTCGAATCCTGGAAGTTAAACTCCTTGTCCATGTTGTCACTTACAATGGCTAAAGACATTGAACCAAGCATACTGCATCATACAATTAACTAATCCGGTCTGCCTGGGATTGACATTTGAATTCTGAGTTTTAAAAACTTCAGTAACTAACATTGACTTCAAAAAAAAATGGGGGGGCTGGAGAGATGGCTCAGCAGTTAAGGCACCTGCCTGCAAAGCCTAACAACCTAAGTTTGATCCCCTAGTACCACGTGAAGCCAGATGCACGAAGTGGCACATGCATCTGGCATTCGTTTGCAGTGGCCAGAGGCCCTGGTGTGCCCATTCTCTCTCTCTTTCTGACTGTGTGCAAATAAATAAAATAAAATGATTGGGATCACACCCTCGGTTCAGCCCAGCTGCACTCTGAGAAGCTCCCCACGGTGGCGGGCAGAGGAAGGGATGGTCGCTGAAGGTCCCTGTTCTCCACCTCTATCCGCACGTTGTGTGCCTGGGGCCATGAGAGGCTCCTCCTCAGGCACGAGTCCCTCTGAGACAGGCGCGCATGAAAGCCACGGGCAAACTATGACCCTAAAGCACCCACATTCGCCTGGCATTGTTTGGTGCCAAGGTTCACTCAAAGCCAGTCCTGAACCCTTTCTACTCTACTTACCAGAGCCCAACAGCATCTCTGAAGCTGACTTCTTTCTGATTTCCTGCACCAAAAAGGCAGCGTTTTCTGTCATTAAAGCACAGGACCTAACTACGCAGCGTTGAACCAGCCATGGTTTTGGTCTTGCCATTTTATTAGGAAATCAGAGCAATCATAATAAATCCTCCTTTCCTCTCTAGCACACTTAAAAACCCATTTTTGAGCTTCACTGATCCCATTAGGTTTGAACTTTGGAATTAAGTATCTGGGGCAAAAGGAGGTGTGGGAGTGTAGAGAGAGAGAGAGAGAGAGTGAGAGAGAACCAACGGAGTACAGACACCTGGGCCACCACTGGAAGTCCCTTTACTCAGGAAAGAATAGGAAAAAAAAAATAGATGCGGTGCAAATGTGAAGAAAGGTCAGACACCTGGTGCTCCAGTGGCTTGTCCCAGATCGCAGGAGCCCCTTTCACTTCAGGTCCTGCCTTAGGACTCCTTGATTTAGTTTCCATTGTAACATTTGCACAGTCATAATTTTACAACAAAAGGTAAATGTCGTGTAAACTAATGGGAAACATATTGTTTAGCAGAGTTTATAATGTCAGGATTTACGGCTGTAACACAGAGGGTCTCTCTGACCTAGAAGATAACATAATGAAACAGCCATGTGCCGTAAATGACTCGTTGTGATTTTTTTATTAGTTCCCATAATTGCCCCGTATTAATTTGTATGCACATAATAAGCACTCACCTTCACAGTCTGCCCAGCTTCAGGACCATCCTAGATGCAGGGAAGAAAGAAAGAAAAGGAAAAGTAGAGGTGAGAACTGATAGATGATATTGCCTGCTTACTTAGAAATATTGTCAATTAATAATTTAGGTCCGATTTCATTGCCAGTTAATTTACTGTATTCTCCTGGGGACCTCTCACGTCGTGTGTGGGACCAGAATGCTCTCCCTTCCTGCTGCTTAGGGAGGGGTTCTGCATAAGGCAACAAGAATTAGCCAATGAGCCACATCTTGGCTACACTTCATGCTTTTGCCCTGGGCTGTGGTTTTAATTGCACTGAAATTGAGGCTGAAAATGTTTGGGAAGGTGAAATTCACACCTTTTGGTTATCTTTAAATCAGAAGAGGTTTAATTAAGGTCTGATTTCTTTGCATTTGTACTTTGGAAATCTGCTGTAACCATCAAGTAAGAATATGGAGTGTTTCCATGGGAAGAGTCCTTCTGAGCCATCTTGACCTTGGGACAGGAAAGTGGAGACATTCATTATAGGTGTGCGCCCATTTTCCATGTTTCCTTCTTCCAGCTTCACAAGTTCAACAGAAGGGCCATAGCAGCTGAATCCAGGAGAGGACTTGTCACAGTACAAAGTAAGAGGTGCCTGGTGAGTTTGACATGGCAGAGAGCTTTCTATGCAATAAATAAATAAATAAATAAAGGCAAAATGGGGCAAGAGAGATGACTCAGCATCTCCTTGCAAAGCCTAAGTTCAGTTACCCAGTACCAATGTAAAGCCATATGCACAAGGGGGTTCATATGTCTAGAGTTTGTTTGCAGTGGCTAGAGGCCCTGGTGTGCCCACTGTCTGTCTCTCCCTTTCTCTCCCTCGAATACATACATGCATACATACATACATACATACATACATACATACATACATACATAAAATATTTGCCTTTAATCCCAGCACTTGGGAGGTAGAGGTAGGAGGATTGCCATGAGTTTAAGGCCACCCTGAGACTACATAAGTGAATTCCAGGTCAGCCTGCCCTAGGGTGAGACCCTACCTTGTAAAACAAAAAATAAATAAATTTTTTATAAAATGGCAAAATGGAATGAATACTCTGTGATGATATTGGCCAAATCTCTCTCTCATGGTGAGTCTGGGTATCAGGCTAAGATTCTCTTCCCAGTTGGAAGAAGTACTAAGCAAATGTTCAATGTGTACGTCACATCTTTTCAAGCAAGCAGTCCTATCCCATTTGTGGCATATGAGGACAACCTAAATCACTACAACCAGGCCTCGAAAAATGTGGCAAAAAAGCCATGTCATAACAAGACGAATGCTATTATCACACAAAGAATGAATAAACATTGTTTGCTTTCCTTATCTTTATGGAGTGTACATGTATGTGAAAAGAGGGGCACACACGCTTGCAAAATACATGTATATCCTACTGGACACTGAAGCTTCACACTGAAGCTTCTTATGAGAAAGACGTATGTGCTTACAGGCAGCTCAGTTCTCATATTTATGGAATTAATGTTCCAGTGAACCATGTAAGATAACCTGCACTGGTATTTCCTGTAGTTACAATTTTTCCCCCTGATATTTCACTTAAACCCTGGCAGATATTCTCACTGATTTTCTTCACTTGGTCTCCCTGGAAATACAGTTTGCAACATAAGCTTTGGTAAACCCACCCCAAGTTGGACCACCTGTTTGAAGGGGACTCAAATGGTATGATACCCAGTATTTCTGGGGCTGTCTACCTACTCTTGACACAAAGCAAATGGCTTTGAAAAAGTGATGAACACTGTCAGTCAGAGCGTTTGACTGATCTGAAAACACATGTGTCTTTACTGGTCTCCTTGGAGGTCAGTGGCAGGGAGCCACGGAAGGGAGGGAGGAAAAGAAACATTTGGTTTTAACTGAAGAGTTAAGGACACAGTCCCCACATAATGGAACAACTAGTTTCCTGCCAGAGGATAACTTCAGTCATTGCCCCTTCTGAACACAAAAGTCCTTATGCATGCGCAGTTGCCCCCGGGCCTCTCATAGGGACCCAAGGTGTCATGGTATATTATTCAAGCCCTAACGGATGACAAACCTTCACTATGCTCTTCCCAAACTGAAAAGTACTGGCCCATGTCGTTGCTGGGACAACCCACCTGACCCAAGCAGGTGACAGCAGGACAGGGTCTAGTTTGGCTTACACTCTGGGGAAAGACGCTGCAGCAGAGGCTGCACGTCCCCTCTGTCATAGCAGTTGTCAAGCCGCAGCAGGGCAGTGAGCTGGACTCTAGCACAGGGAGTTGGCCAGAAGACCTTTAAGTCCACCCCGGGCAACACACCTCCAGCAGGGACCCACCCCCCAACTCGCCATCAGCTGGGCACCAAGCATCCAGAACGCATGCGTTTATGGAGGACGGCAGATCCAAAGCACCACAGGCCGACTTCTGCTTGAGGGAGACCTCCAGTGACAGGCGAGCTGACTTCTCCACTGGGGAGCGGGCCATGCCCACCAGCCCATGGAACGTTATAGTTAGTCGTAATGAGTCACAGCAGTTGTGTTGTGTGTAGTGAGGAAACCCTGTGCGTGTGAGGAGGAAGGCTTGGCTTAGCTTTCATATTGCTGCTTCTCTGACGCTAGAGCCAAGCGTGGCCTGTGTGTCCTCAAAGCATGCTCACCAGGGATCAGACATCGCTACACCCACCCTAGTTTCAGACAAGATCCCCATGAAATCTCTTGTCCGCATCTCCTGCTTGCTCTGGAAATCATGCTTCGATATTGCCTGACGTGGCATTCTGTCGTCTACCTTGGGGCCAACAGGCAGTGGAGTGGCCCCAGCTCAGCGGCATCCGTTTCTGCTATTACGGAGATGCCAACAGCCTTAACTACCTTCCCGGTGAGGGGCCCCGGGCTAGAACACGCCGTGCCTCTGTTCGAAAAGGGAGAAACAGCATTTGTGAGCGGCGCGTGCACTTACTTGCATGGAGAAGGTGAGGGAGGTCCCATGAAAATGCTTCTCTACCACTGACCCAACTCTCTGGGTCACCTGAAACAAGTCGGCCACTTCATCAGGACGCAGGTCACGGAAGCGTTCCACGGGCCGCAGGGGGCACACGAGCACATCTGCAGCGAGGGGTGTTAAGGTACAACTGGTTTGCTTTGGGAAGCACTCTTCCAGAGCTGCGTACATGCACGGTACCAAATCCCCTTGACCCAGGACCCTCCACTCTTCAAAGAGGAGGGAGTGGACAAACACGTGATCTGTCCCTGAGCATGCAAAGAGAGCTTTTAAACATGGTTAGCTGTGTCTTGGAGGACGGCGGTGGTGTGCAAGAGAACGTAAGACAGGGATGCTAACGTACACAGCGAGGGCAGCACTTGCTGAGATTATGACGCTAGGACGCAAGTTCTATTCCAACCACTAGTGCCTGACCCGCCCTGCCCCGCAGCCCAAGGCATTCTGCCGGGAAAGCAACAGGAATGTGCAGGAGCTTTCTCTACAGAGCACCGTGATTAAAACGTCAGCTTTTAGAGAACTAATAGAAATACACAGGAAGAATATGCAAGCAGCCGAGTTTATTATTTTTTAAAGAAGTGCAGACACTCTGAACGAGTACAGAGAGCTTCATTTACAACGAACAGATGTGCCACGTGGGGAAGCATTTTATGACAAGGGTTTCCTGGGCTGAAGATGCCGAGTCCAAGAAGGTAATTTAAGTTAAACCTTTAGAGAAAAGGCTTGACTGCGTATTCAAAAAAAGCTGTCCTAATCCACCCTCTGAGACAGACAAGGCACCTGCTTACGACATTAGTCCAAGCAAACACCACAGTCTAGAGAAAAAGGCTGAGATCTGATCACCTGTGGCAGCAAATTAGTTGCCCGTTACATCATCAGCGTTCTAGTTCCCTTATGTATCTGAACTAATTGCAGGTGCATGTACATTCCCATCTATATGCATATGTATAGATCGGTCGCTGTGTGAGTATATATACAGGTGCTATTTAAACTTATGAAGGGATTATACTGCAAAAACTCCATTATAAGCCAAAATACCCTCTGATAAATTCACATAATACTACTAGCCTATTGGACATCGTAGTTTACCATCGCCTCCATTAAACCCGAGCCTACGGATGGGTAAGATCACGGAACACAGTCTATTCTAAGACAAAGTGATAAATATCGCACAGAATTGATGCAATGCTGTGATGTATGGGAAAAACAGACTGGTTATACTGGAACAGTTTCCAGCCATTGTGTAATTGAGAACCCGAGGTGAATCCATCACTAGTAGGGCAGTCTGTGTGTATCTATCTACACACAGGATATATTATTTGCTTAGTTTCTAGATGTGGGCAGGAGGGGAAATAAAGACTCTTCAGTCATTTTTTTTTCCTGTCTCTATATTTCCCTCCTTTTTACTTATTGTTTCAAGAAAGTGTGCTTGTGCCTGGAGCTAAGCAGGAAAAAGTCCCTAATAAAACCACATACCTGCAATTGCTCATCTCAGAAGAATATCCACCACTTTAACCCACCACCGACCACACTGTTGGCAGAACTCAGCACCCAGGGAAAGCCCAGCGAGCTTGGCAGGGCAGGCCTGATTTCCATATACGAGGTGAGCAAAAGAAAGGGGTTAATCGATTACTTTTGCCCATCATCAAGGAATCACGTCCACAGTGACCTAGGAAGAGGGACATTTGTTTTCTCCCGGTCACTTTTCCAGAGGGAAGGGAGGCCCGCCCCCGCAGTGCACCCTGTACTTAAAAAGATAATTAGCCTTCTCTGGAGGGGCTGTTTTATTACATGGGTCAATGAACTACTTAGAAGTGAAGAATTTCCTTGCACTTCCTTGAAGCAGATTGCCAGCCTCCACTCCCACAGACTTGCTGTTTCTTTGTCAAGAGAGACATTTCCCCATCATCTTCACCTACCTCCATCTCTTTATTCATGCCCTCCCTTAGGCCCTGGACTTCAAACCACAGTGGAATGACAAGGTCCAACTAAACCCACAGAAAGCTATGACTTCACAGAGCAACTAGTTGGGGAAAGGAACAATTACTAACTGTGACAACAGGTAGAATGAATCTGATTACCTTGGAAGCTAATACAAATTTAGCAACATCAGTGGCCCATGAAAGTTTTTTTAAATATTTTATTTATTAATTTATTAATTTATTTCTTATTTATTTGAGAGAGAGAGGCAGATAGAGAATGGGTGTGCCAGGGCCTCCAGCCACTGCAAATGAACTCCAGACACATGCGCCACCTTGTACATCTGGCTTTACATTGGTACTGGGGAACCGAACCTGGGACCTTTGGCTTTGCCACCAAGTACCTTAACTGCAAAGCCATCTCTCCAGCCCAAGTTTTCTTCAGTGTGTGTGTTGGCGGGGGTGGGGGGGTGGGGGGGGGAAGGGGAACATGTAGAGGCCAGAAGTTGATGTCAGGTGTCTTTCAATCGCTTTCCCTGTCATTTTCTGAGGCAGGGTCTCTCACTTGAACCCAGAGCTTGCTGATTTGATTATTCAAACTAGTTAACTTGCCCATGGAACACCCCCCCTCCATTCTCCACCTGCCCAGGAGTGGGGTAGCCGGCAGGCTGGCATGTCCTCACTTTGGTGTGACAAGTGCCCTATCCACTGAGCCATCTCTCCAGCCCACACAGAAATTTTTCTTTTCATCAGTGCTATAAAAATATCAGTCATTGGTTGGAGAGATTGCTTAGTGGTTAAGGTGCTTGCCTGCAAAGCCAAAGGACCCAGGTTTGATTCCCCAGGACCCACGTAAACCAGATGTACAAGGGGGTGCCAGCATCTGGAGTTTGTTTGTAGTGGCTAGAAGCCCTGGCATGCGCTCTCTCTTTCTCTCTCTCACTCTCTCTCTCTCTCTCTCTCTCTCTCTTGTTTATCTGCTTCTTTCTCTCTCAAACAAATAAATATAAAAGTATGTTTTAAAAAATCAGTCTGTTTTGCTTCTCTGACACTAACAACTAGCCTGACCCAAAGGCTAGTGAGTGAAAATATGTAGAGCATTAAATCAAAATGACAGAATTGTTCTGCCCTTCATACATGCAACCCCAGGTCATACTGCATATACTTTTATCAATAATAGTAATGTGTGTCATAGAAAGATGAACAGGCTTAGCACCAAATCATTTAGGTGAAATCATTTTGACAGTTCGCTTGTACAATATTGTCACAATGTATATTCATATGAACGTATATTCCTATCACCAATCCTTTGTTAAGAAGCCGTGGAAGACATCAATAATCAACAACAGAATTCTCTCGTCAAATCAGTGTCAGAATCCTGGCCAGCAGCAGCCTTGAGGCAATTACCACCAGTCACAGTGGGCATTGAGCTCAAGACTCACGTGCCATGTCTGTGGCCTCATACACTGCCTCTTGAACCAGAAAAATAGTTACAAAGGTTTGGAGGAGTTACCAAAATAAAAGGCCGTAAAAGTGAGAGACTGTGCCCAGTTAAAACACATTTAAATTACGATGCTGCATCTTAATTCAGAATCAATTTGTTAAGCTTAGAATTTGCTCACCAGGGATAACAATGAGTGTTTTAAAAAAATTAAAAGCATTTACAGAGAAAATATATTTAAATACACTGTTACAATAGAGAAATAGAAATTTATTAATTAAAAAAATTAAACAGGACAGCAGAATATCATTCTCAGAACTGTTCAAACTGGCCCCCATTTGTTTTTCTCTATCTAGTCTATGATAGAAATTTAAACCTTAAAATTCCTAATATCATTGATATGGATGAGACTGATCAGCATGTATCATATGGATATGGAGTAAGGAGGTATTCAATAATGTGACACAGAATTTTTCTTTGGCACTAATAAAAAAAACCTGCATTCTTTTCTACCATAGAACCTTATGTAGTTTAAAAGAAACAAGAATTTTTCTAGTTTGTAGAGCAAGCATCTACAGATCCTATGCAATTTATCATTAGCTCTAAAAATACTAAATCACAAGAAAATTCAGTCTTTGCATGCCCTTCTTCCCCTTCCTTCCTCCCTTTTTGCTCTTACCCCCCCCCTTCTCCTCTCCTCTCTTCTCTTCCCATCCCCTTCCTTTCCCTTCCCTCTTCCATCTCATCTTTGTCTTTGTCTCACTCTTTCTCTTGCCTCATGAATGCTAGGCAGGCAATTTGCCACAAACCTTCACTTCCAGCCCCTGTATAATTTTTATTTTATGACACACTCTTGCTAAGTTGCTTAGGCTGGCCTCGAACATGAAACCCTTGGCTTTCTGCGTAGCTGGCATTATAGGTGTGTCATCTGCAAAGGCTTCTCGGAGATGTTTAAGGCAATCCGGTACGTTCTTTTACTTGAAAGAGGAATAGACTTTTACAGAAAAGAAATCATTTATTCAATTGAAATAACAGTTCCAGAACATTGAATCTAAGGAGGAAATCTACTCTTCATAAAGTAGGCATTTAGCTGTATTTTTATACTGGAAAGACACAATTATTACCCCAGTATTTTTTAAATATTTTATTTATTTATTTATTTTATTTTTTATTTATGACCGAGACAGAAAAAGAAAAAGAAAGAATGGGCATACCAGGGCTTCTAGCCACTGTAAATGATCTCCAGATGCACGTGCCCTCTTGTGCACCTGGCTTATGTGGGTACAGGGGAACTACACCAAGGTCCTTAGGCTTCGCAGGAAAGTACCTGAACTGCTAAGCCATCTCTGCAGCCCTACCCCACTCTTAATATGTAAGATGTTGAAATGATGAACTCCACCATATGGCAGGTTTGGGTCTCACTTTTCTTCACTGTCCGTTAACATGAGCATTTCAGTAACCCATTGAAGAGTTACTTCCTGGAATCTTCAACTACAGGCACAAATGGCATAGATCAACTCTAAGCTAACTGTGGTCCTTAGGAAATGTACACTGAAGAACAGTGTGGTCAGCGTAACGACTCTGCTCTGCACATAGCTGCAGTTCAGGGCAAGCTCTTTCACGTACCTGCTGTCGCATCAACTTTTCTGGGAAATCCACTGGGCCAAAGACAGAGACACCCCGTGGTCCTGGGAGAAGACAAGCAAGGAATCCCTGTCTAGCTAGTGTGCCTCGAACAGCCTTCCAAACACCCACAGGAATCTGAGTACTCAAAAGTGAAAACTACACAGAAGTAAACGGGGTTTTCACTAAAGTTAACATAACGGGTCAAGGCAGTCTGGTATGTTTTAGTACAGTCTTTGGCTTAAATTTCCCATGTATGTTTTCCTGTGAATTTTTTAATCTATTTTATTTTCATTTATTTAGGAGAGAGAGAGTTAGGGGAGAAAGAGAGAGAGAGAATGGGCACACCAGGGCCTCCAGCCACTGCAAAAGAACTCCAGATGCATGTGCCACCTTGTATATCTGGCTAACGTGGGTCCTGGGGAATTGAACCTAGGTCCTTTGGCTTTGTAGGCAAGTGCTTTAACCACTGAGCCATCTCTTCAGCCCTTTCCTGTGAATTTTTTCCAAGACAAAGGAATCCTATATTGATAGACTGCAAGCATCATTTTGAGAAAAAAAAAATGCTTCTATTAAAGTAGGCAGGTGTGAAAGAAATCAACACTATCAGAAGGGATCAAAAACAATGCTTACAATGTTTGTTATGTTGAAGGGACAGCCAGTAGCCCTTTCACTATTAAGCGCAAATTGTGGCTGGCACCGTTGGGTATAGTTACCCATGATATTTATTGTCTCTCCAAATACATGCTGCTGTGCTTGCTAGAGGTATGGCAAAACATTAGTTCTGCGATATATCATTAGACATTACATAGTAAAAAAAAAAAAAACAACAAAACTTGCAGACAATGAGATAGAGACGCACTAGATATAATGAAGAAGAGCAGATTTCTTCAGTATTCATCAGGATAGTGAAATGCAATAATGTGCACTTCTAACTTCTCAAAGGAACTGTACTATGCAGCATTTCTCAGGCCTGCCTGACTATGTTATTAGTTATTACATGAATAATGTTGTAGAGGGCAAATGCTCCAGAAGATATTCTTCCAAAGTCCTACACATCATTTCCCAAAATACACTAATGCCTGGAGAAGTTTTCTGTTTCTTTTTATTAATTTTTGGTTCATTTTTATTTATTTATTTGAGAGTGACAGAGAGAGAGAGAGGGAGAGAGAGAGAGAGAGAGAGAGAGAGAGAGAGAATGGGTATGCCAGGGCTTCCAGCCACTGCAAACGAACTCTAGATGCTTGCACCCCCTTGTGCATCTGGTTAATGTAGGTCCTGGGGAATGGAGCCTCAAACTGGGGTCCTTAGGCTTCACAGGCAAGTGCTTAACCACTAAGCCATCTCTCCAGCCCAAGTTCTCTGGTTTTTACATAAAAATTGAAAGCTGGGCATGGTGCCTCATGTCTGTAATCCTAAGATTCAGGTGACTGAGTAAGGAGGTTCCCCAAGTCTAGGCTAGCCTGGGCTACCTAGGGAGATGTAATAAATAGATGGTAAAATTTGAGTAAATACATTGTTGATGATACTGAGAAAAAAAGAAAGAAGGTATTCTGCTACACTACATGTGCTAACAAATGGAGGGTCAGGGCTAGAGGGATTGCTCAGTGATCAAGTCACTTGCCTGCAAAGCCAAAGGACCCAAGTTTGATTCCCCAGGACCCACATAAGCCATATGCACATGGTAGTACATGCATCTGGAGTTTGTTTGCAGTGGCTGGAGGCCCTGGTGTGCCCATTCTCTCTCTCTCTCTCTTTCTCTGCCTTTCTCTCTATCTCTAATAAATAAATCAATAAATATGTTTTAAAAAGAAACGGAATATCAAAGCACATCCTATGAGATTTGTCAGTTATTAGGGCTGCTTGTCAAACATCGGGCCTTGGGCCCTTGCAACTGAATGAAGCTCTAGGAATTTAGATCAAAGAGCTGGGAGAGAAAAATGACATATATCAATCACTCCCATGCCAGAGTCCAGATGCCAGCGTGAAGATGGCAAAGCTCTGTTTCTCAGGGCCAGTCCTGCAGCATCATGGTAGCTGCCCTGAACACTGGGCTCTGCATTACAGGTCATCACAACACTCCACTCTCCTTGTCGCAGAGACTACAGCAAGTTTATTGCTAAATAGTGTTTTCTTTTAACCACTTTGACTATCTCTGTCAGACTTCCAGGAGCTGCTTACAGCAGTATGGTGACTTCTGGGGCTGTGATAGGGATCAGGAGAGAAGGGGAAGGAAATTGACGAGCTTTGGCTGCCATGAGGTAGGGAAGAATATTAGTGTGCACGCCAAGTAGCTGCCAACCTTCAATTATAAAGCAATAAAAATATTTTCTCAAGGACTCCCTCTCCCCTTTTCTTAATGATATAGAAGTCGTTTCTGGGTCTTGCAGTGTCTCTGGGTAACCATTATGAAAATCTATTATTATTGTTATTGTCCTAGAGATAGACAGAAGTGTCTTGGATTTAGATAATTTTGGTTAGGAGATTACTGGAAAGGAAAATTAACTGTCATTCAACAGTGTCTGTCCATGATATATAAACACAGGAATGGAACACACCAAATATAAAAATATTATGAAAATGCTCTCAAGAGCCAAGAGTTGGAGGGATATTGGAGTAGCAGAAATAAAGTACATTTAACAGCTGAAAAACACTAAGACTTGTCCCTAATAAGGATTATTTTTAAACTACACATAATATGATTTAGCATAAAAATCATTTCCAAAATGCTGTAAAAAGCTTTTAAACTTACTATAGATCAGAAAGCAATGCCAAGACTTCACGATTTATTGGGCATCTTAAAACACACACACACACACACACACACACACACACACACACACACACACACACGGGACTGGAAAGACACCTCAGTGGTTAAGGCACTTGCCTGCAAAATCTAATGACCCAGGTTCGATTCTCCAATAACCCACATAAGGCCAGGTGCACAAAGTGGTGAATGCATCTGGAGTTTGTTTACAGTGGATGGAGGTCCTGATATGCCAATTCTCTCTCTCTCTCTCTCTCTCTTTTTCTTTCTCTCTTTCTCTCATTCTATCTCTCTTTCTGCTTACATATAATTTTTTTAAAAAAATTTTTTGGTTTTTCGAGGTAGGGTCTCACTCTGGCTCAGGCTGACCTGAAATTTACTATGTAGTCTCAGGGTGGCCTCAAACTCACAGCAAACCTCCTACCTCTGCCACCCAAGTGTTGGGATTAAAGGCGTGCACCACCACACCCGGCTCACATATAAATTTTTTAAAAAATTAAAAAAATACATGAAACATAAATAACTTACTAGTAGCCTACTAAGTATACACTCTGATCTCACCAGGATGTGAACACCCTTGTGTAGCTAAGTTCTCAGTGCGGTGTGACCATTAAGTGAGATGACAAGTCCCTCGTGGCCAGCATTCTTCCGGGTTTGCAAGCACCATCTCACTGACAAAAGCACATGAACTTCCAACTTCAGGCTCACCTTTCTGCTCAAGAGGCCCGACACGTTCTAGCTTCTATGAGGGCTGCAGTACATTCGGCTAAACCAATGCGATACCTATGTGCCTTTTAAGGCAAAGAGCAGCAGGCATAAACACGGAAGGACAAACGAAGGTGCAGCAGTGCAGACAAAGGGAAAGATAAGACGGTGAAAGGGGATCATGCTCCTTGATGTTAGGACCTCTCCTGTACTAACAGGCTCCGCTCTCAACTGGCATTCATTCCTTTAAAAAATTATTTATTGGGCTGGAGAGATGGCTTAGTGGTTAAGCGCTTGCCTGTGAAGCCTAAGTACCCCGGTTCAAGGCTCGATTCCCAGGACCCACGATAGCCAGATGCATAAGGGGGCACATGTGTCTGGAGTTCGTTTGCAGTGGCTGGAGGCCCTGGCATGCCCATTCTCTCTCTCTCTCTCTCTCTCTCTCTCTCTCTCTCTCTCTGCCCCTCTCTCTCTCTCTCTGTCACTCTCAAATAAATAAATAAAAATAAACAAAAAATATTTTAAAAAAGTCATTGATTTACAAGCAGTGGGAGAGAGAGAGAGAAAAAAAGAGAGAGACAGAGAGAGAGGGAGGGAGAGAAAGAATGAACCCACCAGGGCTACTAGCTACCACAAATTAACTCCAAATGCATGTGCCACCTTGTGCATCTGGCTTTATGTGGGTACTCGGGAATCAAACCTAGGTTGTTAGGCTTTGCAGGCAAGCACCTTAACTGCTGTACCAACTCTCCAACCTGATTTTGTTTTTTGGGTGTTTTTTTTGTTTGTTTGTTTTAGGAGGTGGAATTACACTCTCTAGCCCAAGGTGACCTGGAATTCACTATGTAGTCTCAGGGCAGCCTTGAATTCACAGCAATCCACCTATCTCTGCCTCCTGAGCACTGGGATTAAAGGCATGCAACACCTTGCCTGGCTTTCCAGCATATTTTTAAAATTTTTATTAATTTCCAACTGATATTCTTGATGTCATTCAAAGAGACGATGACTCAAGGATTACAATAAATATTTAGTGGAAGAATAAATGTAGATTTTCACAGGTATTTTCTTTATAATGTTCCAGAAACTAGGTTGCTTAAGGGATTAATGAATGAGTCAGGACTCAACTTATTTAAATGTAAGTAATTAAGGGGACACACATTTAACCATACAAAAAAAAAAAAAAAAGACCTGTTAGTTCTATATTCTAGATCTCAAGCAAGCTAAGAGACACAAACTGTCCTTTCCACACACACCAGAAGACAAAGTTCATACTTGCAAATGGAAAACTGGCAGATCATTGACTCAAGGAGGCTTGAAATGATCCAAAGACAGCTCTGTTATATGCTTTCTAGTGACAATGATACAATCTTTCCCATGAAAATTATTGTGTTGATAGAAAAACTGTTCATTTCAAAATGACGAGAGAGGATGGGCCTGGTGGCACAGACCTTTAATCCCAGCTTTCTGGAGGCGGTAGGAGGATCGCTGTGAGTTCAGGTCAACCTGAGACTACATATGAATTCAAGGTCAACCTGGGCTACAGTGAGACTTTAGCTCAAAAAAAAAAAAAAAAAATCCAAAACAAATTTTAAAAATGAGAAAACTTTGGGCTGGAGAGATGTCTTAGCGGTTAAGCGCTTGCCTGTGAAGCCTGAGGACCCCAGTTTGAGGCCCGATTTCCCAGGACCCACGTTAGCCAGATGCACAAGGGGGCGCATGCGTCTGGAATTCATTTGCAGTGGCTGGAGGCCCTGGCGCACCCATTCTCTCTCCCTCTCTCTATCTGTCTCTTTCTCTCTGTCTGTCACTCTCAAATAAATAAATTAACAAAAAAATTTTTTTTTAAATGAGAAAACTTTGATTATGATAATTATTCCTTCTTAAAGAACCCAAATCAATACTCCCTTAACCCTCAAAGATTCAGTCCTTTATTAGCACAACCTAAGACAAATGATGAAAGATTTTATAGTAAGAATCATTCTATGAGTGCTTTTTATGAACAAACCTTTGAATGAGATGTTGAATTCGGAAACCCACAAAGTATTAGGGAGAATGATGGAGCCAAAACACCTCTGAGAACGTCGACTTTCCTATATGCATCCAAGTAAACAGTCACTAACTAACAGACTGCTACCTGGCATGGATCATGATGGACAGTGAGTTCCACAGCACAACCAGGCAACGGCAACTCTTCCTTCCCAAGGATGTGTGTTCTAGGCTGCGTGGGGGAGAGTGGGCAAAGCATTCAAAGCCAAATTTGCTCACTTGGCGGTGAGTGTGGTTCATTTAGCAGGAGGGTCAAACAAGAGAGAGGCCCTCTGGGGCCGGAGCGATGGCCTAGCGGTTAAGGCATTTGCCTATGAAGCCAAAGGACCCCGGTTCCATTACCCAAGACCCACATAAGCTACATGCACAAGGGAACACATGCATCTGGAGTTCGTTTGCAGTGGCTGAATGCCCTGGAGTGCCCATTCTCTCTCTCCCTCTCTCTGCCTCTTTCTCTCTCTCTCTCTCTCTCTCAAATAAATACATAAAAAAATAATGTTTAAATAAAAGAAGGATTTTGACAGACATGGTCAACATGCCACATTTCTTCTACATGTGTGTGGAGGCAATTGCTAAAACACTTCAAGCAGTGGGAAGGGAAGAGACACAGTGAAACCTGACTTCTCTTAGGAAGATCACCTCATATGCTCAGCAGAAAGATCCAAGGAAAACAATGATAAAAGAGGTAGGTCAGTGGGGACATGATATCCTTACTGGAGACCAGGTGAGAGGTCCAAAATAATTCTAGACTGCAGTGGTGGCTAAGGACATGCACAGAACTTGAAGTGTATGTTTAAGGGAGGAGCAACAAGGCAACAGATAGAGAGAGGTATGGGAGAGGGAGCCATGGAGGGGCCGGCCGGACGGAGAGAGATGTAGTGGAGGAGATGGAGAAGGGAGAGGGTGAAGTGTCACGTAGCTCATCATTAAGAGACGGACCTTTCCTTTCCACTGCTCTCACTCATTTCCTCCATGGAATCAAAGCCAGTTCCCCTCAGCTAAGTCTATAATGAGCTTTAGGGCCTCCATGAATCTTCTAAAATATTTGTAAAATGATGCTGGTGTGTGTTTGTGTGTGCACACTTTTGTGTACATACATTCACTCCTTTCCTGTGATCTATAACTTACAAATAAATTTAGAGTCCGACTAAGTGTCACTGATTTAAGCTAGCAGCGCCCCATTTCCTCAGACATACGTTCAAAATAATCTAGTGTTTAGGATAAAGCTCAGTACTAGAACATGGGACCTCTTGCATTCCATTCCTATGATCCCCCCAGTAATAAAATTACTCGAAAATCATCCTCCCCAAACACTTAAAAATCAGTCTCAGGCTTTTATTCATTTTGACTTGGAATCTAATAGATCAACTCTGAAAATATAAGAATAAAATGTAATGGTTGGTCCTTTGTGTGAGCAATGTGTTATGTCATTCACAAGGATGAGCTCGCCACAAAAGCCAAAGAAAAGATATTTTCAGTGGCCTAACAGTAAAGTCATTGTAATCTGATCCAGCAGGGAACAATTTCAGACATGTCTCTTCTAACAAAAGACAGCTGGACACATAAGAATGACTGCATGATGTATTCAAAATTAAAGAAAAGACTAAATCATTTACCACAAAAAATGCAGAAAATTCTATCAGAACACAAGAGAATAAGAAAAATGAAAAGTCTTGGCAGTTAATTATTTCCAAATGTTTCCAAAACAGGAAGCAAAGGACATCTTTGGTAGGCCGCAGTAAAGAATATGTTAATCAGGCAGACTGGGAAACATAGCATCAACTTGCTGAAATAAAAATATCAATAATGAGCTACATTGTCAGAGGATAGAGGGGAGTTTCTCAAGACAGTGACTTCTTTGCAAATAAAGTTGAGTGTTTATTAAGTTTCCAAGGTCTGAATAAGGAAAAGAAAACTTTTCCTTTTAGAAACATTTGTTTCAACTTTTCTCCTAATGAAGCCATTAATAACAACAGGCGCTGGCATCTTTAAGACAATAACAGAAAGAAAAAAAAAACGCATTCATTAATCTAAGATTTCAATCGAGGAACTCCTTCTCCTCCTGAGCTGGGCCTGCCTTCACAAATCCTTTAGCCTGCTGTCATCTTCGCAAAGCTGGTTAGATATTTGTACTCACTTCATAAGGAGATTATCAAGGCTTCCACTAAATAAATAATACCAAAAAGTGAAAGCTAAACTACCGGTTGCTTACAAAAAGTCAACGGAAATGCGTTCTGAGGCTTCCTTCTATTCAACATAATCCTCTGTACAACTATTATGTGGAATTGTAATTTTAATACTGTCTCATTACCTGTATTCAGTTCACATGGACAATGTCACCTCTATGTTTCCACTGAACCCCAAACCTCCATTTCCTCCTTTGGCAAAGATCTGCATTTTTCTTGTCCATCAAAACCAAAGCAACGCTGGCAGGAAGGGGCCAGAAGTGAGTCCTTTTATTTTCATTTAATCTCCTTTCCAATTCTAATCATATGAAATGCATTTTCCAAACGGAATTTCTAACAATAAAAAAATCTCAAATGCAAAAGAAACACTGTCAAGTACCTAAGTGCATTTAGGATTGACAACTTTTTTCACCCAATATCGTGTTCGAAGCCTATCTAGATAGCACAGAGCGATGTATGGTTTGCCTAGTATTTAAATTACTAGAATCAATAATGGAAAAGGATCTAAAAATGCGACCTTGATCATGAAGCTATAACATGTGTGAACTTCACTTAGAATACCATAAAGTGGAGGAAAAGCTTCAAGTGAGTCCAGTGAAAGAGAAAATTGAGTGTGGTAGAATATGTCCTGACAATCCCACAAGCTTCACATTCTTATCATCACACCTCCTAATGAACCCCAAAACTGACTCCCAGGTTCTTTATAGTCAGATACTAAAAGCCCATCTTTGCCAACCCATAGTATTCAGCCATGCGGACTTACCTATCACTGCCAACGTCACCATAATCTCCATCATCTTTGCTATCATTACTTAAAAGAAAGTAGACGTTGCTTAAGCCAGCACATCTATTACAAAACTGCATAGCATAAATTTCATATAAATGACTCAGTAGCCTTCCATGAGGCTGCAATCACAAACAACAGGAAACAGAATTCCCAATATCTTTAATGCCTCTATACACACACGCATGCACAGGTTCTCACTGAAGACACTCTTACTTGGAAGCTCAAAAAACTCAAATCATGAAGGATACAGTTCAATGCAGTTGCTCAATGCAATTGACACGTCTCAACCCATAGTAATTTGACTAATATATATCATTGCCTACGGATCAATGCTGACTATGGAACACTCTGGAATGATGGACAGTTCTGTATTCTGTGCTATCCAGTACCAAAAGGGTTACCAGGGGTTACTAAGCATGTGAAACCCAGCTAGTGTGACTGACAAACTTAACTCGCATGTCATTTTAATTTCTTATTTAATAACTAAATTTAAACTTTAAATTTTAACTTCAACTGCACCTTGTAGTTCACAACAATCCATAACTAGTGGCTGTTGCATCAAAGAGTGTAGGAAGAGGTCACTAATTGTACAGCAGTGTGGCACAACTGGACAAAATGGTCTGAAGTGAGGCATGAAATAGACCCTTAACCTTTTTGTTTCCAGGTAAACTAGACATTTGTGCTATTATCTGCAGGTTTCTCATAACTAACCTCTAACAACTACAGGCAGTCCTCACTTCGCATAGCTCTGAAAGAGTACACTTCAGTTACACAGTTTAGTCAATACCATGTCCCCAGCATCATGGTTTTAATTTCAGTTACCATAAATTACCGGTCTGAGAACTGCACTGATGACATCAGTAGTTCTTCTCAGTCCACTAACCACTGCAGAGATAACAGAGGTGGGTGATGAGCATTACCCAATCGTATCGCTTCTTTCAAATTGTCAGTGGTTGGTCATTGAGCATCTGAAACTTGTCACCCACAGCTAGCAAAGTAGAAAGGAAGCCTGTGTCCCTAGTCTCCCAATGATAAACCCCAAACTGATGATCAAAACAGAGAAACAGGGCTGGAGAGATGGCTTAGCTGTTGAGGCGCTTGCCTGTAAAACCTAAGGACCCAAGTTTGATTCTCCAGTACCCATGTAAGCCAGAAGCACATGTTGGCACCTGCTTCTGGAGTCTTGTTTACAGTACCTGGAGGCCCTGGAATGCCCATTCTCAATATCTGCCTCTTTCTCTCAAATAACTAAAAGTAAAATATGAAAAAATGAAACAAAACAAAAAGCAGAAACAGACAACCAATCCAAAATGCAACAAAGAAACAGGCTTTAAATGTGACTATGAATAAATTTACAGGGGCTGGGGAGATGGCTAATTGGTTAAAGTACTTGCTGGCAAAGCCTAACAACCCAGGTTTCATTCCCTGTACCCATGTAAAAACCAGATAGATAAAGTGGCACAAGCATCTGGAGTTCATTTGTAGCACCTACAAGCCCCTGTGCATTCCAATTCATCCTCTCTCTCTCTCTCCTTAGAATAAAATAAAATAAAATAAAATAAAATAAAAGAAGTTACAGAAGAAATACCTAACTATGGGAAAGCAGATTCTGCCACCACTAGGGAGATCCCCCACCTGGGTGGCAGCAGGAACCCAGTGAGTCCAATTTAGTGACAGGAAGGATCAAAGAAGTTAGTGAAAAAGAGAAAGATGTACCAGGGGGAAAAGGATGCCAGGAAAAAAATGTCACATATTTGAAAATTTCACCTTTCACATTGAACACACAAAGGCTGAAATGTTGGAAGAGGACCCAGTCTTGAAGGAGTGTGGCAATGACAAGCAGGTTTTTGGTCTGTACCATGAGGTGAGGAAAAGATGGAAATCAGGTATTGTTCCAAATCCTCTTGGGAAGTGTTTCAGAGAAATACAGGACTCCAGTTACCAGTATTGCCAATCTTTGAAATCACAACATGCTAAGTAAATATTTTTTTATAATTTTTATTTATTTTATCATACTCTTACAAATGATAGCAAGGCAGTTTTAAATATTTTGACAACAGTTTAAGGGTCATGCAATAGTTATATTTTGACACAGATTATTGAGCTTACTTTATATGGTTTCAACTATAATAGTTATTTTTTAAAAGATTTTATTATCATTTATTTATTTATTAGAGTATTAAAGACAGAGAGGAGAGAGAGAATGGGAACACCAAGGCCTCTAACCACTGCAAACGAACTCCAGACGCATGTGCCACCATGTGCATGTGGCTTACATGGGACCTGGAGAATCGAACCTAGGTCCTTAGGCTTCGCAGGTATGTGCCTTAACCGCTAAGCCATCTCTCCAGCCTGTAATGGTCATCTCTATAGTCCCATGCTGCCATACAAGGTGTGCCTATACTTCAAATTTGTTTTTTAAGAAAATGGGCAAGACAAATAAAAATGTATGGCAAATGAGCCACACAGGTAAAGCCTCTGCCAAGAATCTGTATTATGCTCAAGAGACATCTCAGTAACAATACAAGAGAGCAGACTGAAGAATAACCAAGGAAATGACCTTAACAGACATAGCTATCCACAGTTGTCTCTAGGAATATATATATATATATATATGGCATTGAATCCTACCAGCCTAGTATCTGGCAAAAAAATAGAGACAAAATGTAATTGTTTTCCAAATAGCATAGTTGAGAAGTGCACGCTACCAAACCTCATATCCCTTGCATGTGTTATCAAATGTGCCTATTAAGGTTTCTTCCCGCATCAAATGTTCACAATAGGACTACAGGGAGATTGTGGAATGGACAACATCAACACCCTTCAAGACTAATATTCCACAGGACAATGCTTTCCATTTTAGTCTACAAGCCAATGTCTTGCCCCACATCCCTACTTGGAGGCAATGGAGGGATTGAAGAAGCCATCTCTGCATCCTGCCCTTCACTGCACCTTCAAGGTCCTGCCTACGCTCTCGAGTCCAGAAGCCACAGAGAAGCGCAGGCCCCATCCTAGTCATATCTGGATCATGGAGCCCAGGTTGTCTCAATTTATGTCATCCAATAGCTCACATGGCCACCTGGCCTGCAGTATTCCTTCTGTCATCATCTCTCTCCTTATATCTGTACTGTATCAAATTCTAGAATTATAGTAGTCATTGATGCTTTTTTGTTTCCTATGCAAGATACAAACCAAAGTGAGAGGAAGATTCATGAACTTCTTAGTCTCCCACGTGGACATGGAACTTGGGGGCATGAATGGATTCATGATGGGTGTGGGCGCGAGATGGTTGGGCAGGTGGGTGTATACTTTAACTGAATGTCCGTTCAAGCGAATTACTGTTTGATCAAATAACTACTAAAATAAATTACTGCTCCATTAATAAATGAAATGGGCTAACATACTATTGTGTTTTAATCAATAGAAAGTAATATAAAATACCTGTTATCCTCCAAGAGGATGTTTTGTATCAAAAAACCACAACCCTGTCCGGACTGTATCCCTTGGTCCAAGTTTTGCCCTCAGGTGACTCTGCAAGGGCGAATTCTTCCTGTGGGTGAACTCCTCAGGTTCAGCCTACCATTTTGCTCAACAATATGAGGGAATTTGTCTTCACAGCAGCATGTGTGAGAACAGCTTGGGGTTTTTGGTGAGAATAAGCAGAGAAATACTGTTTGCACGAAACACATTTTATCTCAGACAGCAAGGGAGAGGATTTCTCACCCTGATCCTGCTGGCTGGACCACTCTACAGTCATCTGTCAACTTGGAGGGCCACCAGGGACAGCCGACGGCACACTGGCAAAGGCGGTTTGTATGGCTGATAATATCCAGCACGTGGAAATGAGAGAGTGGAAAGAGTAGGAACATTTCAGCCTCAGTCCTGGAAAGGTGGCTGTCCCAGAAAGGGGGGAAATGTAGGAAAAGTCTAATCAACTAGGAAATACAGAAAGAGAATTTGAAGCCAGGCATGGTGCCTCATGCCTTTAATCCCAGCACTTGGGAGGCAGAGGTAGGAGGATTGCCATGAGTTCGAAGCCACCCTCAAACTACATAGGAAATTCCATGTCAGCCTGAGCTAGACTGAGACCCTACCTCAAAGAAAGAGAGAGAGAGAGGATGAGGGAGAAAGAGAGAGAAAGAAAAAAAAAGAAATAAAGCAAGCAAGACAGAAAGGCAGATAGAAAGAAAGAAAATAAATTCGAATCCAACATATGGGCTCTGGAAGTGCCCACAAGTGGGTTCAAGTCCCATGTCTAGCACTTTAGTTATTTGACTTGGAACAAGTGGGTATTTCTGCACTGAATACACTCTTTGGACTATGTTTGAAGACAATTGGACAGCACCAGTGATGGACAATTCTTGAAAAAAAAATACAGCTCTACAAGTGAAAGGATAAACAGATTTACTAAAAAACATGCCAACCCCTAAGTAAATAATGGATTAATGCAAAAAATATTATTAGATGACTTAAGGCTTAAGTCAGAGGTTTAACTTGAAGGTAGTATGGAAATGGAGTGGAAGAGAGAGAACAGATGAGCAAGACTGGAAAGAAGGATGCATTGATTTTTATAAACTCACACGAAAATTTCACATTTTTAAAATCACAAATATAGATAATAAATGATGGTAATGAACAGATACCATATATATATATATATATGTATGTATATATATACACACACACATGACTTTATAGTTACTTCAGATATGCTGGACTATCATTCACTCCACAATCATTTCTTACTATCATTATAAAATTATTATAGTCATGAAATCTGCTACTAGTTTTTACTTATTTTTAATAAAGAAGTAATCCCTCACTGCATTGCAAATCCACCCCTCACTGGGTACTACAGGGTTTTAATGTAGAAATAAGCTTTGTGACAGAGTTCTGAGAGGATGAAAATATACTGTCTCCAGAGGTGGTAACCAAGGGAACATTCACAACAACAATAACAATATCTGCCTGTGCTTGCTGAGCACTGTCGATGGGGCAGACGTCATCCAAAGCCCACCGTCTGTACCCCTCACGCACTGTGCACGACAACGCTGTAAGGTAGGTGCCCTGCCTGTCCCCAGAGGAGCCGTGCTAGCAGATACTGACTAGTATGTAGGGATGCTTCATGACAGGGTCAAGGCCAATGACTGCTCTTTGGACTCAACCGTCCCTGATACACCAGAAACTCCTCCGTAAGTGAGTTATGCAAGTTGGACTCCTGGCTGGACAATAAGAAAGACAGCAATTATTCTACTCATCAGGAAGTTTTTACCCTTCCCTTTCAAGGAAGAGACTAAGACGTCACAAGAATTTAATGATCCCTAGGCAAAGGGATGGAATGACTAAGAAAATGACTCCATTTACCCATTTTCAAAAGAGTCCCCATAAATTACAGGGAACCATCTTCATTGGGCTGCCATTTGACCAAGAAATATCCATGGGATATCTTTGTCAACATGTTTCAGAGTATAAATCCGAATTATAAAAACTAAAGTTGGTATAAAGGCTGTCATCATAGATTATATCACTTGGAAAGAAATATTGGTGACCTTATCTGGTATGACTGTTATAATAGTAATAAAATTGAATCTTGGAAGATTACACTTCTGGTCAAAGTAGTAAAATGTGACCTTATTCTATTCAACATTGGCATTTATTATATTAATTCATATGTAAAAAACCACATTAAAATGATATTAAAGCCCTGGTTGGAAATGTGGATGTTCAAGAACTTCAGAAATTAGATTTAACTTTACTAGCCATTCATAGCATTGAGCCTGTTTGATGCAAATCAAACTAAATTTCTTTCATCAATCTCTGATTCAGTTCTGATTTTATTATTATTACCAGCTCATCTACACAGAATGTACTTTCCCTCCCCCCCAAAGCCTCTTCAAACATTTTATAAACCTAAACTCATTTTCATTGTGCTCAGAGGAGAAAGATAACACAGAACAGTGGATCTACAAGCCTGACACAGAGGGTCGAGCTACCTGCTCATTTCAGGAAGTGCTTCTCAAGCCACTCACACTGCATTTAGCGCTGAGTCCCCAGGAGACACTCGACCAGGGCCAAGGAAGGATAAGGAGGGCAGAGGGCGCAGACAGAATGGCCATTGTGGAGAAAGCTACCATTTCTGGGCTGTTACATCACTGGAGTATTTCCACTACCTTTTCATCACTTTTGTCGGCAGAGAGAGAAAGAGGCAGAGAGAGAGAGAGAGAGAGAGAGAGAGAGAGAGAGAGAGAGAGAGAATGGGCACTGCAAACAACTCCAGACACGTGCGCCCCCTTGTGCATCTGACTAACGTGGGTCCTGGGGAATCGAGCCCCAAACCGGGATCCTTAGGCTTCACAGGCAAGCGCTTAACTGCTAAGCCATCTCTCCAGCCCACTTGTTTTCTTTTTTGTTGGTGTTTTCAAGGTAGCATCCTGCTCTAACCTAGGCCGACCTGGAATTCACTAGGTAGTTTCAAGGTAGCCTCGAACTCATGGCCCTCCTCCTACCCCTGCCTCCTGAGTGCTGGAATTAAAGGCGTGCGTCACCATGTCAGGAGAGGCCTTTTTTATTTCTGGCTTTAACTTTTTAAAAAACCAATTAAGGGCTGGAGAAATGGCTTGTCTGTGAAGCCTAAGGACCTCGGTTAGAGGCTTGATTACCCCAGGACCCACGTTAGCCAGATGCACAAGGGAGTGCATGCATATGGAGTTCGTTTGCAGTGGCTGGAGGCCATGGCGCGCCCATTCTCCACCCCCCCCCCTCTCTCCCTCTTTCTCTCTCTGTCACTCTCAAATAAATAAAAATAAACAACAACAAAAAAAAAAAAAAACCAATTAAGGTATAACATAGTCTTTTTGTAAAACTTAGGTTTTGTATACTTTCAGCATGGGCGTGGAATGTGTTAATAGCGTATTGAATACAGGACCTGGCTCAGCCATACTTCAGAGGATTATACACTTTCAACTCTAGTCCAAAGTTTTAGGCTTTCTGTGGTAGGATCCCGCTCTCTTTCCCAATCTCGTTGGGTGAGTCTATATATATTTTTTGACACTTTGACAGAACGCCTGAGAAAAGCAACTTAAAGAAGGGGAGATTTATTTGGGCTCACAGTTTCAGAAATTTCAGTCTATTTTTAGGCTGGCTCCATTGTCCTGGGCATGATACTGGGCGGAAATAAAGTGGGCAGAGGACGTCTTCCCACCTCATGGAGGCCAGAAAACAAACAAACCTGCTTTCCACAGTGTCGACCATCTCCCAATAACACATCTAACCGCAAATCCACCATTCAATTAATAATTTAATGCCCTTGTGACAATCACTTCCTACAAGTTCCATCATCAGCTGCCAACCAAGCCTTTCAGATTCAAGCACAGCCATTTTCACTGTCCGGCTCCACATAATATTTGCGGTATCTGTATTCTCTTTTACCGGAGTGAATGTTGTTTCCTGCTCTGATCATCTTTCCACTTGATATCACGATGTGAAGGGAAGCAAGGCGTGCAAACAAGGAGCCAGCGGCCCGCATTTCAGCCACTTCTAACATAACAGATTCGCGGCTTGCCCCCGCCTGTCCACTAGGGGGCAGTAGCTCAGGCTGAGGGTGTCACGAGCTTTCACAGTGTCAGGAGCTAAGTGGGAAAGAGGAAGAGTTGGGTATATGGTGAGGTCGTGACTCCTCTCCACGCATCTCCGTTCTCATGACTTCTCTCAATCTAACTCTAGCTCCTTCTAAAGCACAACCCCATTTCCTTTAGCTGAAATGAAACTGCTCATTGAGTCGATACACACATCAAGGTAATCTCTTCTTTAGGCCCTTACAGATCTGTGAGCACAGTGTCTCTCCGCTGGGATTTTCTGTGTCCCACAATGCCTTAGTGGATTAATATTGCCTGAATGATGGAACAAGACTGTCTGTATAATAAGAATTTCATCTCTGAAGACTCCATATGCCCTGGAGGCCAGTAATCCTTGATAAGTAATAAAGCTTTTTTTTTTTATTTTTTCTCTTATTTATATCACAAAGATACTTAAAATAACATTAAAATGATCATAAAGATGGAATAAAAATGAGCCATGACCCCTCTACCTTAAGCTAACAAATGTTTTCATTTCTCTTTCTCGCAGTCCTTATTGAAGGGCATTCACTTGCTTTACGGATCTGTATTTAGGGTACTCCCCAAGAGGGGGGAAATTGTAGATAGGCCAGTCACTGCCCAATCAACGTGCTATTCACCGTCTCCAAGGCAAAGACACATTAGGTTATACCTTCAGACTGGTTTTTATTTCCCACAACATAAGTGCCATTGGTTTTAAGGCTAGAGGCTACATAGTACAAGTCACCATCACTGAGAAATATCAGTGCCCATCTGGCCAGCATCTGGCAGGCACTCTTCCATCCAGCTCGTGAAGAAAGTGCTCATAGTGCAAGGAGCTTGGACTTTAAGCAGCAAAGGCAGAAAAGGAGAGGAGTGTGTGTGAAATCCTGGCCAACTCTGGAGGACGTCAGCGAAGTAAGGGGAATTTCCAATATGACCAGGCCATGGGTCTGCCACTAAGACATCATTAGCAAGACCTGCAGCAGAGACATTGCACTTTCACTCTCACTCTGGAGTTGACCTGCTGTCCTTTCAGCCCATTTACGATTGTTTTTTATTTTATCACATACTGTTTAGACTCATAGTCAATCTCTTTCCAGGACAAGGTAAATATACACGCATAAACACAGTACTTGTTTTTATATTTTTTGTTTTTTATTTATTTGAGAAAGAGGCAGCAGCAGGGGGGGGGGGAGAATAGGTACACCAGGGCCTCCTGCTACTGCAAATGAATTCAAGATGCATTCTCTACTTTGTGCATATAGCTTTAAGTGGGAACTAGGGAATCAAACCCTGGCTGTCAGGCTTTGCAAGCAAATGCCTTTAACTGCTGACCTATCTCTCCAGCTCCCACAGCATGTTTTTATTCTACACTATCAGGTCAGGAGCACCTAGAGGTGACACTAAACCCATGTGGTCTTCTACTTCAGTCAGCTTACTTCGCATGGAATGAGTCTTAAGCCTTGTACTCAGCGCTGTTCCTTACACTGAGAAAGAAGAAAAAGAATAAGCCAAACACATTGCAATATTATTAAATTGCAGAGTAATGACTTCTTGCCCATTTCCTATCTTAATAACTGATAGATTATTAGGTTTCAAGACACAATATTTTAAAGTTTTATGTTCAGTTCTGCAACCAATGACACAAACACACATAATTTATACTCTTGCGTTTTGGAAAGGGTTTGCTATTTTATCTGTCATAGTCATTGATCGGAATCAAAGCTTTCTTACCTGATTCAACAGAATAGAGTGGGAATAAAATGTGACTATTCATGAATTTTAAGCACTGCTATAATTCATACAGCATGTGCCAAGCCTACTATATTATGAATAATACATATTTTTCTAAGAGTCTGGTAATACCTGCCTCAAATATAAGCATTCTCTGGAAATTTGTCAAAATAAGAAAATTACCTGTAAACCCTATTTTCAGATATGACTACAGACAGTTCCTAGCCCATTTCTCTCCAATTTCAATATGGTCTCAGTGCCCACGACATGCTTGCTATAGTTCAACCATTGTTTTTCCAGGTTGTGCCATTATGGTACAAATCATAAACACCTGGAATGCTGCTCTAATATTCTTGAGGGAGAAATTTCGGTGGCAAGTGAAAGGGAAGTGCTTTTAAGGTGGAAAAACTTGCTTGTGGCCAATAAGGAATGGATTCAAGAAAGTTCCAATACAGTGTACCAAAATAATAAGAAAGAAAATTAATATTCATTCAGATACAGCTTACCATGATACAAAATAAGGATCACATGGCCAAAATAAAACCATGATCAAATTTTAATACTAAATATTAGACATGCATAGTGCCTATGTCCCATTTACCAAATTCTGTATAACTAACTGCCCTGAAACTCAGTGACTTAAGTATCAGAGAATTAGGAATTTTGGAAAATGTTGTAGGTTCTAGATTTTTTAATACAAATTCTACTGGGAACATTAATATATGAACATACTTCAAATTGGGTATATTCTCATCAGGTTATTCTCTTCCACCCCCTCTCCTCTGCCCCCAATTCAACTGAGGACACTCCTCAGTGGGGATGTTGGTAATCACTATGCGTCACTGTGGGGAGGTGGGGCAATGCCTCACAGTATGCCTTCCCACCCTGTAGCTCTTAATTTTTTTCTGCCCCCTCCTCATAATGTTCCCTAAGCTTTGAGGGGTGTGTTGGTAGTCTCCGGCAGTGTGGGGTGCTCTATAGCCTCCGATTTTCTAAGCTCTGATGGATGTGTTAGAAGTCTCCGTTAGTGTGGAGCTCTCTACAGCCTCCAATTTTCCGCTTTCATGAGTTCTGAGTTTCCCCAGTGTCCACCACCATCTACATGGAGAAGGTTCTCTGGCTCTGGTTTTGTTTTATGGTGTGGCAGTCACACTACGGTCATGACCAGGGGTCATCCTGAAGCCTTCTTTTTATATGTATGTCTGGAAGCTGATGTGTGAGGACATGGAGGGGCATTTACAGCCCTTTCTGGACCTCTAAGTTATTTTCAGGGGTCTCTCCAGTATGGTGGCTACCAGGTGGCCATATATGCTGCATCAAAATTCTCAAGACACACACACATATACATGGGGGGGCAGGGAAGAGAGAAAGAGAGGTCAAATTTTAGTTTGTACATTCAATTTACAAAGGACCACACAAATTCAAGAAGGGACAATATACTTCATCTCTGAATGAAACAATATCAAGATCACACTGTAAACAGAGCACATGAGATATAGGGCATGTGAAGTTGAGACACTTAGAAATATCTAATACTCTCTCTTTAGCCACACGTAGGTCCTAACACCTAGAAAACCAATTAATAGTGTTATCTGCAAAGGAAAAGTAAGAGAAGATTCTAGTATTTACTAGATATCTACTGTGACCCAAACACCATGCTAGGGACTGAGTTATTTGATAGGACAGTTGTATGCATCTAACACTTAGGTAGCTCCCTTGAAGCAATGGAAGAGAAACTATATCCTCTAGATCAGCTGTGTGAAGAGAAGGAAACTTAAGGAGACCAAAGACCCAGTGCTATTTCCAGTGACCTTCAAATGTGGATGGATACAGGACTATATTCTTAACCTAGAAGTCTTATTTCATGAATGTGTTAAGATTTAAGTCGTATTTTGTCTCTGGGAAAGATACCCTGGGATAGAGGTTCTTATCCTTGCTTTCATATAAGGAATGAGGGATGCAGTGATGGATAAGCCAAGCCTTGAACTGTTTAGAGAAAAGATGGTGTGGCCTCCAGCTGGCATACTAAAACTCAGATCACCTCAGATGATACTAGATGACTGTAATGGTTCGAATAGGTATCCCCCAATAGACTCAGGAGTTTATTAAAGCTTGTAACTTAGATCTGCAATGGCCTTACCGGAGGAGGTGTCAGTGCGGTTGGGTCCTAGGGTCCAGCCCTAAGGAACATTTGGGCAATTCCAGTCTAAATATATGTGAAGTGCTTGAGCTTTCTCTGGAGTTCCTGAGGTTTCCTTGCTTATGGTGGTAGTTGTTTCTCTCTCTCTCTGCTTGGTCCTATGAAAGGGGGCCAGCTTCTTCCACCATTAAGGAACTTCCCCTGGATCTGTAAATGTCAAAAAAATTCCCTTCCTCCCATAACTGTGCCTGGTTTGGAGGTTCATCTCAGCGACTGAAGAGGTCTACTACAGTGACCCTCAGCAGTATCCCACTAAAGGAGATATTCCATATAGTGATCAGTGACGAAAGAGTTCTGGAAATCACCATGCACGATGAGAGAATGGGGCTAGGAAGAAGAGTAAGGCAAATCAGCCATGTGAGTTATTTAAGTAAACAAAAGAGAATTCCCACCTTGGGGTGAGATGCTGGGAGAGGGAGAGAGAGAGAGTAGGAACGTAGGAGTAGTGGTTCCTGGCCATGTGACTTTATTTAAGCATGATTAAGAACTTTTGGTTCTGTCTCCACAGCCATGGATGAAGAAATAATAGCAGAGATTCATATGGTGGTGACTTAAAGCTCTCCTCACAGTGACTGGCACCGGAAAAGGTGTCACCTTGAATTGCAAGAGACTCTCTCCTACCTGCATGCTGTCATGGCATGCTGTTGCTACCCTGGTTCTGTGGCAGCTCTTCACTGACACAATACAAAATGTTATTATTATATAGCCTGGCCTTTCAGCCTTCCTGGGTCGCTACTAATCTTGTGGCCTTGCCCACCACATTTAGTTGCCCATGACCTGGTTTCCTTAACTATAAAATTAAGACCATTCATCTAAGTCAGTAGGTGCTAAACTCCATTCTGAGAAACCTTGTACTTTCTGAGGAAATAGGCCAAGCTGGCAGACATCCTTACCCCCTTGATCTTACCAGTGGAAAGTTAGAGTTTCATACGCTGGGCTTCACTATGAGACCATGTTTATATCAAGGATTCCTCACTGAAGGAGAGGAGAAAGAGAGAGAGACTGACTATGTTGACAAAACAGCTGTTGGGGTGCTGTCCAAAGCTCTAACTTCTATTAGTCAAAAGAATGTAGGAATTCCATAGAGCATTATATTAGGGCAAAACCAGAATATAAATCTAACGAGGGTTTGCACTGTATCTTCACTATGCTTACAACAGGAGCCTGACGGTGGAAGAGTTTCTCAGGCAACATATGCGCAAGGAACATCCTATGGAATATGACCAGTTTTCAGCATGTTTGTATATTAAAGTTCCCAATAAAAATTAGTTTAAAAGGCTGGAGCAATGGATTAGTGGTTAAGCACTTGCCTGTGAAGCCTAAGGACCCCAGTTCGAGGCTCGATTCCCCAGGACCCACGTAAGCCAAATGCACAAGGTGGCACACACGTCTGGAATTCGATTGCAGTAGCTGGAGGCCCTGGCGCCCATTCTCTCTCTCTCTCTGCCTCCTTCTCTGTTGCTCTCAAATAAATAAAAATAAACAAAAACATATTTTAAAAATATTATTTTATAGCTAGTTGCGATTGCATATGCCTTTAGTTTTAGCCCTCAGGAAGGCAGAGGTAGGAGGATCACTGTGAGTTTGAAGCCGACCAGGGACAATAGAGTGAGTGACAAGTCAGCCTAGGCTACAAGTGAGGCCCTACCTCAAAAAGGAAAAAACACATTAAAGAAAATAGAACCAAATATATTGTTGAGTCCATGAGTTCCACAGTCATAACCTTGACAAAATTCTTGACTTTTCAGAGTCATCTATAGTGTGTGAGGTAAAAAGGTCATAGGAGTTCACACATTTGTACTGGGGAGTCACTGTTTCATTATTCTTTAATTCATTCAGTAAATATTTATGGAGACCTAAGCATGCAATTTCAAAATAGAATGACGATGCAAACTATCTATGATAATAAATGATCAGCCAAGTAGCCGTGCCTACAGCCATCAGGAGTCCAGAGAAGACGTGGAACATGGCTAAAAATCTTAACTCTTGGGCTGGAGACACGGCACAGCAGACAAAGCACTTGCCTGCCAAGTCTAAGGAGCCAGGGTTGAGTCCCCAGTACCCACATAAGCCAGATACACAAGGTGGTGCAGGCGGGTGGAGTTTGTTTGTAGTGGCTGGAGGCCCTGGCACATCCATTCTCTCTCTCTCAAATAAATAAATAAACAAATTATTTTAAAAATCTTAACAGTCTTAATAAATATTAATTTCTTTTTATCTTGACTTTCCTTTCTTCATGGAATAAGTGATGATGGTAGAGAAACAGAGCTATAATTCATTGCATGCGAGACTCTCCTGCCTTCTCATCCCTAATCTTTACCCATCCCCTTATCTTAGGTTTGCTTCCTGGCTTTCTGGTGTTCCAAATCTATGCAAGTGATCCACAAGCCTTCCACATATGAAAGAATGGGGGAAGCTGAGTCTATAGCACAAAGATTTGGGGTTGTACGTGGTAGGGGAAAGGGCAGTGGAGACAGCAAAGAGGAAGAGATTCTGGGCCAGGCAAGACCTAGTAGAGAGAGAGGTAGTGTCTGGAAGGTACTGGGACAGCTCCAGGACACCATCATGGTGGAGAGGGCCAAAGCTTATGCAGGGAAAAAGAGTGGTGGTTTTTTCTTTGGGAGATTCAAGGATGGCCTGGACTAGTGCTGAGCAGATGAGTCATACTTACGACAGCCACTGTGGATGGGGAATTCTAAAGCCTCACACGGTATTAGCAAGTGACAATATCGAGTCCGTGGCTCTCATAATAGCTCAAAAGGGAAGTTCCAATGGTGAGAATAAACTGCTTATGTCAGGCATGCATCCAAACATATCTCTAAAGTGGTTTCTTTAAATAGTGGAAGTATGAATGCATTTAAAATGAAATCACGAAAGGCTGGAGAGAGCGCTCAGCCAGCAAAGGACTTGTCTTACAAGCACAAGGGCCTGCGTTTGATCCTCAAACTACACCTTAAAAAAAGAATGGGCATGGTGGCATGCTTTTGTAATACCAGCACTGAGGAGTGGGAGGCGGGGGCATCAGTGGCCATCTAATCTGGTTTACATGGTGAGTTCCAGACCAGTGAGAGATCTGGTCTCACAAAATGTAGATGGTGAGCCAGGGAGACTGTGGAGTGGTTGGAGGAAGTAATTTTCAAAAGTCAGACAGCCTGGCTTTAATCCCCCAGGATCCATGTAAAGCCAAATGATTAAAGTGGCACATGTGTCTAGAGTTCATTTGTAGTGATGGGACACCCTGGTGAGCCCATGTTCACTCACTTGCATGTTCTCTCTCTCTCTCTTTCTCAAATATTTTTTTAAATTTTATTTGTTTATTTGCAAGCAGTAGAGAGATACAGAGAACAGAAACAGAGAGAATGGGTACTGCTTTGTGCATCTGGTTTAATGTGGGTACTGAGGAGTCGAACCAAGGTTGTTAAGCTTTGCAGGCAAACACATTATCTGCTAAGCCATCTCTTCAGCCCAAATAGAATATTTTTAAAAGGTGGGTGATTCCTAATAAATAACAGCTTAGGTTGTCCTCCAACCTTTACACACATGTACATGCATATGCACACCCCTAAACACCCATGTATCCCCTCCCCCACATTAACACACACACACTCAAAGCATTAAGTTATAAAAATCACAATTATCTATACCTGCAAGACCCTCTACCTTCAAACCTTTAGCCCTCCCGTCGGCATCCCTGCCCTAAGGCTGTGGGAGAAGACAGGAGATCCAGCTGGTGCACGAGCCTCAGCTGTGCTTAGCTTTCCTAATGGGTCTCTGGGCAATGGTGCCTTGAACATGAGCTCTGAGAAGACAACCAAGTCCAAAGTGCCCTGATTATTCTTTCACTTGGTCTCTTTTCATGTTTTCTGTTTGGACCAAGGACTTCTTCCAGACGCTAACAATTGACACGTGGGGAAAATGTCGAAGTATGGTAGAGCACTCCACAGTACTGACTGTCTGGAATGACGGAACGAAGCCACTCAGAACAGGGACTCCAGTTCATCAACTGCAGATGTGCTTTCCCTCAGGGCAGTGAGGAGGACTGGGTTACAAACGCCTTCAGCTGACAGTGTCTCAGCCAGCCTAGGAGACCTCACTTCCTTTACCCAGCACTGACCAGAGCCAAGAGTGAAGAGGAGCAGGATTCACAAGGCTGTCCCAGAGACAGACACTGAGTGAGGAGCCCTCCTCAGATGCTCAGAAGAAACAACACTTTCACTGCTTCCTGACAGTTAGTGGTTTTATTTATCAGTAGTGAAAATGGCCTCTTTTCACCCTTCCATCATATACTTAGTTTTAGACAAGTTTCACCAGGAGAGAGTATCACAATTCTGCTGGTTTTCTCTAGAAAAATCATTTTATCCTCCTAATTTAAATTTCCACTTAATAATTTTGAGGCTTTCAAAAAATTATTTTGGTGGTGTCTATTTCTAAAGAAAATATTTATGTAAAATAAACAATAAAAATAGGACACACTTTCAAATACTTCAAAAAATTTCAATATTGAGCAGTTTACTAGCTTTTAGGGAAACCCACACTTATTTGTACTTATTTATTTTAAAATACTTAATTTATTTGCAAGCAGAGAGAGAGAGAAAGAGAGAGGAAAAGAGAGAGAGAGGGAGGGGGAAAGAGAGAGAATATGGGCATGCCAGGGCCTCAGATGCATATACTACTTTTTGGACCTATCTTTAAAAGAAACTAGGGAACTGAACCCAGGCCAGCAAGCTTTGTAAGCAAGCACCTTTAACCACTGAATCATTTTCCCATCCCTCCTTTACTTTTGAGGCAGGATCTCACTCTAGCATTTATTCTATAGTCCCAGGCTGGCCTCAAACTCATGGTGAAACTCCTACCTCAGCCTCCTGAGCGCTGGGATTAAAGAATTGTGCCACCCTGTCTGGAAGATCCACATTTTAAAGAAGCATGCAATAAACATCAAACTCCTAGTTTCCATGCTTTTGCCATCATAGCTGGTACCAAATTCTCTCTGAGGCTGTCCACCAGGGCCAGCAGTCACGCCTCACCAGAAGCGTGTGCGAGGCATGGCCCCTGCAGGTGGGTGACAGACACTCCTTTCATGACTGTCCTGAACTCTTTGTCCTGCGTCAGTCCCCTCGGGGACAAGACATGAGAAAGTTAGCAGAAGCTGCTCGCTGCTCTTAGGCTCTGAACACTGACAAAAACGCACTCCAAATAAACCAGCACTGAAGGAACATTTCAAATCACAGATGCATCCTTGAGCATCTTACTGCCTTCTTTCCTCACCAGCTCTCCACATATTCTTTCCTTGGTGAGCATGCCCTGGAAACCAGAGCAAGCTGAGTGGCTTAAACAACAAACAGGCTTGGCTTCATGGTTCTACACGCTAGAAATCCAAATCCAAGGGGCCCGGCATGCTTGATTCTTTCTTAGGGATGTAGGGCAGGGGTCTCCTCCCTGTCTCTCTTCTTGGCTGATGAATGGCCCCCGTCTTCCTGTCTCTCTACAGTGTCTTTCCTCTGTGACTATTAGTGCAAACTTCTCTTTCATAGAGACACTAGTTATAGTGGCATAAGGCCCAGCCTGAAGATCTCATTTCCACATGATTACCCCTATCTCATCTTACAGTTCTAGGAGTTTGGAATCTCTCATATATATTTTTTGAGGGGAAATAACTCAATCTATAACAATGAAAAATAATAAGACTTCTGACTTTTTTATTTTGTTTTGAGGTAGGGCCTCATTCTAGGCCAGGCTGACCTGGAATTCAGGCTGGCCTCGAACCCACGGTGATCCTCCTACTTCTGCCTCCTGAGTACTGGGAATAAAGGTGTGTGCCACCACACCTAGCTCAAACCTCTGACCTTTTAAAAGTTACTTTAGGGGTGGGAGAGATAGCGTAGTGGTTAAGCACTTGCCTGTGAAGCCTAAGGACCCTAGTTCGAGGCTCTATTCCCCAGTACCCACGTAAGCCAGATGCACAAGGTGGCGCATGCGTCTGGAGTTCGTTTGCAGTGGCTGGAGGCCCTGGTGCACCCATTCTTTCTTTCTCTGCCTCTTTCTCTCTCAAATACATAAATAAACAAAATTAATTTTTTTTAAAAAAAAGTTACTTTAGTTCATTTATGACAGGGAGGGAAGAGAAAGAGGGGGGTAGAGAAAGGACATAGGAAGAAAGAGTAAGAGTGCACCAGGGCCTCTTGTCCTTGCAAACAAACTCCAGTCGCATGTGTCACTTTGTGCATCTGGTTTCATGGGAGTACTGGGCAATCAGACCCAGGCCAGCAGGTTTTGCAAGCAAGTACCTTTAACTGCATAGCTATCTACCTGGGCCCCCAAAACTTGACTTTTAAGCTCTCACAAATTCTATCATTTATGGAAGCGGGAAGACACAGTTGACACTCACTTCTCTGAGTGTCAGGATAATGCTAAATCACTGCCACACGGTCAATGCCCTGTCTGTGGATGTTGGCTAACCACCTATACCCATTCCAAACACTAGCTATGTATGAGAGCAAGAGAGAGAAGCCACATATTCAGAGCACATGCCAATTGTCTTTATGCCTGCCCTCCATGCGGGAGAGAGGTGGACTGGTTAGACGAGCAGGTTCACACTGTGCAAGACTTTAGAACTGGCTTCGCCCTCCTTTGCCCTGACACCAGGGTGGTGACCAGCAGCAGAAGCCAAAGCAGCAAGACTTCCGGGCGAGCAAGAGATGGGAACCCAACTCAACAACCCAGGACAATGGCAGGAGCAGCCGAGAAACAGCCACTGTGGCCTTCTGCATTTCCTGGGGCCGTGTTCCCCAGTGACGTTAACCCAGACTGGTATGAATGAAAAGACGCTGGTAAACCAGGCGTCTCCTCGTAGGTGACCACTGGTAATGCCTCCCGCTCTTCCCATCAACTACTTTGTTCTGATACATGTCACATGTGTACCAGGTACAATTTACCACAAGTTCACAACAACAAGAGATGTGATTTTCAGCTCCATCTTACAGATGAGAAAACTGTGGCTTGACAAAATTAACTTCCTTGCTAAAGCAACCACATACTGCATGTGAAGGTGAAAGCTGGACTATGGTATATGGATACTGAACTCCATATCTTCCAGCCTCAGAACTTTTGGAAAATGCCTTTATGTTATAAGCCAGCATGTATGTAGTGTATTGTGTTTGTACAAATGAAATCTACATGGTTACTCCCAAAATAGATGACAGATGCCAATCCTTTAGCAATAAACTAGTAACTGATGAGAAATCTTGAGCTTTTTATCATGTCAGTTGAGATATAACATACTCAACAACAAATGTCTGAGCCAACCGATTCACATTTGATGTGTTAAGGAGCCAAAATGTCCTTTGTGTGAAACAGACAATGCACAGCCCACTTAATTACCTGGCTGACTTTATAGTAACAAAATAATTACACAGAATCGTCCAAATGACAGACCACCATGGCAAGTTATATTTTAACATCCACTCGACCCTCAAACTGTGCAGCAAAAGTACTTATCCAAAATCCAATACTTTCAATTTTTCTTTTAACTGGTATAAGTCAAAACCAAGCAGATTGATTTTTTTTCCCTTTGACTTCTGTTAAAAAGTTCACTCCGAAACAGATTACATGTGCAGCTTTGCAGCCCAGAGGAAATTTACAACCAAGGAAAACCCTAAAATCACAAAACCACAGGCTTGTTTGATAAGGTAAAGGATTTGGCAGATCTTTAATTATAGGAGAACAAGTGTGTGTTGACAGATGAGCTCTCTTTTATGAATTAGGCTTAAAACTTTCAATTCCTTGATTAACCTTTCCCCTCTAGAATCTACGAAAGTTTGAGAAAAAAAAAATGCCATCAAACCTGGATGCAAACCAGGTATTCTTAGAGCCTGCAGAGAAGTCCCGGAAGGAGCATCTCAGCTGTGGCAGCAGAGGGTGGTCTCTTACCCTTCCCCATTGCCAGCATTCCCTGGTTAAGCTTCTCAGTAGCATAGGTGATAAAGGGGGGGAGAGGAGGGGAGGGGAGGATAAAGAAGGACTAAGACCACACGGTGCTGTAGGTTTCCAGAAAATCACCTTCCGGATAAAAAGAAGGTGCTCATACAACACAGGATTTTGCTGACACGTGAAAAGGAGACTTAAAATTAGATCACACATCTAATTCTACCTCCATTGGTTTCTCTCTAAATGGTAAATTAGTAGACAGACAGACAGACAGGAGCACGTCTCCTCTTATACATTTCCTTCTACTGAGCTGGTTGAATTTAAGGCATGTGTGAAACAGTATGGGACTGACAAGAAACTCCCTCCCTCTTCCTTCTCTCTAGCTTCTGCGGTCAAAGTGACCTATTAATCAGAACCTGGATTATCTGTGGACAGCAAGGTAATAAACTTAAAGCTATTTAGTACACACATTCTTTAAAATGAATAAGATGGTAAATTAAATTTTAAGTGTTTATCATAATTTAACTTTCATTGTGTGTGTATGTGTGTGTGGGTGGGTGTCAGTCTTGCTATGTAGCTCAGACTGGCCTTGAGCTGTCTATCCTTTTAGCCTCTAAAATGCTAGGATTACAGGTGTATACCATCATATCTGGTTAAACATTTGTGAAAAAAAAAATTAACTCTTCTCTTCCTCTCTACCTCCCCAACCTCATTCAACAAAGAAGTGCAGATCATGGATATAAGGAACCAGACTGACCCAAGGGATGTTTAGGTGGGAGAACTGAAAAGGTTTGAATGTAAGGATGGTGAGGAAGAATAGGATTTTGATGTTTTCCAAGTTTCTAGGAAAAACTGAGATGAGAACTATGGAGAATTCACTTTGGGGGTCTAGGGGCATGGAAATCATGTGGATATTTTCTATGGAGAAATCAGAGCAGCTTCAGGTTTGTCCTGGGACTCTCAGTCCAGGAAGGGGGTTTGGGGTGGGAATCCTAACTATTCTATTACCAACCCTAACTTTTGGTTGCACCAAACCCTATGTGTCTCTAAAATCTTCTTTCCTATCATTAATAATAAGCTTGTATTTCCATGAGTATGTACATAGTTACTTTATAGTTCTTCACAGAATTTCACATACGAATAATTATAGGCACTGGATTATGTATTCAAATTAAGAACAAGTATTGAGCCAGGTATGGTGGTGCACACCTTTATTCCCAGCACTCAGGAGCAGAGGTAAGATCATCATGGGTTCAAGACCAGCCAGAGTGAGTTCCAAGTCAGCCTGAGCTAGAGTGAGACCCTACCTCTAATAAACAAAATAAATAAATAGATCAATAAATTAAAAAAAAATAAAGAATAGGCATTGAACAGAACAGAGCCACTTAACATTAGCTAGCTGTTTTCCCCATCTCTCTCATCTGCCTCACTTACTAATTTCCACTGCCTTTTGCTAAGGCTAAAACCTTTACACATGCCTACTTTGACCAGTCTGCAGGATTGAATGTTGAATTTAGCCAAACAGGGGCTGTTTACTAAATGGTAAGGGTATGTCTCTAACAGAACACCAATCAATTTGGTGTGTGCAGTCAAGCCAGCTGTGACCAGATGTGATCATCAGTCACTGGAAGCATCCACAAAGGCCACTCAGGGTTTAGAAGCCAGAATCAAAGTTCTGATAACTGAGATGTGCACAGCACCTATCTATGCCTGTCTCCAGGCTGTCATCTACTTCTCCAAGTCCATGGACCGTAGAAGTTGTTCACAAATTAAAGGGGAAAATAAAGGAGACAAATTGAACTGTCCTATGGCCTTGAATAGACACCTGAATAAAAAGATCCTTATCTAGAGAGATGAAGAGGAGAGGAGGGAATCAGAAAGATAAGGAATCACCCAAGAAAGCCCTATGTTCCTAAGTAGTAGAATATTCTAATTCTTAGTGCAATAGTGGCACACAGTATCAGTGGGTAACCAACAGCTTTGTGATTGGCTAAGATATCTGCTCAGTGTAAAGGAACACATATCAAATTGGGAACAACATCAGAATCCTATGGAGACAAAGATTGTGCTCTCCAGTGTCAAGTTCTCACTAGTCTTTGGCTAAAAGAGGGGTTACATACATCAAATTCTCCCTAAATTAGTAATGCTTATCCCACTTAAACTATGCTGACTTCACTCTCCCTTGGAGAATTTGTTTTTCTTTCTCAGAAGGTAGTGAGACCTGAGGAGATAAACTCCCCCTCACACTTCAGCCAAGCCACAGCTTGAAACCACAGAGGAACTGGGGAGATGAGCAAGAGCTGCTGCTTCCATGCTGTTCCTGATAATCAGTGCCAGGGTGAAGGAGACAGACCCTGAGGATACTCAACACCTACCAAAGCAGAGATCCAGAGGCTCCTAAGAACTCATCACTGAAGTATACTTAAAACTCACCCACCACGGCTCAGGGATTTTGTGGAAGAGAGGGCGGAAACATTGTAAGAACCACAGGTTGAGATACCATGCTCAGAAGCATTGCCTCTCCCCCAAAATAACTGACTGCTGCTCCCACAATGCACAACCCACAACCCCATAGGGAATACCAGCAACCCCACTGAGGAGGGTCCCCAGCGCAGTGGGAGCAGGGAAGAGGGAAAAGAGAGTACCAACACATGATGTATCCATAAAAAATATGTTGATAATAATAAAAATATAGTAATTCAGCTTGAAAAACTAGGCTTGGTAGTATTTTTTTTAAATCAGAGACATTCTTGAAGAATATGCAAAGAACTTGAGCTAAGATTTCCAATATGATTCCTCAAAGATCATTGCTATGTCTACTTAAAGTATTTTTTTGAAGATTATATATTTGCATGGGGGGAGCAGGCCAGGGTCTCTCCACTGCAAATGCATGCCCGTCTTACTTTACATGGGTACTGAGGAAGTGAGCCCAGGCCAGCAAGCTTTGTAAGCAAGTATCTTTAACCACTGAACCATCTTTCCAGCCCCTGGTGTAAGTGCTTCATATGGAATTTTTGTGATTTATTTGCCTGGTATGGTAAATGACTTCCTCACATCCAACCTTCCTTCTATTTATTATAAGATAGCAAGAGGCTACTTGGTTTCAGGAAGTTCAGCATACGAATGGGGGTATCCCACCGTGTACCCACAAACTCTTAAGGGCTCACTTGGTCTGCTGGAGTACATTGTGCAGAGGTAACCACCTTCAACACACTGCAACATTTTTGCTAAGGATTTCTCATATTTGAAAATAGAAGCCCCTTACAGTAATACTCCACAAAATACCACGGCCAGTCCTGACCAGAAATGCCTTGGGATTTGAGAAGGCTAATTCTGTCCTCAATTCATTCTACAAAGACAAATGAATTAAGGATGTGACAAAATACAACCCATGCTTTGACAACACTGCTCTCCCCAGAAGCTCTTGGTCATACCCACCAGTCCAGGGCTTAGTACTTATTGTTGTATTTATAACAAGGTCAGTTTCTCAAGGCTTCCTGATGACTATTTTAATAACACAAAGGCACACCAACGCTAGTGATTCCTAAAGGGAAACACCTTAATATTAGAATATCCCCACTGATTTTTTTCTAATATTTTATTTATTTATCCACTTGAGAATGAGGCAGATAGAGTGAGAGTGAGAGAGAGAAAGAGAGAGAGAATGAGTGTGCTAGGGCCTCTAGCCACTGCAAACAAACTCCAGATGCATGGACCACCTTGTACATCTGGCTTACGTGGGTCCTGGGGAATCGAACCTGGCTTCTTAGACTTCAAAGGCAAACACCTTAATCACTAAGCCATCTCTACAGCCCGCAGTGAATTTTAATTCATGCTTCTAGAGAGTGTGCCACTGAAAGTAATGAGGAAAACATAAAATGTTCCACAACCCCAACTCTTTGCTCAGATGGTTAAAACTTCACCAAGCATGAAGAGCTATGTTAGGTTGTCCTGGTGCACAGACACACGGTATGGATGTAGAAACCAGAACACAGTATCCGCTACTCATGGTCAGAAAACTAATACATGTAGCAGTTACACCATTCAATCCTTTACCTCCCCACTAGCCAAAGGAGATAGGTACAAATTACTATTTCCCATTTCACAGACAAGAAAGAAAAAAAGATACTAAGATTGCCCAGAGACAGTAATCTGCTGGCTGGATTTAACACCAATCCCATCTGATTCCAGAATTCTTTGGCTTCATTACATGATTTTTTATTTGCTGTTTGGCGTTTTCACACATACACATTACATTGTGATCGTATGTGTCCCAAATTCCCCTCAGTCCCACTGTCATCCTTCTTGTCTCTTGCCTTGGAAGATAACGACGACCACTCTTCTCTCAGATGGACAAACTTTGATAATTCTTTCTGTACTGGAAATGGAACCCAGAGCCTTATGAATGTGAGGTAAATGAGCTACCACAAAGATATACCCCCAACCACCTATGTGTCTACATGTGCGTGCATGTATATATGTGTGTTTACATGTCTGTCTGTCTGTCTGTCTGTCTATCTGAAGACAAGGTCTAAGTTGCCCAGGCTGGCCTCAAACTTGCCATCATCCTGCTTCAGCCCCTGAGCAGCAGGGATAATGGGATTACAGTCATGCTTGGGTCAGAGCTCTGTTCCATGGTGCCTCTTGGGCTATCTGCTATCTTATAAAAAGAAGATGTATCTTCTCAGTGGTGATGCCTTAATATAAAGTACCAGAACCAGACACTGGGTTTCCAAAAGGGAAATTTATTTTTTCATGTTTCTGGAGGCTGAAAGACCCAGATCAAAGTGTTAGGCGGGTTTGGCTTCTCCTGGGACCTCTCGCTTTGACTTGCAAGATGTTCTCACTCTTTCTGGTATGTCTCCGTGTGTCCTCATTTCCTCCCTTTGTAAGGGCACCAAATGCAAAAGGACCCACTCTCATGTTCTCGTTTTAACTTATTGCTTTATCTCCAAAGACACTGGCATTCTGAGGTTTGAAGTTTTAATATGAATTTTCAATAGACTACATTGTAGGCATAACAATAGGGAAAGTAAAGCAAATTCAAAACAAAACAGTGGGGCACACAAAGGTGTGGGAGAGCTTCACCCTACAGGGGTACGTTCCAGATCCTTCTGCAGCCAGCAAGGTCTCGGAATGGCTGCTGTCTGAGAAACTGCATTGATCCCAAGCGTGAGCTGTCTCATGGTGATCATCTTGGATGAGATTACCTGGATTGAGCAACAGCCAGCATGGTTACATTTGCTCTTTTAAAAGAAACTTCAAAAGGAAGTGCTGGCAAATGTGAGGATGAAACTAAAGTTCTGGATCCAATGGTGCCACTGTTTACAGCAGGGCTGGGGCTATTGTCCTTGTTTCTCTGATGTTTTATTTTTATTTATTTGAGAGAGACAGAGAAAGAGGCAGAGAGAGAGAGAGAGAGAGAGAGAGAGAGAGAGAGAGAGAATGGGCGTGCCAGGGCCTCCAGCCACTGCAAACGAACTCCAGACGCATGCGCCATCTTGTGCATCTGGCTTACGTAGGTCCTGGGTAATCAAACCTAGGTCCTTTGGCTTTGCAGACAAGAGTCTCAACTGCTAAGCCATCTCTCCAGACCTGCTCTTAGTTTTAACCCGGAATGGCTGCAGCTGAAGAGGGTAAGGTCTGAGACCCACCGAGCAGCCCAGGATTGCCATCGCTCACATGACTGCCTAGCATTAGGCCAGGACGGGCTCCCAAGATGGAGCCACCAGGGACAGCAGAATGGTGAGAGAGGCATAATGAAGTGGATTATCCACATTCTTCAAGAAACCACCATGTCATCACCCCTCCTTGCCTAACAATGCCCCAGGTCATGGTTTCCTGCCCCCTTATCTCCTAAGTCATAGAGAAGTGTTCTGGTGTCACACCCCAGCTATTTTAAATGGTTAATGCAATGATCTCCCCTAAAGTAACTTATCTATTCAACTTAACAGAATTTTAGCTTTTCTTCCTCACCTTCCCCAAACTTAAGAAGCCCTATAAATCGCACTACCTGAAAACTCAAGTGGGCTGTGCTCCGCTCTTGTGAGTCAGCTCTGGCAGCTCATGCTTTTCCCAAATAAAAGCTTCATCTTTGCCTCAGAGAGGTGTGCATGGTCTTGGTCACTCCCAAATCTTATACCTATAAGCTTAGCATACTCTCCTCAAATATTTTCCCTTTTTCATTACATTTAAGTGCATTGTGAAAAAACATAAAATACTGGATTTTTACATATGTTAAATTTATTTAAATGGAATTTTACTACAGATCTCATGCTTATGCATATTTTTCTTGCACTACTATACTTGTAACATCTTCATGTAAAATTAGACATAGTTCTGGATGAGAGTTGTCAATCACTGCATCATGTGGCCACTGGATGTCAAAAGCATGGCCAATACACCTAAGAAACGGAACTAGAGAAGGTCATAAGCCCTAGGAGGAGAACTAGTGCTGCTTTATGGCTAAACACACATAGAATGCCTGCCACATTCCAAATACTTATGTTTATGCTCATGTACTAATGCTACTCTCGCTTTTGGTTAAAGAAGCTTCTGTTTTCAGATGGCAGTGACTCGTGGAGTGACTCAAAACTCACCATAGTGCTCAAAAGACATGACAGTGGAGTGCTCAGCACTGAGACATCTGTCACGTCGCACCTTCCAAGACTTGGAAAGAGGTGGCTGAAAGATCCTAAGACCCAAAGAAAAAGAAGGAGGGCTTACAATACTGTCTTCCGGGCATGCAGTGACCTTGATATTCAGGACCTCATAGGGGCTGATACTACCTACACAAGACCTGCACGATGGGAGGAGTCAGGTAGCTTTATTAGGAAGTTAGTGTGGCCCCTGAAAATAAAAAGGCAAGAAGGTGTGCACTTGCTAGAGATCACACAGGAGGACCTGACTTCTTTGCCAAGTTCTCAAGACCTGTAATTTCATACTTGAGCCCCTCCCTGGGAGGGAGGTCTTTTTCTAGAATCCTGACACTGTGGTTACCCAAGCTTAGATCCCAGAACTTGGCATCATGGCTACCGTCTTCCTGAGACAGACCCAACCCCACACCAATCACTGTCCCTCTGGCTCACCTGAGCCAAGGAAGGGCTCACCACCACAAGGGTATAGACGTGTTTGCAAAGGAGCGCACACCCTCTCTGAGTGAGCCTCCTGCTTCTAGGGAGTGTCTTGTCAGCTCAGCCTAGCCAAGCCGCACACCCCTGCCCAGCCCTTTCTGTCCACATGAGCTCCTTACTATCTCCTGCTCTCCACGTGGCTGGAGCTCTTTGGGCTTTCTTTTCTGTACTTTCTATGATTTTTCCAGACCCTCCATGTGGACTCTCAGGCCAGCCGGGTTTCTTTCCTTGGTTCTGTACTTCCCTAAATAAATATAATAATTTAATTATTAATTATTCTTTTCAGTCTTACGAAATTCTTTGGTTATATTTAGATGTGAACCTAGGGTTTAGGGTTCAAGGACTTTCCTGAATCCCTAAGTACTCTGTTACAACATCAAAATAGTAGACTCTAATTGGAAAGAAGAGGTTCAGTGGAGGGGAGAATTGGAAGGACCAAGTGGAAGTCGTGGGTATATTGTCTATACTTACTGAAGTTTTCAATAAAAAGTTTTAAAAATGAAACTGTTATTTTATTCAATCATTATATTTAATTACTGTCATTAAAAAAAATTAGATTATTATTGTAAGGTTCGTGAATGACCAGACCACACAAGACCACTCTGAAGCAAAGCGAAAGTTTTAATTGTTAAAGACACGAGCTTCCAGACTGTCCTGTGAGAGAAGAACACAGCACCCTGGTGTTGCCAAGGTTAGGTTTGATAAGGCCTCTCTGCTGGTTGGGGGACAGGAGAATGGGGGGCTTGTTTGTGAAGTTAGGTAAGGGAGTTTCTTTAGGGGAATTTTTCTGTTAATCACAAGATTGTGGTCAGGCAATTAAGGTATGTCACCAAATCAGGGGGCAGGTGGCCCTTGAGATAAGGTAAACAGGAAACTGTGGCCTGGTGGCAAGGGGAAACGATGGGTCAGGTACCTTCTGAGGAGTGTAATCAGCTTGGTTCTTGTATTTTCCCATAAGACCACTTCTCCTTGCCATTTTGTCATCCACAGCAACTCCATTTTGGGACCCAGTCCAGCCTAACAATTATATTATAAATTATATCTAAATTAATATAGCAGATCACCTGAGAGGCACTACTGAGCCTTCAAGTATTTTTGGAATATCTTCTTCTTATAAGGACACCAGTGAGATTAGATTAGAAACCTTGAGTCTGTTTCCCTCAGGTGTCCATTTTATGAAACCTACAAATGAATCAGTTATTTCCAATAAAATTTAACATCTGAGTTGAGATTTGCTACAAGTGTAAAATATACACCAGATGTTGGAGACAATACAAAAAGGGAATTTAAGATATATCAGTGATTAATTTTTATGCTTATAATATACTGAAATAATATAGCAAGTAGATTGAATAAAATATTATTATGAAAATTTAATTCTTTTCATGTAAGAGTGAAATAGGTTTTCTTTTCAGCTTTATAAAGTAGCTACTAAAAGTTTTTCAGCTATACATATGACTCACTGTGTCTAGGTTTTAATCCCTTCTCACTTCTACAAGTATTCTCAGTGAGCATAAAAGATGATTTTGCTTCTCTGTTCTCTTATTAGAACCATCCTAATTCTGTACCTTATCAAACAACTCTCATAAATCCTGCTTTTGTGCATCTCACTAATACTTATCTGAACTTCTGCCAATCCAATGACTAGAGAGCATTGCTTATCATTTAAATATTTAAATAATCATGTTTCTGAATAGTAATGAAGATGCACATTAACCATTCATTCAAGAAGTCTCCTCTATGGCTGTAGAGGAGTGTTCCCTTAATCCCAGCAGTGGAGACTGAGGCCGGAGGATCATGAGGTTCACGCCAGCCTGGGCCATACAACCTGGCATTATTTTTTTAATTAAAATTCCTTTCTGTAAATAGCCCATTTACATGAACTGTCCACTAGAATTACATTTCGTGCAGTTGTTTACTAGTGGCATAGCACATATGTAGTCAGTATAAATAAATCTCTTGTCAGCTACAACATGTAGCTCAAATATTTTCTTTCAGCTTATCCTTCAACATTTTCCTAACGCTATTTTTTTAAAATTATCTTTTTATCCCATAAATATTACCCCACCAATAAATTTCTCTTTTTTCCATTCTTGATTTATGGTTTCACATTTAATCTGGACTTTGATCCTTCCTGAGTTCTTATAACAGTACAGTAGATGGTTAACAATAATTCTGGGATCTGGTATTTCCCTTTAACCCAAACTAGATACTCTCTTACCAGTATAATACATTTGCATACCACATCATTCTCATGGAGTTGGAAGACTTCTGTCCCAGGCTTTTTTTTTTAATTTTTATTAACAACTTCCATGATTGTAAAAAATATCCCATGGTAATACCTTCCCTTCCCCCACTCCACTTTCCCCTTTGAAACTCCATTCTCCATTATATCCCCTCCCCATTTCAATAAGTTTCTCTTTTATTCTGATGTCATGATCTTTTCCTCCTCTTATGATGGTCTTGTGTAGGTAGTGTCAGGCACTATGAGGTCATGGGTATCCAGGCCATTTTGTGTCTGGAGGGAGCACATTGTAAGAAGTCCTACCCTTCCTTTGGCTCTTACATTCTTTCTGCCACCTCTTCCGCATTAGACCCTGAGCCTTGGAAGGCGTGATATAGATATTACAGTACTGAGCACTCCAGTCACTTCTTTCCAGCACCATGATACCTTCTGAGTCATCCCAAGGTCACTGCCATCTGAAAAGAGAAGATTCTCTACCAAAAGTGAGAGTAGCATTAATATAAGGGTACGAACATTAAGAGAAGTGCTTACTGGGCAGTTGGATAAGCATAGTATATACATTTAGCCAGACAGCAGCAGACATTATACCCCTAGGGCTCATGACTACCCTGTTTTAAGTTTTCAGTATCAGGGATATGGTTTCTCCTTTGGTACTGGCCTCCAGTCCAATTGGAGGGCGGATCGTTTCCACCATGACAGATGTGCCACTATTGCACCTGTTGGCTCATTTGGCCTGGCTGGACAAATGAAAGGCTTGCAGTGTCCACTGTTGAGTATCTTCACTGGTTGTTTCTCCTTCTCCCATTGAACTGCATGCAGAATGGCTTCTTCCAGCTTTCTGTCAGCTGGTCTACATGGAGGAGGTTATCAGCTCAGTTGCAGCAGGATTTCTTGGTGGCCTTACAGCCCAAGTGTGTGGAGTCTTCAGCAATAGGGTCTTACCATCTAATCCTGGTGGGAAACCAAGGGCCTTGGCAATGGCCTATAATATTTTGGGGGCATCAGGGACCTCCCTGCCCAACAACTCACTGGAATGTATCCCATCCCAGGCACTGAAAATTTTCTAGCAACAATCTATGGCTCCTGAGTGTTCCATTGTAAAAAAAAAAGTAGGGTTCCATATGATTCATTTATATCCTCTTAGATTTTGATTAGCCCTCTCCCCTCATTTCCTTTACTCAATCTCTTCCCCTGTCCTCACTTTGGGCCTTTTCACCCCATTAATCTATTCTTCTACTTATATATATACAATACCATCCTATTAAATACCCCACTCCCTTCCTTTATCTTCCCTTTACATTTCTTTTCTAGTTTATTGGCCTTTGCTACTGAGTTTTCTTCCTACTCACACAGAAGTCCAATCATCTGTAGCTAGGATCCACATATGAGAGAGAACATGTGATGCTTGGCTTTCTGGGCCTGGGTTACCTCACTTACTATAATCCTTTCCAGATCCATCCATTTTCCTGCAAATTTCATAACTTCATTTTTCTTTACTGCTGAGTAGAACTCCGTCATATAAATGTGCCATATCTTCATTATCTACTCATCAGTTGAGGGACATCTAGGCTGGTTCCATTTCCCAGCTATTGTGAATTGAGTGGCAATAAACATGGTTGAGCACATACTTCTAAGGTAACGGGATGAGTCCTTAGGATATATGCCTCGGAGTGCTGTAGCTGGGTCATATGTTAGATCAATTTTTAGCTGTCTTAGGAACCTCCACACTGATTTCCACAATGGCTGTACCAGATTGCATTCCCACCAACAGTGTAGAAGGGTTCCTCTTTTTCCACATCCTCACCAGCATTTATGGTCATTTGTTTTCATGATGGTAGCCAATCTGACAGGAGTGAGATGGAATCTCAACATAATTTTAATCTGCATTTCCCTGATGATAGGTATGTAGAATATTTTTTAGATGCTTCTACGCTGTTCATATTTCTTCTTTTGAGAACTTTCTATTTAGTTCCATAGCCCATTTTTTAATTAGCTTGTTTGATTTCTTATTATTTAATTTTTTGAGTTCTTTGTATATCCTAGATATTAATCCTCTATCAGATGTACAGCTGGCAAAGATTTTTTCCCATTATGTAGGTTGCCTCTTTGCTTTAGTCACAGTGTCCTTTGCTGTACAAAATCTTTGTAATTTCATGAGGTCCCAGCGGTTAATCTGTGGTTTTATTGCCTGAGCAATTGGGGTTATATTCAGAAAGTCTTTGCCAAGACCAATATGTTGAAGGGTTTCCCTACTTTTTCCTCTAGAAGTTTCAGAGTTTCAGGTCTGATGTTAAGGTCTTTAATCCATTTGGACTTAATTTTTGTGCAAGGAGGGAGAGAAGAATCTATTTTCATCCTTCTACAGATACATATCCAGTTTTCCCAACACCATTTGCTGAAGAGGCTGTCTTTTCTCCAATGAGTATTTTTGGCATTTGTATTGAGTATCAGGTGGCTATAGCCACCTGGACTTACATCTGGGTCCCAGGCTTTCTAATGTGTTCTACTGTGGCTGGTCTATAGACTCCAGGCCCAGGGTTGGTGACTCTTCAAATTCCATCTGCTATTCAAATTCTTCACTGTGCCTGTGTCTTTCTTGTCCTTTTCTGGGTTATCTCATATTCTCAACTAATTTGTGAGCTGCTTAAGGACAATGACCTAGATTAAAATATGTTTAAGATTTTTCATAATAATAGACAGCTGAAGTATTCTTTAAATAAATCCCTTAGCAAATGACATCCCAGAATGTGGAATCAGAAAAGACTGTGGTTTAATGGCCCACAGTCCTCTAAAGGTAACTGTTAATCCATTCATCAAGCCAACACACACTGAGCTTGTCCACTGTAATGCATCCTGGCCTGGACACCAGCTAACCAACAGCAGTCGGGACATGCTCTGTGCCCTCAGAGAGTCCGTACTTTGGTAGAGAAGACAGTCGACCTTTTCAATTTTAAATTGATGGCCATGTTCCCCTGAAAGGAAGAGGACTCTTTATGGAGCTGTATAGGACATAACTTAATGGGGGTTCTTTGGGGACAGAGGAAGGGCGGGTTTCTGGATAAGAGCTATGTTTAGGCTCAATTGAAAAGTTGAATACTGTCCAATAAAACTAAATTTGGCTAGTCTGCCTCCATATCTTGGGCCTCCAGGAAACTCAGCTTAGCAGGTCAACAAATTAAAAGACTAATTTATATGTTATTTATTTATTTAGTTGAGTCCATCTTTCGTGATAACGAGCTGAATCTCATTCAGTCTCACGAGTCAAATGTTAGCCCCTCATAGGCTGCCAACAAAGCAGAACTTGCCCACGCATGCCAAGGCCCACCTCAAACAGCACGCGGTTCTGTCCCTAGCTTCCCCTGTCTGTCACAGAGGCTGGGGCAGAGTTCCTTATACCTCCTCTGTCCTGCGAGTCTTTACGCAAGGAAGCTCTGTTAAATTCAACTGGTTGCAAGTTTTGGTTTTTTTTTTTCCCCTGTAAAAGTAGGAAGGAAAATTGAGACTCCAGGAGAACTAGAGCTCTTTTCATTTTAGATCCTCCCTGGGGATCAGAAAGTAGCAGGCAACACAACCATCTGATCTTTCAGAAGCCCAAATCACAGTTTCTTCCCTCTGCAGTCACCAGTGCCTCTCCATCTAGGATTGGCAGATAAGAAGCTAACTCAATTTGACTTTCAGATAATTTTTTTTTCTTTCTTTCTTTCTTTTTTTAACTTTATGCCTCATGCAGTGATGGTTGGGTATCTTTTATTCAGAATGCTTGGGACTAGAGGTGCTTTTGGGGCCATTTGCATTGATATAAAGTTTTGGAAATGTGATCAAAGTCTAAATAGAAAATTCATGCGTACATTCTGCATCTGCCTTACATGTGACAGGTAAAGTAGTTTAGGGGGTTAAATTAAATTCCAAATGCTAACAGTGATACACCTAGAAAACAGAACACCTGGCTGGAGAGATTGCTCAGCGGATGAAGCCTGGTGTTCCAGGTTTGATTCCCCTGTACCCACGTAAAGCCAGATGTGCAAAGTGGCAGTGGTGTCTGGCGTTCCTTTACAGAAGCAGGAGACCGTAGAGCGCCCATACTCATTCTCTGTCTGTCCATCTGTCTCTTTCTCTGTCTCTCTCAAATACAGAAAAATATTTTGGGCTAGAGAAATGACTTAGCAGTTAAGCCATTTACCTGCGAAGCCAAAGGACCCAGGTTCAATCCCCCAGAACCCACATAAGCCAGATGCACACAGTGGCACATGTGTCTGGAGTTTGTTTACATCAGCTGAAAGCCCTACTGTAACCATTCTCTCTCTCTCTCTCTCTCTCTCAAATAAGAAATAAATAAATAAAAAGATTAAAAATTGAAAAGTAATAAAATACTGTAACTTAAATACTCTTGTAGAGTAATTATAGTGCATATCCATCCTAAAGAACAATTTTAAGACATAGAATTCATGAGTTACTGAGAAAAATATAGAAATAAAGAAGTGATATTACCAGCCCTAGGGAAACTATGTAACTTCTCAAATCTTAAAAACATAAACAAAATATTGGAAACTAATCCATATTGAAAAAAATAAAATGTTTGCTGAATCCCACATTCCTGTTGCATGAAAAAAAGTCTCTGAAAAGAAAAAAAATCTTCCAACTTAAAATCAACTTTCTAGCTATCAAAAATTCCAATTAAAATGAATTTATTTACAACATAAAATCAATATTGAGGAACTAATTAAGTACTACTAAACCCTATGTTATTGATTGCTTGGAGAAAACTATCTTTATTAACATGTACAACCTAATACAGTGCTGTATTCCTAAAATTTGCCCTAAATCCTGGTAACACATGGGTTAGACAATGATTAATCTTCTGCAGCAACTATTTTGTGTTTCATATATATTAGCATGTGTAGTGCTTCTCCACAGTAAATGGTTTTTCATAGTCACTCCTGAAAAAGGATCACCTACACTGAATAAGTGAAACCTGACAGAACCATTTTTTAAATGAAAAAAAAAAGAGATTTTTAAACTATAAAGATTTCATATGCAATTGTCTTAGCTATTCTCACATTTTAAAACTGTAGCCCAACTTTTTGCCCCCAGTGTAATAACAAAATCAATGTTTCGTTGTGTTGTGATTGGAGTAGACCTGCTAAATTTAATCACAAAGAAGAGCCTGGCTTCGATTTCCTCTATTAATTACTTCTTGGAAAACTGCATTGTGGGAGCTCTAATTCACGGTCTCAGAAACAGGCAGGATTAGGAGGTGATGTGTGAAGGGGCCACGACGTGGAACAGTGAGGGCTCCTGTCTCCAAATGCAAGGACTTCAACCCGAGGAGAAATGGCGAGGGAGCTGCTGGCCGACACGCGCGGTACCTAGGCGATGGTTACCATGGTACCTAGGTGATGGTGACCATACTCCACTTACTCCTAGAGTCCCAGTGAAACCCGTGGTTCTCTAGAGAGCGTCTGATAGGAAGAGGAGGAAAGAGAACAGCGCTGGACATTCTAACAAGAGCCCAGTGGAATGGTACCCCTCAAGGGAGCAAGCTGCATGTTTTAGGGTAGAACCATACACACCACACAGTGAAAAGACCCGTGTAAAATCACAGAAAAGCTCTTGACGAAGAGATGGAACTCGAAGGCCAGAGCCCTGCCCTCGAAACTCAAGTCCACATCCCAAGGTCTCTTGACATGTTCCCTGGGGAGGGGAGGGGGGCCGGTTTCCTTTGGCTTAAGTCTTCCTGGCTGGGGGGTGGGGGGGTTGGTCTGTGGAGATGGATGTCTGATTAGGCCATTTTATCTTCTCTCCCTCAAGAGTGGAGGATTTCTCCACATTCACAACTAAAATGCAAACTGGGAGTGTTTTGTAGTTTTGCATTTCAATTCTCTGTTTTGTCAGAGAGTAATTATAGCAAATAAAATATTGCAGCTGAATGTAAATTGTTAGGCAAGCACATCACGCCAGGAGATTTGTCTTCCACAAGTTTTACATCACAGTGTCTTAAATATTAAAATATTGCAAGGCAAGTAAACAGAGAAAGAGTTCTATGCTCAAAGCATTAATTTTAAACAAACATTCCAATGTTATTCATATCAGATGCTAGGAAACAAATGATGTTTTCTTTCAAATAAGACGAATGTATCATCTGCAGGGAGAGTTGACAGGAGAATCACACAGAAAGGGCATTGATGCACTAGAGACAAATTTCAACTGCAGAAGGAGGCAATTCCTGTGAAGGAGAATAAGAAAGAGATGTACAAAAGGGAATGTAGAAAAGATAAAGAAATAAGAAATTCCAATTCATTGCTAGAGAAATAAAGAAAATCTCTTTCATGTTAGAACATAGAAACCCAACTTAAGGTAAGGCATTCAAGGAGGTAACCAGAAATTTTTTTAAAGCACATTTCTGTTTGTTCTTTTGTTTTGGTTTCAAGACAGGGTATCCTATAGCCCCGGCTGGCCCTGAACTTTCTATGTAGCCAACGCTGAATCCCACAGCCACATTTAGCGCTGGGGTGATGGGCATATACTACCAATGCCTGATTTATGCAAGCTGGTAATTCTCTAAGAAAATAAAATTCTGTGTCTTTAGATTATTACCAGTACTGGATAGGTATAAAATTATCAAGGTCTTCCCTTGAAAGAAAAGTGGTGCATCAATGTCCAGTAAGAAAGAATGTGTGCTGTACACTGGAGAATTATATACAAGCTGCAACTTAGAACTCATGATACCTAAAATGAGCACAAGTCTCTAGCACTCTGGCTTTAAAAGCATCTCTTGCTTCATATTCTGAACTGGGAAAAAAAATAATGTACAAAAATTAAGTTTCTTATTTCACACCATTAGTAAATGATACTCAGGTCACTCTTCCCACTTTCTTTCACCAGAACGGTGTATTTATCCTAAATTGGCATTCCTCACTGCCCTATGACTCTCCAGAAGCTAATTCCAGCCAATTAACATAAATACAAAGGCAGGGGCAGGGGAGGTGGCTCACTGCTTCCAGGTGCTCGCTTGCAAAGCTTGCCTGCCTGGATTGGATTCCTCGGAGCAAGTAAAGCCAGACCAGGCGCAGGCATCTGTGACCCAACACACCTGGGGCAATGGGGGGCCAAGCCAGGTGAATCCAGAGCTTCTGGGCAAGCTGGGCTGGGGTTTATTCACAGTGGCAAAAGACTTGTCTCAAAGAAGGTTGAATAAGAGCCCAGATGTCTGCAGGTTTTCCCCTGACCTCCACATGAACTCTGTGTGATGCTTGTGTGTGCGCGCATACACACACACTCTTAAATTTTTTTTATTTTTGTGGTCAGTGAATACACTCAAGTGGGTACCATTGTTAGCCTCCTCCCTGCAACCCCCCCCCCCGGTCCACAGGGACCCTCCTTGTTGGGGTATATGGGTCGTGCATTGTGGGGTTAGCCTTTAGTTTTGGGTAGGAGGAAATGTCTCTGTGTGTGGCTCTGACATTCTTTCCGGCTCCCTTCCGCAAATTTCCCTGAGCCATGCTGGGTTCATACTAGGTCTGCTTCTGTACACACACGCTTTTAAAAGTACAGAAAAGCACTATAGGAAATGTTCCTTGTAAAGGATTGATGAGTGACTTCATGACCTCACAGAGGTCATCATTACCCACCCCCAAAACCAGTACAGTTTTGAGTTCATTAACATTCTGATATAGAGGACAGAGGACAAAACAAGACAAATGAGACATCAGGCTGGGTGTGGTGGTGCACACCTTTAATCTCAGCACTTGGGAGGCAGAGGGAGGAGGATTGCTGTGAGTTCAAGGCCAGCTTGAGACTACATAGTGGATTCCAGGTCAGCCTGGGCTAGAGTGAAACTCTACCTGTGTGTGGGGGTGGAGGGAGGAATGAGCCATCGACAGTGAAGAAGAGGAGAGGTGCTCAGTGGAATATGGGTGGGGAAGGTGGAACAAATGGGGGTAAGAAGATGAATATGACCAAATTGTAGTATTTTTCATGGATTAAAATTTTCAATAAAACTATTTTTAAAAGTGTAGAGACACTGCACATTCAACTGAGTGGGGCAAAAAAAAAAAAATCCTACAACATACATGAAAAAAAGAAAGCAAAAGGCAGGGTTGGGGTGATGTCTCAGCAGTCACTATGCTTGCCTGCAAAGCTTAATGACCCAGGTTCAATTGCCCAGTACCCACATACAGTGAGATACACAAAGTGGTGCGTGCATCTGGAGTTCACTTGCAGTGGTGGGAGGTCTTCGGGCCCTCATACTCACTCTCTCTCTCTCTCTCTCTCTCTCTCTCACAGTCTCTCTCTGTCTGTCTCTGTCTGTTTGAAGACAAATCAATAAAAATATATAAAATAAATAAAAATATTAAGTAGCAAAGACAAAGATATGCCCTCATGAATCCATACAGAGGGGGTAGGAAGATCTTTAAATCCTTGAGGGCTCAAGTCAACCTCAGATTTCTAAGAAGCAAAGATAGCCCGCTGATGTATGGTTTACAAGATGAACTTTGGGAGAAATGTGAATATTTTTGATAATTATTAGATGAGACTAAACAAAGCAAAGAGAGAAAGAGAGAGAAAAGAATTTAGCGTGCAAAAGAAGTGATACGCCCTAGGTACGTCACCATCATATTGAATGGAGATAACTTCTCAGCGGGGGAGGGAGGCAAGCAGATTGCTGACTCCACATGTGCCTTCACTGCCTTCAGACAGGCCCTAGGGACAGAAGCTGAGGTCACCGGATAGAATGCGCACCTGACAGACAAGTCACTCCGTCAAGAATGCCACCCAGGGCTAACAAGTGACCCTGGGAAGGAAAGATGGAGGATATTGTTTTTCTACCTGGCTGTTGACAGGGAAATTTTTGCAAAAATTTTTCATGCATGCCAGACTCTGGCAACCTCTTATCAATGTGAAAAACTCAAAATCTCCTTAAACCCTGTAAGATATGTTTATAAGACTATGCCCAAACATACACGAGTGTTTTCTTGATAGCACTATGAAGGAAAACAAAACCTAGGGCTGTGTCAGAGTTTCTTTCCCGGCAGAAGTGATTTTGGTTCCGACCCAGCAGCACCACCATCCACAAAACCATCTTGCGAACACTCATATGCCAACAACTGGGTTAAACACATCTCTGCTTACGAACACAAAGTAATAACAGAGCCAGGAAACAGGTCAGGTCTGTGCTACGAGTCACACTCTGACTCAAGAGTATAAGGTGTGAAGAGTGTATACGATGCCATTATCTTAAGTGAAGATTTGAAAGGATTTATCTCACACACTGTGCATGTTGACAATGTGCATAATTTCTTCTTATGAAAAATTACAGGAAACTTCGCTACTTCAAAGACAAGAAACTATCAGGTCATGATGGGGAAGGAATATACTTTTTAATTTCTTTATGAAAAAAAATTATATGTCTCTCCTTTCTGATAACTGTGTTCATATCCTCTCTTGACTTGGAAAAACAAGAAATGTAAATGGAATATGCAAGTAAAACAGTGACTTAGTAATGGAAAAAAATACGTTGTTCATAAGTCTGATGAACACTGTGAGCTTTAGTTCATTTCACCGAGCTCTAGAATTGAGTTTCAGCTGCAAGGAAGGAAGACAATAGAACTGTTGTGGCCCAGCTCCCCTCCACTACCCCCTCTTTGTACTGCTACTGTACCTCAAACCTCATCTTTGGACCACATGTAAAGCTCACTCTTGTTCATACAGACAGTAACTTGGATGTCACTGTCCATGTATATAAACCATTATATCACGAACCCCTAAGCCTGTGATAGCTGCAGAGTATTCCAATTCACATGTAGACTTGAGGTAAAGCAAAGTGCGTATGCATACACACATGACACACAAACACACAACAGACACACGCACAGCAAGAAGGGGAATCCATGTGGTACATATTAGACACTTAACATTTGTGAAGTAATCCCATTTCCATTTGTATTTGTGTTTGGGTCTTTTTCCCTGAAAGTGCTTTCACAAGCAGTCATCAACTATCTTTTACATTGACAGATACTGTCCCATTTTCTTTTCATCTAAAAAAGCCACTGAATAATATATTCTTCCCATTACATATGAAGAAACAAACACTTAAAGAGACGACAACATGCTCAAACGACACCCCGCCTAGTGCTGGAGGTGAGAAGCGAAGAGGCGCCCAGCAAGGTTCAAAGCCACCACAGCGTTCCTGTGATGATTAAAGCCTCCTGTCTTCCCCTGAGATTGTTCTCTGCCTGACACATGCTGGACAGAACAGTCATCTCACAAAACAGTGAACTTTGCAAGCCCAAGTTCAGAGCCAAAACGAGAACCAAGAGAGATGTATAATAAACATGTTCTCATTTTTCAAAATTCACTTCTCACCTTCTGTTCGTTTTTATCGAGGCTTAGAATAAATTTCCCAACGAGATCCAAGGACACATCATTTACAGGTTGGCCCAGTGATTTTTTTTTTTCTTTTGAGAATTTAGGTTTTATTACAGTTGAGTCGTTTTTCACTTACTAATTAATGTTCTCTTAATTGGAGTGTTTTGTCAATATATGCAGCATGCTCTCACGTCCAGAGTCCATGCATAGAAACATATGAATGAGCACATGGAGCTGTTGCTGTCCCCATCTTATCAACCTATCCCCCAAGTGCTCCTGTCACCTGTGCTCCCATAGCTGTAGGACCCGCGTTACTTTTCTCCCGAGTTCACGTCAAGACTCCAGCGATGCGTGTTTCAAGAACATTCCTGTGCAACAGCTTTTTACTCCATACCTAACAGCTGCAGATTATAAACCTGCAGCTGGGCTGGAGAAATGGCTTAGCCGTTAAGGTGCTTGCCTGCAAAGCCAAAGGACCCAGGTTCGATTCCCCAGGACCCACGAAAGCCAGATGCATGCATCTGGAGTTTGTTTGCAATGGCTGGAGGCCCTGGTGAGACCATTCTCCCTCTCTCTCTCTCTCTCTCTCTCTCTCTCCCCCTGCCTATTTCTGTCACTCTTTCTCTCAAATTAATAAATAAAAAGATTTTTTAAAAATAAATAAAGCCAGGTGTGGTGGTGCACGCCTTTAATCCCAGCACTCGGGAGGCAGATGAAGGAGGATTGCAGTGAGTTTGAGGCCAAGCTGAAACTACATAGTGAATTCCAGGTCAGCCTGGACCAAGGTGAGACCCTACTTGGAAAAAACAACAGAAAAATTAATAATAATAATAATAAAATAAACCTACAGCTATTTATGTTATTTAACTAGTCATTAATCCTGCTTGTCAGAGTTGTATGTACTTTAAATATTATTACTCAGGGGGCTGGAGAGATGACTCACTTGTTAAAGGCACTTGCATGCAAAGTCTGATGGCTTGGGTGCAATTCCCCAGGATCCACATAAAGCCAAGATGTACAAAGTGGCACGTGCATCTAAAGTTCATCTGCAGCAGCCAAAGGCCCAGGCATGCCCTTGCTCTCTCAAATCAATAGCTTTTGAAGTAGGGTTTCACTCTAGCCCAGGGTGACCTGGAATTCACTATGTAGTCTCAGGGTGGCCTTGAACTCACAGCGATCCTCCTACCTCCGCCTCCCGAGTGCTGGGATTGAAGGTGTGTGCCACCATGCCTGGCTCAAATCAATAAAGTAAATATTTTAAAAAATCATGCAGTACTATAAAACAGATTCTCCCATATGTATAACACACAGCTTACGAAAAGACTAAGGTACTAATGTACCCAAATGTAGTATAACTAATGAATGTGTGTTTCTCATAAACTGTTGGGGGAATTCAATACTAAAGTGAAGGCATGGCATGGTGGTGCATGCCTTTAATCCTAGCACTCAGAAGGCAGAGATAGGAGGATTGCCGTGAGTTTAAGGTTACCCTAAGACTACATAGTGATTCCAGGTCAGCCAGGGCTAGAGTGAGACCCTACCTCAAAGAAACAAAATAATAATAATAATAATAATAATGTGAAGAAAAATCAGATTCTATTTGGGACAATATCTAAAATAATGACAATTAAGATCCATTTTATTCCATAGACATGCAAATGTAGCCTAAGGTCCACCACTAGAGTAGCCACATTAGAGCCTCTCAAAATTATTTGTTGAACGAAATAAGTAGACACTGATGGAAGGACAGCATACTATGGATGGCCTCACATTCTTTTTCCTAAAGGAAATTAACCTTACTGAAATAGGTGGGTACCTCAGTCTACATGCTCTTATCCAACTGGGGAATGAGAAAAGAACCCTCTATTCACCTTTGGATTCCTCTTTACCAGTTTAATGTCAGTCACATTTGTCAAGGGATCCCACAGTTACCCTCTGACTTATCACAGCTTAGCATATCAATTGCCTTTGTGGTTTAGTGGATGTCAACCTGGGAAGACCTTGTACCTTGCTGAAGTCACATGGATGAAGCTCTCACTTTTTCTTTAGAGTTCACATGAAGGCTCAAGTGTTCCAGGTTTGGGGAATTTCCACTTGAAAGCCCTACTCCATCATTGAAGTTCTTGTGAAGGTTTGTTATCCAGATAGATGCTCCAATTACCTGGTGCATCCCTGCTCTTTCCCAACAGCGGCAGTGGCTTTAGAGCAACGCTTGGAAGGGCAGGGGTTGATGTGGAGAATGGTCAGTGGAGTTTCAAGTTTGCTGATATTTTGTTTAACTTTCATGTACTCATTTGTTCATTCAACCAAACATTTATTTACAGATTCTACATCTATTTCTTTCCTTTTTAACTTTTTTTAATAATTTGTAAAAAATAGTTTTATTTATTTGTAAACTGAGAGAGATATACGAGAGACAGACAAAGAGAATGGGCACCCCAGGCCCTCTAACTGCTGCAAACGAACTCCAGATACATGTGCCACTTTGTTCATCTGGCTTTACATGGGCACTAGGGAATCAAATCGGGTCTCTAGGCTTTGCAGGCAATTACCTTAACTGTTCAGCCATATCACCAGCCCCTAAAATATATTTTTATTTATTTTTAATGAGAGAGAAAGAGAAAGGATGTGCCAGGGCCTCTAGAATAAGCAGATTAACTCCAGGTGCATGCATAACTTTGTGCATCCAGTTTTATGTGGGTTCTGAGGAATCAAACCTAGGTCATTAGGCCTTGCAGGCAAGTGCCTTAACAACTGAGCCATCTCTCCAGCCCACCATGTCTATTTCTAAGTTTAAATTATTGGTAAAAATATATATATATATGCCCCTTAAATTTCTCAATAGCATAGTGGAACTGATCCTGACTCTTAGTCAAACAACCCAAGGTTAAGCTAGATATCTGTGAATGGTATAGAGTAAAGATAGTGATGGTGGACAACTCCAGACATCATGGATACCACATACGTCTGTGTGGGTGTGACTGTCTAAAGTCCAGAGGGTTCCATGGGGAGCATTATGACATAAATGCAGGGGAAGTGATAGTTACCCCACCTTCATGGTAATGGGCAAAATATCACTTGTCCACAATATTTCCTAGTAAAAGTGACAACTCTCTCAGTAATCCAAATCACATTCATTTATTATTTTTAATTTTATTTATTTGAGACAGGGGGGCAGGGCAAGTAGAGTATGGGCACGCTGGGGTTTCTAGCTATTGCAAATGAACCTGGTGCATCTGGCTTACCTGGGTGCTGAGGAACTGAACCTGGGTCCGTAAGCTTCACAGGCAAGCACCTTAGCTGCTAAGCCATCTTTCTGCTCACATTCACTTATTGTTAAAATTTATTTTCATAGGGCTGGGATTTGAACCTAGGACCTTGTCCTTTGTGGGCAAGTAATCTCCCAGCTCAGAGACTATCTCGTGTGCATATACAGATGGAGTATTTGATCTAACTCCGCAACACATTAATATTTCACAATTAAGTTGTCAAATAAGAACCAGCCAAGTAAAAATGTTTAATGAAAAATAGCTTTTCTTTACCTGATTTTTAATTAAGAAACAGCAAAAGCCCAAAGGAAAGAACTGAATAAAAAAGTGCTATTAAAAAATGGAAAGCTCTAAGAATCCAAGAGGTACATCAATATGAACAAAGTTTATATACCAGGGTGTTCACTGAAATATGCCATCTAATTTAGTAAAGATAGGCATAGCTAAATACACATGAAATCTTATGAAGCCATTGAAAAGAAGGCATACTGCTTTGAATGGGCGAGAACTCCAAAACCTGTATTGAAAGACAACAAAAGACCTGAGACCAATATATGCCATACAACCTTAGTTATGCTCAGATTTGGGTAAGGTGACCCACACAGAGATGGAAAGGCATGAAGTAGGGTCTGGAAGTAGATGTAATATGACAACCTATGGCTGGCCAATGAATCAGTGGGAGATTGCATGTTTTATAGGTTGAAATTTTAATCACTGTTCTTTGGCAGCAAGCACTATTTGTATATTAACCATGTTGGAAAAAATTACAAACAGGTAAAAATGATAGTATACTACTTGCAAAATAGGCTGTATGTAGTTTAGTTCCCAATTGTTACAGTCCATGACGAAATACCAAATTGTTCAAAAGTAAAATTCCTCATGTGACCTTTCTACTTCTGATACTGTGACAAAATTACATAAAACATGGCTCGGGCACTAGAGTCCCACAAAATGACAGAGACAGTGCCCTCCTACCCTTATAGAACACCAGTCCAAGACAATAAATAAGGCATCTATTTAGACAGACTTTCAGATTAACCATCATTTTCATATTGAATAATTCAGCTAACATGAATATCCTGGCTACTGTGGCAGAGGGAAAGATTTCTGTGATTCTAGCCAAGTTCCTTCTCAAAGAGGCATGCCGTACTGTGGCGCATCCCCTGCCTATCAAATATTCATCTTGCTCACCCATCACTCAACTTAGGTCCCCTCAAACAGAATCCATAAAATAAAAATGCTTTACATTCACGTAGGGTTTTAGACCGTCCGGAGCGTTTTCCCATACGAAGTGTCCTCAGAGATGGGTGATTATAATTCAGGAACAGAACAACATCAACTTATCCAACAAACGTTTTCTTCTGCCTCACAAACTTTTCTCCCTGCTCCTTACATACTCCGTTTGACTTTTGTCTCTTAGTTGACATCACCTCTTCTGGGGAACATTCCAGGCTTATCTAGGAAACACCCTAAGCATGTCTCTCTTGGTTCTTGTTTATGGCCTCCAACAGGAAAGTGGCAATCTGCTTTGTAAGGGCCAGCCTGACGTCTGCACCCAGGGCACTGGGCTCAGAAAGCACACCGGATACATTAGGTCTGGTCTATGAGGTAGGGATGATTAAACATCCCTAGAGGTGTTCTGAGTTAGAACACTCAAGAAATTATAGTGAAGGCCTGGCCTGCGCCTATCTCTGTGCTACTAACAGTGTAACGAGAGCTTGTAGCAGTTTCTGGCACAATGTTGGTGCCTCATAAACAGCCTCTCCTTCATGCACTGATCTTTTAAATGAATACTTAGTAAATACCTTTTGCATGCCAGACTTCTGTTGAGTGACAAAATGAACCAAAGTATGGTTGCCATGTACATTTCATTATTAAGATTATTTTTGAATCATCTGCTGTCTGAGGCAACTCTATGGACCAAACTAACAGCTCCCAGCGTCCTGTGGCAGGGGACCAGCGGAAGTGACCCAGCACCTTCTGTCACAGTGTCTCCAGGGTGTCCTCCCTGGCTCCAGCTCTCAGCTCTGTTCACAGGTCTGACCCACACTGAGTTCATGGCAGGCTGAAAGGCCAGGCACCTCTGCCAAGCTGAGGTCACAGTTACTGAGACAGAAGAATACTATCCTAGAATTACATGGGTCTTCACCCCTAATTTTATATTGTGAGCAATTCCGGCCTATTCCTTAAAATATTGTTTTGGCTTTGTAAATAGTTGGTTGGCACATTTCTTACTTCTAAGAGATAAGATAAAATGGAACAATATGGGGCTGGAGAGATGGCTTAGTGGTTAAGGCGCTTGCCTGAAGAGCCAAAGGACCAAGATTCGATTCTCAGGACCCACGTAAGCCACATGCACAAGTGGATGCATGCATCTGGAGTATGTTTGCAGTGGATGGAGGCCCTGGCACATGCATTCTCTCTTCCCTCTCCCCCTCTCTCTCTAATAACTAAATAAAAATAAAATATTTTTTGAAAAATGGAACAGTGTGCCATCTTCTGTATAGGGAAGAGATAGGACTTCCTACGGGTCTACTCACTGGAAAGCAGATCTTATAGCTAACAGTCTGGCCTTTGGTCTCTTTAGAAGAAAATCCAGGGCTGGAGGGATGGCTTAGCAGTTAAGGTGCTAGCCTGCAAAGCCAAAGAACCCAGGTTCAATTCCCCAGGACCCATGTAAGCCAGATGCACATGGTGGCACATGCTTTCGGAGTTCATTTGCAGTGGCTGAAGGCCCTGGTGCACCCATTCTCTCTCTATCTCCCTTTCTGTCTCTCTCAAATAAATAAAATAAATAAATAGTTTGAAAAAAAGAAAAACCAAGTATCCACTTTGTCATGTTCAGCAAAGCCTTCTCTTGTCCACTTCAGTCTGGATTTCCACCCTCCCTCACTCTAGTCTCTTCGCTATTTACCCCACATAAGCTCTGTCAGCAAAGTGTGGCAGCGCATGTCTGCTATCACAGTGCTGGAGAAACAGAGACAGGGGGATCCCTGGAGCTTGCTGACCCACTAGTAGTCTAACTAAATTGGTGAGCTCTGATTTCAATAAGAGACCCTGCCTCAGAAACTAAGGTGCAGAATAATTGAAGACAACGCCAGATATTGACCTCTGGTCTCCACAGACACGTGCACAGTCACTCCCCCAACATAAAAACATACGTCCACATATGCATGCATAACACACACACACACACACACACACACACACAAAGGAAAAAGGGTTCTAGTAATGCTCATTATTTAGCTATGCAAGGCTTTCTTCCCAGCGGCTGTGGTTGGTGGTTGCAAGGAGCGATCCAATCACCTCTTTCCTTGGGCTCCACACACTCAGTTGTGCTATTTGAAGTTAATTATCAATACATAGCCAATGGATTGGAAATTACAGAGGGGTTTTAATTACTTACAATGCCATGGGAAAAAAAAATCCAAACTTCTTTCACACTGAGTTGAAATTAGGCCCTTTTTCCTACTGGGGGAAACATCTCCAGGTGTGAGCAATTAAAAAAAAAAATTAAACATTAATTAACAACTCAAGTGACTGCTTGTGTTAGTAAGTTGCTTGTTAACCTCACAGGTAAATATTGTGTCCCCCCACCTAATGTTTGAAAATCATGTCCCTTGAGAATAGTAAGTAGTAGGAATGTTTTTCTTAAGATTCAATAATTTTATGACCCCTTATATATATCATGCTTGGAACCTAGCTAAGGGCTGGAGAGATGGCCTAGTGGTTAAAGCTTAAGGACCCAGGTTCAATTACCTAGTACCCACATGATGCAGATGCACAAGGTGGGGCATGCATCTGGAGTTTGTTTACACTGGCTGGAGGCCCTGGCATGCCCATTCTCTCTCTCTATCTGCCTCTTCCATTCTCTCTCAAATAAGTAAAATATCTTTTTTATAAAAACCCATCTAAGCATGGTGGTGCACACCTTTAATCTCAGCTCTCAGAAGATTGAGGTAGGAGGATTGCAATGACTTGAAGGTCACCCTGGAGCTACAGAGTGAATTCTAGGTCAGCTAGGGCTAGGATGAGACCTCTCCTCAAAAAACCAAAATAGTCTAGATATGATAAAGCTATTGTGAGAAGGTCTGACGTACTTGAAATACTGCTTTGTTACCTTATGAAATATGTGAAACATGTAGAAGCTGCCTCTCACTGCTGGGACAAAACACCTAACCAGTAGCGGCTTATGGGAAGAAAGGATTTATTTTAGGACAGTTCCGAGGGAAAGCTTCATCATGGTAGAGGAAGCTGGCTCACTTCATCACACATCCACAGCCAAGACAACAGCAAGATGAGTTGAATCTGAACACCCAGTAGAGCTGGACTAACCAACCCCAAGGTCCACCCCAGTAACACACTTCCTCCAGCAAGGTTCCACCTCCCAAAAGCTCCACCAGTTGGGGACTCAGTAGGGAGTTTAATCACAAACACCTGAGGCTATGGAGACATTTGTATCCAAAGCACAAAAGAATGAGAGATAAGAAAAAGGGTTCTAGTTCCTTCATGTCTGATTCATTATCTTGAGACAACAAAAAGTTCCCAAATCATCCACTATGCAACTTAAGTTCACATACAATATATATGCATTACTCTCATTTTTGTTCTCATTCATTGTTTTTCTCTCCCGTGTGATGTCTTCTAAAAACATGCTGACACTGTCTTATCTTCGCCATTTCTCACAATCTTCAAGTCTTCCCAATTTGTCTTATGGTTTTTTTTTTTTTTGTTTTGTTTTTGTTTTGTTTTGTTTTGTTTTTTCAAGGTAGGGTCTCACTTTAGCTCAGGCTGACCTGGAATTCTCTATGTAGTCTCAGGGTGGCCTCAAACTCATGGTGATCCTCCTACCTCTGCCTCCTGAGTGCTGGGATTAAAGGTGTGTGCCACCATGCCCAGCTGTCTTATGTTTTTATTCTTCTAACCTGTTGTCTCAAAAGATATCAAAATTTGGCCTGGAGAGATGACTCAGAAGTTAATACACTTGCTTGCAAAGCCTAACAACCTGGGCTGGATTCCCAAGTAGAGGCCCTGACCCACCCATTCTCCGTTCATTCATTCATTCTCTCTCTCTCTCACATACACACACTCTAATTGTAAATAAAATAAATAGTTTAAAAAGATATCAAAATCATCATATTCGTAATTTTTGGACATGTATTCTGAGACCTAACCCACTGAAAAACTCTTTGTTGGAATCTCATCAGCTTTCATATAACCTCCAGGTTCTCATAAGAATCCAAATCCTACAATTTCCCAAGTTCCCCAAAATGCAAAACACAGAAAGCATTCTCCAAGAAAAGAGAATAGATTGATACGCAGGTCATGTTCAGTCTTCTCAACACAGTTCCATAGTATCTTTATTTCCTCTGCTTCCGCTTTCTGGGTGGGGGCAGAATATTCCTGCACACCTCTGATAATAATCCCAACTTGGACAAAGGCATATCAAGAGATAAGACCTCACAGGAACTTGTAATTGGACATACATCTCTGCCTTTTCTCATGTGTGTTGCAGTTACCTTCTCATTGCTGGGATAAAACACCTGACCAAGAGCAACTGATGGAAGGGAAGGTTTATTTGGCTTGAAGTCTCAAGGGGAAGCCTCATCAGGGCAGGGGACAGCAGGGCATGAGCAGAGGCTGGACATCCCCTCTGATGTGTTGACCTCTGGCAAAGGGGGAATTGGCTATAATACCCCTAAGCCTGCACCCAACAACACACCTCCTTTAACAAGGATCCACCTCCCAGGTTGTACCATCTGAGGAAGAAGCATTCAAAATGCCTAAGTTTATGGTAGATATCTGGTTCACCACACCACAATGCCAAGCAAGTGTCTTAGTTTCTCTCAGATCTTAGAGAATGAGACACACATGACTTGATCCGCAGGGTGGAGACTGGACAAGCCAAGCTGCCGTACAGGCATAAGAGTCAGAATAAATCATTACTTTAAGACACTATGTTCTGGAAATAGACAATGATATCGGAAAACAGTTAACATGGAAATAGACACCCAAATAACAAACTCTGGTAGCTTCTACCAATAAGTCATAGTAAGTTCTCAGTCTTACCCCTAGACAGGAGCATATTGAATTTAATCATTAATTCCTCCATTAAATGAATGGCTGGACTTCAGAAATCATTCCTAATCTAAGGTATTTAATACAGCACCTGGCCCAAGTTAAGGGACAGGAAAAACACTATGTTGGATAAGATACTATTTCTGCTTTTGCCATTCTTATTTAGCATGGGGAGGTCAGGGGTGGGTGTGGAATCCATTTGCTCTGAGAAGTTGCCATACTTATTGTTAGAAATGACCAACACTTGTTCTTTTGGTATCTACTGACATCATTGTCATTTCCCATATTCAATTATCCTCTTTTAACTTGGCAAATGCCACTTTCACAGAAGACCACCTCTTGGAAAAATATGAATATTCTCACATGTCATCCATTCGATGAAATGGATTATATACTAAGGCCACTAGACTACTTCTCATTACACTTGACACTACACACACACGCATACACACATACACACTGACAATAATAAAAGACATGAGAAATAAAAATAAAATGAATTGTGGATCAGTATGAAAAACTTCACCAACATTTTATTTGGGTGGTCTCCAAGATTGGTAGGCTAACTTTCATCTCTCCTGAAATGTTATTATTTGGAATGTCACCAATCAGTAACAAAATCTTAAGACCTGAAACAGCTGAAGATATATATATTTTTTATATCCAGACACTTAAAATATAATTTTATTTTATTTATTTATTGGCAAGCAGAGAGAGAGAGACAGAGAGAGATAGAAGAGAGACAAAAAGAGAGAATGGGCATACCAGTGCCTTCAGCCACTACAGACAAACTCCAGACGCATATAACACTTTGTGCATCTGGATTTATGTGAGTACTGGGGAACTGAACTTGAGTCATTAGGCTATGTAGGGAAGTACCTTAACCACTAAGCCATCTCTCCAACCCCTCAAGGCAGTTTTATAACTGGAGTTGATGGGTCAGTTTATGAAGCAGGAACCCGCCTACGGAGAAAATCAACATAATTATACATGACTCAATGTTAAGTGGGGAGCATCTTCAACATGCTAGGTACAGTTTATAACAAATAAGTACAAGATAGAATTCTTCAGCCAAAACTCAGACTAAAACACCTATGGAAGGAGTAGCATATGGGGGGGGGGAAGCTTGAAAAAAATGTAGAAGACTTTGAATTTGTCACTTAAGGAGTTCTCATCCCTACCATCTGTGGTAGTAGTTGGACCGTGAATGTAGGTCCCCCATAGCTTCAGGTATTTAGCCTTCCTGCATAAGCCTCCAGTAGCCTGCTGGAGAGGGTGTGTCACTGGGGGGGGGGGGGCAGATCCGAATTCCATCCCAAAGGGGTGTGCAGAGCAGTTTGAGCTCTAGGTTCCTGCTTGTTTTTTTGGCACTTGCTGGCTGTTTGGTTTTTCCTCTGTTTGGGTGTATGGAAGCAAGCAGCTTCTTCTGTTGTAGATGGAACTTCCCCTGAATCTGTGAGCATCCAATAAATGCATTCCTCCACTAAACTGTGTCTGTTTGGAAGTTTGGCCCAGCAATGTGGAGCTGACTACAAAGGTATGTGAAAAAAAAAAAAAAAAAAAAAAAACAGAACTGTTATTTAAATTTGTGTTACTCAAGTAGTTTGTCTACAGTGACATTTCTCAAAGCATAATTCAAATGATTTTGAGAAATCACTAGGTGTGGTGGTTTGAATCAGGTGTTCCCCCCAAAAATTCATGGGTTCTGAATGCTTGGTTCCCAGTTGATGGTAGTTGGGGAGGCAGAGCCTTGCTGGACAAGGTGTGCTGGCAGGAAAAACTAAGGGGTGTTATAGCCAGCCCCCCACCTTGTTCTTGTAAGACTCTTGCTTAGCTCACTTCTCCTGCTGCTAGTGTTGACCTGCTGTGGCAGAGGCGATGTCCAGCCTCTGCTCAGGCCATGTTTCCCCTGCCATCATGAAGCCTCCCCTCAAGACTGTAAGACAAAATAGACCCTTTGCTCCCATCTGCTGCTTTGTCCTGACAACAAGAAGGTAACAGCAACACTAGGTTATAGAAGATTAAGCAGGTTTATTCTCCATGGCTTCTCAGAGCCTAGTTTCCAAACAAAGCTCACTGTGAAACCCAGAGCTGGTGGATGCAGGCCAGAGCCATCCCCTAAGTAAGCTGACTATACATCGGCCAGTAAGTGCGGTATTCTGTATAACACATATTACACAACACACAGAAATGCTTAGGGAACGGGCCCCTTGGGTCTTAGTCTTTAGGCCTTGAATTCTCATGAAGCCCAGGGTTTGCCCTCCTCGGAGCGCTTATGTCATAGGCTAGAATTTGTCTTACCAAGATAACGTGTATTTTGATTGTCATTTGCAAGCAAAATAACTGGGAAAAAAATAGGCAAACAAGTATAGTGAATGGGTACTGGTGATCTGTTTACGTCTGCAATGGTCATTAAAGTTGAAACAAAAATGCCGGGTAAAAATGACTGGCAGCTGTCAAAGAAACCCCCCAATCCCTGAGCAGAAATAATTTCACACGCCAAGATGCAATCATCTCACATAAGGAAAAAGCCATTAAGAAATACAATTACTACAGGAAACGGAGACCTTTCGCAGGAGAACAGACAGTGTGGGTTTCATTAAGAGTTCTTCTCTTTTTCATGTTCACCTTCTTCTCCTTTAAAATGAAAGTGACTTCATTTTCAAGTGACCTTTTAAAAAGTCCAAACATCAAGCACCATAAATATTCAAAATATTCGGAATAAAGTCCAGTACTATAATGTTAAGTCAGTCAGATGTGCCTGGAACTCAGAAAAGCCTATTTCTCTTGCTTTTAAAAGCCAAGTTAGAAAATGATTCATTTTTTTCTTCAAAGACTCTTATTATATGTTCCTTGTTGAAGAAGGCTTGAGCGTCTCCCCACACACATCACACCACGGGATAATAATGAAGCCTCGTAAGCCTCCAGAAGATTTTGTTCCTTTCTCTGCCTCCCTCTCTCCCCTTCTCCTTTTCTTTCCTTTCCTTACTCATCTCGTTTGTGAAGGGGGAGGAAGGGGTCCAGGTGCCAACTGTAATCACAAGAAACGGACTGGGGACAACTATTTCCTCATGTCACATTACCGAAAGTTCATGATGGCACTTTTCAAATGGTCGCACAGCTGGTGAAGACTCCTAGTGAAATATTTATTTTCAAACTTAATTTTAAAGAGAAAAAGAGAAAGGAAAAAGTTAAAACTCTTAAAACAATCCTGATCAAGAGAAAAACAATAATCAAACATAGGCTGGAGGCATAGCCTAGTGATTAAGGAGCTTGCCTGCAAAGCCAATGTTGCAGTCAGGTTCGCATTACTGGTAGAAATCACCCAACCAAGAGCAGCTTGTGGGAAAAAAAAAGAGATTTATTTTGGCTTACAGGCTTGAGAGGGAATCTCCACATGGCAGGGAAAACAATGGCATGAGCAGAGGGTGGACATCACCCCCTGGCCAACATAAAATGGACAATAGCAAACACTGGCAAGGGGGAAACTGGCTATAACACCCAGAAGCCTGCCTCCAAGAACACACTCCCTCCAGGAAGCATTAATTCCCAAATCTATCAACTGTGAACCTAGCATTTATGGGGGACACCTGAATTAAACCACCACAGCCAAAGAACCCAGGTTCGATTCCCCAGGACCCACATAAGCCAGATGCACAAGGTGGTGCCTGGGTGTGGAGTTTGTTTGCTAGAGGCCGTGGCAGGCCCACTCTCTCTGTCTCTGTCCCTCTCAAATAAATAAACAAAAATAAAAAAAACATTATGCCTTATTGTAAAAATAAGGACATAATGTGTCATTGAAATCTAAGAGGGAATTTAATCTTCTCTTGCTTATGCACTAATAACTGAGGATAATTTAAGGCAAAGTTATGAAATGCTGTTTTTTTGTCATGAATAACTGGCTAGATAAAGAAAATAAGACTTGGTAGACACAGAAATATACTTCCCCCATGAAAAAGATAATGCTTTCAAAACAGAACATTGCTGGGCTGGAGGGATGGCTTAGTGGTTAATGCGTTTGCCTACAAAGCCAAAGGACCCTGGTTCGATTCCCCAGGACCCATGTTAGCCAGATGTATGAGGGGGTGCACACATCTGGAGTTTGTTTGCAGTGGCTCAAGTCCCTGGTGTGCCCATTTTCTCTCTCTTCCCTCTTTCTCCGTTAAATAAAATACAAAAGAACACTGCTGAAACATGACAATTAAAAAAATCAGTCAAGGACCTCAAAAACTCAGTTCTGGCAGGAGAACACACACTAAGCAGGACTTTTGTCGGGACTGAGAGGGTCGCGATGGATCAGAGACTTAACATATAGTCTAGATGCCATGGAAATAGACATGGATGAGGTAAATTAACAGACACTCATTCTGCCTCAGTCCACAGAGGCTGAAAATGAACGACACCTCAGTATTAGTGAACAGACGTTAACAGCTAGGTCTCCTTTCCACACTCCGCTCTCCAGTGGAAGAAAGCAGGGTTCCTTGGAGAAATGCCTGCCGGGAAGGGAAGGGAAGGAAGAGGAAACACAACAGGAGTTGGAGTAACATGGCTCCAGATACCAACGAACAGCTGGAAAAAACGCAAGGGGATGGCAAAATGACACAGGTTCGCCTGGAAAAGTCTGAGCAGTGAAATTAAAACAACAACAGATTTTAAGTCATAGAATACAAACAAATCTGACTGTGTGTTAATATAAATGAAAGTGAAGCGGGAGAAAGAATACAAAGGTATATGTCATGAACGTGAACTCGACACCTGGGGCTATAGTTAATAACACTGTACTCCTTTAAAAAGATTTCTCTTAAGTAAGCAGACTTAAGCTGCTCTTGTCATAAAAATGGGTAAATAAATGCACTTGATATTAGAAATGTTAACTTGCACTGTAGTAACAGTTAAATTACTGGCATACTTTCTGTAACACCATATTGTGAATCTTAAATATATACAATAAAATTTATCTTAAAAAAAAAGTAAGGAGAAAGCAGGTTTTTCATTATACTAGAATATCTTATAGTAAATAAGCAAAGATGAAACTAGAAAGTTACCACTGAACCATTTCTGCAAAGGGAATCACTTCAGGTAAGAACCCTCAGAGCATGTTTTAAAAAGAGTATAAAATTGTGATGGAGAGATGGCTCAGCAGTTAAAGGCACTTGCTTGCAAAGCCTGACAGCCTCGGTTCAGTTTCCTAGTACTCATGTAATGCCAAATGCACAAAGTGGCACATGTGTCTGGAGTTCATTTGTACTGGCAAGTGGTCCTGATACACCCACTCATTCATTCATTCTCTCTCTGTCCCCGCCTCGCTTGCTAATAAATAAAAAAATTTTTTTAAGGGAGTAAAAAGCCAGGCATGGTGGTGCACGCCTTTAATCCCAACACTTGGAAAGCAGAAGTAGGAGGATCACTGTGAGTTTGAGGCCACCCTGAGGCTACATAGTGAATTTCAGGTCAGCCTGGGCTAGTGAAACTCTACCTTGAAAAACTAAAATAATCATAATGATAATAATAATAACAATAAATAAAAATAAATAAATAAAAGGGGTTAAAATTAAATAAGAACCAAGATATTTCAATTTTCTTAAAGTATTTATCTAAAAGAATGAAAAATATGGAGGGTGATGGCTCAGCAGCTAAATGCATTTGCTTGCAAAGCTTGCTGACCTAGGTTTGATTCCCCAGTATCCAAGTAAAGCCAGATGAACAGAAAGGTGCATGAGTCTGGAGTACATTCACTATGTCTAGAGGCTCTGGAGCACCCATTCTCTCTCATTGCCTCCATCTTTCTCTTTCTCTATGCTTGCTTGCAAATAAATAACTAACTAAATAAATTTAAATTTACTTTTATTAGTTATGGACATAGTATGGAAACAACACATGTTGGTACCATCCTTTCCCTCATCCCTGCCCCTTTACTGAAGGGTCCCTCCACTTTGGGGACACATGTTATCCCCATGGGGGATGCAGGTTGTGCCTTGTGGGAGCAGCAGTTATTGGGGAGAGGCAACACCTCTGGGCTTGATGCCCCAACTTGTGGCTCTAACAATCTTTCTGCTCCCTCTTCGACAAAATTCCCTGAGCCATGATAGGTATGTTTTAAGTCTACTTCAATGATGAAAAATATTTTTAAAAAATGATAAATAGTTATTTTGCAGTGGAAAATCCGGTAGACACATTAACCAAGTGATCAGACTTAAGAGGCTCACAAGAACCGCACAAATGGAAATCGGGCGTGAAACCAGCTGCAGGCGCTTGCTTCTCATTCTTGTCCGAAATGAAGAATTTCATGTAAGTCATGAAGAAACCTCTCAGAACATTCACCCAAATATCCTGAGAAACCACAAGTTCATACTTTTCAAACTTTTACTCATATAATACATGCTCTGAGGAGTTGTTGGAGAATAACAAACACGAGGAAACAGGGCAGTTTCATAGAATGTGTGTTTCTGACATAGTTTATGTCCACATTTAAAAAAAAATCATAAGCAGAACTTTGATAAGGTTTGCAGATCAGAAATAATTTGTGGCAATGCTCATTATCTGGGCGTTAATAATTATAGTGATGGTGCATATCTTTAATCCCAGCACCCAGGAGGCAGAGGTAAGAGGACTGCTGTGAGTTCAAGGCCACCCTGAGACTGAGACTACACATTGAATTCCAGGTCAGCCTGGACTAGAGTGAGATCCTGCTTCAAAAAGATATACATACATACATATATATATATATATGTATATATATATATATATACATATATTTGTGTGTGTGTGTGTGAAAAATTCTTTCTTTTTAGATATAATACACTATTTCAGCAAAAGAAGCATTGGACCTGTAACATTAAAGGAATAAAGTACATTTGTTTGCACATATAGTAGAGCTAGAGTATAATGTGATAAAAAGGATGCAATATAGGATGAAAAATAGGATGGGAGAATATAAAAAAAGATTATTTTTTAATATTTTATTTTTATTTATTTATTTGACAGAGAAAGATGGAGGGAGGGAGGGAGAGAGAGAGGGAGAGAGAAAGAGAATGGGTGCACCAGGGCCTCCAGCCACTGCAAACAAACTGGAGACATGTACACCCCCTTGTGCATCTGGCTAGCATGGGTCCTGGGGAATCAAACTTGGGTCCTTTGGCTTTGCAGGCAAACGCCTTAACTGCTGAGCCATCCCTCCAGCCCATAAAAAAGATTCTTTATAGCATGTTCCCAACTGTTAAAAATATTTCATATTTATTTATTTATTTGAGAGACAGAGAGAGAGAATGGGCAAACCAGGGCCTCCAGCCACTGCAAACGAACTCCAGACGCATGCGTCATCATGTCAGTATGGCTTACATGGGTTCTGGGGAAAAGAAACTGGGTCCTTAGACTTTGGAGGCAAATGCCTTAACGGGCAAGTCATCTGTCCAGCCCATGTTCCCAACTTTAATATATTTGTATTTATTTAAGAGGGACTGACAGTATGGATGTGCCAGGGTCTCCTGACACTTCAAACATCGGATGCATGTGCCAGTTTGTGCATCTGTTTTGACATGGGTACTAGGTTATTGGACCCATGCCTTCAAGCTCCAATTCCCCTTCCACTTTAAAAAACATTAATGTTAAAAAAATTAATGTTAGTTCAGAATGTAAAGAAGCAAGATTACAACCAGAATTCAGATCTCTGCTGCACTTTTGACAAGTGTCTTTGAACAGGTCCCATGGCTTCACGGAGGCTCAGGGCCTTCTTCAGAAAGTGGAGACAGGCAGCAGTCCTGGAATGTGAGGACAATCCACGCAGCAGCAAGCCAGCATCCCAGGACCTGCCTTCGGATGCACCACCGCTAGAGGGCGCTCCCGTCTGCAGGCGACTGGAGTGCAAGTGAGGTCACACGCACGGGCAGGGCCACGGGCTCCTCCTCACACCTGCTCTTAACTGAAGTCTATTATTACTTTTTAAAATGTTTCTACACAATTGAACACTGCATTCTTTTTTTCCAGAGTTGTGTGTGGGGGGGATGACAGCAACAGTGGGTGTGGGGGCTTGTTTAGAAGTTAATTTTTAACTTTGAAAGCAGTATCAAGAAAGTTAAAAATAGATTACTTTTTGCCTTTTGCGGAGCCTCGCTGTGCTCCTTGCCCTGCCAGCCAGCTGTCTCCCCTTCCCCGTCCCCAAACTTCCTTTCCTTCCCTGCGTTTTCCTTCCAGGCAGTCATGGGCACCCCTCCTGAGAACTCCACCTTCTCCTTAGTCTTTGTTTTTTTGTTGTTGTTGTTGTTGTTGTTGTTGCTGTTGTTTTGTTTTATTTTGGTTTGGTTTCCAAGGTAGAGTCTCGCTGTAGTCCAGGCTGACCTGGAATTCACTCTATAGTCTCATAGTGGCTTTGAACTCACAGCAATCCTCCTACCTCTGCCTCCCGAGTGCTAGGATTAAAGGTGTGCACCACCACGCCCAGCTATTCTTACTCATTTTTTGGAGGGGGTACTTTGTTTTGAAAAAAAAAAAAAAATCCCAGATAAGCAAAGGAGAAGGTGGGAAGGAGATGAGTTACGTCTCCAACTGCCAAGTCCCCAGCAGTTCATACAAATGACGCATTGTGCTATTACGTCACCGCCGAAGCCCTCAGCACCGTCTCTAGCAAAAGCGCGGCAGCTGCTGGCATTCACGTGGTCAAGTGCTACTGAGTCTCAGTTCCTCCGTTAGTTACTGTCCTCTGTGATACCTGAACACTGATCTACTCACAAGACATAGCGTTTGCAGAAAAAAAAAACAAACAAAATCACAAGGGTAGAGCAAAGCATCTTTTCTTACCAGCCAAACAAAAATAGAGACCAACAAGCAGGTACCACTGAGCCAGGTGCACATCTGAGTGTGCAACGAGATAAGCTCGAGAAGGATGAACGCAGTCTGAGCAAAACTAGATGTGAGAATCTCAAATTCAAAATTCCCCGGATATCTGAACATCTGAAATTGTTCAGGCTACAATATACCACTGAAAAAGTTCAAGATTTTCAGAGTTTGGATTTGGGGGTTAGGAATGTACAACCAGTCTTGTACACATAAATATCATAAAATGTAGAAACTAAGTCTGATATAGTACCGGCCTCAAGAATTTGAGATAACCTGTATTTTACACATCCCGGTATTAATATTTATAAATAGAATTAGTAATGGGAAGAGACAATAAGTTTGTAAAATAAGCAAATGAATGATACCTTTGTAAATTAAAAAATAAGGAGAAATTCGGGTGCAGTCTTATAAACATTGGAAGACGTTGATACTTTTCATCGAAGCTCTCTCCAGCAACCCTCTATTCGTTCATTCTAGACACCCAGAAGCACTCATCGTGTGCTGAGCACCAGACCACATATGAGCAACTCATGGAGTTTAGGATCCAGGTGAGGTAACAGGCATTCACCAACTAGATATACAAGTAAAACTGAAATTACCATGGAGGCAAATGACATATATGAAGAAGAAATGACACCACTTATCTCTTTATTAAAATGGTTATCAAATGCTGTGTCCGTTATTGCTGGAGCATGAAACGCAGAGGTGAGCAGACATATGACAGTGGAGAAAGGGTAGGAGTAAACATGCTGAGGCCATTAGACTCGGCACATAGGTGTGTTGTACCTGGTATATCATGCGTGTACAATTTCCTTGAAGTCACTATGAATATGTGATCACAACGGCTGTCTTAAAGAGACTGAAATAGAAATTCAATGATGCAAGCCACTTAGATGTCCTTCCCGGCTGGCTGTTTGCATTCATCTTGCCTATTTCACACTCTCGGAATTGGACACGGACCAGATATTATGGCCTGACTGTTTCTTGAGGCTTCTCCAGCTCACATTCTCTCTAAAGAGAAGCCAAGGGCAGGAACAATGACTTCTTTTCTTATGTTTTAAAAAGCACTATTTTTTTTTTTTGAGTTGCCTGCCCATCAATTTCCTTAGAATTATCTTGCTGTTTTCAAAGGAATGGGCTTCCTATGACCAAGTTTTCATGAGACAACAGCAAGCTTTGACACCTGATCCCAAATGGGCCAGAAACTCTTCCTCAGATAGTTGTAATAGGAAGAAATGAATCAGTCTGGATTTTATATTGTGTTAATGGTAGAAACGGGCTTCCACGCATCTTGTTTCAAGAGTAAGCAGAGGCAGAAAACACCCCCAGAGAGGAGAGGATGGTGCCAGGAGCAGATCCTTCTGTCTCATTTTTGGTGAGGTTTGAGACCTTCCAAAGGGATGGCTACCACATTTCCCCAGTCCCGCAAGGCACTATTGCATCCCAGTATTAACTGTGGGCTAACTCCACAATGCATGACCCATATACCTCAACAAGGAGGGGCCAAGGGGAGGGGGTAGGTCACGGATGAGCCTAATAATGGTACCAAACTGACTGTATTTGCTGAATACAAAACTAACTAATAAAGAAAAAAAAAATAAAAGAAAATGGAAAACCAGTCTGAGTAGCAAAAGCAAGTTCTCAACAACCTTGGAATGAGCCTCGCTCCATCTGATGAGAAGAAAGCTTATCCAATCTCCTGGTCATTTTGTGTTTCTGTAGCAAAATGCTTTGTAGAAGATAATTTACAAAGAACAGAAAGTTGTTTCCCGTAAGTCTAGAGTTTGGATAACTCAAGACACCGTGCTGGTACTTCATGCTGGGTGAAAGTTCACTTGTGCACCCTAGAGCATGGATAAGGCAGAAAGGACAAAGCAAGGACATGTCTAGTTTCCTCCAGCTCCTCCCTTCATACTTAACATTCTAGTGATAATTTTAATATGTGAACATACTGTAACTTGATCATAATCCCCTCCCGTTGCCTTCTTTTATCCCTCTTACCTACCACCAATCCAGTCAATCCCCTCCTCTTTCCTAGTAGTCCTTCTATTTTGATATATCATTCTTTTTTTCCCCCTTTTGGTTTTTCTAGGTAAGGTCTTACTCTAGCCCAAGCTGACCTGGAATTCACTATGTAGTTTCAGGCTGGCCTTGAACTCAGAGCGATCCTCCTACCTCTGCCTCCCAAATGCTGGGATCAAAGGCATGAGCCACTATGCGTGGCACTCTTATTTTTTTAATATTTATTTATTAATTGATTGTTATGTTTTTTTTTTTTTTTTCCTTTAAATAGGGTCTTTCTCTAGCCCAAGCTGACCTGGAATTCACTATGTAGTGTCAGGATGGCTTCAAAGTCATGGTCATACTCCTCCCTCTCTTCCTCCACACTAATTGTTACATTTTTGAAGGTGTTTTTGGAAGATTGCTGTAGTCACCCTCTCACTGCTGCAGGGGGGGGTGGGTAGGGGGCATGAGCCCAGCAGCTGGTGGGAGAAAGGAGTTGAAGTCAATTTACAGTCTGGAGGGGAAGCTCCATCAGGAGTGAAGAGCCTGCTGTGAGCACTCCGGCCGAACATCTGGGCAGAGGCACTAGCAGTGGGCTGGCAAGGGGGCTTATCAACCCCAAGGTCCGCCCCCCAGTGACACACCTCCCCCAGCTCTGCCTCCCACAAGCTGGGGATTTAGCATAAATGTTAATCACGAGTGCATGAAGCTGTGGGGGACACTTGACATCCAAACTACCACAGGAGATTTTGGTTACACCCTTGCTTAAAAGACCTTTGACAGGGGCGGGGGAGATGTCTCAGCAGTTAAGGTTGGTGCCTTCAGAGCCCAATGACCCAAGTTTGATTCCCCAGTGCCCATGTAAAACCAGATGCACAAAGTGGTGCATGTGTCTGGAGTTCCTTTGCAGTGGCTAGAGGTCCTGGTGTGCCCATTCTCATTCATTCTGTCTTGCTTTGCAACTAATACATAAAAATATTTAAAAGAAAACCTTTGATAAATGTCCATCTCATATAAGTCACTGGTGATTGCGTTGTGTGTAGTAGCTACCAAAAGGCAGCTCGCTTGGATAGCAGGTTGGAGGAGCCGTGGTCATGAGATACCAAAACTATGCATGATGAACACCCAAGCTCACGCAGTTCTCTACGCAGGGGAGCCTCCAAGAATATGCTCCATGCTAGACACATGGAGCAGCCCAGTCTCCAACCTTCCCCACTAATCATCCCAGGACTAACCAGTGATCTCTGTGTATTCAGCAGCCATCAGAATGCACAATCAGGTCAAGGGCATTCCGGTGAACTTTTGGCAACAACTCCAGAACACCATAAACCCTCCCCTTACTCCTCAACTGGCTATACTGGGTATTAACTCTGGTCCTCCTAGGACAGCATCCTCCTTCTGCTCTACATCCTCAGTTCCAAATTATTACTATCTTATCAACAAATTGCCGACTGCTCTGGTGATCTAGCTCAATGGTAGAGCTCTACCCTAGCAAACGCAAAACACTGTATTTGATGCCCATTCCTACACAAACAAGCAGTGAAGTTTACTACTTCAGATCACTCCATCCTCAGAGCACCTTTATACCTACAGATCAGAAGCAGGTCTCATTGCTTAAGTTGGGGCTATAGCTTCCATGGATGCCCCAAAGTCTCTGTGTTGAAAACTTAATCTTCTAGACAATGGTGTTGAAAAGAAGGACCTTTTAGAGAGATCTGTGGTCCCTGCCCTCGTGCATGGGTCAAGGCCAGTTTCCTTCTTAATTAATTAATTGATTTAATTTGCAAGCAGAGAGAGAGGGAGAGAATGGTCAATATAAATTCCCCATTCTGTAGCATAGCTCTGAGCCCCATAATGATGCTTTAGTCAGATACGGTACATGACAGAAGTCCTCTACGATGTTATCATCTAGCCATGTTGTAGGAATCGTAGTTTCTGTGATGTTCTCACAATAGTGTAGACACCTAACAGTACATTTCTTATGACACATGACAGTATTCTTGTCTGCCTGGTCATTCCCAGGTTTTTTTTTTAAGTATGTGCACAGGAAACATGTTTCAGCTGGGTTATTTGCGTTGACAAAGATGTCTCCCTGAATAACTCTATTGCAGAGCCACACCTCTTCCAAGGGAAGAGCTTGCTACCTCTGTCTCGGTGGGCTGATGCTGAGGGGCTAACGATATCCGGGCTGTCAGTCTGATTGTGGAGTTGGTCAGTCATTATGGACGAGAAGACAATGTTGAAAGTAAAATCACTCTCAGCATGTCTCACCTGTTCCATCTTGCTTTCCCCACTGGCCTCCTGGTCGACCTCGCAGATTCTGACCCTCAGGCTACGATACATAATCTTTTCATACAAATCTGGAGGCAACTGGACTCTAACAGACAATGCTTTCTCTTCTGATCTATATTTCATCCATAGGTCACGTGACCTTATTGGTAGCAGATATGTTCTGAGACATGCATGAGAGCAGCTCATCATCAAACACATATATTTGACATCACGTTGTCTCTCCCCTGTCTAAGGTCCCAGCATGTCACTCTACTTTGGTAGATAGCAATGACAGAGTTGTCACTGTATGTCATTGGTCCTTCAAGAAGCACCTCTCCTTCCAATTATTCATGGGTGCCAAAAGAGAGAGAGCACTGGAGAGGTGTGGTACACTGTGGCACTTCAAAGGTGACTCCTCTCCTTTCCATCAGTCATGGAAAGAAAATTCTCCTAGCTGACTTGATAATCCTATTTTTTTTTCCTTTGAAGAAAAGAAACTGTCTTGCTAGCAAACGAGCCATTGAATTAGCACTGTCATTACCAACTTTTGAACTCATTAGGGCTTATTTAGTATTCCCAAGCTGTCGAAGGGCCTGAAAAGTAATTTCTCCAGGGGTAGATATGAAGAGGGGATGACAGTTCTGTAGGAAACAAAATGCAGATGGGTTCTTTAGATTTCCAGGCTAGGAAGGCAAACATTCTCTCTGGTCGGGAATTTAAGAAGGGTTAACCTCCTCAGTTATGCCATGCAGACCACTGGTGTGTGTGTGTGTGCATGTGCACGCACATACAAGGGAGGGAAGAAGTCATACTCCCCTTTTGATAAATGATATTTTAGCCCTAGATCAACAAGGGACAATCATCTGTTGTTTGCTTTACAAATTAATAGTTCATCTATGCAAAGCATTTAGAATAGGACCTACGACATAGACAGTGTTGTACAAATGTCAGCTGCTATTAGTGTTGTTATTATCTTTGAATCATTTAAACCCACATATTCCTGGTACTGCCTTATTATCTCTATGGACTTACCTTGGTTTGAATTTTTGTGTCCTTTCAAAAATTCCTGTCAAAATTTAATCCTCAGTGAAACAATATAGCCTTTGAAGGGTGATTAAGTCATGAGGTCTCTGCCTTTGGGTATGGACTAATGAACTTATAAAGGGCTGGAAGTGGCAGAAAGAATGTAACAACCACAGCATGGGGAGGAGTACTTTGGGACACTGTCGTCCAGACAGGAAATGACCGGTGCATTCTTGACCTCACAGTGAATGCAGTTACTTCCATTGATCCCACAGGCAGCTTGACATAGATAATGGAAGAAGGAAAAACAATGAGATGTCAAGGGGCTGGAGAGATGGCTCGGCAGCTAATGGCACTTGCTTGCAAAGCCTGTCAGATTGGGTTCAGTTCCCCAGTACCCACCATATCAAGTCAGATGCACAAAGTGGTACAAGTATCTGGAGTTAATTTGCAGTGGCAAGAGGCCCTGATACATCCATTCGTTTTCTCCCTCCACCCACTTACCTTGTTCTGTCTCAGATAAATAAATGATTAAAATATTTTAAAAACTCAACCGTCAGTAGAGAGAATCAGGAGACATCTGTGAGATGCGTGAGCATGAATGAATGCACGCCAGCATAAACATCTGCAGAGTGCAGTTTCCTTCATGCAACTAGTTTACACTGGTGCAATTATACCTGCTTGGTGCCATGCGACCTTTATTGGTTGTAGTCTTTGAGACAAGTAAACTCCATCACTGGGTTCTTGGCCCAAACACAGCAATTCGTTCCAAAAGCAGTGGGACCCCAGTGCATACACAATGCACAGAAAGCAATGAAATGCTGCGTAGTTTGTTACGGATGACAGAAAAGACTGTCAATGCTGCAGCCTCATCGTCTACTACCTCTACACGAGGACTGGGCTTTAGAAACGATGTAAGTGCTGGGTGTGGCACATGCCTTTAATCCAGCACTGGAGAGGCAGTGGTAGGAGGATTGCTGTATGTTCGACACCAGCCTAGAACTACAGAATGAGATCCAGGTCAGTCTGGGCTAGAGCGAGACTCTATCTTAAAAAAAAAGAATATTTGGGGCTGGAGAGATGGCTCAGTTGTTAAGGCACTTGTCTGCAAAGCTCAACAACCCAGGTTTGAGTCCAGAGTATCCACATAAAGCCAGATGCACAAAGTGGCACATGCATCTGGAGTTCATTTGCAATGGACGGAGGCCCTGACATGCCCATTCTCTGTCTCTCTCTCTCTCTGCTTATAAATAAATTAATTAATTAAACATATAAAACAATGTAAGCCATGGTAGCATGTCAAAACTGTTTCAATTCAGGAATATTTTCTTTATTCCAGAGATATATCTCAGATTAAAGAGGATTTTAGCAGAATGAAGCAAACAGGAAGTCCCCAGGAGAGGATTACTAAGCAAAGAACCCACCCCATGTCTGACAAGATGGGTCAGGAAGCCTGAGCTAGCTGGTATAGGAAAGTTATAATATAAACAACAGCAGTAGTCACTGTGAATCAAAGAACCCTCTGAGCAAGTCAAAAATACCCATTTGAAAGTTCTTAGTAGCTGACTATAACTAACTTCCTCACACACAATCTCAGGAAGCAAAGCCAAAGGACCGAGGTTCGATTCCCCAGGACCCACACAAGCCAGATGCACGGGGTGGCACATGCATCTGGAGTTTGTTTGCAGTGACTGGAGGCCCTGGTGTGCCCATTCTCCTTCTCTCTCTTTCATAAGTAAACAAAATATTAGAAATTAAATATCTTAAAGAAGGAGAAAGTAGATTGTCTACATGTTCAAAATGATCGTATCTCATGCTAGAAGTTTGGAACCAAACATGTCACTGCTCCAAAGCGAGGAACCCCTAGGTGGAAGGAGAGCTTCTTTATGCACAAGCGTCTGCACAACCTAGGGATCTACGGTGAGTACTACTCCACTCATAAGCATGTGGTCAGTTTCTTGGAGATGCTACTACAAATTACCATTAACTTTTTGCTTGTCTCAAATAAAGGAGACTCACTACACTGTGATTCTGTAGACAGAAGTCTGAACAAATCTCTCAAGGCAGGGCAAGGGCAAGGGCAAGGTGGGGGAAGAGTTACGCTCCCCCCCCACCCCCAGCAGGTTCCTCTTCCAGCTTCGAGTGGCTGGTGGTATTCAGCTCTTGGCTCCCTTCCTCCTTCTTCAGAGCTGACCATGGTGGATTCAGTCCTCACATGTGACACTCAGGCCACTTCTACTTCCCTCCTCTATTCTGAGGCCCCTCGCAATTATAGGGAGACCCTGGGGGGGGGGAGGGTCCACGTTAATCTCAGTATTTTAACTTGAGCAGTCGCAATTCCATCTGTGACCTTAAAGCTGCATTTCATGTAAGGTAACATATTCACAGTTTCCAGCGATGAGGATGTAGACATCCATGGGAAGAAGGCGGTGTTCGGTACTGTTCGCTGTAAGCATTGATGGTCATGCTCAATGAAGAAAGGAGGAGCGTGTTTGGTTGTGGCTAGTCCAAGGAAAAAAAAGGGTTCTTCTGATTTGTACAGATGGCATTCTGTACGATGTGACATCATGCCTTTATTGGTCAACAGAGCTGAATAGATAAGCTTTCATTCGCACTCTCTACCCAAAAATAACACTCCAAATAAATAACACTGAAAGTTAGTAAAGAAAAAAATAGGTGATAGAATCCAGGACATTCTTTTTTCCATCTTTTTTGGCATATGAATATGTGTATGGTATATGTGTGTGTGTGTATATATGTATATATATATTTACAAACATAAATATATATATAAATAAATATATAAATATTTTATAAAATAAAATATAATATAATATAAATATAAATATATATAAATAAATATATAAATAAATAAATATAAAAAAATATATATTTGTGTATATATGTATATCTGTGTGTGTATATGTATGTATATGTGTGTGTGTGTTTACGTGTGTTTGTGTGTATGTACGTGTCCATATGCATGTAGATGCTACAGGCTGACCTCAGGTATGTTCTTCAGTAACTCTCCACTTTACTTGGGAAGGGTCTCTCCCTGAACCCAGCACTTGAAGAATTGGCTAGTCTGCTGGCCAGTTTATCCTGAGATGCCTCTCTGTCTCTGCCTCCTGGGCTATGGAATTCCTGGTGGACCACCAGGCCCACCCAGCACCTACATGGGTGAGAAACAAACTGTGGTGCTCACACTTGCACAGTGGGCATTTTATCCATGGAGCTATCTCCCCAGGCCACAAGACCACCATGATGTCTTGACTCACCCAAACGCCAGGCTGAAAGCGAGCCCACACCCTAACAGCACCACCCTCGCCTCAGGGTCTTGAAGTTTTACACAGTTTAGATATTTATGATAAAGCAAGACCCCATTAAATGTGAAGGCATGAAAACAATAGCAGACATCCCTTCCATTGAATAGATTTTAGGACAAAGGTTCTGCTTCCTTCCACCTGTTTCTAGCACAAAAACAGCTCATCAAACCCACAGCTCCAGTGACAGAGCCCAGTCGGCACATACTTTGTAGTACTTGAGTAGAAAAGCGCCCTTCCTAGCTATGCACCCCGAACAGAAATGAAACGGCTTACAAAAATATTGAGGTATCACCCATCTCATTGTCTCCTATCCAAAGAACACCCTGTCTGAAGGAGGCACTCCAAGGTAGATCCCAGTTCTGATAGCATCTCATGTCAGGCACTGTCAAGATGTAATAAGACACTTGTAAAAGGAAAGTGGTTGTCAGAGCTGCACCCTCTTTCTGGACTTCACACTTCCTGAGTGGGAGGCTGCACATCACTGAGCTGAGAGTATGGTAGCAGGGTACCATCCTGGGGTGCCCCAACCCTCAGACAGAAGCTTCAGGAAGGGGTACAGTGTTATACGTTTAGCAAATGGTTCTGAACATAAAAGGAAACTCCAAAGCCGCCTACGTTTCAGGATCCAGCCCTACTGCCTTGATCCCAATTAGAAGCAAAGAATTTTTTTTTTCAATATCTGTTTTCCATAATTAAAGGGCAGTGGCTTCATGCAGATGAGCACTTTGAACGTACCCACCACCAAATCTGGCTGGGCAGCTACGAAGTGGGAGGCAGAAGAGGCTGAGATAAAACCTGTCTGCAGAAAGGAATGGAGCAGGGCATGCTGACAGGGCATGATGATGCATTTGTGCACTAATTACCTGGGAGGCAAAAGTTCCACGGCTCTTCGTGGCTGTGACAGCAGCTGCACACGTCCCGTGTGAACCCCGAATGAGGGAAACAGGTGGTGTGCTGATGACTCCGTACACAGTCTCGACGTGTTCCCCAAGCATGCATAGGTTTCACCAAGCCTTTCTCTATGCGCTCTGGATGTCTTTTCTATTGTTTCCTCCTTTTCCTCCTCGTGGGCATTTGAAAGGAAATTGGAGATCCTCCAGTGTGGCTAAATATAACACAGCATTTTGCCAACAGTGAGTTGAACCTCAAGAAAACATGTGGGACGTGTGTTCTTCTTGCCCTGATTGGGTAGCTGTGAATCACAAGTGCACGTGGCTCAGGGGAAGGGCGACTTGCTAACCAGGAGGCCAAGTGCACGGTGGAAAAGCCCCAACTATAGACACTAAATCCAATTCTCAACTATTTCAACACAGATGTTTTTTCCTAGATAATCAGCCTTTCAGGCATGATCAAGCTCCACAGATAAGCCTGATCTCTCATGGGCTCAAAGGGCCACTCAGGCTGGTTTATCTGGTGTGACCACCTTGTTTGAAAGCTGGAAGATTGAATCTATAAGAAGGTTACTGACTGTGTCCACAACAACACTGGGTCATCACTAATGAGGATTCAGGCACAATGCTCGAGCATCTCACCCAGGGAACTTCAGTTTTCCTCATGCCACCCCTCCAAGCGGACCCTATGGCAGGGGGAGTAGACAGAAAGACAGGGGACGTCATGTCAGCCAGCGTCTATCCACCTTGAAGAAGTCATCTGCCAGGCAGTTTGGTTTCCACCCATCTACTTTTCTTACAGTCATTCCAGGGTCAGGTTTATGTTTTCTTTTTCTGTGTCTCCCTTCCTTTTTGCCCAGCTCCAATTGACAAAGATCGTCTGATCCAGAGAAATAAAGTACTGGCTAGATGCAGAACACAATGGTTCACAGATTGAGGCTCCAGGGACTAGGAAAGCTTAGGATGAGGAAAGGGTAGGAGACATAAGAGGGTGAGATTTTAGGGCAAAGACAGTGCTTATGACTCAGTGGTCAAAGGTACTCACTTGCAAAGCCTTCTGGCCTGGGCTTGATTCCCCAGTACCCGTGTAAAGTGAAACACATAAAGTGGTGCATGCATCTGGAGTTCACTTGCAGGAGCAAGAGGCCCTGGCATGGTCATGCTCAGTCAATCTCTCTCTTGCAAATAAATAAATAAATAAATAAATATTAAAATAAAATGTTGGGCTAGCAAGATTGCTTAATGGTTAAGGTGCTTACCTAAAAAGCTTAAGGACCCAGGTTCAATTCCCCAATAATCACATAAAGCAACATACACAAAATGGTGCATGTATCTGGAGTTTCTTTGCAGTGGCAAGAAGCCCTGGTGTGTTTATTCTCTCTCTCTCTCTCTCTCTCTCTTTCTCTCTCCTGTCTCTCTCTGTTACAAATAAATAAAGAAAAATAAAATTTTGAGGTCTGCATCTAAATGACAGATCAAAACTTACCTAGACTCTGAGTGAGAACCCTCATTGGCTAAGTGCCCGTATACACTTATTTCCTCATTGCTGGGACAAAATGCCCAACCAGAAGCAGTTTAAGGGCAGAAGGAAGGAGTTTATTCTGGCTCGCAGTCCCGGAGGTACTATTCATTATGGTGGAAAAGCAAGGCAGGAGCAGGCAGCAGGCGTCATGCTGCCACAGGTGCACAGGCTGGTTACAGGCACTGGTAGAAAGGGGAACTGGGTACAAGCAGAGGGAGGAGTGGGGAAGGAAGACGGGGAGAGCGAAAGAGGAAGAAAGAAAGAGAGGGAGAAAGAGAAGGTACCTACAGAGGGAGGAGGCTGAAGGAAAAAAACAGAAACTGCAGGCACCTGGGCAGCAAAAGGACAGACAGGATGAAGGACAGGATGTCAGAGCTCTTATGACCGTGCCCTTGAGGCAGGACAGATTAGCCAGTGTCAAGGAGGCTTGTGGGAGTGTGGGCCAGTGTCCAGGGGAGACATTTGGCTTGATGCCCTGGTGGAGTGGGCCCTCTGAAGGAAGACCTCAGTTTAGGTCATCTGAGAGGGGAGGGAGCTCTGAGACTGACAGGTACCACACTGCCCCAATTTTCTAGCAGAGCCACAAGTGTATGTTGTGTTGGCTCATCACCTGTGATCGTGCCTGTTCTTGCATTTGTCCCAGCTACTACGGATACCCCCATCTTGTGGTGGAGTATTTAGACTGATTTGTCAGCCCTGGTGCCCGATGTCTCCCCAAGCTCAATGCACCTGAACTTCTCTGTTGTGTGTGGTATGTATCTGTGTGTGTCTTTGTATGTGATGCACATGTGTGTGCTGGTGGAGGTCAGAGGTTAGCATTAGGTGTCCTCTTCAATTGTTCTCCAGCTTATTTTTGAGACGGGGTCACTTATTGGACCCAAACATCACCAAACTGGTTGACTAGCTAGCCAGCAAACCCCAGAGATCCTCGTTTCTCTGATTCCCCAGTTCTGAGATCATTCACATGTCACCATGCCCAACTTTTATGTGGATGATCCAAATGCAGGAGGCAAGTGGCTTCACTCACTGAACCATCTCTCTAGCCCTGCAGCTATACTCCTTACCCTTCAGTGTTACTTCAACCTTACTCTGTAGACAACGAGGAGCCACATGCTACATACTCTGTGTTTGCCTCTATCTAGACTTTACTCGCATATGTCTTCTGGGGTGGTTTGAACCAGATATCCATCTACCCACAAACTTGCTACCATTGAATGTCTCATCCCCAGCTGGTAGCCATTTGGGGGGTGGAGTCTTGCCGGAGAAGGTATGTTGCTGAGGGCACCTTAGCCAGCTCCCCTTGCCAGAGTTCAGGTCACTATCTTCCTGTATTTTTTTTTTCTTTTTTGTTTGGAATATTTATTTGCAAGCAGGAAGAGATAGGGAGAAGAGAGAGATAGAGAGAATGAGCTTGCCAGGGGCTCCAGCCACTGCAAAGGACTCCAGATGTGTACACCTCTTTGTGCATCTGGTTTTATGTGGGTACTGGGGAATTGAACTTGGGTCCTTGGGCTTTGCAGGCAAGCACCTTAACTGCTGAGCCATCTCTCTAGCCCTCTCTTGCTGTTTACCCCCTGCTGTGGTAAAGATGATGTATAGCCTCTGGTCTTCCATCCTTTCCCTGTTAGAGTGGTGCTTCCCCTAGAGACTGTGAGCCAAAATAGATCCTCTCCTTCCATCAGCTACTTTTGGTCAGGGGTTTTATCCCAGCAACAGGAAGGTCACTGAACTGTACCATCTTCTGTCATGGAAGCCTCTTCATTCATCCTCCTTAATGTCTTGATCATTCAGCTGTTAACTGTTTCAGAATTTTTAAAGCCTTTTTTGTTTGTTTGTTTGTTTGTTTTGTTTTTTCAAGGTAGGGTCTCACTCTAGCCCAGGCTGACCTGGAATTCACTATGTATTCTCAGGGTGGCCTTGAACTCTCAGCGATCCTCCTACCTCTGCCTCCCCAGTGCTAGGATTAAAGGCATGCGCTACCACGCCCAGATTTTAAAGCTATTTTAAATTATTTATTTGTAAGAAGAGAGAGAGAAAGAGAGAGAGAGAATGGGCACATCACGGCCTCAGCTGCTCCAAACTCCAGGTGTGTGTGACACGTTGTGCTCCCAGCTTTACATGGACACCAGGGAATGGAACATGGGTCGTTAGGTTTTGCAGGGAAGTGTCTTAACTGCTGGGCCATCTCTTCAGCCCCTGTTCAAGAACGTTTAACATCTAAACTGATTCACAAATAAAATAGGATGGCCTAGAAGGAAGAGAGTTCCAACACGGAGGATGTTCCAGGAGAAAAGTGAGCTCACATCTTGTAAGAACTGTACCAGATAAAGTTGAGCTAAAATGATAAATAAATAAATGATATGGTACCTGGGATGGTGGTGTGCATGTACAATACCTTATTCTCATAATCTTTCTATGCAATAATACTCATTTATAGATGACACCCAAGATCACAAAACTCGGCTAACTGAACAAAGCAATACAACATGAGAGCCTGCTGTTAAATTTCCCTGATACCCAATGGTCTTTCTAAAACTGGGATCCTGGAATCTTATAATGTTATTGTTCCTCTTTCAATCTGTTCCTGAGTGCATCAGTGGGGTGCAGCCTTTCCTTTGAGTCATCCATTGGCCTCACCTGACAAAGTTGTACATTCATCTCAACAGTTGCCAGGAAGCTTCTAGAAATAGTGCTGTCACAATCTCATCTATCCACAGAGGACTGAGTTCACCTGAGGTGGAGTAGATGGGACAGTGTGCTTCCTGAATGAGCCTCTTCCCAGTGATTCACACAACAGCTGGGCTTTATTATGCCTGCTATATTTATAAAAGACTTATGCTTAAGTAAACCTCGTGGGCAAGAGTCAGGACTTTATAGTAATAGACAAAAGTCCCCTTTCTGTGATGAGATTCCTGCCCTACCCTTGACACAAAGGTGTGTTTGAAGAGAAATGGAGAGTTTCTAGTTTATTTCTCCAGGTTGCCCCTCTCTGGTCCTGCCTCTAACCCATCACAAAGCACTGGGATTATCTGTGTTCCTTGTGGGTTTGTGGACAAAGCCTTGCTTGATTCTGGAGTTAGTTTATTCCACTGTTGCTTATGGTAAAGTTAGGTCTTTTTCTTATCACTAAACCTAAAAGATAGAATATCAACTATACCAACCAGACAAAATTCAAACAAAGGTCAGTACTTATTTCATTTCATTCATGTCATTCTATCCTTGCATGTGTGACATCAAAGAGTCTCCCTGCCTTTCAGACCAAAGAACTGTGACACAAATAGCCATTAAATGTGAGGGGATATCCAGACCAACATGCATAAGGAGGTGCCACAAAAGAAAGATGGGAGACCTCCTGATGCCAGGACATGTGAGAGCAAGACTGTGAGGAAACTCCATGACATACAAATGAGTGAGGGGGTACTATGTAAATGCCACAGGACTCCTAGCCTGCTGCTTTTCTGAGTGTCTGCCTTTTCTAGCTTACCAGCCCAACTCCATTCTCAGGGGGAGGGGTGTCCTTAATAAACTGTCATTATTTTTATTACCTTAGTACTTTCTCCTCTTATAAATCTTCATCCTGAAACACAAGAGCTTCAAAACTTCAGCAGGTGCCCTCCCTCCATGCACACTTATCACAGTGTTATTCCCAATAAAACTAAATAAAGGGTTTAAATATGTCTGTTTCTTCCTATCACAAATTCTATCCCTACAACCAAGCCACATGGGAAAAAGTATAATACTGTCTCCTGGCTGGGCTTCTAGCCTCCCTTCACCCCCTCTAACCTAGTCTCCCCATAGAAGTAGAGAGGTCTTATGTAACACAAAACAGGTCATCCCCACCTTTGTTTTCATGTCTTTCCAATGCAGTGAGAATAACTAGGTCCATTATCTGGACTGTGAGGCCTTGTTTAGTGTGATGTAGTGACTCTCTGGGTTCCCGTTGAGCTCCCTGGGCTCCCCAAGCTCCTCTACACCTGAGTCCTACAGCTCATGTGGCATGGAGCCCTCGGCTCTCAGCCCTCCACGGCTGCCTTCAGTTCATCTTACAGGTGTCAGCTAGATATCACTTCCTCAAAACGTCCTGTGCGGTTGATTATCCTTTCTAATTACCCCTGCCTTCTCTCATGCCTCCTTGTATATCCAACCACAGTAAAATTTTCCCTCCAGGCACTTCTTTCTGTTTTATACAACTCACAAATATAGCTTTAAAAGTATATTTCCTTTTATTTTTAATTTTCAGTTTTACACTGGAATTAAGTCCCAGGATAGGACAGACGTTCTCCTGCCTGACAATGTAGCCTGTTTATCCATAACAAAAGCACAGACCTTGATACAATATCTGTGAACCAAACACATAACTAAACATAAAATGCAATGTTATGACCATTACCTGGGCCCACCACTCCTTCCATCCTTACTGCCCAGTGCTCTCCCACATAGATGATTTACACATGACACATGACACCTTGAACCTCGTGCTCTTGCATGAACATATAACTCTGTCTGTAGTGCAACACGTGACAGTGTCTCCTGCTGGGACAGCCCTCTTCCTCACCACAGTCAAGTCCAACTCTGCCCAAGCCTCACATAGTTTGCACCCACCCATCCCTAGGGAAAGTATAATGGTGATAACTTGTTGGGATACCTGGGTTCTACTGAATGAAAAAAGTGTATGAACCATACACATTATCTTTAGCACCATATATAACATATGGTAGGTGTTAACAAATGTTAGGGAAGCCACTTACTTCAAGTCAACCATCAGTTGCTGAGTATCCCTCCCCACCCCATACTCCAATCACATGGCTGACTGGATACTGCCGAGGACGGCTTAAATAATACACCTATTCTAAATGTACAGAAAGATTGTGGGAATGTCTAAAAAGAGACCTGGATTTCCATCAAGACAGTGCGGCGGGAGGGGAGGGCAGTGAATGAACTAGAATTTCAACTTCCATTTTGACCACTATGGAGTCATTTAGTCCAAGATGATGTCAGGTTTCTGAGCAGGGGTTCTAAGAAGGCCTCAGAGGCCCCAGCAATGTGCAGCCATAATTGAAAGCTCCCTACAAAGACACAAGGTATAAATCTTCAAATCCAAAGTTCTTGACATGTTCGTTCAACTAGTTTGTAAAATTAACGTTAAACGAGCAAGAACTTAAATAAAAGCCACCTCCATCTGTTCATGCAACAAAGCATCTCTTAGCAGTAAAGGTTACCCACGTCAATAACACTCCTCCTTGGAGCTTCATGTCTCTCCCATTCTTATACTCACAAAGACCATTGTCACTAACATCACCACAAGAAGGGGAATGACATGAAAAGCAAGTGCAGGATATTTTAAAAATTAAAAGGAGGTGGGAAATATAACACACCTACACCCCCAAGGAACATGATTCTGCCTGTGTTAGATAAAACCACGGTAATTGTCAAGAATACATTTAACTGTTCACACATGACATGCATTTGAGAAGCCCCCCTCCACCCTCCAGTAGAGGAGTTGTCAAAAGTTAAACAAATTCCCAAAAAGATTCTTTCTGAGGACATGTAACAACATTATTGATGCCTATAGTATGAAAGCCATGGTCTACATAAGGCCGTTTTCCTTCAGGAAAGCAAACACAACCACGTCCTCTCTCCACGGCAGCCCCTGTGTCCCCTTCACACATTCTCCTCTGCACACAATTCTGTCCTAAATTTACCAGCATGTGAAAGGGCATGGCTGTGTTCCTGAAGTTGACAGACATATGCTTACTTAACTAATATCATATACATATTTACCCCCTCCAAAAATACATTTTCGTTGGTGCTTTCCTGGGATATTAAGTTGCATTGAATAATAATTATTATCTTTTTTTTTCAGATAGGGTCTCACTCTAGCCCAGGCAGATTGGGAATTTACTCTGTAGACCCAAGCTGGCCTTGAACTCACAACAACGCTCCTACTTCTGCCTTCTGAGTGCTGGGATTAAAGGTGTTGAACTATCATACCTTGAAGTTACAATGAATTTTAATTGTATATACTTTGAAAACCATCCTAGCATTTTTTAAATAAAATATTTTATTTATTTTCAAGGAGGGGGGGGACTGTATGTGTACCAGGGCCTCTTGCCACTACAAATGAACTCCGGATGCATGTGCCACCTTATGCATCTGGCTTATTGGTACTGGGGAATGAAACCCAGGACATTTTACAGGCAAGTGCCTTAGCGGCTGAGGGATGTCTCCCACCCAATCCTAGCACTTCTAGGAGGCAGATGATGTTCTGAGTTGGAAAATATCTGGTTTCTCTCCTTATATATACTTCCAAAGGAGAAAAATGTGGTTTCTCTCCAGGGGAATAAACAGACCTTCTATCAGATGTGTGCTCCTGCTCCTGCTTCTGCTTAAAAGGTAAGACTTGTATTCCTCATGTGAGGTCAGGGCTTTGTTGGAAGAAAGAAAGGTATGCTTTTTCAAATTCTGCCACAAGCCAAAAATCAGAAATCATATTTTAGGGAAGCAAAAGTCTAACACACAACACCAAAGATTATTATCCTTATCAATGAGTCATCAGCCAACAATATTTACTATCAACTCTGCGTCAGACCCTAACTGATCGAAAGAAACCTAAATGGTGCTCAGTGTCCTCTCTGAGATGACTTCCAGCAATGCAAACAACTACAGAGGACTTTAATACAGAATAGCTGAGGGGCGAGCTGGACACACAGTGGAAAAGTCCTGAAGAGAATGGAAGTTAATTGCTGGCTTCTAGTTTTTGTTTACTTGAGACAGAGGCTTCCTGGTGTACAGCACAGGCGGGCCAGGAACTCAAGATCCTTCTGCCTCAGCCACGGAATACTGGGACTATAGATATGTACCACCACGTCCGGTCAAACGCTGCTTATTTACAACAGTGAGCCTTGTGTGTGTTGGTGAAAGGGAGACCACAGGTACAACTTATCTTTAAGAACTTAAGTTCATTGTGACTGATGAGAACTTCAGGAAAGCCACAAGGCATGGTGCCTCACAACTTTAATCCCAGAGTTTGGGAGGCAGAGGTAGGAGGATCTGTGTGAGTTGAGGCCATCTTGAGACTACATAGTGAATTCCAGGTCAGCCTGGGTTAGAAGGACTACCTTGAAAAAACAAACCAAAAATAAAAGTAAAAAATAAAAAAGGACTTCAGACAGAAAGCAACAGTATGAAGTATAATTGTCATTGGAAAATGTGATATCAGGAAAAGAACCTAAGGTATTTTACAGACTTACTTCTCTGCTATATAAAATTTGACTTTTTAACAATTCACAATGAAAACCTTAGCAACTAGCTACCACATCGAAATTAGGTTTGAATTTAGCCATTTTAGCCCCCAAGAATCCATTAAAGTCAATTGCAAGAAAACCAAAGATTCTTCCCAGAAAGGAAGGTGATATTTCAAATGTCACCAGCTTTAGTCAACTAAATTCAAGATTAAAGGGGGCTGGCTATTTAACATTCTCTCTTGAAGACTTTACTGTCTTAATATGCTTTAAAATAAAATAAAAATAATCTAACAATAAAAGAGCCCAATTAAGCCTAATTTGTGCTTCAACATTTGACTGGGTGACTGTTCTCTACACTTCACACTTGAATAGTAAGTATCACACTTTTTAATTAAAAGTACTAGTTCTGTTTCCCCCGAACTAACAATAAGTTTGCATCTAGGGGAAGAAAAAAATAAATGCCTCTAAGATAAAGTTTCCTAAGACAGAGGGCTTGTTTCTGCTAAGTTTCAGGCTATCCTTGGCCTGACAATTCCACCTGAAATTTCATCCCAACTTTATTTTATAGGTAAGATGTAATTGCTACTGCTTAGTGCTTAAAAATATGCATGGACAGCACGGAACTCGGAAGTTGGGAAGATGGCTCCATGGGGAAACTGCTCACCAGTCAAGTCAGTTCTCAAGTTCTAGCCTCAAATTTCACACAAACAGACCATGGTGGGCTCCTGGAACCCCAGCACTCTGATGGCAAGGTGAGGGTCAGAGCCAGAGCTCTCCAGGAGCTCTCAGCAAGGGCAGCAAAAAACAAAACAAAGAAAGAAAGAAAGAAAGAAAGAAAGAAAGAAAGAAAGAAAGAAAGAAAGAAAGGAGGGAGGGAGAGAGGGAGAGAGGGAAGGAAAGGGAAGGAGAAGAAGGAAGGAAGGAAGGAAGGATGGATGGAAGGAAGGAAGGAAGGAAGAAATAGCACCATGAGAAGGAGAGAAATCCTGGCTTCCATGAGGCAGACCTGAGAGAACAGGTCTCTGCACATGTCCTGTGGCATGATGTACCTACACTCTCACATACAAGCACATGTACACATGTGCATACACAAATAAATATTTTTTAAAAACTAGTAATTTTGGACATAGTAATAGAGTTTTTGGGCTCTAGGCTAATGTGAAACAGAACCCCTGTTGAATCATACAGAGAGACACTTGTACTTTTAGGTTGAGACCTTTGTGGTTTCACAACTTTGGTAAGACCTGTGTTTAAAACACAAGTGGGAGCTGGAGAGATAACTCAGAGGTTGAAGGTGCTTGCTTTCATAGCCTGAAGGCCTGTGTTCAATTCTCTGGGACTCACGTAAAGCCAGATGAACAAAGAGGCACAACAGATTTGGAGTTTGTTGGCAGTGGCTAGAGGCCATGGTGCACCCATTCTTGTGCTTTGTGCTCTCTCTCTCTGTCTCTCTCTCAGTTTGCAAATAAATATATTTTAAATATTGAAATATAAGTGGACCAGCCCACATCTTAGCTCTTAGACCCTCTTGAGTGATGGGAGTGAAACATGGAAGAATGTGAGAGTCTGAAGTTCTGCCTTACTTCTCGGGGAGCAGTACTTATAAAAAGGCATCTCCTAATTAGCTTTACCCTGAGCCAACTTCCTCCATTCTGCCATGTATAATTAAATATGTTAGCAAGACAAAAATGTGAGACACAGCAGCCTTCACACCCAAATTCCCAACTCCAAATTTATAAAATGATCCATGTGGATGTTTGCAGTTGAAAGCTCATCATAAAGAGCTCTGCTTTCACTCAAAAATCTTTTGAAATTATATTACTGGGAAGGCAAAAAAGGAATTGTAAAATTGGTAATAAGGGATGAATTTTCAGGAGAATCTGCATAAGGAAACTGAATCTTGGGAGTCTAGTCAGGATCACTGGTGTCTCTTATGAGGTTGCAGAATCCCAGTCTATCTCTGAAGCCCCAGAAGGTACCTGTGGTACCTACCCCCTGGTCTTTCACATACAAGAGTGAATACAAAAGCCACAATACTGCTACCAGGCAGAAAACTTCCAGCATTCATCAGGGCACTCAACAGCCCAGAAGTAGAATTTGTTTTCAGCCATGCAGTTCCTCTCTGTGGCTAAGTTAAACAAAATTGTATTTTAATTTGACACTGGTAAAAAATGTGAAGCTACCTCACAAAAATTGCTATTATGTAAGGAAAGGAAACCATTTCTCTATGGCTGGGTTTTTCATTGTCTAAACATAACCAAGAAAGATCATTGATAATTCACATTGGCTTTATAATAGATGAAGAAATCCCTTTTTAAAACATGATACTTTTATGTGTTTTTGAAAACCTGGATAGTATTTTCAGAGGAAAAAAAATTATTCAAATTAAATAAATCGGACCTCTGAGAGTCTTAATAATTTCCTTACACAAAGGACTTTTTGTATGATAGTAGAACCTGTTTGTACATCCAGAGTTTATATGTATAAACAGACCTTCACCAAAAACTATCTCATTTTCTCATAGATAAAAATATAGATCAGCAATCCTAGTCTTATCAAAAGCACCTATCCAAAGAAAATTATCAAAAGAACCAGTCAATAGAAAATTAAAATGGACTGCCTATATATCAACAGTTTTTCAATACAATTTTTCACAAGTACCAGAAAGTATGGTGTGGGTGATTTCAGTGGCTTGATTGATATGACTACACATATCAAATTCAATTAATATTACTTTTAAATATTCCATTCATTTGCAAGCAAAGGGAAGGAGAAGGATAGAAAGAAAGAGAAAGAGAAAGAGAAAGAGAATGAGAATGGGCACTCCAGAGCCTCTCACCATTACAAACAAAATCCAGATGCATGCACCCCTTTGTGCATCTGGCTCTAGGTGGGTACTGGGGAATCAAATTCAGACAGTCAAGCTTTACAAACAGGTGCCTTTAACTACTGAACCATCTCTCCAGCCCCAATTTCAGTTATTTAAATTTTTAAAATGCATACTGCTTCAAGGAAAAACTTAAAAGGACATTCAGAGAAGCCAAAACCCTCATCAAAAGTTTTCTAGGTTTTATGCTAGGCATGGTGCCACACACCTGTCATTCCAATACTTGGGAGGTAGAGGTGCATCTATGTTACCATTTTTATTACTGTCTTTACATTTCCACCCCTGGACAAGTTGTGAGACACTTCTGGCCAATAAGCTTTCAATGGGCAATTTGGAGAGCAACTCTAGTTAACTTGAGCAAAACAGAGAATTACTAGATAATAGTGAGACCTCAAAGAATCCAGGAGTGGCTGAGAAAGCAAATTTCAAAATTTCTTCAAGGTTTTATCTTCATATCCACAGTAACTTGATTCCTTTGCAAGATTGGTCAAATTAATATTGATGTGGTTTTATGAACCTGGAAGTCTCTGCTGGACTTGAACATAGTAGGTAGGAAACTTAGTGGGTCCACTGTGGGACTGCTGTTTCCCCAATATAGCAGGACTTTTCCACTTTGGGGGAGTTGTTGAGACAAATGGCACACAATTTAAGTTTCTATACTTGTAAGAACAGCTTAAAGGTTTCACTTAAAATGAATCAGAGCCCCTGGATTCAATACCAGCAGCAAAACTTACACATCAGCTCATAAGGATCTAATTCAAAGAGACCCCAAAGGTGAATGTCTACCAAAGAAGTTAGGAGGGAATTTACATCATGTTGCTTTCTTCTTGCATCATTGACCAGTTTTTCTGCGTGCTATGATTTTTTTTTTTTTTTTTTTGTCTTCTGCCTCTGCAGTTTCTAGAAAACTCATTGTTTGGACTCTTGGTTGGATGAGAAGCATCTGTCTTCTAGTAGCAGCCACAATTTTCCATCCCCTTGCCAGGGCTGAGGTCATAGAGACCTCCTGGCCCACATGATGTCATTCACATTGGAAGTTACATGTGACATTCCTTGGCCCTCTAACCTATCTTGCCTTCTTCTATGTTCTCATCTTGCTTTCTCAGCCACTCCTGGATTCTTTGAGTTCTCACTATCATCTAGTAATTCTCTGTCTTGCTCAAGTTAGCCAGAGTTGCTCTGCAAACTGCCCATTGAAAGCTCATTGGCCAGAAGTGCCTCTCACAACTTGTCCACTCTGCTCTGGTTACAGTAAAGGGGTGGAAATGTAAAGACAGTAATAAAAATGGTCACACAGAGACACAGGGTCGGGGAAGACATTTTTCTTCCCTACCTCATATATTTAAGTGGGCCTGATTTTCTAAGTTCAGCATTAAGAGCCTGGGGGAAAATATTGGCTCTTTGGTTAATGTCATTCACAGGAGAAATTTGTCAGCAGTGCGCATTTGAACTTTCATGCAATCTCATGCATCTCAGAGGGCATTAAACTTCATAAAACACAAGTCCACAAGCGAAATACTTCCCCATTCTGACTCTGTAAGTGAGTCTTAGAGAATGAAAGAAAAAAAAATCCACCTTGGGTCTATTCCTTAGGAAGTAATAAATAGAGATCTTTCTTGGATCAAATAGTGGGAAGGACTGGTGTCCTTACAGTTTCTGTTTGAAAGGCTTTCAAATCCCATCAGGTCTAGCAAAGCCAGAAAGACACACACACACACACACACACACACACACACACACACACACACATTTTGAGAATCACAGGAGAAAGCGGCTAATGGCTTTCTTAAATGCTGCTGAAGGTGTGTCTGTGGACCCAAGTGCCTTATGGTATTGAGACCTAGTAAGAGAAGCAGGTGATAATGGACCTCAAGGACCCCCCATGCCTCCTCCTCAGCTTTACCTGCTGCTGGTTTCTGCATAAATCTGACCTTTCTCCAGGGCAGAGCCTCTACACATCCTTGCCTCTTCTGGCCCTTTCCTCCCCCCCTCCCCTTCTCCCTTTGTCAGAGGTTGTCGCTGACACACAGCAACTGCCAGAAGTAATGTAATGATGAGTAGCCTTCCCTTCCCTTCTGCTTTCCTGAAATAATGTAGTAATTTCCCTATTTTGCATCTCAGGTAACTGTCATTGGGTTTCCTCTAGAAAAAAAAACATGCAGATTGGGAAAGGACTTTACAGGCTTTTCTCATAAACACTGTATAAGTCACAACAGGTCAAAAAAAAAAAAAAAAGGAACAATATTATGGCCACACAGAAAGCAGGAAACATATGGGCCAAGGACAGCCTTCTTGAGGCTCCTAGGGTCAGAGTGCTCCTCTATGCATTGAGGCAACCTCTATAAAAAGGATGATTCAAGTTTGTTTTCAAGTGAATGGCTGTGTTAAATACTAGGACCTCAGGGAGCAGGAAAAATGCTAAAATGCACTGTGAATCATTTATGGAGGGCGGGGAGGGGGCAACTCAACTGGCCACCATGCTAAGTTCCTTCCTCCATCACACAGATGTACTGAGCATTCTCTCCATCTACGGCACCCCTCTACAGAATTATGCTCTTTATCAGGGCGAAGCAAGGGAAAGGAATGATTAAGAGAAATGTTGGTAAAGGGACCCAGTGATTGGTCAGCTGGCATCATTGCCAATGGTTTAGAGATGAATTGCAAAGCCAAACTGACTTGGCAGGGACATTGTGGGAGAGGTGGCGGAAAGAATGTAAAAGCCACAGAATAGCCAGGGACTGACTACAGAAATGAGTAGAATGGGTACTAATTTAAATACACACAGATAGGGCTGGAGAGATGCCTTAGTGGTTAAGGCGCTTGTTTGCAAAAGCCAAAAGACCCAGGTTCAATTCCCCAGTACCCACGTAAAGCCAGATGCACAAGGTGGTAGGTGCATATGGAGTTTGTTTGCGGTGGTTAGAGACCCTGGTGCGTCTATTCTTTATCTCTCTCTCATCGCCCCCCCCACTCTCACTCACTCAAATAAATAACTAAATAGAATATTTTTTTAAATTTTTTTGGTTTGTTTATTTATTTACTTGAGAGCGACAGAGAGAAGGAGGCAGAGAGAGAGAGAGAGATAGAGAGAGAGATAGAGAGAAAGTGGGCGCTCCAGAGCTTCCAGCCTCTGTAAACGAACTCCAGACGCATGCGCCCCCTTGTGCATCTGGCTAACGTGGGTCCTGGGGAATTGAGCCTCGAACCAGGGTCCTTAGGCTTCACAGGCAAGCGCTTAACCGCTAAGCCATCTCTCCAGCCCAAATAGAATATTTTTAAAAGATAGATGGATAGAAGGAATGAACAGCAGGATAACATGGTAAATTAATGTAAAAAATTACAATATTTTTGTGTTTTTTTCAATTTACAACAACAACACAAAGTAAACAGTAAGTATTCAGTAGAGACTGTTGTTTGAATTTTAATCTCTTCCTAGGTGTGTGTGATACAATCCTCTAAACTGGGCAATGGCAGCCAGTTGTAGCTTCCAGGCAGACACAATCATGAGGGGACAAACCACACTCTACATTTCACTGAAGTGCTAAGCTCTCATGTTTTGTATATTTAAGGGACTTTCAGTCACAGTATCTTCAACAACTTCAGATTGGTTTATGAGGGTGTAACTCCTTCAGTAGTGTGGGGGCATTTGTTTATAAAAGACAGCATCTGATAAGGGTTGAAAATGCAAATCCTACAAGGAAAAAAAGCTTCACATCGATTATTAAAATAAATGACATACTTGTTAATGAAAAGTGCTCAAAAATGGAGCCATATTATATGTAAATAGACTAAAATGTCACTAAATTGATGGAAACATAGTTATAAATTAAATACATTTAAATAAAATGACCCCAAGAGTAAGATTGTATAAATTGTGATAGAAAAATAAAGACTGATGGTCCCTAAAATCGTCATCATTAAGAAGTTGAAAAACACAGGGAAGTGTGTTTGAAAAATATATTACAAACTGAAGGTACTTGAGAGGTTGAAGGGAAGATTATCAAAAGTTTGAGACATGTGGGTAAATATAGTTAAGTTCAAAGCCAGCCGGATCAACTTAGCAAGACCCTTTAACAAAATAAAAATATAAGAGGGCTAAAGGTAGAGCTCAGTGGTAGATCATTTGCCGGCCACCAATAATCTCTAAATTTAATCCCCAGCACTGTCAAAAATGAAGCAAATAATAAACTGTATTACAAACTACAAGCTCATATCTTAAGATAAAGTACTATTAGAGATCAGTAAGACACAATTATTCATTGGAGAACTAGAATAACATCATAAATAGTTCATAAAATGAAAAATGTAAATGGACAAGTACAGCATGAGCAATATTCAGCTCACTATATTCAATTAACTATAATTTTAAACAATCCAATGACATTTTTTATTAAAAAATGGGCAATCTTTTTCAATAACAGTCAGAAACAGTTCCAAGAAAAAGGCACTCATATACACTCGTGAACGGGCATGCAGATCAAAATATTTATTCTTAGTCAGTTGGGGATATATGCCAATGTAATGATCAGACTGCCAAGTAAAGCTAGTTTCAAGACAATTGTTACAGTTTTATATGCAACAAAGCTATTTAAAAACTGATAGAGAAAGTCTAATATGCGCAGACTAAAACCCGAAAGGCTTTCGATACTTAATAATGTGGAAAATGACAATAGAAGTAAGTATAAAAAGCAGAGCACAAAATGTACAGACATTAATATGCATATATTTCATAAATATACAAAGGATTGCCACAAGCACATATACCTGCACCCAGGAATAGTCAAAGTGAGGAAACTTGCCCAAGTGATAACAAGTGGTATATCTGAGAAATTCATGCTGACTCATTTCTCTTTTTTAAGTCGGGGAGGGGGGATAGTGTTCAAATTTGTTATTGAATTGATAAATACTTGTTCAAATTTCAGAGATACTGCAAGCACTTTCACTCTAGATGTATGAAACCTGTCCACAGTTACTGGACATCAGTGGAATGTCCTAACGGGTGAGTACAAAGAAAAGCAGGGAGTACTCCTGACATCAGGGAATCTCCTGACATAAGAAAGCTAGGCTGGCGAGAGGGCTCAGTGGTTAAAGGCGCTTTCTTGCAAAGCCTGATGACCCGGGTTCAATTTCCCAGTGCCCGCATAATATAGATGCACAAAGTGGAACATGGGTCTTGAGTTTGTTTGCAGTGGCAAGATGTCCTGACATACGCATGCTCTCCCTCTCTCTCTCTGTCTCCTTTTCTCCCTCCCTCCCCCTTTTTTCAAATAAATCAATAAATAAGTTCTGGTAAAGAAGAAAGCCACTTGCTGGCTTAGAGGTTGCAACACAGAAAAAGTAGAAGAAAAACAAGGGCAGGAGTGTATTATAATTAGAGGCAGCCAGAAAGGCTTCTCACCAATGAACGGGTAGAAGAACTTAAAGGAGCATGGGACATGCCTTCCAGCAGAGCGGGGCCTCCGCCTTCAGTGAACCCGGTTCCCCATCCTCCGTGACCCTCATTCCTTACTTGTCCAGTCGCAGCTCTCTTATTCAACAGCCTGGAGGGAGTGTTTGTGGAGGAGTGAAACCATCATGGCTCAGAGTCCATCACTGACAGAGGTAGGGAAAGGGCTCACATGCATTATAACGGAGTACAGACTAAATCCCAATCATTAGCTTTCCTTGGAATCAATCATTGAATACCATGTTTTCCTATCCTCCCATGGTAAGATACCATTAGAATGTTAAGGCAACTTTACTTGGCCGACAAGCAAATACTTGGGACGGCCAAGGAGAAAGCTCACACAACTGAATGTCCCACCATGGTGCAAAGAACTGTGGATCATTCTTATATGCTAATGATTTGCAGAAATTTTGTAATTAAAGGAACTCAGCTCAATTTAGCTTCTATTTTTAGAGTTATTTAATACTAAAAAAAAAAAAATACCCTGTAGGTAAAATGTTAAGGAAAACATCACACAAATGCTCTGTGAGCTAAAAAAGAAAATGAAGACCTAAATAACAAAAATAATCTTTGTTAAAGACATCTTCTAGGGACATCCATGATGTCCCAACCCTTAAATTAGAATGTCAGCAAAAGGATGAACTGAATCCCAGATGTTAATTGCACAGACATACGGGATTAGAATGAGAGATAATTAATTGCTAAATTTCAATATGCATGAGGCCAAAAGGATGGTAAGATTTCGAGAAATGAGCTCGAGGTCCGGAAGGGAAGGATGATTTCTTTATAGTCTCGGGAGCCTTAGGGGCCGAAAACAGTCACAATGCCTGTCTGTGGAAGGAACGAATTAGTCAAGTGGTAAAAAAGAAAGAAAACAGTCCAAGCTTGTAGGAAGAATGTAAGACGTTCAAGTCTCCATTTGCATTTTGGAATTTACAATAGAATTTTGTGTGGGAATGAAGGTTTTAAGCATTTTATTTTTAGTGCAGTTCCAATGATTAGAATTCCTATCCTATAATGCCAACATTAAATTCAGGCACAACCAAAGTCCATTACTGCTTCTCTGGGAAGAAAATCACACTGTTTATCACCTAGATAATGATATTTTTTTATGTTCTCAAGAATTCAGGAGCCTGGTATGGTTAATTGGGAAAACTGGGAATTATGGCAAAGTTGTGTCTATGCCTATTTGGGAAAAAAAAAAAAAAGCAAGCAATGGAGAACTGACAGTTTGCCAATGATGAGGGTTCAAACAAAAAGTAACGCTCAGAGAATTCAGATGAGCCAATTCCATTAAAAATTTGGCTGCAGGGGTAGATGGGAAGGGTTTAGAAGGAGCAGGACTTTGGAGTCCACCAATGACTAAGAAAAGCCTCTGTGTCCTCTTCCTAATCTTCAAGCTGCTCAAAAAGCAAGAAAGACCACCAATGGCCAGGCCATTACTGGGAGTCCCTACGGGGCTCTGAGGTACCAGGCAAAAATCAATGTTGTTTATATTTTAGAACCTTGGTAAAAAGATGGGATTCCAGGCTCTACTATGAAAATACTGACAACTGAAGAGGTAAGGACAAGAGTATATCCTATCATTTTAGCAAATTTTTACAGCAATAATGGGTGTGCAATTAGCATTAAATTATATTGCTTCATTTTAAATATTTAAGTTATGAAATATAAGTATAAGTAGCATTCTGGTAATCTTTTGAAATCAAGATTTAATGTATTCTTTACACATGGAACATATAGTATAAAGATTCCATGCTGAATAAATGAGATTCATTAAGCTAAAAAAGGAGGAATTTACATCAAGATTTTAGCTTCATGTTGAAATACAAATATGCAGATTGGTAATCTTTTATACTGAGTGGTGGCATATGCTAAGGGGTGAATGATCTTAGGGAGGTATACTGATGCCAAGGTCTTACTGTATATACATCAATACATTTTATAATCTTCAGTCTCACCAGAGGTGAGAAGCAGGGCACACATGAATGAGAGGAGGCAAAGGGGTAAGAATTTAACTCCAATGCTAGAAGATATGTACCTGCTGCAATTACGTGATTATTCAATAAACTAGAAGCCAGTAGGTAGTAGAATTTCAAGGTCATTGTCATGATTCTTCAATTTTATAATGTCTGTTTCTACTTTTAATATAAGTAGTAAAGAGAGGTGTAGCTAGTGACTCATGGGGAGTAGTCTCCCCTTAACTGCAAGGGCTCTCTTCCAAGGCTCCCCGCCCCTATGAAGCCATTTTTTTTTCCTACAGAGATAGCCCATGATAAAATTTAATTTATTATTATAAGGCATACTATATAATTAATAACATTGTAAAGAGGCCCAACTAAAACAATATCCAATGATAAAAGCTATTTGCAACTTATAAACTGTTTATTGCCAGAATGTTCCTTGTAAAATTTTCAGACCACATTCAGTCAAAGGTTGCTGAAATTGTAGAAGGTGGAAGGTGAAAGTGTGGCCAAGGGGGTTTCTGTGAGGTTTAATACAGAGGCATTTCCTTTTGTTTTGTTTAACATAAAATGAATGCTGTGCTTCTAGCGCATAGCGTGATGCAGTCCAGGAGGCGGGAGGTTTGGGTGCGTCTGGAACCTGGATCATGTCTCTGAAACTATGTTTTCTATCAATTAGCTTTGTCTCCTCTGCATTTCCCACGTCTCAGGTAGGAAACACAGGCTCATATGGGCTAGAAGCCCAGAATTAGAACTCAGGCAAATACCTGCCCTCTGAGGTGAGCGTCTAACCACACACTGAGGACTGTCGCTGATGCCATTGCACATCTTCGGCCATGATTCTCCTCCCGGGTGCTATAGCTTCAACTCTCCCCATGACCCCAATTCTAACCAAACCCACAGCACTGCCAGCTCATTTTTAGGAAACACCTATAAGATCTATCACTTTCTTTCCTTTAACATACACTCACTCGCTGGCACTTTCAAAACTGAGTCCAAAGGATCTACAAGTGGCACTTTAGTATTCTCCAAAATCACTGTCAGCATCCCTGTCCTCCACCTTCTCTCAGTCCAGTCAACATTTCTGAGGCTTGTGGCCATGCTGTCATTTTGTGATCAAAGCTCCCAAGCTCAACTCACAGGTCAGATACATAAGCCAGAGATATTTCTACCACCTAAGCATGCCCACAACGTGGAAGACGGCAGCATGGGACATCAGATTCCCACTGTCTGTGTTCCTGCCTGTCCACCAATAAGCTCTGCCAGGACACGTGCACTCCCTATTGCCCCAGCTTCCTCCACAAAGCCAAGCACATAGTAGGGATTTAGCAAGCCTAAAAGCTTTTCTTCAGACCTGAGCAGAATCAGAAATGAGGTCTTCCTTCCATACTGTGTGTCTGCACAGTTTATCTAACATGGACAGCGTAATTCTAAATAATAGTGTGCTGATGAAGTACAGTTTTTTTTCTCCAACTTGGCCAAACTCAGAGAAGCAATTTCCTATTTGATTAAGACTATGACAGTCATAATCACAGGATCATTAAAACTGACCGTAAGGTTCAGAATATGAGCCTAATCGTGGATCAAGTGGGAAGCATTCTAAATAGCATTTTTAAAGGAAGTATCTGAATAGCTTATTTCAGAATATTTAATGCCATCTTCAGTATTAATCTAAGCTTTGATAACTACTGAATTTCTTAACAGACATACTTATATTTTCTAGTATAATACCATTAAAGGATGTGGTAGGGACCATCCATTTCCTATAGGTCTTAGGTTATTAATTCTTGCATTCATTATATCTCCACCAGGTGATTTTTTTTTTCATTCTCTTACACAGCTGTGAACAAGCCTGACAGTCTTGTCAGTTTCCACGTAGCAGTTCCCAAATTTGGCCTTTTGGTTTACATTGTTTAATGAGTTTCGGAAATCTTTTCTCCCAAATCCTAGGAGATCTGTTTCATTCTTTGTCAGACCTCCCAAAACTTATTCAAAGGATAATTAAAGAATCGTGAACGGATTCTATTGTTATGTTCAAAAAAATTAGCAATGATCATATCTTCACTAAAGTGAGTCATAAGAAGGGGGCACTTTTATCTATTCCTAAAATAATGCATTAGCCCTCTTAATCAAGCTGATATGAAGCAAAAAGCTTCATACTGTTGAATTCTACTAGAAATAATTTTACAATATATATTAATCCTAAACATATAATATATGAATTATACACAGTTGCTAATACAATACCTTAGGTAACAATATATTATACATTAGTATAGAATTATAACCTAAGTCCTGGATCTCAATATGGTAACCTTCCAAGCACCTCACACATATTTTTAAATGTCGATTCCATGTTCCTGTAATCATTTTTATTTCCACTTTACTGCCCAGGAAATTGAGTTCTAGATGGCACAGGGAAAACAGCAGAGACCACAAGGAGGGGATTACCTGCTCGGGACCCCTCCTGTTTTATAAGAGCCTTGCCTTCTTTCCTTCTCTTAAGCTTTGAACAAATTGTTGCTCTGTTTGACTTTCAAAATCAAAGAAAGAAAAAGAGAAAGAAAAACTCAAGGAGGAAACCCATCAGCTTCATGTTTTACGCATACCTGCCACGGGTTTAAATGACTCAGAGAGTTCAGCGCACTGCTGCATTTTACCTGATGAAGGAAAATAGTACCTCCCTCCTCACCTCCCACTTCAGCGTCCCAGTTCCGGCCCTGCAACTACAAAATAAGTAAATCTGGTGACACTGAAGTTGGGTTCCTTCTCCAAGTGCCCCCCCCCTTCTGAAAATCCACAGCTCTTATGCTCTGCAATACATCTAGAACATTCTTCCTTCAATCACAACATCAGTCCACAAGGCCCTCCTTCCCCAGCTTTCTTTAAACTTAAAAGCTGGTCCTATTTGGTATCTACTGTCAACCAAGAAATCATGTGTTTTTAGAGATTTTGTTTAATTCTAATTACACAAAGAATTGTCCCTCATGCCTGCTAAGTGTAAGGAGTTTGCTCATGTTTTATAAGGATTATGAAACAATATCAAGAACCTTAAATGTTGAGAGAAATGCATGCAAGATTTCTTAAGCCTATAGCTTACAATGATTTTAACCTCATTCAGAAGAGAGACATTGCGAATGAGCACATGATTGCCAAGTGAGTGGCTGCACTAATAACTTCAAAAATAATTCACTTTGGGGCTGAGGAAAAGGCTCAGCAGCTAAAGGCCTTGCAAAGCCTGTCAGCCTGTGTTTGATTTCCCAGTATTTATGCAAATCAGATGCACAAATTGGATCTGGAGTTCACTTAAAGCGGCAAGAGGCCCTGGTGTGTCCATTCTCATCCTCTCTCTCTCTCACTGTCTCTTCTCTTTCCCTCCTCACAAAAAAAAAAAAAAAAAATGAAATTACTAAAAAAGAAACAGTTCACTTTGAGAAGAATGATATCCCTCTCTGGAGTTTCCACACAAGAATTAGAGGTAATATTCACACAAAGCACCTAGCATAAGGGACCCAGAACACAGTTGGTTTGCATTATTATACTTTATGTTATCACACTTTTTCCTTATTTTCCTTTTGTTTAATAAAAAAATATGGGGCTGGAAAGATGACTCCGTGGGTAAAATGCTTGCCTGATCGCCTGAGTTGGATTTCCCCAGCACCCATGGTAAGCCAAATGCACAATGTGGCACATGAATCTGTAGTCCGTTTGCAGCAGCTAGAGGCCTTGGTGTACCCGTCCTCTTCCTCCTTCTCCCTCCCTTTCTCTCTCTCCAGTCTCTCTGCTTGAAAAAAATAAACAAAATATATATTTTTTTAAGTGTAGCCGGGAATGGTGACACGTGCCTTTAATCCCAGCATTCGGGAGGCAGAGGTAGGAGGATTGCCATGAGTCCAAGGCCACCTGAGACTACAGAGCGAATGCCAGGTCAGCCTGGCTAGAGTGAGACTCTACCATGAAAAAACAAAACAGAATAACAAAAAAAAAAATTGTTAACATGCAAATAAGTAGGCTTCACTAAGACATATACAGGCATGTATCTATCTATAAACATATGTCATCCTTTGTCATATTTAGCTGCTGTTATCTTTCTCCATTTTCCCTCTCCCACTTGCTAGTATCCTTCCTCCCCTCACCCAAATAGTTCTCTCCCTACCCTTCTGCTACCATACCACAATTATTGTATTTTTTTGTAACTATTGTGATAAAAAAAATCACACCTTATATGGTGTAGAGTCTGCCACTGACAAGAAAATATTGCTTATTACCTCATCATTAGATATGGACTTTCGGATGCAACAAAAATTGTGGGGAACTATGGAAATAATGTATATTGAGCCTTTGCCTTCAAGGAATATCTGTGTTAATGAAAGAAAGCTAGGAATCAGGAAGCCTGGGTAAAGTTTGTTTTGCCAGGAATGTAGGATGGGACCAACAGGACAGATATATCTTAGATACAACAACCAGGAGGTAGGGTTGCAATTTAGGGCTTAGGATGAGAGTCTGCCCATGAGAGTCTATTTAAACTTAAAAATTAAAGAGATAATTTAATCAGAAAAAAATCAATGTGTCTGGCAACATTTAACTTAGAACAGGGAGGAACAGCTAGCTCTTAGTCACAGGAGCAGACGAGGCAGAATGAGCTCCATTCTGTTCCAGAACCTGAGGAATGGGAGAAGGTGCTGGCTAGAAAAGGTAGAATGACAGACTCACAGTAAAGATAAGGAAATAAGGCACCTTCTTACAATTTACACCAACAGAAAGCACTTAGGAAGAAAGAATAAATGTTAGTTAAACATTAAAGATTAAATTACAAATTTTACTCAAGTGATTTAATCTTTTACTGAACAAGTAGCAATTTTAAGTCATAAGGGATCTGAAATGTTTCCAGAGCTTAAAAATCAACCATTCTACACTAGTTAAAAGAAAAGAAGAATAAGAATAAAGATTTTCATTGGCAGTGCTGAGTGCAGAGCAAATCCTATGACTTATAATGGCCTGGAATAATCACACAGTTTCATTAAACTAATTTTACTGCTAACTTCCTAGTTTTCTGTTAATTATCATTTTGGAATAAGAAAAAACTATTACTTTTAAGGCCTGTATTAAAGTAGGCTTAAGCAAGCACAGCAAAGGAAGCTAGTGAGAGAAAATATAAAATCAAGCCATTAATATTAACAGTTAGAGTTGGACACTTGTTCGTTTAATAAATCTTTTGCAATATTAGTAAGATTGATGAGAAGTGGGACAAATGAGAGGAGCATGAGATAAGTGATCATTTGTTATCATTACTGAGATATAAAGAATGATTCAGTGTTTCATAATGGATGTTAAATTTGATTTAACATATGGCTGGTTCATTTGCTAAAAGACTAACTTTAAAAACAGAAACTCGGTCTAAAGCCAGAGCCATTGTCTTAATAATAGCCTTGCAGTTATGTTTCTCTAAAAGATTGAATAAAGTCAGTAAACACAAGCTTAAAGAAAGGATGTGGAAAAAATCTCCTTAGAAATCAAATGTGTATGAGCAAAGGTACAACTTATGTCTTTCTGGGTCTGGGTTATTACCTCACTCAGTATGATGTTTTTCAGCTCCATCCATTGTCCTGAAAATTTCATAATTCCCTTTTTCTTTGCAGCTGAAGAAAATCCCATCATGTATATGTACCACAGAATCTTATATCTGTCTCATGCATGGACCCTGACTTTGAATTCTGTGTGCATGCAAATGAGAGGAGACAAGAAAAGGTACAGGTGGTCCAGCTAGACAGAAGTCGGTGAGAAAGGGAGTGGTGGAGAAAGGGTGAGGAGGCCAAGAAGTCACATGACATGAATGCACAATACCCACCATGGGGAAGAAGCTACCAGGGGCAAGAGAACTAGCTAAAGCAAATCAACGAAATTGTCTGAAAGCATACCAGTATGAAACTTAATTCTTTACATGCTGAAAGTATAACAAAAAAGAAAATCAACTTTAAAATTAAACTACTTATAGACTTGGAATTTTAAAACCCCAATGTGCCATTTACTTATACATATTAGATACAGCATAGGAAACACTGTCACCCACAGTGAAGAACTGCTGTGTTAACACCAGTACAGAAAGAGCATTTGAAATGGCCAGTGGAGAGATTGCATTCACTCTAACTGCTCCCCCTGAGAAATCCATCTTGTCGATTTCATCTCTCAAATCACAGGTATCAGTGCTCCCGTTAAGTACAGTGGACAGAGTAGATCGCTGCAAGGGCTGTTGAAATAATTTGTAATTGATCATTGTCCTTCAAGTGTGATCTGTGCGGACCGAGAGTCACTAAGGCACATCTGCTACATTCTTAAGTCATTCAACTTTGTCTAAGGTTAGGTGTTTAGAAAGCGAAATGCACTAAGATTAAGGGAAAAGCACACACACAGCTATTGTTTCGCCTCCTCGTGACACCAGTTTGAAGAGTGGCTGTCATTAGTGGTCAAGATGAAGCTATGTTTCCTGGACTAGCAGGGATCTGCTCTCAAACAGGGCTTGTTAACAAAATACATGTCATTCAGCACAAGATTTGGGTTTCATCTTTGTTCATGACTATGTTTCTCCTCACCCTTGGGCTTCTGTCCTCAGACTCCGGTGTACATTCGTGTGAAGAAAGTATCTGTGGACATAACTCAGTGATCCCCCTTTGAAAGTGACCCAGGAAGCCACATTTCACCTTGCTGAGTTCACTCAGTCAAGATGTGTTGTTGGCATCTTCTGGGCTCAAAGTACTCACAACAGACTAGGAGCAAAGTAGCCTTTTTATTGGTGGGTAGTCAGCTAGGGAATGCCCCCCAGAAGACATGGGTGGCACCCTGCCTGCCCTGCCTAGACTAGAACTCCAGTCTGAGTCAGTCTCATCCAAGATGGCCAAACAGCAGCTTCTGGAAACTTCCTCAACTTTTCCAGCCTAAGCGCCTGTGGGTGGGCCCTTCCTGAGTTAGCGCTCAGTCCTGGGCCCAGTGACCAATGAAGATCCTTCCTATACACCTGAACCTGGCAACGGAGCTCATTCTAACTGCATGCCCAATTCATACAAACCGAGCTGAGCCAAGCTTCCATGTGTGTGAGGGAGAATTTTCCCTGATATCCTTAATCTCATTCCAGAGGGGAGCAGTTCCTCTTGGCTTGAGAGCTTTCCTGCTGTTTCTTCTCTCCTGTGTCCACTCTTTTTTTTTTATTTTTGTTTATTTAATTAATTTATTTATTTGAGAGTGACAGACAGAAAGAGAGAAACAGGCAGAGACAGAGAGAGAATGGGCGCATCAAAGCCTCCTGCTACTGCAAATGAACTCCAGATGCATGCGCCACCCTGTGCATCTGGCTTACATGGGTCTTGGGGAATCAAGCCTTGAACCGGGATCCTTAGGCTTCATAGGCAAGTGCTTAACCACTAAGCCATCTCTCCAGCCCCCACTCTCTCTTAAAAAATAAATCTCTCATAACTTTCCCTTCTCAGTGTCCAAGCTTTCCAGTTCTTTGTTAAATTTCAGGTCTTCAGAGCCACAGGCTCAGGGACTGTAGGCCCAGGCTCTCTCCTGCATCTCCCACAGTTCCAGCCCTTTAGCCATATCATCTAATTCACATGTCCGAGACAGAAGTACATCTACCCCCCAAAAAGGAACTTCAGATCAATCAGTTGTACTTGTCCGTTCTTAGGTGAGACGCTTTGCTGAATGTTACTCTCATTAGATGTTACTTTATTCCTGGACAACATGAAGGGCCATGAGTGATAGTAAGAGACCTTTGTGCCACTGTTCCACTGACTCTTTGGACTGAATTCATTTGTCAGTGCAGAGGTGAGTTTTCTAAGATCCCTGAGAGCGTAGCTCCCTGTTGGGAAGGCCAGACAACTGTCCTGTGAGAGCTTGCTAGGTGTCTAATCTCAGAAATTACATGAGCCAGGAGTCCTAAAAATTTGGTGTTTTACCATGTTCCTATATGATCTCACAAATCACTGGAAATATATAGTGTGGCGGTTTGATTCAGGTGTCCCCCATAAACCTAGGTGTTCTGAATGCTAGGTTCCCAGCTGATGGAGATTTGGGAATTAAGGCTTCTTGGAGGCAGTGTATTGCTGGGGGTGGTCTTATGGGTATTATAACCAGTGTTTGGCACACTCTCCTGCTGCTATGGTCCACCTTATGTTGGCCAGGGGATGGAGTCTTATTCCATCCTTTCCCCTGCTATCGTGAAGCTTCTCCTTGAATCTGTAAGCCAAAATTATCCATTTTTCTCCTAAAGCTGCTCTAGATAGGGTGGTTTATGCTAGCAATGAAAACCTGACTGTAACATAAAGACAGGGGAGATGGCTCAGCAGTTAAAGTGTTTGCTTGCAAAGCCTGCCAACTTGGGTCCGATTCCCCAGTACTCATGAAAAGCCAGATGCACAAAGTGGTGCATGCGTCTAAAGTCTGCATGCAGTAGCAAGAGAATCTTGTGCTATCTGTCTCCCTTTGCTTTCCATCCTTGCAAATAGAGAAATAAAGAATTTATGCGTATATGAATGTGTGGATGGATGAATGGATGGATAGATAAAGACAGACACCTAAAGCAGCCTAAAATATTAAGTGTTGGATCGACCAGAAGCTGAAAGACGAAAGAGCATATTACATCAGCACAGATGCTGCTCCCTGGGCTGACCTGAAAAAGTCATAGCACCAAGATGGAGACGGGGAGCCTTCAGCCAAGGTTTGCAGCTCCCTCTCCCAGACTGTGCAAGTTAATTTACAAGGACACATGCAGGCTGTAGAGATGGCTTAGCAGGTAAGGCACTTGCCTGTAAAGCCTATGGTCCCAGGTTCGATTTCCCAAAACCTATGTAAAGACAGATGCACATGATGGCACATGTGTCTGGAGTATGTTGGCAGCAGCTAGAGGCCCTGGCGTGCCCATTCTCATTCTCGCTCCAATAAATAAATAAGTGAAGTACAGATGCAGCATACTTTCAAAACAGAAGCCTGGTAGACCTGGGGGAGGCTGTAGTTCTGCTTGCCCTTCCTGCTCTGCTACTTAGTACACAGCAAGCCCCAAGAAACCAGTGCTTCAAAGCAACAGGTCTAAATGCAACTCCTCTGGCATGTGTTATTCACATCAGTGCATTTTTTTTCTAAGTCCACTACCCGTGGTACACTCTGGCCATATGTGGCCCTTTCCCACCCAGCCCCTGGCCTCTTCCTGGCTCTTCACTGGGCTCACACTGATGGAGCCCTTTGCTCTTTGGATTTCTGGCTAGCCGGACAGTGAGGGGTCTTAGCGGGAGTTATTCTTGCAGGAGGTCTCCAGGAATCTGCAGCCCTGCCAGGGAAGGCCAGGCACCTTTTCCCTGTATTCTACTTAAGCAATCTCCCACATAAATATCTAGGGAGCATGCATGGAATGGACAAGACATTCCTTCTGGGGTTACAGGTAACTATGTTGTCTGTCCTAGGAGCCGAAGATCTCAGCCCAGTAGATGTTTTTAAAGCAGACACGCCAGTGCAAGTGGGCTGACAGGCATGAGCTACACAACTTCATTAATTAGTACCCAGACAATTTGAGAACTGATTTCTCCTTTGATCCCAGCCCTCATGTTTCTATCTCTGATACCTAAACAGCAAATCATGTTATCTTATAATTAAGCGATAATCTTCATGACAGCAGAAATGACAGGACTATAAATGGCTTCTGCAAGTGATGGAAATAACTTCCTCCCCCTTCCCACCCGGCTTGGGAAATGTTCTCCAACTTCACAAAGCTGTTAGTTGTTAATAAACTCTTGGTGACATAAATCTTGCTCTTACTCACCAGGAGCACATACCCTCTAAGTTACTCTCTGGAAACTATGCACACCATATTTACTTGTGCTTAAAAAGAGGCATCTTATTATTTACCTTAGGAAACTACAAATTCAACATTGTCTACTTTAATGTCCAAATTGTTCGATTTTGCCTGCATAAATACATGAGTGCTTCAAACTAACTTGAGGAACATTGTTGAACCAAAATAATAATTTAATGTGCCATAAATGTAATGGCTATGAGAAGGTAACATTTTTACTACGAAAGATAGAGCAAATATTTATTGAGTACCAACTGTGGACTAGATATCGTGGTGGGTGCTCAAGGCACTACAGTAAGCAAGACACAACTCCTACTGTTAAGGCAGAGAAGGGCCAGGTATCAGAAACACAAAGAAAGAATTATTCTGGAGCCAACATTGCCAGAGTAAATCAGAAAATGGTCAAGTGAAAGGGGTACTGGACTGACGTGCAACCTCTGGGATCAGGGATGGGTATACATGGTGCATTTCATGCATGCTCCATGAACAGCTTACAAATGAATGGAGAGATGCATGAAAGCCATCTCTTTGCCTATGTGACAAGACAAGCTATGGGAGCAAGCTTCGTGGCTATCTACCTCTGTACCTTTTTGAACTCACTTTTTTTAAAGGACTATTTCTTTAATATTTTTAACAATTTTTATTTATTTATTTGCAAGCAGAGAGAGAAAGAGAGAGAGAGAGAGGAAGAAAGGAGACAAACAGAGAGAGAATGGGCACATCAGAGTCTCTACACACTGCAAACTTAACTCCAGATGCATGTGCCCCATTGTGTTTCGTGGGTCCTGGGGAATTGAACCTGGGTCTTTTGGCTTCATAGGCAAACACCTTAACTGCTAAGCCATATCTCCAGCCCTTTTAATTTTTTTATATTTTATTTTTATTTATTTGAGAGAGAGAGAGAGAAAGAGGAAGAGAGACAGAGAGAGGGTATGTCAGGGCATCCAACCACTGCCAACTAACTCCAGATGCAATGTGTCACCTCGGGTATCTGGCTTATGTGGGTCCTGGGGAATTGAACCTGGATCCTTTGGCTTTTCAGGGAAGTACCTTAACTGCTAAGCCATCTCTCCAGCCCATTTCTGAGCTCTTGACAGCTCTCTGTACATTGTATACACTCATTTCACTGCAGACACTTAGATGAACTAGTTCCAGCAACAGGATTCTGGGGATGTTTTGGAGACTTCATTCATGTGAAATGTTTCCTTCTCAGTTACCCTATCCATTTTCTCACATTTCTTCTTCTTCCTAAATACATTAATTTGTTTCTGGATGAACATCCTACAAAGTATTTCCTTTGAATAAATCCCACACACATTCTATAGGTACATGTATCATGAACCTTCATTTCCTATACTGTCAGGGGCTTTTGAAAGGAAGTTGTAAATGTTTCTAGTTACATGCTGTTCTCAATACGCACATGCTCCGGCTCTCAAGAAGACTGAATTATAAATTTTTAAGTGTACTACATATATATAAAGTCCCCTAAGATGCCACAATTCAACTTCAAGTAGAAAATTTACTTTTTGGTTGTGTTTGTTACTTCCTGGTGATTCATCTTCGGTAATTTTTTTTGCATCCTCTACTTTTGAAGCCTTCTTTTATTAGCAAATTAAAGTAAAAAAGATGCAAGACCATCTCAGATTAATCTAGAATTAGTTGTGACTAAAATATCTAGTCTGCTACATCTCTCTTTGCGCATAAACGTGTGCGTAGGTGCATATGTGCGGGTGAACATGTGTGGGCAGATACATGGGCACATGTGTGCGCATGGGAGTAGAGGCCCAGAGATCAAGAGTGTCTTCCTCAGGCTGAAGAGATGGCTCAATGGTTAAGCCACTTGACTGCAAAGTCTAACCACCTGAGTTTGATTTCCTACTACCACGTAAGGCCAGAGGCCTCTGGAGTTTATTTGCAGTGGCAGGAAGCCTTGGCAGGCCCATTCTCTCTCTGTGTGTGTCTGTCTCTCTTCTCTCTGTCTCCCTCTCTGCTTGCAAATAAATAAATAAAAATTTTAAAAAGCAGTGTCTTCCTTAATTATTTTCACTTCTATTTTGTTGCAGACAGGATCTCTGAGCAGCCTGAAGAGGATGAATGATGTTAGATCAGCTGGCTCACAAGCTCTAAGGATCGCTCTACCTTAGCCTCCCCAGCGCTGGGATTGCAGGCACATGCCACCATATTCAACTTGTGCCTGGGTGCTGGGAGCTGAACTCAGGTCCTTGGGCTTGAGCAGCCGTCTCTCTAGCCCCACCATGTCTTTTATAGAATGTCCTGCATCTAACTCGTCTTTCCAACACTGCTTTAATTTCTAATCCAATGATTTACCCCTCTTTATCCATTGTGTAATTTCCATGTAGGTCTTTTTTATCTCTCTGCATTTTTTTTCCCTTCTCTCTGAGATTTTATGTCTCTCCCCATCACTTCTTCTAAAGGGCTCATGTGATGGAAGGGTACTTCCAAGTGTAGGAAATTGGGGACTTCTGAAGGGTTTGGCATAATAGAAGGCAGTGTCATCATGGGAGCACCATCTTCATGGATAAATTAATGTTTCATTTTCTCAAGACATTGTCTTTGTTCTCTTAAGACTGGATTAGGCCTTATGATGATTTTAATTAAGTGCCCACCATAAATTCGTGCATTCTGAGTGCTAAGACCCTAGCGGATGGCAAGTTGGGAATTGGAGCCTTCTGGAACCAGTGTATTATTGGGGGCGGACTTATGGGTGTTACAGCTAGCTTCTCCTTGTCAATGTTTGGCACACTCTCCTGCTGCTGTTGTCCACCTGATGTTGGCTAGGAGGTGATGTCCACTCTCTGCTTATGTCATATTTTCTACTGCCATCATGGAGCTTCCCTTCGAGTCTGTAAGTCAAAATAAACACTTTCCTCCCACAAAGCTGCTTTTGTTCAGGTACTTTTGTTTTTAGAGATAGGGTCTTGCTCTAGAACAAGCTGGCCTCAAATTCACTATGTAGTTTCAGGCTGGCCAAGAACTCACAGTGATCCTCCTACCTCGGCCTCTCGAGTACTGGGATTAAAGGTGTGCAGCACCATGCCCGGCTGGTCAGGCACTTTCTGCTAGCCATGCAAACCTAGCTGCCACAGGTCTCTTGGGAGTAAGTTAGGTCTCACCAAATTCTGTCAACTCCTGTGAGGGAAGCCTGGCAACTCCATGTCTCCCCTTCACACAGTCTCCACCCTCATGTGCTTGTTTCCCCTTCGCCTCCACTGCTGTGGCGTGACACACCACGGGGCCCGGAAGAGAGCCTGAGCTCACGCCAGCCCCTGTTCTCGGACTTACAGAACCATGACGCAAAATAAACGTCTTTTCTTTATAAATTACCAGCCTTAGAAATTTTGTCATTGTAATATAAAACAGATTAAAAGTCGTACTTGGTTGAAAAATAAATTCCTTTTAATTAATTAGCTTTAACATGCTTGTTCAACATTCAGCCTTACTGCTTAAATGTGCACCATTCATAGATATACAAAAGTATACTCGTGTCCACACAGATAAAAATCTCATACTTTTGCATGATATAATCATTAAATCGTTATATAAAGAATCAATCTGGAGGGGCTGGAGAGATGGCTTAGTGGTGAAGAGCTTGCCTGTGAAGCCTAAGGACCCAGGTTTGAGGCTTGATTCCCCAGGACCCATGTAAACCAGATGCACAAGGTGGTGCATGCATCTGGAGTTTGTTTGCAGTAGCTGGAGGCCCTGGCATGCCCATATTTTCTCTCTCTCTCTCCTCTCTCTCTCTCTCTCTGTGTGTGTGTGTGTGTGTGTCACTCTCAAATAAAAAAATAAAAATGAACCAAAAATATTAAAAAAAAAAAAAAAGAATCAATCTGGAGGCTGGAGAGATTGCTCAGTGATTAAAGCCACTTGCTTGCGAAGCCAAATGGCCAGGCTCAACTCCCCAGTTTCCATGTAAAGCCAGAAGTACAAAGGGGTGTGTGTATCTGGAGTTCATTTAAAGTGATGGGGAAACCCTGTTGCACTCATACTCACTCTTTCTCTCCCTCTCTTTGCCTCTTTCCCTCTATCTCACAAATAAATAAGTAAATAAATAAAAGGAATCAATCCACTTAGAGGGTTTCCTGTGCTTTCTCTCTTTCACAAAAGAAGGTTCCTCCTCAGTAAGGGCTATAGCTCTGTCTCCCCCCCAGTCCTCCAAGTTGACCCCATAGGTGTGGCTCCTTTTCCACTGCCCAAGAAAATCCTTTCCTATCCCCGTCCCGTCCCAGGCATAGCTCATCAGTGTCTCCCCACTGCCTCTCATGGATCTGTATGTGCCCAAGAGAATGATCAACACTGGTTATACAGTACACAGAGCTTCCAAAAATCAAAACCCCTTTTGCCAAAGCCACGATGAAACACATCTTATTATATTTGAGTGATATTTAAGGAGCATCACACTTCAGTTTGCTCCTGACTTAGATTATGAACTCACGGCAGTCCTCCTAACTCTACCTCCCGAGTGCTGTGATTAAAGGCATGCGCCTCCATGCCCGGCTAAAAAAATATTTTTTTAAAAGTCTAATTAAAACTTGGTGATCTTTATGATCTGATCATTCTTTTATTTGTGATCCTTAAGACACCTAGAGTTTCCACTGCCAAGCTGAAGGCTTGAAAGACATGAAAACCAGACTTGATTGCAGACAGCTCATCCCAAGGCGTGGGAACCCCAAGAGCTGATATATTTAGCCAAAAGAACTCCAAACTTCTCCGTTTCTTTCCTGCACAATTCTGCCTTTGCCGCACCTTTCACTTGCTCATGAAACCAGGACTCCTTTGGACCAGACGGATGAAGTGGAGGGTGACAGAGGGAAGATGGGAGAACAGAGAGAAGGCACCACATCTTAAGCTTTAAGCCTGGCCACTGGCCACTGTGGTCAGTGACTAATGCAAAGGGTGTGCTGCGTGAGGGAGGTTCATTTGATTGTCCTCAAGCCTTCCAAGTCTGGGAGATGGTGCTCAGAGGGCCTGAGGGAGGCGCAGAGGGTCACAGATGTGTTTTGCTGTGTGGCAGCTGCAGCAGTAGTAAAACCAGTCCACACACTGGGCACAGGTCTTCCAATACTAACCTCTACCATGGCTGTCCGGACATCCTTTTTCATCTTCAAGGAGGAAACATTTCAAATGACCTAAATCTAAAAGTACCATACCTCCCACTCCTGACTATTTCAAACCGCATACACAAAACCCCCTGCGTTTCCATTTTCGTGATTTCCCACCCCTCCCTCGAAAACCAGAAAATATCATCACTCGGTTGTCACTCAATCTAAAATCAGACTTTGTGCCAGCTGGAACCCTAGCTCGATTTATTACTGCACACAGTTCCCACGTTAACTATTTGTTAAAGGCTGCTTTTACCATGACTGAGACACAACACGCCTGAAGGTCTTCCCGTGTTTTGACTGAAAGATAAGACTTATGTGTGACCTGTCTGGCAGAGTGCTATTCAGAGACAGGCACAGAAGTGACAGTAACTGTTCCAACTGTATTTCTGGAGAAATCAAGTTTCAACAGAAGTTAGTGTTTAATGGGTGTAGCAGACAGCTTCAAGTTCACTGAGATGAACTTCCAGACCAGGCACAGTTATGGAGGAAGGGATATTTATTGAAGCTTACAGATCCAGGGGAAGTTCCATAATGGCAGAAGAAACTGGCCTGCCTTCACAGGCCCAAGCAGAGAGAGAGCAGTACAAGCCTAAAGGTCAAAAGCCAGAGCACACTTCAGGAACTCCTGCTAGGCACACTTTGCATATCTTTAGATTGAAATCTCAAACCCATCACCACACCTTAAGATCCACACAATGGTATTGCCTCCAGCCAGGTGGCTAGAGATGCAAACTACAAATAAGCAACTGAATATATTGGGGGCCATCTATTCTATTCAAACCACCACAATGGGTTTAAGGCCAAAACAGAGATAGGAAAACATCCAGGATGCATGATGGAGTCTCACTGCAAGCTCCAAAGTCAATGTGCCACACTGACTTCATCGTCTGAAGGAGGCTCACACACCGACAGACCCGGAACAGGCCATCGAGTAGGGCGCCATCTCCCTCTCTTCCTACCAGTGTCCTTCCTAGCTGGTCCATGTGACAAGTCCAAATGGCAAGGTTCTCAGTTCAGACTCCCATTCGCCCTGTGAACCTTCGTAAGAGCAGACAATTCAGGGCTTATGGGCACCGGACCCACGTTCATTTGTAGACGTGTACAAGTTTGTGCACACACAGTGCACAGATTACGTACAGCAGACGACACAATAATGTACAGGAAATCAAGCCGATCTACATTTGCGCACCTTACAGGGCTGCACGTGACACAGGTTTGGCACCATTTCTCCTGCCTGTCAACCCTACAGAAACACACATTCTCTCCTCCATATATGGGGTGTTTGTCATTTATTTTGAGGTGTGAAATATAGGCTGGAGAAATGGTTCAGTGGATACGGTATTTGTCTGCAAAGCCTAACAACCCAGGTTCCATTCCACAGTACCCAGGTAAAGCCAGAGGCACAAGGTGGCATGTGCATCTCGCGTTCATTTACTGGAAATCACGGCACATCATTCTATCTGTCTCTCTTCGCTGTGTGTGTGTGTGTGTGTGTGTGTTTGCAAGTAAATAAATAAAAGTATTTTTAATTACCCATTAAGATGTTAAATGTGAGTCAGCTCTACTTTTTTAGATCTTTCTTCAGCGTGGCCCCTGGAAACTTTCTTTGCGTCATCAAGGGGTGTGACGACGGGCCTCTCACTAGGCCATTTTCACCTGAAATCTAGAGTCTGGCTTGTCATAGTCTCTGAGTCACAGAGTGGGCTCTCAGTAAGTATGGTAAGGGTTTTCTTTTCTTCACTCTTGCCCAGGCTGACCTAGAACTCCCTCCGTAACCTAGGCTTGCCTTGAACACACAATGATCCCCCTACTCCAGCCTCCTGAGTGCTGGGATTCAAGGTGTGCGTGACGGTGCCTGCCTCACTCGGGACATATGGAATGGACTACTGTGAAGTATAGGAAGACTGTGGGAGGGAGCAGTAGTGGGTGGGAAGGGGAGCGGAAGGGAAAGGAAAGGGAATGGAGAGGACAGATGATTCCAAAGTACAGGAGCTACTGAGGGAAAAAAGCATAATCTGAAGACAAAGAGGGAATCTGAAACAATAAGAAGGGGAATTCAGAGAAGTCGTCATCAGGAAGACAAATGTGTATGGAAACCACACCAAAGGCAATAAACGATGTCATGCTCTCAAACGAAGTGAAGAGATTCCAAAGGGGAGATCTATCAAGGAAGCCTTCCCCAGGCCAGCATGGGACACAAACATGAGCTCAACCCCTAGGGCTGTTCTGGAAAGGGTGACGTGCCCCAAATGCCCCCAGGGACCAGGCGAATAACAGCCACAGAGGATCAGAGAGGAGGTGATGTTCACATATCAAACAGAACCTCTACACAGGAAAAACCAGAGCTATGGAGCCCACAGCCCTGAACCAGCAAATCAATTACATTCAAATGTAGCAGAGATCTTGGCTCAAGAAAGTTCTTACTTTCTGGTTTTGGATCTTTGAGGCAAGGTGTCGCTCTAGCCCAGGCTGACATGGAATTCACTATGTAGTCTCAGGCTGACTTCAAACCTACTTCAGCCTCCCGAGTTCTGGGATTAAAGGCATGCGCCACCACGCCCAGCATCAAGACAGTTACTTCATGCTAAGCTGTCCCTCTTGTCATAATCTGTTCTCAGAGCACATGGGCTAACAGAGAGATGGCTTTGAGGGCAAAAATAGGACCCTACATTTGATTACTTCCCACATCATTTTTATTGACAGACTGGCTCACATTCTAAAGCCATCTAAAAGGACCACCAATCTCCCTCCCCAACTGTGTTTTCATCGTGTTCTTCACGTGGTTTTTGTTTTTTGAGGTAGGGTGACGGTCACTCTTGCCAAGGCTGACCTGGACTTCACTATGTAGTCTCGGGCTGGCACTGAAATCACAGTGACCCTCCTAACTCAGCTCCTGAGTGCTGGGATCAAAGGTGTGCACCACCATGCCTGGCTTTGCATGTTTTCACAGCACTTCTCATCATTAATAACAGCAGATTTTCTTAAGCAACGGCCTCCTTACTGTGCCCTTTTCCCTGCTCTGTGAGGTGAGAGGCAGAATCCACGTCCTCACCACTGGGTCTCTTGCTTGCTGGATTAGGTGAGGGTGGAATTTAAATTTTCTTGTTGATCCAAAAACGCCAATTCCCACTGCCACTAGGTTGTGGCTAAAGAAAAGGGAGGAGATAGATCACTGGGGAGTTCAACGTCAAGGTCATTTCTAGACCTGCCAGGTTGGTTTTTCCTGATGGTGTAATTGGAACACATGCCAGCAGAGTGGAGAACTCCGTTATCATGGCCCAGAAACAAAACTGTTCTTCCTTTTTTTTTTTTTAAATTTTTTTTTTATTAGTCAGTTCTGTATTCAGCAAATACAGTCAGTTTGGTACCATTATTAGGCTCATCCGTGTTCTTTCTATGCTGTTATATACTGACTGAGGCACTCATGACCTCATAATGGTTGTCATTATACCCACAGGACCTGCACAATGCTGAGCCCATAGGTCAACATTCTGACATAGAGGATGTAGGAGAAAGAGACATCACAGTGTAAGAAGGACTTTTGGAAAGAGAAGGGTGGTCCATGGAATAGGGGAAAGGGGAACTAAAGAGGGTTACAGGATGGAAAGAAGATCAAATTTCAGTATGTTCATGTATTAAAATTATCAATAAAGGTAAAAATTAAAAAATGTTCTAGGGAATAGTGTATGATGTAAACTCAACTTCAATTTCAGATTGTGGATTCATGATCTGCCATTAATTCAAAAACCATATTACTACTACTAGATTTTAAACTAGCTGTGTGTGTAGGGGGGTGCGTGTGTGTGCACACGCACACTCACGTGCATGTGGATGCCAGAGGTCAACATCGGGAGTCCTCTGTGACTGCTCATCCATGCTTTGCTTTCAAGACAGGGCCTTGCACTGAATCCAGAACTAACTGAACTGGCTAGGTTAGCTAGCCAGCGAGTTTCTGGGATCCTCCTGTCTCCTTCTCCCCAGTTCCAGGATTACAGGAATACTCAGTGTTTACAAAGATGTTGAAGGACCCAAATTTTATTCATCAAGCCATCCCCCCAGTCCTAATCTAGCCTTTCATGTTACACATTATTTGATTTGGCCCTGAAATTCTTCTTTCTGCCCATAACTTGTCTGAGACTGGTTGAAATACTCTATGATTTCCATCATTACCGTGGGTTTGGTTTCAGACAATCTTTTCATACCTCAGGAATTTTATTCCCCTCCATTGCACACAAGACTTTGAATCATCTGTTACCCAGGGCTGTGACATGTAACTGTGACTGTTACACGTGGCGTCACAAAGACCGCACAGCACATTTGGTTGCATAACAAAGTGAGCACAGGCCGGCACATCGCACTTGGCTCCTCTTATGGGGCCATGCACTTTTATGGGAGATGTTTGTCAGCAGAAAAGCTATACTTTGCTAATTTGCACAGACCTGTTTATGGTCTAATAATGTTCTTGATGCTATAATAAAACATGCAAGACTCAGTAGGATGTGGTAGAGAAAACCCTGTGACCCAATCAGAGACAAGATATCTCCTTCGGTTTAATATTTCTTCTCTTCTAATGAGAGAAATGTTAATCAGGAACAATTTTTATATAATGTCTTTTTGCCTTGAGCATGAATATCTCTAAGAAGCTATATGACTCTATGCTGCATTTCTTTTCTATTTTAAAATATACAGGTAGTGAGAACCAACAAATGGTTACATTTCTACTAAATGCACAGGAACAACATGGCTAATTAAGAGAACGACGAGGAACCTGTTTTTCCCCCAGTGGTCTCCCTCTGCCCTAGAGCAAGCTCGTTTCCAGTTCAGAAATCCCTGTATGTATGGCAAAGACACTTTGGTAGGATAATTAATGACATTTGACAAGTGAAACTTCCTTTTCATTTTCTCACACAATGCAAAGGGAAGGTGAAGAGCCTTCCTTTGGAACACAAAATGTGTTTTTAACAGGGGCTAAAACCCCATCTCACTGAGAGAAACACATCTGTCTGCTCCAACAAGACTTTGGAAAAATAGAAGCAATTGCAAGACTTTGGAAAAATAGAAGCAATTGAAATGATAAACCCAGATGCACCGTTCATGACTCTCTCTCTCTCCACCAGAAATATGATGAGAAGGCTGATAGCCAGCTACTCACAGTTTGGCGAGCAAGTGACAAAGTGCTGAGAGCCAGAATCAAGTCTTAAATGCAGTCCCATCAGATATGGACAAGTAATATGTAGTGAGCTGTCATGGGGTGGGGGGAGCACAGGAACGAAGCTGGCCTGGAGGGAAATCTAACTTTGATCTTTGTTAGGCACGTTCTCTATGCAGGCAGCAAGACCCAAGACTTCTTTAAGAAACTCAAGTTGTTTGTATACATCCTCAAAAGGGATGCTGAGGACTAGTCACATAGTCAATATCACCTCAGATGAGTCAATTTCACTGAACCAACATCTTTGTTCATAAATCAAGAGTAGGAATACCTAGCATGAAAGTGTGTTGCGAGGACAAATGAAGCAAGTGCATAAATATTAAACCATGTCTACACTCTTAGCTGGGCATGGCGCAGTACACCTGTAGTTCTAGTACTTGGTTGGCTGAGATAGGGAAACCACAAATTTTATATATCAGTCAGGGTGTGGCAGTAACCTTCGCATTTCTGGAACAAAACAGCTGAGCGAGAGCATCTGATGGAAGGGAAGATTTTATTTTGGCTTACAGTCTTGAGGGGAAGAGTCATGATGGCAGGGGAAAGCATTGTGTGATAATCTGAATGTATGTCCCCCAATAGATTCAGGTGTTAACTTGGATTTCCAGCTACCTTGCTGGAGGAATGTTACTGCGGAAGACCCTGGAGCTGTCTGAAGGTGTCAGTGGGGGTAGACCTGGTTTCCAGCACAAAGGTATGAGCTCTGCCTGGGTTCCCTGCTGTTTGTCTGCTGGTTTTGTGCTTGCTTTTGGTGTGTGTTCGCTGCTGGTGGTTTCTCTCTGCTTGGACCTCTGAAAGGGGGCCAGCCTCTTCTGCCATTATAGAACTTCCCGTGGATCTGTAAGCCTAAAATAAACCCTGTTCCTCCCATAAACTGTGTCTGTTTGGAATTTCATGCCAGCAGGGTGAAGCTGACTGCAACACCTGGCACAAATAGAAGCTGGATATCACCTTTTGACCACAGCAGTTGGAAAACAGCAGCAGGAGAGTGATGTGAGTTCTGGCAAGGGGGAACTGGCTATAACACCCCTAAACCTGCCCCCAACAACACACCTCTTCATCAGTGATCCATCTCCCAAACTGCTATCATCTGAGGACCTAGCATTCAGTACACATGAGTTTATGGGGGACATCTGATTCAAACCACCATGCTGGATATACAGCAAGATCCTGTCAAAATAAAAACCCTAAGAAATATACATGGAATAAAAGTAATGGTTATTGTGCTGGAGGGATGGCTTAGTGGTAAGGGTGCTTGCCTACAAACCAAAGAACCTATGTTCAAATTCCACACTAGCTTTTGGTTCCTCTTAAGTCCCCACACAAGAATAACTTAACTGAGAAACAGCGAGAGATTCTCTGACCACGGCTAAGGATGGGCTGGGCATCAAAGTAGCAATAAAAGAAAGCAAGTAGGGCTGAAAAGACTGTTCAGCTGTTACAGGTGCTTGCTTACAAAAACCTGATGGCCCGGCTTTGATTCACCAATACGCACATGAAGTCAAATACACTAAGTGGTGCATGCGTCAGGAGTTTCAGTGCAGTGTCAGGAGGCCCTGGTGTACTCATATTGTCCACATATTCTTTTTCTCACACAAATCAGTAAATAAAATATGTAAAATAAAAAGAAAGCTAGAAGACATGTTTTCTCTCTGGGAGAGAAGGAAAAAAAATAATGGTAATGATGTTTCCTGTGGAAAGATATTTTAATCTATTAGGCAAAACTATTAAGCTTAACACTCATTAAATGTCCCATTCACTGACCAACTCCATATGGCATGCAGCCGCCTAAAAGTTCTTCATGTCTCTTCTCTAAGTCATCCTCAGGCCATCTGCAGGAGTTACTGGCCCCATATATATTTTTTTTTATTTTTCAACTCTTTTCCAGAAAGAGAGAGAATTAGCATTCCAGGGCCTCTGCCACTGAAATCAAATTTCATATGCTTGTACCACCTAGTGTGCATGTATAACCTTGCACTTGCCTCTCCTTTGTGTATCTGGCTTACATTGGATCTGGAGAGTCAAACATGGGTCCTTAGGCTTTGCAGGCAAGGGCCTTAACCACTAAGCCATCTCCTCAGCCCCACCCCCACATTTCTGATGGAAACTAAGGCCCAGAGATGTCTTTGTATACCAGCCTAGGCTGAGCCATTTAAATGGATATAAAGGTAGGGCAGGAGATCTTTCAAAGTCACTGGGAAAGTTAGAGTCCCAGACTCTAGAAAGGCATCTGAATGGCTCAGGAAGACTGATGTCACTTCTGTCATCAGCAAAGAGCCAAAGAATTGGAAATCCAAGGAAGGAAGCACTGGTGTTGGAAATTTATCATCATGATTATGAATAGATACTGGGAAGCTGACATCACTAACCCAACCTTCAGCCACCTAGGAAAGCCACACTCCTAAACACATCAGTGAATCTGATGCGAGTGATTAGACAGTTAAACACAAGCTCAGAAAATCACAACATCCAGTAGAATGGTCTAGATGGTAGAAACTGCAGAGCATACAGAAAAGTGACCTTGGTCTCAATTTAACTCAAACGTATGTACCTAATGGGCACAAAAGGAATTATATTCCAGACCCTGACAGTAAGTGCACTTCAGGGATGTAGCATTTGAATTCCATGCCTTTCTTTTTCTTCTTCTTCTTTTTTTTTTTTTTTTTTTTTGGTTGTTTTTCTCTAACCCAGGCTTACCTGGAATTCTCTATGTAGCCTCAGGTAGCCTGGAGCTCTCAGTAATCCTCTTACCTCTACCTCCCAAGTGCTGGGATTAAAGGCATGCACCACCATGCTAGGCATCCATGCCTTTCTTTCACTAGAGGACGGTCCAAGGCAATGAGGCTAGAAAGACTACCATGGGCCAGTCCCTGTCACCCTGGCAGCAGGTGCACCATCCAACAGGGGCGCAGAAATGAGAGAAATTAGAACCAGAAACAGAGTGAGTTCAAGTAGATGTGGAAATGTGTGGGGACCCAGCAGACAGTGGAAAACAAGGAAGTGAAAGGACACTTGGGAATAAGGAGGGACACAGCAGAAGAGACAAAAGCGCTAGGTGATGAGAAGTCTGTCCCTCGGGTCAGAAGTATGCTCAGACCGAGGGAGACACCCTTCTTGAGTCGCTAAGACTCCTTCAACAACCCTTGACTACCAACATATCACACAGAACTGTTGCCCTGTGTTCTTACGTACTCAAGCATTCCCTTTGACACTGGGGTGGAGAGGGCAGGAATGGGCTCTGATATCTTAAATCTCCAGAAAACAACCGGGCACATAATAAAAGTTCAGCAAATATCTAAAATAGCTATGCATGAAATTGCCCAAGTGTGGTATTTTCCATAATAAGCGTTTCATTGAATAAATAATAATCAATCATATACTTTAAAAGGAAAATGTTCTCTTGCCTGAAGTACTTTTTATTATTAAAAATGGTTAATAATAATAAGCACAGATTGATGATATAATTAAGAATATATTTCCACAGGCTGGAGAGATGGCTTAGCTGCTAAGGCACTTGCCAACAAGGCCTAATGACTTCAGTTTGATTCCTCAATACCTACGTAAGCCAGTTGTACAAGGTGGCACATGCGTCTGTATTTCATTTGCAGAAGCTGGACATGCTGGCATGCCCATCCTTCGCCCCCACCGCAAATAAATAAATTCATTAAAGTATTAAAAATATATTTCCATGTATAATTTTGTAAGTTTATATATGGTATTGTACAACTGTTGTTTTGAACTGAATATTCATTGCCTCATTGCCCCATTCTGATAACATAACTATTGACTTCCTTTAGGGACACACATCACCATCTCTCAGGTGAAGGTATCATGTGGTATCATGTTATCTCAGCCATAGGTTGGAGTTGTGCATACCCATGTCCTAGTTGAACCAACAACAGAGTTCTCTTTGGGACTCTATCATGAGATGCTGGGAAGAGCGCTATGTAGTAATGAGTTGCTGCCATTGGCAAGATGGTGACCTTGCAGTATTGAGGGCTACCAACCAAAGCAACTGAAAAAAAAAAGAGTCCAGAGAAGACAAACACAAAGTCTGAGTGTCATTTTACATACCTGGATACCAACTAGCCCATAAATTCCTTTTTTTTTTTTTTTTTTTTTTTTTTTAGAGAGAGAGAGAGAGAGAGAGAGAGGTCAAACTTTTGTATTTCCAGAGAAAACTTTAATCCATTGGCCATACATATGTCATTAGCTGAAGAGATGGCCAGGACTAAAAGCAATGAAAGAATGGAACTAGACTTAGGGTATGTCACTGCCCATCATGTACTATGGAGAGATAACTTGAGAGGACACAGCCACCACCCCATGACTTCTTAACATGACTAAGAAAAACTCAGGAAGTCCTTCCTTGGTATATAGTAACTAGATAATTGATTAATGGAAAAATGATCATTACTGAAATATCTTCAAAGTTTTTCCATGTTGTGGGAATTACAAATGATTTGAAGGAAAATGATTTCCTCCAATTTCCCACAGATGTGGTTGTGCAGTAATTAATGATATCGAGGCAGCAAGATGCTCATTAAAAAAAAAAAAAAAAAAAAAAAAAAAAAAAACTTCATTGAAGTCTTTCCAAATAACTGAGGCAAGGGACTAAGATCACAGTGAGGCAACACCTTCACTGAATGCGCAGAGCCACGGGAGGGCCCAGGGAAACCAGAAAAGCCCTTCTCATCTCCAGTGGCTTTTGCTTGTCATTCAGACTCATGTAAAATTCCTAAAATCTGTCAGTGTGGAAGCTCCTAAGTGATATGTCAACACATATATTCACTGTGAATACTTATTCTGCCGGAAGCCAATGTTTTTAGAGAAATATCCTCAAGAGTCAACTGTTAAATCAATAAAATGAATGTTCTCAGCAGGTGTTTGAGACGGAGCTGATTTGTCCAGATTTCCCAGTTTAATTTCTACATGTACCACCAAACTTCTGTAGGAAAACATAAAACATACCTGCAAGTATTATGCTCGTCATAAATACGAGGCCAGTTGTGCTAAACTGCACCGGTAAGGGTGACTCTTAAGTCACAATCATTTACCTTAATCCTTCAATTTCCTGGTTAGACTATAGTGAGCAGAATGCCAAGTGCAGTTTTAAACAGTATTTTTAAGCTATTTGCAGGTGACACTTTAATTAGGCATATTTACAACAGACACACACATGAACGCAAAGATAAGCAAGGAATAAAAGCCGAAGCTAGACTCATGGGAGAAAGATTACAATCTCTTCCTTTGTATCCTTTGATTTTAGGGTGCCAGTTGCAGGAAGCATACCTTGTTGCCTCAAGAATGGGACAGACACTCAAAGACAACATTGACAGGTGACATCATAGCTCTCTCCCAGCTCTGAGACCTTGGGCAAGCTGTGCCAGCTATGGGCTTCTGTAATGCTAACATATTGGTGGTACCTACATCATAAGGTTGTTGTGGAAGCAGAATTGACTGTTACTCAAAAGTCATTCTGGGGGTAGAAAGATGGCTCAGTGGTTAAGGGGCTTGTCTGCAAAAACCTAACAACCTGAGTTCTACTCCCCAGTACCCACATAAAAGCCAGATGCACAAAAGGGGCATATGTATCTGGGGTTTGTTTGCAGTGGCTAGAGGCCCTGGTGTGCTCACTCTCTCTCTTTGCTTACAAATAAATAAATAAATAAAATATTTTTAAAACAGTCATTCTGCTATGATTATACTATTTGTATCTCTCCTACTGACAAAACAAAGGACTAATACCAACAGCAGTGTGTAACTCAAAATTTATTTACATATTTCTTCTTGTACCAGAAATGATACAAGATAATTAAAAATAAAATTCAAGATGGAAGATGGAAAAATAGTGAAACTTTAGAGGTTAAATGAACAAGTGTTCAAAAATTATAAGAAAGATAAAGCCAGGAACAAGATGATAATTATGAATAGTATAGATATTGCTATTATAAAAAGCTAGCTATTAGACTTCTGGGCAAGCAACACAAGAAAGAAAACTGCATTTACAGCATGGATTTTAGTACTCATGCCATGAAATACAATAACTGTCTGGGAAGAGCATAGTGATTGTGCTAGAGAACAAGGATGTAACCACTAACAGCAGCACACACAGCAAATACCCAGACGGGGCAATAACTAACAAGCTTGGTGTGTACCATTGCTGACTCAATTCTTTACTCTACTTTGGATCCATACCAGCCCATGCCCTGACCTCTGTGACCAAAAGGATCTCCTCACCCTTCTCTTTAAACTCAGCCGAGATGACCCTGGGACTTGTGATGTGTGTGCAAGTGATGGTGTGTTCTACTCTGGCTCTAGTGCTTAGCCTGAGAAGATCTCAAGTACTTCTGTGTCTTTCATGACCATGGGCAAGTAAATGATGTGGCTGGTCTGTTAGTTGGTCAAAGGAGGATGGGGAGAACCAGACAAGGCAATATGGAGAAGAGCCACCCAGCTGAGCCCAGCCAAATGCCATGTGACTCACTGAGATACCAGCGATCATACATGATGGTGGTTACAAACCTCATAGGTTTGAGATAATTTGATATGCAGCAATATAAATTAATAAAACAAATAATCTCAGTTCTTCAAGCAACACGCATTTTCCAAGCTATGTGCACACTAAACAACTTACTGTAACCCAGGTAAAAATGCAGACTAGCCAATTCCAGTGTGTATCTTTATGACTTTCATTATAAAACTTACTAGCTTCCTTAAAATTTGAGACACCCCTAACTTAATATGAATAAAATTAAATTAAATTTTTAATTTTTTTATTCATTTGCAAGTAGAGAGAGAGATTAATGAGGAATGGGCATGCCAGAGCCTCTTGCTATTGCAAACAACCTCCAAATGCATGTGCCACTTTGTGCATATGGCTTTATGTGGGTACCGGGGAAGTGAAACCAGGCCATCAGTATTTGCAAGCTAGCACCTTAGTGGCTGAGCTTTCTCTCCAGCCTTTAAATTTGATTTGTGCCTACCACAACAAAGAGTCCACATAGTCTCCCAAATTAGACACTAGGTTTAGGGTAATCCATCTCTAAAATCAGGCCATTTGGGTATGGAAGACAGGGATCTAGCACAGAAGGGATAAGTTATAACTCACAAGTAGAGCAACAGCTTCTAATATAGGGCTGGTCATGAGAAATGACTCAGGTGCATGGCCCACAGGAGGGTTACCATATGTATAAAGATAAAAGAGAGAGAAATCAGCTTCTTCAAATGGGTCTCCTATTTATCAGAGACAGGAATGATGTCCCTATCACTTTACATTAAGCGTGGGGTGCTTCTCAGATGGGCAACTCTTATCAAGTATGCATGAGTGGGAGTTGGTGAGATTTTATTATTTCACTTTGGTTAACAATTCGCATGAGCAAGGTTTGGGCTTCAACTAGTAATAATGATGATAATAATAATAAGGTAGCACCCACTGAACTGTGTGGATGTGTAGCGTCACTATTTTCTGTGCTCAGAATGAATCATTTCCTGCGATTCATTTGACCTTCAGCATAACTTGGGGAGGTAGGTATTTTTATGCTCTCTTTCCATCCCACATTGCCTTGTTTTCTTTCACAGCTATGTAATTCTGAATCTTGAAGAGGCAAGAGACATTGTATAATGGGAGCTGGGTGGGAAAAAGAACAATCAAGTCTGTACACCTGATTACAATTTCTTGAGATAAATCTGGGACATAACTTTGAAATAGTCCAGTTTTAATTCTTTTCGTAAATAATTTGAACTGAGCTGAGGAAATACATGATGTTGTAGTCAGCTCCAGGCTGTTGGGATGAATTTCCAAAACAGACACAGTTTATGGGAGAGAGGGATTTATTTGAAGCTCACAGATCCAGGAGAAGTTCTGTAATGGTGAAACAGGCTGAGCCCCTCTCATATCCAGAGAGAGAGAAAACCAAACCATCAAACAGCCAGCACCATAAGCAAGCACAAAGGGAACAGCAAAACAGCAGGGAACTCAGGCAGAACTCAATTGCTTTGCATACCTTGAGGCTGGAAATCAGATCTGCCCCCAGTGACACCTCATCTGGCCAGGTGACTAGAGACAAGCTTTTAATAAAAACACCTGAGTCTATTGGGTGACATGCATTCAAACGGCCACACATGGCAAAAGGAAATCATTCTCTAGATAAATGGAATGGAGAACTGATGCACTGTTATACATCCTACCTGGTGGAGAGACGGATATCTAATCGTAGGTGCATTCAGAGCTCTTTGAACTAAATTCCTTAATATTGTCCTTTTCCTGACTCTGATCCTCTGAGAAAGGGCTCTCACTGTCAGATCAACAAACTACAATGGCTTTCTCCTCTGAATTCTGTCTACACAAAATAATACACAGATTTTATTGTTGCTGGAGGTTGCATGTAGGTATACATGGCACTTTGTATAATTTCTCTTTAGTCCTGTGTCTCTTGCATTCTGGTATCTCCAACATATGACTGGCTAAATATGTAAATTATACATAATTTTCTTCATGTGAGATTGCAAATTAGTCTAATGATTTCCCATTAAAGGCATGGGGGCATATGGTAATAACTAGCCAAATATCATTAGAAATTAAATTGAAGGGCTGGAGAGATGACTTACTGGTTAAGGCACTTGCTTGAAAAGCCAAAGGACCCAGGTTTCACTGCCCACCTCCCACATAAGCCAGATGCACAAGGTGGTGCATGTGTCTGGAGTTTGTTGGCAGTGGCTGGAGGTCCTGGAATGCCCATTCTCTCTCTCATTATCTCTCTGTCTCTGTCTCTCTCTCTCTCCTCTCTGTCTCAAATAAATTAAAATAAAATTAAATCCAAGGGCAACATACAAATGCTAAAGTATTTCCAATGCATTTCTCCTCCACTTTAGCTCAGATGATTAAAAAAGCAGGCCCATGGAACTGGGTAAAGAAATAAAAGTCTCTTAAAAATTTGTGCAGTTCTATTGTCCAGAATTTTTAGAATTTATCATCAAGCAATGCAAGCTTGGTATTCGTAATACAAACTGGAAAGAAAAGGTGGTCCTACTTGACAAAGCACCTTGACTCATCTTGTTGTTAGAGTCAAAACGAGAAACTTCTTAACCACTCTCATCCTGGCCAACTTTGTTTTAGAAATACCACTTCTATAAGTATCTTAAAATGTCATGTTGCTCATCTTCTCCCCTCAAAGGATATGAACACTTTTTCGTAATTTTCACTTTTTTTGTGAAAGACAGAGAGAGAGAGAGAGAGAGAACTGGTGTGCCAGGATCTCCAGCTACTACAATCAAACTCCACATGTGTGTGCCATTTTGTGCACATGTGCAACCTTGCGCTTGCCTCACCTTTGTGAGTCTGGCTTATGTGGGATCTGGAGAGTCTAACATGGGTCCTTAGGCTTCGCAGACAAGCGCCTTAACTGCTAAGCCATCTCTCCATCCCAGGTATGAACCGTATATTGTAACAACTGATTCCTGAGAAGCTTCTGTGGTGAAAGGCTCCATGAGAATGGTGGATAACTGACCAGACTGTTACCATTGCTCATCAAAAGTGTGTCATGTTAGCTCCTTCATATATTTAAAAAAAAAATTTTGTTTTATTTTTATTTATTTATTTGAGAGCAACAGACAGAGAGAGAAAGAGGCAGAGAGAAAGAGAGAATGGGCATGCCAGGGCCTCCAGCTACTGCAAACGCTCTCTAGACACGTGCGCCCCCTTGTGCATCTGGCTTTTGTGGGTCCTGGGGAATTGAGCCTCGAACGGAGGTCCTTAGGCTTCACAGGCAAGTGCTTAACCGCTAAGTCATCTCTCCAGCCCTCCTTCAGATATTTTAAACATATAACAGGACCATGGAAACTTTATAATCAAACTCTACAGTGGTTCACTTATATTTATTACATATAACAGATGGGGTTGTAGTCACCTTCATGTTGCTGGCACAAAGCAGCTGATGGGAGTAAAGGGTTAATTTTAGTTTACAGTTTAAGCTAAGCCCACTCCCAGCAACACACATCAACCAGCAGGGCTCCACCTTCCAAGTAACCATCAGTTTACCACTGGGGACCAAGCACTCAGAACACATTAGTTGTGTAGGATACCTACATCATACTAACACAGAAGGGAAAGATGCTAATCATCACCCAAATAAGCAATTTATCCAAACCAGAATTCTTTTTTGTTTTGTTTTGTTTTTTTGAGGTAGGGGGTCTCGCTCTAGCCCAGGCTGACCTGGAATTCAGTACATAATCTCAGGGTGGCCTCGAACTCATGATGATCGTCCTACCTCCACCTCGTGAGTGCTGGGATTAAAGGAGTGTGCTAACACACCCAGTTTTTCTGTGGTAATTCCAAATACAAAAGTGGTTTTAAGTGTTCATTCATTGTGGCATAAAATGATAGACACTCTTGTTTTCTATAAGTAGGTAAATTTAGGACAATGGTTATTCAATTCTTTAAATCTCTCTTTGTGTGTGTGTGTGTGTTTCAAGATAGGGTCTCACTGTAGCTCAGGCTGACCTGGAATTCACTATGTAGTCTCAGGGTAGCCTCAAACTCATGGTGATGCCTCCCCAGTGCAGGGTTTAAAGGCATGCACCACCATGCCCGGCTTCAAACCATAATTCTTATAGTTGCACATGATTGCAAACTCAAGTAAAATTAAATTAAGGAGCAGGTTGAGGTAATAAATACAGAGTTAATTAATTTTGCTCATACCACATGAGGCAATGTAACGTTTTTAGGGTGACAACTAAGTATTGCTGGCTGGTAAATAAGAAGGTAACTCACTCTACAAAAGGGGCTGGAGGGCTGAGGAGATTGCTCAGTGGTTATTGTTGCTTCCATGCAAAGCCTGCCAGCCTGGGTTTGATTCCTCAGTACACACATAAAGCCAGATACACGAAACAGTGTATATGTCTGGTATTTTTTTTTTTCAGCAAAAGGTCCTGGCATGCCCATTCTCTCACCCTTTTCAAATAAATAAATAAATAAATGATTGTCAGATGCACAAGGCGCCAAGTTTGTTTTCAGTGGCTAGAGGCCCTGGCACTCCCATTCTCTCTCACTCTCTTTCTCTATTTGTCTCTTTTTCTCTCTCAAATAAATAAATAAAATACACACACAAATTTTTTTTTTCGAGGTAGTGTCTCACTCTAGCTCAGGATGACCTGGAATTCACTATGTAGTCTCATGCTGGCCTTGAACTCACAGCGACCCTCCTACCTCTGCCTCCCCAGTGCTGGGATTACAGGTTTGCACCACCACGCCCGGCTTAATAAAATATATTTTTTAAATGAGATGTAAGGGAGATGGTTTGTGGTTAATTTTAAACTACTAATGTGATGGTTCCAACCAGCACACAGAATTCCTGAGAAATGTGACAATCAGCCACTGTGTGTTAGTGTGAGCCAGCTCCTGGGCACCACGACTCCCAAGCATTCAATCAAGTCAGAACATAAATATCCCAGCTCATTCTCTCCCTCATTTCTGCTCCAGCTGAGTTCCTTCTCAAGCAGGTTTATTCTACATGGTGGCAGATTTGATTGCATGGTCCGTGCCAAGAGGACTCTAAACAGCTTGGCTCCAAATGCACCCTTTTAGAATCCAACAACGTAACAAAGCAATGAAGCCTTCTGACCACACAGCTTGGCAACTAAGGCAACAGGGACAGAGAACTCTTAAGTCACTTGGATTAAAGAGGCTTATCTGCCCTGTGGACAGTTCAGCTCAAGCCCTGTGCAGATGAACATCGTGAATTCCATCTAGGTTTTACCAAGGCTATGATTAACTCCAGAGAGCAAAGGTTTACTCCATTTCAGGATGCATAAAGCAGCTAGGACCTCCTACTCTGTGTCCACATTCAACAGAAATTTCTGGCAAGCACTTAAGACGCAAGAAAATAAAATGTGTGTGGAAGAAAAATAAGCCCCAGAAACCTAAAGAAGCTGTCTCCAGTACCAGCAAAATGCAAAGAGTGAAGATAGATAATGGCTGCATACATTCATTAATAGAAGTGCTAATGTTGTACACCTCGCATCTCTATTTTGACACCCAAATCTTTTATTTTCCTTTTACTGAGGGAGGAAAATAAGGAGCGGAACTGGTAATACAGCTCGTTACTAAATTGGATTTTCCACCAGAGGAAGCTGTTTAGCAAAAGCAATTTGAAAAACCCTCGCAGTATTCACAAAAGGGTATTAATGAGTCCAAGCAAAGAGGCGAAAGCCTCCTGCAAGACAAACAAAAGGTTCCAAAAGGCATTTTCAGGCCTGGAAAGGGAAAGGCTGGTCTTTGCAGAGCAGATCTCATCTGGGACCTGAGCGTGAGACCCAGTGGAGATTTCAGAGTAAGAACTCTCCACTTCAACAGTACGTCTTTCTGAAAGCTTAGGGAGACAGAGCTGTGCATTGAGAAGGACACAGAGACGACACTCGCTGCCCTCAAACTGTGGGACACCACAGGACCAAGATGCAAACCCCATCCCCCCTCCGTGCTCGCCCTTCACCGCAGATGGTTTCCTACCACAGAGGTGAAAGACAGGGAAGGAGCAAGCCCACCCTGGAGAGCCCCTTCACAGCTCATCTGCAGGCTTTTATAATCCTATTTGGTTAGCCTTTAAAATTCATTCATTTCTTACAAAAGAAGAAGAAAATATAGCAAAGAAAGAGTAAAGAGAATTTTAACAGTCCCCCCCCCCCCCACCACCGCCAGAACAAAGAAAATGAATCCTTTCCACAGTTTGTTTTCTCCTTATCAAATCAAGTCAGCTGCAAATAGTTGTCTGCTCCGCTGGGTGTGCTGCCTGGAGGACGGAGCCCTTGGCCAGCGACACCCCTTAACCAAGTCCAGGCCCGTGTGCGCATGTTTTTAAGGCCTATTGTCACGGTGCTTGAGTGCCCAGCCAGGGCCACAATTAGGACAGTGGAAAATTGCGGCTGGAGGCTCTGATTGCTTCAATTGTCGCTGAGCATTTTTTCAGTGGTTGAAGGGGCTTCCTTAGGAGGGTTTAATGCTAAAACGGTCCTTTTCATGTTCTATAGCTGAGTAGTGGCAGGAAACAAAGGAATTCAGTACTTTTGTTATTAAGAGGAGAGGTCCACTGTATTGTCATTTCGGGCCAGATGATGATTTGGCTCATAAGAAATAGATTTACCCTTACGATATCCATGGTGAAGAAGAAAGAATGTTCAATGCTAGTGTTATGCTGGCATACATACTGTGTGTATTAGTAGACTCCTGCACTCCATACATACTATACCTTCCCCATGGAGAGGTGAATGGAACATGTGTAAGTAGTGTTTTAAGTAGGATGCTGGGAGCTTATACAGAGATACTGCAACTGTTTGAGAAGAGGACAAAATAAAACATTTTGTTGAATTACATAGTGAAAAATAAGTGTGGGGACATGGGACAACTGGGGCGAATCTGTACGGTGAGTGCATTTGTGCTAGTAAACTGTATTTTGTCTTTTTCTGTTTTGAGGCAGTGTCTCACTCTAGCCCAAATTGACCTGAAAATCACTCTATGGCCTGTGCTGGTCTCAAACTCATAGTGATCCTCTTACTTTAGCCTCCTGAGTGCTGGGATCAAACACATGCGCCCCCATGCCTGGTTTATTTTGCCTTTTTGGTATGATTCCATCTATTGATGTTTTTCCAATATCATATATTAGATCTCTGTATCTCCTTTGTAGCCTCTCTGACTTAAAACCACAAAGGTTAGTTAGAAGACTGTCTGGAAGACTGAGAGAGGCATGCCAGGCTGCACACAGGTGAGATCATCCGGTGTGCCAGGTGAACTGATTTATAGGTTAATAGGATGATGACACTTTATACAGGTCAGAGATGAGAACCAAGCTGATTTCAGTGTCCCCAGTAAGGAATGATAGCTGATCTTAAAGCATAGCTTCTGCAGCATTAAGTCCTGCATTGTTCTTTCCCAGCCCAAGTTTGCACCCACTGCTCAGAGGAAGAGACCCACGCCCTAGCAGGGAAAAGACTACTGTTGTCTGGCTAAATGGATGTATTATGCCCATCAAAGTGCCCTCTGAATATGATGTTGATGCCCACATGTTAATGCTGCTCCCACTTTTCTTTAGGGAAGCTTCTCTTTTCAGATGGTGACCACTAGGGACACTCAAAAGTCACAAGGTGCTGAGAAGCAGAGGAGAGTTCAGCACTAAGTGAGACATCTCTGTCACACTCTCCAAGGGTAGGGACCACTGCCGAAGAGGTGGCGGAAAGAATGCAAGGGCCAAAGGAAGGTTGGCAATGCTTACAGTGCTGTCTTCCAGACACAAAGTGTGCACGGTATCCATGACCTTACAGTGGCTGATGCCACCTACACAAGACCTGGGAAATAGGAAGGGAAAAAGATAAAAAAGATTACATCAAAATAGAAGAGAACGCACTTAGAAAGAAGAAGGCATTCAGTGGAGTGTGATTTAGGATGGGGAAAGGAGGGCGGTGGGAGGGAACTGTGATCATAACATACTGTTTAGAGAAAGAAAAAGAAAAAAAGGTAGAGACCTGTGTTATTCCAACAGATTTTCATTTGTCTTGGGCACTGGCTATTTCAATGAAGGTAGAACTTAAAACACAATTTCAGCCTTAACAAAGTACGAATAAACATGGCAATGATCTTCACTCTGCTCACTTTTCCCCCACCCCGTGCTGCGTGCAGTAGTAGCCACTCAGGTACCTAAACGTGAACAAGTACCTTGAACATTCCATCTTCGACCACGGACATGAAAGTCCCTACACCCTGGCAATGTTTTCCTTGTCCTTGTTGACATGCGAGATAAATATTTCTCTCTGGACACAAAGCTCTTCTCAAAATCAGTTCAGTACTTTTACCTAGTAGGATGTTATGGTATTAAATCACTGATGGAAGAAAAGGAGGATGGTTAAGATTTGGTATTTTTTTTTTTTCCTTTATTAGCTTCAGCAGTTCTTCCATTTGCTGCCTGCCATCTATGCCACGGGTTTAGACATGATAGTTATGTAGCTGAGGATGCCACCCGATGTTGAAGCATGTGCTTAGCACTTGCAAAGCCCAGGGTTTGCTCTTACACCCCCCCCCCCAAAAAAGATAAAACAGATGACTATTAAACAGGTAGAAATGACTTAACTTCCAAGTGGGAAATCTGCACATGGGCTATGATATACCTCTGGAAAGGTTCACGTGGAATAAAGTCCTAAACATGCCCATAGTGGTCCACAGGGATGGGCTCGTTTGAAAACTAAGGGCATTTCTTTCTACTGTGCTATCTTGTAAATCTGTATCCTGGAGTTTCATTGCCTTTGTCTGTTATGAAGACAAAACAAATGATAAAAGTGATCATGTAGTATTTTGATCCATACACATTTGCCATTACAAGACAGAGTTCCAGAGTATCACCATAATTCTTCATAGAGAGCAGATAGTCTGAAGATGTTACAGGGCAGTGAGGATCTGTTGTTCCCGTGTATTTTTCCACTTCCTTCAAGGACAACTGCGGCACCATTTAGGGACACAACCATCCCCTACTTTGAGCCCTGAGTTCTGAGTCCAACAACATTCTTGAGGAGGAAGATGTGCGCAAGTCAAACCACAAAGGATGTAATACTTCATTGCCACAGAAGTTTTTTTGTTGTTGTTGTTGTTGTTTTTTAACAGGAAATGTGGCCTGCATCATTCTAGTCACAGGGATTCTGAGGATATGTGGTAGTTACAGTGCCACCACTGGTCAGCTAGCTAAACAGCACCTGAGATTCTTCAGGCATTTAATGGGATGCTAGGGATATAACTGTAATTTCTAATTAGCGTGAAATATATTAAGAACAACTTCTGATGCCTATACCAGAGCTAAGTTAAGACAATAATCTAGCGTCTTACAGCAAGCCTCAGAAATCTCTCCCTCTGAATCTTGTTTGGCTTTGGGAATACTCTAGTCCTAATCCCATATTTAATTTTCAAATAAGAAATATCAGAAAATGAGCACAAAATATATTTTTACTATATATTATATATTTACTACATAATATAATTAAATACTTACAAATAAGTCTTAAGAGGCTTAATATGACAATGTCAACTATGTCAGTTATAAAGGTAGATGGAAGTAGAATGTATCCCAAGAAACTTGATACAAGAAAGTTGTTACAGTTTTATAGTTATGGTGACTGACTACTCAATTATATTTAATAATGGTATAAAGCCAGGCATGGTGGTACACACCTTTAATCCCAGCACTCAGGAGGCAGAGATAGGAGAATCGCTGTGAGTTCAAGGCCAGCCTGAGACTGCATAGTAAATTCCATTTCAGCCTGGGCTAGAGCGAGACCCTCCCTCAAAAAACCAACCAATCAACCAAACAAACAAACACACACACATAAGAATGGTATAGTCTTAGCCTGGGGAGATGGCTTGTTCAGCAGTTCAATGTACTTGTGTACAAAGCCTGTCAGCCCAGGCTCAATTTCCCAGGGCCCACATAAAGCCAGATGTACAAAATGACACACACATTTGGAGTTCATTCCCAGTGGGACGACCTGGTACACCCATACTCCCTGTCTCTTTTTTTTTCTCTCTGTCTGATTTCAAATAAATAAATAAACGAAACAGGATGGTATAATCTTGTTTTATCTAAGAGTTACTCTCTAAGTCAGCATATGGATGGCATAATCATGTAATAAGGCTTTATCAAATTAGTTAATATTCCTGGATATAACATAATTATGTATTATGTAATATATATATATATATATATATATATAACACATAGATTATCCATAATATAGTTATATAATATGTAAAATTATAAATTTAATGTTGTTCAAAATAAATCTAAATTCTGATCACTTCTTACCACCATTTTGCTTTTGTCTTTCTCCCAGAGCCTTATAACTTGCCTTTCTTTCTTATAAATTTGTTTCTGTGTAGCCTATTCTTCAAAGAAGAGCCAACAAGCGCTGGCAAAGAAATGAGATCCTGGCATAACTTAAACAGCCACTTTTGCCCTTCTATCCCAAACGCCTCTCAAGATCTCCCTGAGTTGATGTGACTCACATCTCTTCACGCTGATTCCATTCCTACCAACTCTCTCACAAGTGGCAGCGCCCCTGGCTTTCTCAGTGTTTCCAAGAAAGACAGAAGTTGGAACGCTAAAGGAACAGTGAAGAAGCCAGTGGGGCTTGAACTCTAGGAGAGAGGTTAGGCCTCTCCCTTTGATCCACTCAGGTAACTGTTTGTCTTAGACTTCTCTAGAGGAACAGAACAGATAGAATGAATCATATTAAAAGAGGATTTATTTGGTTAGTTTACAGCAGTCTAACAACAGCAGTCTGCAGGCCTGAGAGTCAAGGAACCAGTCCACGGGGCCGGATGCCTCAACAGTCCCAACCCAGCACAGAAGGCCTGGACACTTCCTGGAGAGCTGCTGGTCTTCAGTCCATGCTGGAGGCAAGCAGCAAGGTGGCCAGGTGGGTGGAAGGACAGCCCCCCTCAGTGAGGGCCGCCCACCCTGGGGGAAGGGCTCATTCTGGAGGAAGGACTTCCTCCTGCAGTCAGTCCTTCCAGAAGCAACCTCAAAGACCCACCCAGAGGAGTGTCTGTGGATTCCTAATCTGATGACGTTGACAACAGAATTTAGTCATCGCGCCGTTCAAATGTCACATATTCGACAAATCTTTCCTAAACCTCAAATCACAAATGGCATCCCTTTTCACAACTCTCTCTCATTGTTTTGTCTTCTCTGTCGTACCTGTGACTCTATTACTTCCTTGCCAACCAGTGAATTAACTGTCTCTTCCACTGAAATGGATCCTCTGTGGGCATAAGGATCTGTTATTATGTTTTTTAATGCTATAGCAACAAACCACATTAGCTGTCCATACAAGCAGCTCTCTCTCTATTTTTTTTTTTTTTTTTTTTGGTGAATGAATAAAGGAATAAATGAATCTTGCTATAACATGTAGAGCAGTGTTCAGTTCCTAAAAATGTGAAGACTTGGAATGTGGTTTGGTAGTACAGCATTTGCCTAGCGTAGGCACGGTCTAGCACTGCAGGGCAGCCCCATTCTGCAACAAAAACAAAAAAGTAAATAAACCAAAAAAAAAATATTACAACAATAGCAAAGACAGATCTTACAAATGTAATGACATGAATGAAGAGAAACTGGTTATTGGTTCTTCAAACCAATGGATGGTTGATATACTCTAAAGGTTTGGCTGCCAGGGGATATGATTTGCATATGTATAATGTTACCTTGGCAGAAAACACACATGCACAGATGTACACATATAAGTTCTGATTCCTGATTTAATAAGACAAACTATTGCATTTTTTATCTAAAACCATTCTCTAGGTAAGGCAAGTTACCTTCTTGCTGCTGGAAAATAAACACCTGACCAGGGGCAACTTGCAGGTGGAGAGGGCTTATTTCAGTCTTATATAGTGTTGAGAGAAAGATTCATCACATGGGAGAAGGCAGGGCAGAGGCAGCAGCTGACTCACACCTTCAGGCATTAGTAGTGGGGCGGGAGTAGCAAGAATGAGCTAGTGAATACCCAGCAGGCTGGGCTGACCTCAGTCTGCCCCCAGGACCCACCTTCCTGCCAGCAAGCATTCGCCCCCATTCCCAACAGCTCCACCAGCCAGGATTGAGTTTGAGCCTTAATCACAAACTCGTGAAGCCGTGGGTATCATTTTGCATTCAGACCACCAAATTCCGCCCCAGTCCCCATCGACTCATAACCATCTCATGATATAAATTATGTCTAGTCTAACTTTAAAAGTCTCTTCCTCAGATTTCTTTACAAAATTCCTCTAAGCCAGACAATAGTAGAAGAGTGTCTTTTGGCACTCAGATGAAGCTCAGGAAAAGGACTTCCCTTGGTCTCTTAGTTATTGAGTCATAAGGCTCAGAGGGATCTGTGTTTGCTTATGGCCAGTTAAATGTCTTCCTATCGCATCATAGTCTGTAAAGATACCAAGCAAAAGGACACCTTCTAGCATACACAATTCACCAGGAAAACAAACAAAAAAAAAAAAAAAAAAAAAAAAAAAAAGAGGAGGATAAGAAGAAGGGAGGGAAGACGATGACCAGGATAAAGAAAAAAGAGGGGAAGATAGAAGAGGAGGAAGAAGGAAGCTGCCCAGTTCCCCTGTGTGAATCATCCACACATACCCGCTCCTCATACATTACCTCTAAACTTCTGCTAAAATTACCTTTCCATAATCTGAATTCTACACCCAGCTGAGGCTGCCTGTTTCAGTTCTATTACCTTTCACGAAAGTACCAATGATTACATGAAAATTGTACTTTGAGTTTTATCATGAATGTTGGTTTTCACAGATTCTTAATTAAGGAATGATAGAAAACACAGCTCTCATTCAACTGCCATGGCACCCAATACCCAGAGACCCCTTCTCTTCCCTGCCTGCCCAGTCTCTGAAGCACCAATGACTCAATTAAGTCTGAAGCCATCCTTGGTAGAAATACCAAGGGCACTGAACGACATTAGAACAAATTCTAAGTTTGGCATTTGTATCATCCTGCACTGTTAGAGACCGAGACCGAAACTGTAGCTTGTGAGAATGACCATTACAGGAACACTGTGAACTTTTGCTTACTGGCCATACATCTGGAACGATAAGGCTCAGTAACTGTTACAAGATAACCATCTATGACGAGAGAAGCCATGAACTATTACGGGAACTTACACAATACCTGATCCCCCCACCCTCTATCCCCTTTTTGCTTCCTCCTTCTGCTATGCTTAAAAACTGATGTTTGGAGCTCAATAAAGAGACCTTGACAACTCTTTGCTTGGTCTCGTTCCTTCTTTCTCACCCATCTTTTCACAGGCCTGGTCCCCCTCGCGCTCCCCGAATAACTGAGTCCTGCTGGACGGGACACTGCACTGGACCCAGGGTTAAAAAGTGCCCTGAACCACCCTCATCGCCCTCATTTCTTTCAGTGGGAACGCAGCTGTTGAAGTTGCCTCTGTGCTGCTGGGACAAAGCACCCAGCTAAACACAGCTAACGAGGGGAGAGCCTTCCACTGTGGCTTACAGTCTGAAGGGGACACTTCATGATGGCAGGGAAAGCCTTGATTAAGCAGAAGCTGGACGCCACCTCTGCCACAGCACGTGGAAAATAGCACCAGGAGAGTGAGCCGACTAACACTGGCGAGCTAAGGGCTCATAAGCCTCTAAGCCCACCCTCAGGACCATGCCTCCTCTACCAAGGCTCCACTTCCCTAGTTGCTACCAGCTGGGGAGCTAACATTCAGAACACATGAGTTAATGGGGACACATCTGATCTCAGCCACCACGTAATCCTTTCCACGCTTGTCAGAGTCTAAGCAGGGATTCAGTAATTCATTCACCGGCATCCGCATTGTGGCAGGTGCTGGGCATATAATGAACATAACAAAACTGTTTTCCTTCAGATCTGGCATCCTTGTGAGAGGTACACACAAAACACAAGTAAACAGACACCATTATGTAAGTGCTAGAAAGGAAATAAACTGGGGTGCTGAGACTCGATGAAAACAACTTCCTTGGCTAGTAGGATGGCCATAGAAGGACTTCCTGGGGAACAGAATCAATGACTTGCTGTTAAAGAACATTTTGGTGCCGGAGAGAGGGTTCATCACTTAATGTGCTTGCCTGCAAGGCCTCATAATCTGGGTTCGATTGCCCAGTATCCGCACAAAGCTGGGTGCACAAAGGGGTGCGGGCACTAGAGTTCATTTGCAGTGGCTAGAGGTCCTGGTATTGCCATTCTCTCTTTCTGTCTCTCTATCCTCCCTCTCTATCTGTCTCTCTCTGATTGCAAATAAATAAATAAAAGTATTTAAAATTTTGAAAAATAAAGAACATTTTTTTTTCTGTGAATCATATTCATTTCGCTCCACAGACTTTTCCTTACTGGGTAGCTGATGAACATGTCAAAAACCAAACAGGCCGTGGTAGAACTGGGACTAAAACACCAGAAACATTCAGCTTAAGAAATGAGACATGAAAGGTTTACTCCAGTTTAAAACAAAATCAACACATGAGAGCCAGAAATTCCAGTCAGTGCAAAAAATATGGCCTCATTATATCTCATCAAGGAATCGTTATTCTAGATGACAAGAGGTATATTGCCAATAAATCTACAATTCTGTTTTCAATTAATGCAAACTTACAATAGTCCAAGCTGTTATTAGATTTCAATTAATAACCCGTGATGCTTCATTAATGCAAATATGCTCCCGGTGGTGCTGAACCTTCGTTAGTGAAAAGGGTCTGATAACATGACTGCTTCATGTGATAATGGAACTGTGATTAAAAAGCACGATTAATCATTTTCTTCTACTAAATAATCTCTATGACAGTTTACTTATGCCTATATGAAACATTTCTTTTTTGAAAAAGCCAATTTACATTTAAATGTTCAATGACAGGGGGAGCAGAAACAGCACTCTGAAGTCTCTCTTTAACAGTTGCAGACACAGAAATCAGGTACTTGGTGGCATTCTGTATCCCATGTAACCTGCAGTGAAAAGAGCTTAAAGTGTAGAGCAGCACATGACGGTCACACAGCTGACAAGGAGGTTTTATAGTTCTTCTATGTATGCAATTTACCATTCCTTGAATGCAGAGTTGGTTCACCTGTGGGTGGAAGCCAGCCACAGATCCTAAGCAAACATGGTAAATACAAGAGAATGCCTCTTCCGTACCACTTCCCCTCCATGTAGTGCCTGATGACTTTTCACAGAGCTGCCTGGGACAGTAGCTGTAACCATTACCTACCAAGTAACCCTTACCAGAAACACTGTGCTTTTTCTCTGCAGAACCCCCCACCACACACACACACACACACACACATGTCTCATGTCAGTGTGATTCTAGTCAGGTTGTCAGTTAGAACTCTTCCCATGAGCAGGCAGAGACACCATGGTGAGTCCCGACTTTCAATACAGGGCTGGATCCAGGTGAGGGCCTCTACATCCAGCAGTCAGCTAGGTCTTTATCTCCATCTATCACTAATGAAAGCATATCTTTCTTTCTTGCTTGCTTGTTTCTGGCTTTCTTTCCTTCTTTTCTTTTTCTCTCTTTCTTTCTTTTTTTTTTTGATACAGGGTCTGACTACTTAGCCAGTATATCTGGAATTTACTACATATCCCAGGCTGGTTTTGAATTCCCAGCAATCCTCCTGTTTTGACTTCCCAAGATCTGGAATTATAAGTGTGTACTACTACACTTGGCTAAGAACTTGGTCTCTATGCTTCACTTTTCTGCTTGTGATTTCTCAAAGCCCAGAAATGGCAGATCACAGATAAACTAATCGGGACACTCTCTCACTCCAACTTCCACCCCATGCACCAATGAGGTAAAGACTATCTCTCTGTGTCCCCTGCCAACTCACCATGTTTCTCACTGGCAAGAGACATTGTATGTACATATACTTTTCGCTCTTAAGTAAATTGTGGTTTTAGAATACTTTAAAAAATCTATTGAGAATTCATCATCATTGTTGCTTAGTAACTACAAAAGATGGGCACTGTTTTCTGGTTTAAAAAAATCTACAATTTTTGTGTTTAAAGTAGAAATTACCTTAAAATTAAATTGTTTAAAAACTCAGATATTATCACAGTGATCCTCCTACCCTAGCCTCCCAAATTCATAGTGATCCTCCTACCCCAGCCTCCCAAACTCACAGTGATCCTCCTACCCCAGCCTCCCAAATTCACAGTGATCCTCCTACCCCAGCCTCCCAAATTCACAGTGATCCTCCTACCTCAGCCTTCCAAACTCACAGTGATCCTCCTACCTCAGCCTCCCAAACTCACAGTGTTCCTCTTACCTCAGCCTCCCAAGTGCTGGGATGGAAGGTGTGTGTGTACTCCCACAAATGTCTCCAGATTAACTTTAAAAAAAAAATTAAAATATTTATTTATTTACTTTAGGAAGAGAGAGCGAGAGAGAGAATGGGTGCACCAGGGCCTGAAGCCTCTGCAAACGAACTCAAGATGCATGCATCACCTTGTGCATCTGGCTAATGTGGGTCCTGGGGAATTGAACCTGGGTCCTTTGGCTTTGCAGGCAAGTGTCTTAACCTCTAAGCCATCTCTCCAGCCCTCCAGGTTAACTCTTCTTATAACCTTGCCCTGGATTTATTGGGATGTTACCCCATAATAACTTGAGAAGCATCTATGCAGTAATATTAAATTTAAGACATGGGCTGGAGGGATGGACTAGAAGATAAGGCACTCACCTACAAAGCCAAAGGAACCAGTTTCTATTACCCAGGACCCACGTAAGCCAGATGCACAAGGTAGCACATGCTTCTGGAGCTCGTTTGCAGTGGCTGAATGCCCTGGTGTGCCCATCCTCTCTCTCTCTCTTTCTCTCTCTCTCTCTTTCTCTCTCTCTCTCTCTTTTTCTCTCTCTAACAGATAAAGTAAAATTATGAAATAAAAAATCTAAGAAACATATGTTATATATGGTATGTATGATAAAAATGCCTCCCCATACCTAACTGGATCTGCATTTTTGGAAATAAATAAATAATGAAATGTGCTTGGTACAATAATAGTTTCCATGCACAGACCAACAATGATCATTGTGATGGAGATGGTGGGGTACTATGTGGAGAATTTCAGAATTGCCTAGAAATATGGAAGGAAATTGTACAACATTCAGTCTGTCAGGGGACCAGGACTCCGACGGTGCCACAAGCACATCAGGAGAAGTGATGGAAAATTCCAGTTATCCTGAGGTAGCTGCTTGACCCTTGTGAGGCTGCGATTCTCTGGCTTTTGCTCTACTCATCTTTAAAATGAGGGCTTTGATTAGATGGCCTCAAGATCTCTTTGAGTTTGAACATGCTATAATGTTCTCAGGAAGGAAGATCGCTCTTCCGATGAGTAGCCAGAGCATGCTGGTGTGAGGCTGTTAAATGCACGAGTGCAGACACGAGCTTTGAAGGAAGAGGGCGGAAAAATTCAAACATGCACTATTTCTAAAATGCACATGTGCACACCCACCCCCACCCCACCCCCCGCCACACACCACACTCTTTTCAGTCTCGATAACTTTTCAGCCATATTTGCATTTCACAGATGGAAACGTGTTTCAGTTTTACGTAGGCTGTTCTGAGTTCTAGGAGCCTGAAGAACATAATTTCAGGGAAGCATAGTGAGTCTCGAGTTATGGGTAGCCTTGGATCTTTAGAGCTCTCTGCACAGGCCAAATAAAAGCTTTGCTGCATGCTGTCTGTCTAGATGGTGATTCTGGTAGCTACACCCACTCTGTGCTTCCCACTTCTGTCTCTTAGAGGACTGGTTTTCCATGCACAAGACTCCCCTTGCTGGCAAGGTAGATGCAATTATGGCTGGGAATGAAAGAAGGGAAAGGAGAAAAGAAGAAACAGTGAGGAAAGACTAAAGAAAGCTCAGACATCCAAGAGCTAGTTTGATACTCATGAAAGCTCAGAGCTAAAAGCCTGCCTAGCATACATTGCTGGACCACTGGGTTGTTAGAGATCATGATAAATAGAGACCAAGCAAGGGCACTCCATGATTGTGTCTAAGCACAGATTAAAGGGCAACGGCCAACCCATGAGATGCCAAACATTGCCATCCTCCAAAGAATGAGAATGACTCTTGTTTCAGCACCAGAAATGGTTTTAGCCTGGTTCTGAGCTGTCATCCCTAGAGAGACTGATAGAAACATATATAGTAAAAGATACCTTGTGGATAGCTGCATCCATAGAAATATACCACTTTGACAGCTCTCTATGCAGAAAGAATGCCATTTCTCCCCAGATCACCCAAGCCAAGTCCAAGCTGTCTGGAACACACTCAAACTGAGGTACCCTACTTACTCTCTTCATTGTGTCTGTTCTTTTCCTGATTCACGAGTAGTGAACCTAACTTGTTCAACTATGGGTATATTCCTGATAGTGTCTGGATGTAAAGAACTCACACTGATTAGAGACCAATATGGTTGTAAGCCATTTTTATTACTTTTCCTGGGCTTTTTTTTTTTTTTCTCCTTAGTAATTCCTTACTGTGAAATCTTATTTGTTTTAGGACTTAGGAACTTTTGTCTCATTGCTTTTGCTATTGAGACAGAGTTTTACTCTATAGCCCAGGCTGGCCTAGAGCTTACTATGTAGCCCAGGATAGTCTCACTCCTTCAGTCCTCTTGCCTCAGCCTCCTGAGCGACAAAATTACACACATGCCCCACCATAGGCAGAGTTGACATTTAAAGTCAACCGTCCCTTCCAGGACAGCAACATGGCCCTCACCAAATGTCAAAGAGCACCTATGCATTAGCAATATGCCTTTCCACAGTAATAATGTATATGCATACAAAGAGTAAGGTTCTCCCACTACACCTACTGTCTCAAATAATATACAGGAATGAATCTAAATTATACCTGGACAAAAATGTATCAGTTATTTTGTCATAATCATGTGAAAAGTATCACACAGAAACTGCTTAAGAAAGGAAAGAGCTGGATGTGGTGGCGCACGCCTTTAATCCCAGCGCTCGGGAGGCAGAGGTAGGAGGATCGCCGTGAGTTTGAGGCCACCCTGAGACTGCATAGCGAATTCCAAGTAAGCGAGGACCAGAATGAGACCCTGCCTCAAAAAAAAAAGGGAAGTTTTATTTTGGTTCATTGTTTCAGAGGGTTTGGTCCATGACAGCTTGTCTCTGTTTGTCTAGGCCCATGACAAGGTCAAGCATTGTGGTGGTGAGAGCAGGGAGAGTAGAAAATGTTCACTTCATGGTAGACAGGAGGCAGAGACAGTGACAAGAAGAAAAGAGGGACAATACACCCTGCCAAACAAGGATGTGCCTCAAGTGACCTGCTTCTTCCACCTAGCCTTCAATTTGTGTCTTATGACTTCCTTAAGAAACTGATCCACTCCCTCACGGGGTGAGAGCTCTCACAAGTCCTTCTATGGAAATGGTCCCAAGCATGCACCCAGAGACATTTCTCAGCCCAACCAGGTTGACATTAAGGCTAACCTTCCCTTCCAGGACAGCAACGCGTCCATCACCAAATGTCAAAGAGCACCTATGCATCAGCAATATGCCTTTCCACAGTAATGCGAGAGCAACATTCCAGATTATTATAGTGTTTGCTACATAGCAGGTATTATTCCTATACATTATGATAATGAAGCTTTGATTGGCAACTTGATGACATTTAGAATCAACATAAAAACAAATCTCTGGTACTTGCTGGGGACTTCCAGTCATGATGGCATCTGTCTAACTGCACCGGACCTCCTGGGAAAGGCAAGGCAAGACATTCAAGGTTCACTGGGTCTTCTATGGGTGAACAGACTCTAATAGACCTCCAGTGGGAGGATGCGGAGGAGCAAAGCAGGGAATCCGCTGATTCCCATGCTCTCGGGTAGCCCAAGCAACTCAAGCAACTGTTCTGGCTATAGTCCCAGCTGCAGGTTCCTCCTGTACTAACTGCAGGCAAGGGGACGCAGGCCAGCAGGCTAGCATAGCTCCATGCATGCCTCCAAGCTTGCCAAACACAGTCCCACTCGCTGCACCCCACCCCTGTGCATGGACCCAGGCCAGCAGGTTAGCATTCCCCCAGGGGACCTCCAAGCCATCCCACACCATGCCACTCACCGCTGCCCCCCACCCACGGGGCGCAGACCCAGGCCAGCAGGCCACTATTCCCCTAAGGGACCTCTGCATGTGAATGCCATCCCACTCACCACCCCCCACCAACCTCCATATGTGGACTCAGGTCAACAGGCTAGCACTTCCCCCACTGCCACCAGGACCTCCACACTCCACTGCACTTCTGTGTGTGGACCCAGGCCGGAAGGCCAGGGTTCCCCCTCCCTAGGCTCCTCCCTAGGCTCTCCCACCACAGGGGACCTCCACGCACCCCCCATGTGTCACCTGACCCACAGAAGTCCCATATCCCTGCCCCACCCTGTCACAGGACACAACAGTCCCAACCATCCCCTGCTATGGGGTCCCAAGGGAACCACTGTCCCATCCCCCCACCCTTCAGCATCATGGAACCATCTCACATCCCCATCCTCCCCACTTTGCAGCCTAGCCACACCACCAGTCTGCTTTGTCCCATTCCCCCCTACCCCTTGTACCCTCGGGTCACCTGACCACGCAGTCCCATACCCGGAATCACAGAACAACAAGCCCCTTCATCAGGTCCCCAGGCCCCCACCACAGCCTCACAGGCTCCTTCCCTCTGGAAGCAAATGGAGCATCAGGCCCCATTGCCACCAGAAGCCTAGTGGAAGCAAACATAAAAGGGAATAATCACTGAAGACACTTCAAGGGTAGACTACAGCTTCCTCCTAAATTAAATAAGACTCCTACAGTGTGATGGACAGACCAAAGTGCAAACGGAATAACATGAAAAATCAAATGCAAGTAAATCCAACAAGGTTGCCCAGTCCCGCAATGGATATCTCTAATCAAAACACAGAAGAAACAATAGGATCAGAACCCAAAAATGAAGAAACAAGCTATACAACTCTGACCAAGCAAATAGCGGAACTTGTAGAAAAGCAACAAAGGGCCAATAATCTTATGATTGCTGTCCTCACTAGATTAAACCTAATAGAAAAGAACCAGGAAGGATTCCAAAGACAGTTAAATGATCTGAAGGAGAGAGAAAAAAAGAGGTTCTCAATGATCAGCTGGCTAAGCTCAATGAAGACATAAATGCAAGGATGAATTCCAAGAAGCATTAAGAAAATTAAAAAAAAAAGACATGAAAAGGGAACTCAACACAGGGATAGAAACTATACATAAAAAAGTAGTAGAAAATACAAACAAAACTGAACAAGCCCCAAACTCTAGAGAAGCTCTCAAGAAAAGAGTCAGCCATGTGGATGATAGAAACTGAACTGGAAGACAAAACAGAAGAAATAGCTCATGAGTCCAAAAGTTTCAGTAAGTTCAAATTTTTTTGTGAACAGTATATGAGGGAACTCTGGGAGACCCTGAAATGTCCCAACATTCAGATCATAGGAATACCAGAGTGGGAAGAAATTCAGACCAAAGGCATGGGAAACTTATTCAACAAAATTATTGAAGAAAACTTTCCCATTCTCTCAAAAGACAGTCCCACCAAGTTACAAGAAGCTAATAGAACTCCAAACAGGCTAGACCAAAGGAGAAATTCTCCAAGACATATCATTGTTAAGATTTTAAACATCGATAACAAAGAGAAAGTCCTAAAAGCAGCTAAGGAGAAACAACACATTATATACAAAGGTAACCCCATCAGAATTACTTCAGACTTCTCAATGGAAACCCTGAAAGCCAGAAGGTGAAAGAAAAACTTTCCTTGATAAAGCTCAGCTTTAGAATTATATGAATGCAGAACCAAACCTGCAGAGAGTACTTCAGGGAATTCTCCTCACAGAAGAATCAAATAGCCAACCTCAAATGCCTACAAGAAGCAGATCACAACAACCAAACTCAAAGATGGCACAAGAAACTACAAAGTCCAAGAAAACACCAAACCACATAAACTACCACAATATGGCAGGTATTAAATCAAACCTCACAGTCGTTACCCTAAATATTAATGGCCTGAATTCACCCATCAAGAGACATAAGCTAATAGGGTGGATCAGAAAATTAGAGCCCTCAGTCTGCTATCATCAAGAAACCTACCTCACCACTAAAGACAGACACCTCCTCAGAGTGAAAGGGTGGAAAATGATATTCTAAGCAAATGGAAATAAGAAACAAGCAGGCGTAGCTATACTAATATCAGATAAAACAGACTTCAAACCAAAAGTAATAAAAAAAAGACAAAGATGGCCACTTCTTACTCATCAAGGGAATATTCCAACAAGAGGATATCATAATCATCAATCTTTATGCACCAAACACAGGTGTACCATAATTCATAAAACAAAATCTACTTGACAATAAAACAGAAATAACCACCAACACCATCATAGTTGGGGACTTCAATACTCCACTATCAGCAATAGATAGATCATCCACACAGAAAATTAAGAGGGAAGTGAGAGAGATCAACAAAACCATAGGTCACTTAGACCTAATGGACATCTACAGAACATTCTACCCAAAATCCACAGACTACACATTCTTCTCAGCAGCCCATGGAACCTTCTCCAAACTCGATCATGTACTGGGTCATAAAGCCTGCCTCTATGTGCTTAGGATGATAGACATAATTTCCTGTATGATATCAGATCACAATGCTGCATTGCTAGAAATTAACAACAAAAGATTCATGAGGAATCCCATCTGCTCCTAGAAACTGAACAACACACTTTTAAACAATAAATGGGTAGTGGATGAAATAAAAAATGAAATTGTGAAATTTATAGAAATGAATCACAATGAGAATACATCATACCAAAACTTATGGGACACAATGAAGGCAGTCCTTAGGGGAAAATTCATAGCACTAAATGCTTTCATAACAAAGACAGAGAGATCCCAAATCAATAACCTAACCATCCACCTAAAGGCACTGGAAAAGCAAGAAGAATGCAACCCAAAAAGTTCCAGATGGAAAGAAATAATTAAGATCAGAGCAGAAATTAATGAATTGGAAACTAAGAAAACAATTAAGAAAATTGATGAAACAAAGAGCTGTTTCTTTGGAAAAAGAAACAAAATTGATAAACCCCTGGGCAGTTTGATCAAGCGAAAAAAAAAAAAAAAAGAGAGACACTTCAAAATAACAAAATTAGAAATGAAAAAAGAGAGATCACAACAGACATAAGTGAAATTGGGAGAATCATCAAGACTTATTTCTAAAACCTCTACTCCACAAAACTGGAAAATATGAAGGAAATGGATGAATTCCTGGACAAATACCACCTACCAAAGCTAAACTCAGAGCAGATTAATTTCCTAAACAAAACTATCACACCCATCAAGATTGAAAAGGTAATCAAAAACCTCCCCCCAAAGAAAAGTCCAGGACCAGATGGCTTCTCAGCTGAATTCTACCAAACCTTCATGGAAGAACTGAAAACAATCTTTCTCAAAGTGTGCCACACAAATGGAGATCAGGGAAAGCTCCCCAACTCCTTCTATGAAACTAGTATCACCCTAATTCCAAAACCAGGCAGAGATGCCACAAGAAAAGAAAACTATTGGCCAATTTCCCTGATGAACTTAGATGCAAAGATATTGAGCAAAATCCTCACAAGCTGAATTCAACAACACATCGAAAGCATTATCCACCTTGATCAAGTAGGCTTCATCCCAGGAAGGCAGGGGTGGTTCAACATATGGAAATCTGTCAATGTAATACACCACATAAAGAAGCTTAAACATAAAATCCACATGATAATTTTGATAGACGCAGAAAAGGCCTTTCACAAAATAAAACATCACTTCATGATCAAAACATTGGAGAGAATAGGCATGGACAATCTATATTTTAACATAATAAAGGCTATATATAAAGCTCCTAAAGCCCAAATAATACTTAATGGAGAGAAACTGAAGGAATTCCCATTGAGATTAGGAACAAGACACGGGTGTCCACTCTCACTTCTGCTCTTCAACATAGTACTGGAAGTCCTAGCTCAAGCAATAAGATAGGAGAAAGAAAGAAAAGGTTTACAAATTGGAAAGGAAGAAGTTAAGTTACTCCTATTTGAAGATGAAATGATCCTGTACGTAAGAGACCCAAGAACCTGCATCTCAAACCTCTTAAAAGTGATTCACTCCTTCAGCACAGTAGCAAGATACAAATTCAATGCACAAAAATCAGTAGCCTTTCTATATGCAACAGACAAAGATACAGAGAAAGAAATAGGTGACATTGTCCCATTTTCAATAGCAACAACAACAACAACAAAAATACCTTGGAATAACATTAACCAAGGATGTGAAAGACCTATACAATGAAAGCATAAAAACACTCAAGAAAGAAATTGAGGAGGACTTGAGAAGATAGAAAGACCTCCCATGTTCTTGGATAGGCAGAATTAACATTGTGGAAATGGCAATCCTACCAAAGACAATCTACAGATGGATACAGACCCTGAGGAGAAAATCAGCCCATTCCACCTCATCAAGGCCCCAGCTGAAACCAAGAGTAATTGGGGAAATGAGCAAGAGGGCTGCTTTCTTAGTGAACATGGTACCAGCACAAGGGTGAAGAAGATAGACACAGAGAACACTCAACTTCTACCAAACCAGATATCCAGAGACACAGAGGCTCCAAGACCTCATCACCAAGTAGACCTAAAATGAACCCATCACGGCTCAGGGAAATTTGCACAAGAGTGGACAGAAAGATTGTTAGAGCCACAGGTTGCGACATTATGCACAGAGACATTGCCTCTTCCCCATAACTGATGGCTAACCACACAATGCATGACCAACAATCCCCAATGAGGAGGGTCCTGCAGAGGGGGGAGGACAGGGAGGAGGCTAAGGATGGTACCAACATGGCTGTATACACACTATATACATAATTAATAAAAAAGAAAAAAAACAACTCTCTGGTCATATCTATGAGGGAAAGTTTCTAGATTATGTTAGTTGACATAGGAAAATCTTACCCTAAATGTGAGCAGTACCATTCCATGCACTGGGATTCTGAGTTCTATAAAAAAGGGCAAATTGAACTGAGCTCCATCATTCCTCACTGTCTGCATACTGACCACATAGTGAATATGACCTCTGGTTTCATGCTCCTACCACCACGCCTTCCCCACCGTGATGGACTGTCTCCCCTTAAACTCTAAGCTGAAACAAATTCTTCTTATTTTAAGTGAGCTACTTCTTATCTAGTATTAAGTAAGTTACTTCTTCTCTAGGTCACAGCAATGAGAAGAGTAACATATATACATCTATTGTTTTTTCCCCAGAGTTTAGCTCATTTACCCCTTCACATCCCACATGGTGGTTAATTGAATTATCTCCCTGTAAAATTGAGGAAAACAGAAGTGTCATTGCCTGACTCACAAGAGTTAATCCCCAGAGGTGACACCACGTATGCAGGTGGGCCTCCAGTCTGAGAGAACAGGCCCACAAGGACCTGTGAACTCTTGCTCAACAGTAGCTCCACGAGCCCATGCTCAATGCAGGAGCACGCCAATGAGCCAGCTGGATTGTGATTTTCACAGTATTACTTATATCACTTAAGAACAAGACAGTGAAACATGAAAGTAGGAGTTGGACATAAAACTAAGATGGCTATGACCTAGAAAAACATTTTGGTGGAAATTTCTAGAGTCAGTGTTGTATGTCTGTCCAATGTAGTTTGGAACACAAATCCCACTCTCTGTGTGCATACATGTTTGCTTAAGTAGAAAATGACTTGAATAAGACAAAAAGGGGACGGGGAGATGTGTCAGTTAAAGGTGTTTGTTTGTAAAGCTAAAGCTAGATGGCGCAAGTTCTGATTCCCCACCACCCATGTAAATAAAGCAGATGCATGAAGTTCTGTACACATCTAGAGTCTGTTTGCAGTGGCAGGAGGCCCTGGCGAGTTCATTCTCTCTTCTCTTTATCTCTCAAATAAAAAAAATATTTTTTAAAAAAAAAAAAAAAAACATGAGGCAGAGGCATGAAGATTGCTATGAGCTCGAGGCCATCTTGAGACTACTGTAGTGAATTCCTAGTCTGTCTGAACCAGAGTGAGACCCTACCTTTAAAAAAAAAAAAAAAAAAGGAAGAAAAAGACAAAGTAAAAAGGTAGACTGTTCCCTCAAAAAGCTAAGAATGAGTGAGGGTGACGTTAGCCAAGCTCCAGTGTCAGGGAACTTCTGCGCTGCTTCCCGTTGGCCACCACTGTTCCTTGGCCCCCACATTTGCTCTTTGATGGAGAGTCACTGTTCTTTCCAGGAGCCGCACTGTCCGTGCTTTCTGTACACGTTCCTTTCAAAAGAATGCTGTTCTGCATTGTTTGTTTTTACTAAGCTCTGTTTGCTTCCAGTGCTGCCAGAGAATTCAAGATTGTCAAAACGTACCTTCCTGGGTCAAGTGATCCACTCATCTGGCCTCCGTTCAGGCCGGAGCTCCCTGTGAGCTGTGGTGATTTTACAGTCACAGAAAGAACCTGGGCTTTGTGATGAGCATCTGCTGTTTTGTTAAAAATGTGGTTAAAGACATTAACAAAAGTGACATCACCAGCTGTTGTAATGTCAAGCCTGCTTAGCTAAACTGTTTTTTATCAAATGACAACATATGACACCCAAATCAATTCCAAACCAATAACACATTGCTACTTGTAATGCAGAGCTGAATGGGAGTGAGAGGAGCTTGCGCTACTTGAGAGAGAGAGAGACAGAGAGAGAGAGAGAGAGAGAGAGAGAGAGAGACGGGACAGGCAGACATGGAAAGAAGACAGAGGGGGAGAATGAGAAGGGAGGGGGAGGGAGAGAGAGAGGAAAAGAGAAGAAGAAATTTAGATTTCTTCTAAAGTCAGAACAGCCGACAATAGGTGGCTAACAATTTTCATAAATTCTTACCCCTGTTTCAAACGAGGCAAAATCAACATTCTGACACAAAAACAAGAAGTGTATTCTGCAGCGTGCTTGTTGTGGCAACAAGGAATGACTGAGTTTCCATCCAGTCAGTGCTGCTTGGATTCTGTGTTCACGTTGCTGGCACATGCCCTCTCCTAGCTGTATTCCTCCCTGCGCAGGCATGTGACAGTCCGGAGGGAAGAACTGCTCCGTGTAGCTCTGTTGGGCTCCTCTATTTTTATCTGCCCATCCTTTTTAATTACCAGGCCACTAAAAGGTGGCGTGTTGGTAGCATTGCCAACTGTGTTGTCCTTATGGCTGAAAAGTCTGTGGCAGGTGATGCAAGGAAACCCCCCGCCCTATGTTCATCAGAAAGCCTGTGACAGGCAAAATGGTGTCACTTCTTCAGTCTGCCTAGCATAGCCATGGCCACTGTGGGAGAAATGTTTAATTTCCACCACTGTGACAAAGGGAGAGCCGGAGTTGTGACCAGTGCCTGGAAAAGCCCTGTTCCTGCAAGAGTTGACACGACTCATCATCAGGGGGGAAAAAAATCCATTTTAAGACTGTTCTTTCTGGACCCATGCTGTGTGGGAAAGGCAGTCTGCCAGGAGCAGGAGCCCAGTGCATGGAGAGCGTCACGAGGTCAAACTCACGGGGATGCACGTTGGAGGGAAAACCACGCCAGGACCTACAGAAGGGGGAGAAAGTAGCAAGGAGTCTTACTTCTCCTCGAGGAAAGGGAGAGGCCCCGAGTCGCAGTCAGAACCTGGAGATGAGCGAAGAGCTGCCGCCTGGGACAATCAAAGCCCGAAAGTCTCAAGATGGCAGGTTCCAAGAGCACCTCAGGGCTCTGCCACAGGCAGATGAGTTCACCCCTGAAAACAATGCCTAATACCTGGGGTCTCCCTCCTGGGGATGGAGAACAGGTGGTGTGGATGAGGGAAGAAGAGTGAAGCCAGAGGTCAAGACCTTCTACAGCAAAGCCGCAACACAGGAGGGACACCCACAGCCATTTCTCTGGGGAAAATGTCTGGAAGGACGGAAGGCCCTGTGAGAGGTCAACAGTCCACCACATAAGGAAAGAGAACATACAAAATCACCTCAACAATGAATGGAATCTCTTGAGTAACAGTACCTTGAGCACTCCAAGTTTTAGTTTCCATGAGAGGGTAAGCCTTTTTTTTTTTTTTTTAACTGATTTAAATTTGTTTTCTAGCTATCCAAAGCAGGTCTTTTCATTGTATTCCTTCATCAATACAGTTTTTTGCATTCACCTATCTCTTTTATTAACAGAGACAGAGTTATGGACCAAAAGCAAAAGCAGTTATCAGTTATAATTTTCTACTTCCTTGCATATTCTTGGATTCATGGAGACATCTAATTATGAACCAATTACAGCTGGCAGGTCAGGCCTCAGTTTCCCTGAATATTAATAAACTATATTATTAACAGTTGGATTCGACATGTGAAGCCTCCAGTCTTGTAGCACTGTGCACTGAGTGGCCCATATTGACCAGAGGCCCAACCAAGTGCTTGCACACAGGTCTCATTTCATACCAACACTACCTTTATGGCAGGACTTTTGTTTTAAATCTCTTTATGAATGGAGAACTGGCTTTGAAAGAAATTTTATAATAAAAGGAGATGATATAAGATTAAACTCCAGGCCTATTTCTCCCCAAGAACTTTTCTTTATTAAATTTTTATTTATTTATTTGCAAGCAGAGTTAGAAACAGAGAGGAAGAGACAGAGAGAGAGAGAGACAGAGAGGCATAAACTATCTATATGGACACACCAGGGCCTCTGGCCACTGCAAATGAACTTCAGACGCATGCCCCACTTTTGCGCGTCTGGCTTTTATGTGAGCCATCTCCCCAGCCCCTTCTAAAAACGAGGCTCACAAGGACATGATTCTCCTATGGATTCCCCAGAGGATAAGGGATCTGGGTTATCATCAGATTTTTTTTCTTTTGGTGTGCAGTGTGTTCATTTATGCAAGTATGGGGACTATATATGCCACAGCACACAGGTGTCGGCGGGTAACTTTCGGACGTCATCTTTGCTTTCCACGTCCTTGGAGGCAGGGTCTCATGTCCAGCACTGTATTTACCAAGCCAGCTGGCCCCTGAGCTTCCAGTACATTCTCTTTCTCTTTTTTCCTTCTTGAACATAGGTGTGGCTTGGTTTACAAATGCCCACCGTGGGGTCCTGCAGCGTTGACATGGGTGCTGGTGTTCTGGACTCAGCTACTCATCCATCGAGCCAGCTCCTCAGCACCTGACTGGAATTTTCTTTAGATTATTTGTTTGTAAGCAGAGACACAGACACAGACACACACACACACACACACACACACACAGAGAGAGAGAGAGAGAGAGAGAGAGAGAGAGAGAGAGAATGGGCACGCCAGCACTTTCAGCCACTGTAAACAAACTCCAGACACATGTACCACCTTGTGCATCTGAGTATTGAGGAATCGAACCCAGATCATTAGGCTTTGCAGGCATGAGCCTTAACCACTGAGCAATCTCTCCAGACCCTAACTGGAATTTTTAAGTAAGGTAAATATCTTGACCAATGACAGCTGAGCGGGGATGGGGGGAGGGGGCGGGGGGAAGAGCAAGGTGGAAGAAAAAAAAAAGACAGCAAACTTTCCCATAAGGGAAAGATACCGGGGCACAGTGAAGCTTGATTTTCTGGGATTTGGGGAATGGGTGGTTATGGGATAGCTGAAAACTAACCTAATAATAGTCCCAATTTCTCAGGCAGTTCTCTTGTTTTTGACAGAATTTCTTTAGCTTGGACGAGTCTGAAGACAAGGGTAAGGAGGGACAGGTTCTAAAAAAGGTATCTTACTACATTATCTCCTATTTTTCTGATGGTTCTATAAGGCTAGAGTTATTATCCCCAGCCAGGTGTGGTGACTCAAACCTATAAACCCAGCACTTCAGCACTTGGGAGGTGGAGGTCGGATTAACTGTGAGTTCAAAGCCAGCCTGGAACTACGGAATGAGTTTCTGGTCAGCCTAGGCTGGAGTGAGACCCCGCTTCAAATGAGTTGTCATCCCCAGCTGCGTGCTAAAGACTGGGCAGTTCAAACAAGTCCAGACTCACGCAGCTTAGAAGCAGGAGCAGGCTCCTGAGCCCAGGTGCTTCTGGCTCTCAAACTAGGGCGCTTGTCCCTTGCAGCACATGCCGCATGTCTCCTGTAAAGGCCAGCAGACAGACATGGCCTTTAGCACCCCTGAGATGCTACACTCACCTGAGGTTTCACCTCATGTGTGAAGGTGTTGTGAGCCAGTGGGGCCCTGGCACTGGGGAGTGTTCGACCTCTACCTTCCCTTATCACGTCTGCTTGCCATCCTCCCACAAACTTCCAGGGAACTTCTGTTCCAGTTCTGGCAAATCTATGTGGCTTCTTTGCATACGTGGTCCCTTTCTAGAAAATTCTTCCCTACCTTTCTCCTCAGCCTGGCTGTCTCCTGGTCACCCTTCACACCTTCCTCCAAGATGCTTCCTCACGATGGCCCTGGGCCAAGCCAGCCTCCCATATGGCGGGACACAGGTTCTCAGCTGAGGCACATGGGGCCTGGAGCCAGGTCCTTTGGTATGGGGTGTACGCCACGCATCATGTGCAGGTGAGCAACCTTCACAAGTTGCAGGTAGGGCCCTTGTCTCGACTGTGACAACCAAACATGTTTTGAGAGATTGCCAAGTACCCTGAGAGCCATGTTACTGCCAGTTGAGATCCACTGAGCCACTTTCCACTGGAGCATGGGCTGACAGGGGACAGGGAGACAGTTCACGTTTGTGTGGGTAACAAACGATTTGACCATTTTCTGCTGCTGGTGACCCAGGTGGATTTGGAAACACCGCGTGACCTGCTTAGCGCTCAGTTCTCTTGTGGGTAATGACGACATTCTTTTTGTGGGAACAATGCCTTTAGAATGGACTACTTGTTTTGCAAAATGTGCCCTCCTATCTCCAGCAACATCCGCAGATGAAGGATACTTATTCTAAACTGCATTAAACTAGGACCTGTTTGGGTTTTGTTAAATTCTCTGTGATGCCCTATAGGGGTCACATATCCTAGAAAAGCTATTTCCAGCTATGATGGGAGCTCAAATCCTTTCACCAAAGAAACCCTTCTATCTGACAGGCATTATTTCCTGGTGAGACCCTAGTTAAGTCAGGATAGTGATAACTTTGGGCTCACCCTTAAATGCCTGGTGTCCAGCACAGTGTTGGGCTCAAAGATAGATTCCAAGCAAAACATATTTATAATAATTTCCACCTAAAAAAAGGGGCTTTGTGGGAGATGGTAAACTCAAGTCCAAAGCTTCTAGTGGAAGATTACTGAAGGTTTCTGGAAGACAAACATGAAGACACAGCAGGGTTAGGCTCCTGGGAGACTAACCACTGGGCAGGAAGAACATTACCCCAACAAGCAAGACATCAGCAGAACTTTCTGCCAAGGACAGAGGTAAGAGTTTACCAACAGGCTCCTGACAGCACAAAATATGTCATCCCAACAAAACACCAGTGGGACCCTCATTAAAAAGCAAGCCGGCTCCCTAGCAAATGTTGCCACATCGCCATGGCGCTGCAGGGATATGGCACACGACACCCATCTGAAAACTCACACCATGACCTGGCATCTTTGCCCCGATGCACCACCCCATGTTTCCCTGATGGAAATCAGGAAATAATGTAACCTCAGCTGACAGGTTTATTAAGACATAGAAGACATTACAAAGGCCCTTTTGACATTATAATCTCTAGCGCAGTCGGGGGTAGAAGCCGACTTGCCATCATTATTGAAAGTAATTGGTCAAAAAAAAAAATGAGAGAGATGAGCGGTCCTACAAAGCTGTCACGTTAATTATCTGGCCTACAGGTATGTTTCGTGCTCCTCACTCCTGCCTATCAGAGTGTTTTCCTGCGCTCTCTCCCGACCGCCCCATGCCAAGCCCACCTCATGTCCGTGACAGTCGGCTGCAAAGCAATGAAAATACATTCAAAGCAGGATTCTAGGCCAGCGGAGCCTTCTCCTAGTTCAGTAATATTTATGTGCAGGTGAGACTCCTTGTATTTCCCTTGTACTCTGTCATGTAAGCACATCAAGCACCAGTGTTCTGGGTTACATTACCCAGATAATAAAATATACTCCTGTGAACTGCCACAAAGGGCCACAAGCAAATATGAGTGTCATTCATACTAAATATAGGTACATGGGCTTAAGAGAAGGCTCAGCAGTTAAGGCGCTGGCCTACTAAGCCTAAGGACCCATTTCACCTCTCCAGATCCCATGTTAGCCAGATGCACAAAGGTGAGGCACGTACAAGGTCTCACATGCCCACTAGGTGGTGCAAGCATCTGGAGTTTGACTTCAGTGACTCAGGTCCTGGCGCACCAAATCTCTCTCTCTCTCCCCCATCCAATAAAAAAAAAATTAAAAATATTTTTAAAAATAAGTATAGGTTCTAAAGTTTAGGTGAGAGATCCAAACCCCAGATATTTTCCTATGTTTCCTATGCCGGGGGGGGGGGGGTGACCGAAGTCAGACAAGTCCAGCTGGGAGGGAATGTAAGGTGAATGGCAGTGGTGATGACAAAGAGGAACACGATGTGAGCTGTGTCACCAGAGAAAACCCCACGTGTCATGGAAGTTGCCAGTGTCCCATGCCTGAGCCAAGTCCTCCTGCCTGCAGAGAGACTATCAGTATTTATGCAGTGGCTGAATTCCTGACCAGCCCTTCACTTTGATATGCCCAGGCTCTGGGTTCCAGCAGCGCAAAGTCCTTGTAGGCACTCTGGAGTCCCTAGCTGACCACCGCTAAGAAAACAGCGAACTAACCAGGAGACTCGAAAGTGGGTGTGTGTGGAAGATGCTTTTCCTGCCACTGCCAGGCATGGGGCGTGCATACAGCTCGCTCTACAGATATCTTACTTCCAAGTTTTCATGAGTGTGCTTGAGAGACCATAATATTTTGCAATTTGCTTGGTAGCTTGTCTGGTCTGTGAAACGAAGGCTAAGGATGCCAAATGAGGGGATAATGAGATTATCTGTGCTCAAAGATAGAAAAGGAAAAGACATTATTTCTGCCTCTTCTCGTTAAAAACATTCGCTTTCCCCCCCCCCACACACTTTAGTCTCCATAAAAAGTAAATTGTGGGACTGCGGGCCTGCTCATAAACGAAAACATGGATGTTGAAAAGAACACAGAGTAGATGAGGCCAGCGTGAAAACTTCAAGTGCCAGTCCCCAGGGCTTGCACGGAGAATGATTTCCAAGACATGGTTATACGTATGTGTGCAACCCAACTGTCCAGCGTTTGTTCTCCTTGGCATGTAGGGCATCTTTCCATACCCATGAATATGCCTGCTTTGTTCTGTCTGTCTCCTGGTGAGCAACATTTCAGTTTGCAGGAACAGTAGGTCAATTTGTCTCAACCATCACCATGGAAAAGCTCCTGCCATGTGGCCCTTTCTGATAATTCCAGCATTTTGACATTTAAACCATCGGACAAGAGTTGACTGCACTGAGGCTGGACAGGTGGCTCAGTGGTTGAAGGCACTTGCTTGCAAAACCTGGTGGTCTGCGTTTGCTTCCCCAATACCCACGTAAACCAGATGAACAAAGTGGTGGAGGCGTCTGGAGCGCGTCTGCAGTTGCAGGAGGCCCTGGCATGCCCATACTCATCCTCTCTCTTCTCTTTCTTGCTCTTGGCCTATTTATCTCTCTCTCTCTCTCTCTCTCTCTCAAATAAGTAAATAAATAAAAATATTAAAAAAAATTAAAGTTGACTGAATTGGCTGATTTCTGTGACAAGGATTCACTTTTGATTAAGGTGAACTGGTTAAAACAAATTACTCTGGGGCTATAGCTGCGCTTCAGCAGAGGCGGGCTTGCCCAGCCTTCGTGAGAGTCAGCAAGACACTAAACAACCACGTCCTGGGTGCCTAAGCTTGATGTCACTGAGATGGAAGTTTAATGCAGGAGGGTAAGGAATGACAGTATCTTTTAGGAAGCTTTTGGGGGGAGGATTTAGACTTCTACAAGGTTTAAGGCTTATGGGCCTATTTTATCTATGTACATGTTAGAGATCATAATAGAAATCCTCTAAGAATAGAAAATTCATTTTGGGTTGCTATGTTTAGTTTATAAGAAGAGGTATTTATCATCAGCACGAACACACATCCAATGTATATTAAGTGCTAATACCACTGCAAACAATGTAAGAATCACTTCCCATAAACTGTCCCAATTCTCATGGTCCCCCAACAGTGAGATGACGTGTCATCTCCACCAGGAAGATGACAGAGTCCGGGTGCAAGCCTTTGCCGAGAAAGCAAATGTGAATCCAAGCAATTAATGTCCAAATCCTGCAGCCTATGATTTTCATATTCTATCTTTAAAACGTGAGAAAAAGATAAAACAGTGTTGACTTCATGTGTTAAATGTCTTCTGTTAAAAAAAAAAAAAAAAGTAAATCTGGGCCTGGAAAGATGGTACAGTGGATAGAGTGGGTTGAGGCCCTGATATTGGATCCCCATTATGTAACATGCCAGGCACGGTGGTACACACTCGCAATTCCAGTGTGGGGAGGTAAAGTCAGGGAATCCCTGGGAATTACTGGCCAGTTAGTACGGGTGAGTCAGTGAGGTCTAGGTTCCATGAGGAACCTGTCTCAAAGTGTAAAGTGGAGGGTAACTGAGTAAGACCCTGAATGTTGACCTCTGTCACACACACAGACACACACACACACACATTTGTCCATGTGCATACATACCACTGAACATGTGTGCCCAAAGAATACAACTACGCACACATGCATGCATACAGACTACATACACATGGAAAATTAAAAAAAAATAAGTTAAAAATAAATTCTCTTTGCCTGACTAGGTTTTCACCTTATGTGGAGTTCTTGCCAACTTGAATGAACACCAAGGATTTAGGGATGAGAAAAGAAGAGTGAGAAGAAAAGCCCTTTAGAAACAATGCCCACCTGCCTTCAAGGAGAGAGAGGGTCCTTGCTTGTGTGTCCAAGAGTCTGGTCATTCTCTGAATGACTCTCTGGGACCACTTTGATCTCTCCAAGTGCACCAAACACACCGAGTTTGTCCTTGGTCCTGGTAACTCTCCCCCTATCCACGTGGAGAAGCCTTTACTCAACCACGTTTCTGCTCAAAGGGCACCTCTTCTCAACTCTTAAAATAATTGAACCTCCTCACCTGCTTTGAGCTATTCTTAGCCCTTAAAAAGTACAGTATCAGATACAACCTAACATTTTGTGAGTGCTACCTTCACAAAAACCCTTCCAGGGTCTCCATCTTTGGAACAATCAGTTGTGTACTCAACTCATATTTACTGAACAAGAGCATCAACTGAGTGCTACTTGAATCATACCTCTTAGTCCCCTGCTAGGAATTCTCTAACCAAACATATGAATTTACATTTAGCTGTGTGGACTCTTGGAAGAATAACCCAACAAGCAGAAGCCAGGGGAGGGAAGGCGTAGAGTGATTGTCAGGTGGGAGGGTTAGTGATGGAGTGAGTAACGGTGCTGTGGTACTTACAAGTGGACCAGGCATTCTTTTTAATTTTTACTATAATCTATTTATTTATTTGAGAGAGAAAGAGACAGAGAGGGAGAGAACAGGCACAACAGGGCCTCTAGCCACTGCAAATGAATTCCAGATGCATATGCCTGTGCACCTTGTGCCATTTGGCTTATATGGTTCTTGGGGAATTGAACTAGGGTCCTTAGGCTTTTGCAGGCAAGTACCCTGATGGCTAAGCCATCTCTCCAGCTTGAGTCATGCATTGTTTATTTAAAAAATATCCCCTTTTCTCCGATTATGTATCCTGCCATGAAAGATAGCTGCTGTAGTCAGCTTCCACGTTGCTGGGATGAACGTCCAAACTTGACACAGTTTATGGGAGGAAGGGATTTATTTCCACCACACAGGTCCAGGGGACGAACCATCAATGGCAGAAGAATTTGCTTCCACACATTCAAGCAGAGAGAAATAACCAAAAAGCCAGAACAAGATCAACAGCAGAAGCACAAAACCAATAGCAAATAGGGCCCTTGGGACTCAGACCTCTCTGTACACCTTTGGGATGGAATTCAGAGCTGCTCTCAGTGACTGCTTGGGGCTGGGCTCCAGGATCCGCCCTCAGTGACACCTCCTCCAGCCAGGCAGCTGGAGATGCAAGTTATAAGTTTCATTTAACACCTGAGTCTATGGGGGCCACACATTCAAACTACCACTGAGAATCCCGATTTAGCAAATAACAAATTCAGAAACTGAAATCTGTTATGAACTTTTTCCTGAGTTGATCACACCCCTAAAGTAAGCTAGGAAATTATTTCTCATTTTGATAATTACAGTCTCCTAGTTCACAGAAATTTCATGTTTCTACTCAGGTGGAGACTGGCAGTAAGCACTCATGAGGATCCTTTGCTGGAAGAATGAACAAGACCTACTCTGCAATATGTTCATACCGTGAAATTCATAATAATAAAAAATATAATTATTAGGAAAAAAGAAGACTTCATCCTCCCACTCCATTGAGGTATATTCTAGTCTGTTAAGCTGATATAATTAATCTAACACATAGAGCAGATTTTACCCTTGATTTTCAAGTACACTGTCTGTTAACAGTTGCCACGAGTACTCTGATTATGCATAATTCTCGTTAATGGACCCTTGCCAATCCAACCATCAGGCTGATGATCTGTGCTCGCAAGCTCCTGAGGAGAAGGACCACTCTTGGGCTCAGATCCCCAGGAGTCGAAGAATTCCTGCAAAGATCTTGAGAAGCAGGAATCCGTACCGTTCCTGCCAGGAACCAACTGACTTGGGATGAAGGCATCAATAAGTAGAGAGACGAAAACCCATGAATCGACGCTGGTTGTGATTACTGGTTTCCCCCTCAGAGGGAGATGAAACGAAAAGGAAGAGAAGGCTTCCGAAAGGTCACATTATCCTGCATTTCATCAATGTCAGGTTTTGTGTGCCGGTCGACAGTGACTTGTCAATGGCACCATACCGTGAAGCTGAAAGGTTGGAGGTTATTTCTATAGTGGTTGCTACTATTTCTGCCAGACAGCCAAGCACATGCAGAATCTCCATCCCGTACTCTGCTTACAGTGCTCAGAGTGAAAACTCCACGAGACACAGACTTGACATATGAGGATGACATGTGACGCCTCAGGCCGCCCTGCTTCAACCCCTCCAGAGACACCTGCTGTGCACTTGAAGGTCTCTCTGAGCATGGACTACAAGTACTTTCATGACCTACATTGTCACTGGCTTCATTTTAGCCAAACAACAACAACAACAACAACAAAAAAAAAAAAAACGACACATTGAGGCATCATGTACCCTTGGCTAACGGAAAGGTGGCCCCAAATCTTGCGTATCAGAATCGTGGAGAAGTTCACAGATGCGTCCATTGACGACTATTCCCTGCCCTAGTATTCCCATAGAAACCTAGACAGAAATGTTCTTGCAGAAACTCCCTGATGCAAGATGAATATTTGAAGAATCCCAATAGCGCTGTGTGTAGTATAACGCCCTTGAAAACAATGTGATTTTCCCGGGTCACAAACACAATAAGGTAGAAATGAAAATGCCTCATTGTATGCAAGAGGAATAGCAAAATATGCTTTTGAAAAACAAACACCAAAAACATGTTTTTGACTTAGAAATGTCACACGTGATGCTTTGTTTCAGTGGAAAGTGAGGCAACACACAACTTAAAAGCTTTATTTTCTGGCAAATGTGGTTTTAAATTGACTGTAAGCTGAAGCGAGATGATCATCACAAATCTACAGATGATCTGAAAACATATTAGTCCCTCCAAAACCTCCCTTCCTGCCCATGCTGTCCATCAAAGGTTGGAGACAGTAACCCCTGTACATTTCAGAGAAGTAATGTTTCAAGTCAATTAAAGGTCAGAGACACGGCAATTTATACATCAGAAGACCAAAGTCTCCCTGGGGAAGAGAAACTAGGATGCCTGATGATGTGGTAGAATGTTCTTGTTGTTGGAAGGATTTGGATCCATATACCAGACCAAATTTTCTCTGTAAAATATATCAACGAGACAGGACAATGCCCAAGTGGGAGGCTATGGGATAAAAATTGGAGCAGGAACAAATGGCATCACAGATTTGTAAAGTTGCTTTACGGCAAACAACAGCAACAACAATAACAATAAATGAAGTACTATACTTCCCAGAACTTATGATGCTAATTAGAATGGACGCCAGCTGCTGTGATAACACAGCATTCATTTTCCTACTCTCCTTTGCTATGATTTGAGAAGGAGCCTTCAAGATACACGTCGAGATCAAACTAGACCTTCCATTCCCTGGCTCCTATTTTCCTGTGAGTTGGTGTAGGGACTTTTGTCGAAACCATACAGAGCATTCATCTTTATTGATAAAGGGCATGTAAGGTAGGTGGACTACTAATATCATCATACGAGCAGAACCTTCCACAGACTGAAGGTTATCACTGAAGAAAGTAGAGGTGAGTGACGGTTAGAGGCTTTTCACAGGAGTGTCTAAATCTAGTAACTATTGAAGGTATGTCTCACCATTATGTGAGTGACTGACTGCGCTAGTTCACTGAAGTTACCATGACATGCACTTTGATCACTTCAAAGATAATCCACTCTTCGTGTGGTGCAAATGAAGCTCTCTTTACCATCGCAGGCATCTCACGAGACAGATCCTGCTTGCTCACAAGGGCACCCCTGGCGCTGAGAACGGGAGCGGATGGCAAAGAATCACCAGCTGCTTCGTGAACACATCACTGAAGGGTGCTGATTTGGGCTGGGGAGATGGTTCAGCAGGTAAAGGTGCTTGCTTGCAAAGCCTGATGGCAAGGATTCCATTCCCCACTACCCACATAAAGCCAGATGCACAAAGTGGCACACGCGTCTGGAATACATTTGTAATGGCAAGAGGCCTTAGCCTGTCCATTCTCTCATTCTCTCTCTTTCCCTCAAAAAATATTGTTTAAAAAGAGAAAAGAAAAATGCTTGTTTGTTAACTCAAGAATTGTCTTTTACCTGGGCGTGGTAGACTCGCCTTTAATCCCAGCAGTTGGGAGGCAAACATTGGATTGCCATGAATTTGAGACCACCCTGAGATGACATGGTGAATTCCAGGTCAACCTGGGCTAGAGCAAGACCCTAACTGAGAAAACAACAAAAAATAAAATAAAAACAACAACAAAATTTTCAAATTCACAGTTTTTTGTTTGTTTGTTTGTTTGTTTGCTTGTTTTTCAAGGTAAGGTCTTGCTCTAGCCCAGGCTGACCTGGAATTCACTATGTAGTCTCAGGCCTCGAACTCATGGCAATCCTCCTACCTCTGCCTCCTGAGTGCTGGGATTAAAGGCATGTGCCACCATGCCCTAAATTTACAGTTTTTAAAAATGATGTATAATCAGAATGGATTTGTCTTTACCATCAAAGTCACAGCAAGGTCAGACAATAGACAAAACTCACCATTCTCCCATTTATCCCACCCCAAGTTACTACTTCCACACAGTACAGAGATTTGTCACATGTTGATGATCATATAACAGACATCATATACTTTTCAATAACATTTTTTTTGTTGTTTTTTTGAGGCAAGGTTTCACTCTAGCCCAGGCTGACCTGGAATTTACTATGTAGTGTCAGGGTAGCCTGGAACTCATGGGGATTCTCCTCCCCCTGCCTCCCTAGTGCTGGGATTAAAGGTGTGCACCACCATGCCTGGTCCCTCATTAACATATTTTTAAGCATCCATTTATCTCCCCAAACAAGAATTCTTAGTGCCTGAATAATGAGCAGCTCTGAGAAGGTCGAGGCACGCTATTCCAAATCCCTGGCGTCTGGAAGAGGTTAATTGGACAAGCAAAACTAACGAGCTGCATTCTTGGAGAGCAGTGAGACATGGTTACAAAGAACATGCACAACTTCCCATCCCACATGTCACTGCAAGGACAGTGACTCAACCAGTGCTCAAAGACCCTTCATTTTCTACGTACACGCACGGAAATTAAAACGTCTGTATCATTTAACGTAGCTTTACCATTGTGTTTTTTTGTTCCTGATTTTGGATGCAAAGTACCATTTCTAAGGGATGCAATTAGATAGCAAACACGTTTTCACCAATGTTAAGCAATACTTTCACAAAAAGCAAAAGAAACACACACACACACACACACACACACACACACCTTTCTGTTGGGCTGGGGAGATGGCTCAGTGAGTGGTTAAGGGCATTTGCATGCCAACTCTGTCAAGATGGGCTCCATTTCTAAGTATTCATGTAAGGCCAGTGCATAAAGCAGTGCATGTATCTGGAACTTGTTTGCAGGGGCAAGAGGTTCTGGAGCACCCATTTTTTTTCTCTCTCTCTCTCTCTCAATTTCTCCTCGCAAATGAATAAATAAAAAATATTTTAATAAAAAGGGTTTTCTGCACTTGGAACCTTTTGGGCAATGACATAACCATATGATAAGATTTTCTACCTTGTCAGAGAGACACGGAGAGACAGACTAATTGGGAACGCTACACAAACGAACACCCTCCACTCCATTTTCCAAAGCAAATATGAAATTCTACAGTAAAACCGCTAAGTAAACATTTTGTTAAAATGCAGACCTTAGTTCTTTTCAAATCTCAATGTTTCATTCTTAAAATCCTATTTTTATTGATTTTAAGGACACAACCTAATGGGTTTTAATGTGCCATTTTCATAAGTATATACCATCACATTTTGTTCCTCACCCTTTCACTGCCCCTCTCTCTTCCCCTCTCCCATCTCCTTCTGTGTCCCTCCCTATTCCTTAATAGTGCCTTCTACTTTCAGGCAATGCATATTACATAACTCTCTCTTCTTTCTCCTGCCCTTTAGATCTCATCCTCCCTGTCATAGTCCCCATTGTACCTTCATGTTAAACACACATACACACACACAAACACACACACAATTTAAATCCAGATTCCTCTTTTGAAACAAAACACAAAATATATATCTTTCTGAGTTTTGCTCCCCACAAATGTCACAGCTTTATTCTTTACTGCTAAATAAAATTCCAGGAGGTAGACAAGTCTGAGGGGAAAATAGGAGGAGAGGAGGGGGATGGGGAGAGATACACAAAACAAAAGACATTATGAAAGAATACTATAGAAACCTACTTCTTTGTGAGCTAATTTTAGGGCATATTTTTCAGAAAGAGTGTGTGTGGGGCTGGAGAGATGGCTTAGTGGTTAAGCACTTGCCTGTGAAGCCTAAGGACCCCGGTTCAAGGCTCAGCTCCCCAGGACCCACGTTAGCCAGATGCACAAGGGGGCACACGTGTCTGGAGTTCGTTTGCAGTGGCTGGAGGCCCTGGCGTGCCCATTCTCTCTGTGTCTCTCTCTCTGCCTCTTTCTCACTCTGTCTGTCACTCTCAAATAAATAAAAAAATTAAAAAAAAAGAGTGTGTGTGTGTGAGAGAGAGAGTTGGGAAAAGCACCCTGCTGGGATAAGGAAAGTTTTAGCCTGAAGCCACAGGCTGTTGCATGTTAATCATAGTGCCTGAGATGGGTCACCCCCTACCCAGTGAGCTGTTGGTCCTCCAACACTTTCTAGTGTCTTCCAGAAATCAAGAGAAGGTGAAGGTTTACCTGCTGGAAGCAAGGCTCTGCATGGCCAACAGACATTACTTGCCCAGGAGCATGTGCAAAACACATGTTTCTAAATCTATATTATGTTATATGTCACATTACCTGCTAACAAAAATGCATCTTTTCACATAAAGATCCAGACTTCCTATTCTCTTTGGAAGTACTGGAAGCTCTGGGCAGTCTCCTGTTCTGAATCCCTGAAGGAGAGATGTATCTCACTTTTGTCACAGACCTCAGCAAGCCTGCTGAGGTCACCTTCACTACCCCGCAAGCCCTTGTCAACATTCAAGTTCCAACTTAGGCCTCTGAAGGTGTTGAGACAGTACAGCCTGATCAATCTTACAGAGTCCTGTCTGAAGAAAGAGAGTAGTCAAAGACTGAAAGCGGGTTATGTCTACCAGCTGGGCATGGTGACACATGTCTAGGTCCCACACAAGGGAGGCTGAGGGCCGGGGGGAAGAGAGTGAGGTTGAGGCCTTCCTGGGCTGCTTTGATGGCTTCTAAAAGTCATTCCATGTAGTGGTGCATCCTTTCCAGGAAGGAGGCTGCAAAGGTTGGTGATGCTTCTAACTAGGCTGGTTACTGAGCCTCTCCCTCCAGCTAGCAGGGAGTTTTCCCTGCCACTCTCGCTGGTAAGGCCAACTCCTCTTCCCTCACATCTGGAGGTAAATGTCAGTTCCTTCAGAATGTCTTCTGAGATACTCCACTTACAGCTCAAGTGACCCTTCTGTGGAAGTTACCTTCTTGTTGCTACTGATGGGAGGAAGGTTTTTATTGCGGCTCACAGTCTCGAGGGGAAGCTCCATGACGGCAGGGGAGAGCATGGCCTGAGCAGAGGCTGGACTGTCACCTCTGCCACAGCAGGTGGAAGACAGTCTCGGGAGAGTGAGCTGAGTTCTGGCAAGGGGGAGCTGGCTGTAACACCCCTAAACCCACCCCCAAGAACACACCCCTTCCAGCAGGGGTCCACCTCCCAAATTACCATCAGCTGCGGACCAAGCATTCAGGACATATGAGTTTATGGGGGACAGCTGATTCAAACCAGCACAGCTCTCATGTCCGGACCTGGAAGCCGCATTGAGCTAGCTACATTATTTGCAGGGTCTGGCATGAAACAAAATATAGAAACCTTTGTTCAAGAAATGATAAAGGGTCTTAAGAAAGTTACTGTAAGGCAGAAGCTGTGTGGCGGGTCATCCTAAGCCTGGGACCGTGGACACAAGCATGGGTGGCGGCGGTGAGAACAGAACACCCTTTCCTCCTCCATCCTGCGATCTCTTCTTCTCTTTGAAGCATCCAGCAGTTAACACAGTGCAGAGTGTAGTAAATGTCAAGAAATATGGCTTGACTGTCTGAATGAGTGGATGGGGGTGGATAATGATGAAACCCCCGTAAAAATCCCAAGCTATTGTTCCCACATCCATTGCTCACTGTTCCGCAAGTGTGCCTTCAGATTTTATCTTCTGTGACAATGACACTATGTCAACCTATCCGCCGAGCCCAACAGCGTTAATGCTGCCTGCTAATAAAATCCATCTTCACCCCCACAGAGCTGGCTATGTATTAAAAGGGAACTTCAGAATCTAGAAACTCGGGGCCCAGTACACTGAATATTCAGCTCCCAAAGTTGTGCAAAGCCAAGCTACACTTATTGCGACATTAAATATAAAGCATGTTACCTAAGGGCTTAAAGAGGGAAGAGTGGAGTTTTGAGTGGAATGGGCTTCCTGTTACCTGAAAATCATCACCTATTCTCAATCTGTGTCACAGGATAGTTCAGGGTTTTACACAACAGCATAGTTACACAGGCTGGTTCTTCGTACTAGTAACAGTAATGCCTTAGAAGAAGAAAGGTTTGGGCTGGCAAGATTGCTCAGTGGTTAACAGCAGTCTAATGGCCCAGGTTTGATTCCCCCATAACCACATAAAGCCAGATGCACATAGTGGTGCATGCATCTGGAGTTTTGTTTCCAGTAGCAAGAAGACCTGAAGTTTTTCCTCTTTCTGTCTCTCTCTCTCTCTCTCCCCCCCCTTACAAATAAATAAAAGAGGGTCCTCCTTACAAATAAAGAAAAAGAGGGAAGGTTTGAGGTACAAAGAAAGCAAAGATGGAATCTAGTACTAAATAAATAAATAGCTTTTTCAATAGAGTGGCTCCTTTTGAAGTCTAAGTGAAATAAAATAGATACCATGGAAAAGAGAGGCCTTAAAGCAGATAAACACTTCATCCGTTTTTAAATCTACTTTACAAAAGACAATAAAGATGAAAAATGTGCAGTTTTTCATGGGGCAATAGGCTGAATCTATCATCTTTTTGCCTTTTAAAAATTATGGTATAACCAACTAAACTTTCCCCAACTTTTAGGGGTCAAAACATGATATTAACACCACCATACTTAATGTTAGCAGACTCTACCATCCAAGTATGAACGAGGCCCAACCTTGCTAACCCTCTGAGATAGACGAGACAGGGTGTGCTCAGGGTGGTGTGGCCATAGACAGTGGCTGTAGATTCTAGTGGACTTTATGAGCATTATCTCCCTGGCTCAGTCCAGAGACCACAACTCAACCTCCAGCAACATTTTCTCACAGAACTTCGTGCTAAAACAGAAATGTCCTATAATGTCCTCTACAAAATGGCAGGCATTAGCCACATTGGATGACTGCATTTGAAATGGGACTAAGGTTACTAAAACACCAATTTCTTTTTTTAAAAAATTTTCTTTTGTTCATTTGTATTTATTTATTTGAGAGTGACAGACAGAGAAAGAGGCAGATAGATAGAGAGAGAGAGAATGGATGCGCCAGGGCTTCCAGCCACTGCAAACGAACTCCAGATGCATGCGCCCCCTTGTGCATCTGGCTAACGTGGGTCCTGGAGAATCAAGCCTTGAACCAGGGTCCTTAGGCTTCACAGGCAAGCACTTAACCGCTAAGCCATCTCTCCAGCCCTAAAACACCAATTTCTAATTTGATTTTATGAAAATGAATCTAAGTTTAAATAGCCACAAACTGCTGTAACAGGCACATCAGCTCTCAGGAAACGATGACCCAGACAAAGCCCAGAAGAAGGTATTTATGGACTAATAAGATCGTGGGCAGTGGGCTGGAGAGATTGCAGAGTGGTTAAGGCACTGGCCTGCAAAGGCTAAGGACCCAGGCTTGACTCTTCAAATCCCAAGTGAGCCAGATGCACAAGGTGACACAAGCACGCAAGTTTGCACATGCGTACAAGGTGGTACATGCTTCTGGGGTTCAGTTACAGCGGCTGGAGGCCCTCAGGTGCCAATTCTCTCTCTCTTTCATAAACGAAAATAAAAAGATGGAAGATGGTGGGAAGTATAGCACGTGAGCCTGGTTTCCAGCGTGAATTATCTATTTTAGGGAAGAGAGGGTGGTGAAGTGGTAACTCCTCAAACTTCGTGGCCATGAGATATATAAACAAACACCTGGTGCTTCACTTATCAGAATACTGCCTGGGTATTCCAGGTGGAGATGAAGGAAGGGGAGTGTGAATCAAGTCACCAAAGGGTACCCATGGTAAGGCTGAGTGTCTCCGAAGCTTAGATAGTCCATATCCCTAACAGACTTCCTTCAGACCAAGATGAATGCAGGCAGTGCTGTCACAGAGATGCAGCCTGAGCAGTGAGCTGGTCCGGAGGAAACAGTGGAGTTGCTTCTGAGTGACTGCAGGTCCCACTATGTTCTTCTGATATGAAAACACAAAATCCCTCACCTGGAAACGGGAGTGACTCTGGACATCTGTGATGGTTAAGTTTCATTGCCAACTTGATACTGGTTAGGAATCCACAGACATCCCTCTTGGGTGGGTTTCTGAGGCTGCTTCCAGGAAGGACTGACTGAAGTGGGAAGTCCTTCTTCCAGAGTGAGCCCTTCCCCCAGAGTGGGCGGCCCTTCATTGAGGGGAGCTTTATCTAAGGAAGCCCTGGGGGGAAAGAGCCCCTTCCTCCCGTCTGGCTGCCTGTGCTATTGGCTGGCGAACACCTTCGCTTGCATGTGCATCTACCCTGTTCGACTACCCTTGTCGGCGTTGGAACCAAGTGTCCTCAGCCTTCCAGCATGGACTGAAGCCCAGTGGCTCTCCAGGAAGCCTCCAGGGCTTCAGTGCTGGGTTGGAACTGCTGAGACATCCGGCCACAGGGACTGAGCCATGACCTGGGTGCTTGGCTCTCAAGGCTGCAGATTGCTGTGAGCTAATCCAATACACCCCCCCACCGCACACACTTTTGGTGGAGGATATAGGCAATGATTGGAATTGTTTTTTGAGAATTGGTGCACCAGGGCCTCCAGCCACTGCAATGGAATTTCAGACGCATGTGCCAGCCACCTCGTGTGCATGCGCAACTTTGTGCATGTGTTACCTTGTGTGTGTGGCTTATGTGGGAGTCAAACATGGGTCCTTAGGCTTTGCAGGCAAGTGCCTTTTTAATACAATTCATTCTGTTGGTTCTGTTCCTCTAAAAAGTCTTGACTAATACAACATCTTACTGTGTTCTCTGATTGCTCTGAGGAAAGATATCATGAAGAGTAAAGAGAAGACAAGGAAGAGAAAAACAAGAGAAAGGCAGGGAATCCAAATGAGAAAAAGCAGAAATAGGAAACCAAGAATAGAAAATAAAATTATACATGGGGCGGAGGGAATGAAATAGTCCTGAGGAGATGGGATGTTCTTAGTGAGAAAATGATGAAAGCTCAGAGGATGAGAGCAGGCCTAACAGCTCACAGGACCTTAGTGAACTCATGCAGGGAATCACAAATCACACCCATGCCTCCTAGGAACTAACAAAGCTGCACATAAAAATAAGTGCTTGATAGGAAAAAAAAAAATAATAAAGCGGAGGAGGAGGAAGAAAGGTCAAAGAAATGATTCAATAGGCCAAGTCAGTCCTAGAGAAAAAGGAAGGTGGGGAAGGGGTGAGTAGAGAGAAGGAGGGAGAAAGGGGGAAAGGAAGAAAGGGAGAAAGGGACGCAGGGAGAGAGGGAAGGACATGGCTTAGAATTTGCAATCAATGTGTTATTTAGTACAGAAAAAAAAGTGCCAGGGAAACATGCAAACAGCACTGTGATAAAGCTCAGGGCATTAGCACAGGCGTTGGTGCCTCCGGGAATTCCCTATGATCAATTTCTCCTTGACACTGTAATTTCAAATTACAAACGAAAACAACTCAAGCAGAAGCTATGCTTCCAAACACAGTGCCTTCGTCACGTAGCAGTAGGTCAAAGGGGAGCAGGCATCCTGGGGTTGGGAGACGGACAAAGCCCGTCTTGGGACACGTCATGGAGGAGGCGCTTATTCACAGTGCTGGCTTTCACACGGCTCCTCTGCACGTTGAGGTGAGGGCTTTCCGAAGGTGGTACTATTACTTCAGCCTTAGTGGAGAGGTGATTATGCCAAAACCAAGGGTCAGGCTCATCCCGCTCAGGTTCAGGAAAGACTTCTTTCCCCTGAAATTGTTCCATCCCCGAAAGACATGCCCATACAAAGGACTATTATTTCCCTTACTTTCTCACGGTGACATTTTGGCATAGGTTACACAGGGCCAGAGCACTGACTCTGAGAGGAGTTATGCACTTAAAATCCGCTGTTTTTTTTTTTTTTTTCTTTGCTTGTTGATATACGACACAGGTTCAATATTACAGAACAAAGTTGTTATAAAGAAAAAAGGAGTTGTCTGTGTGGGTATGGCTTTTGCTCTTCTCAGCCGAGGACTTGCTATGTACCCCAGCCTTGCTGTGAACTCTGGGTCCTCCTCTCTCTACCCACTGGGTGCTGGGATTAGAGGTGTGCCCCTCTGTGCCTAACTCCCATGGAACGCTAAGAGTGCATTTCAAGGATGACATGCTAACTGTGGAAATGGAGACCAAGCAATGGCTTCCCACCAACTGCAACCCTACAGAGACACAATGATTTTGAATATGAATTGGCCCAGTTAGCTATTGCATTAGTTATATGCTGAAAGGAGACATTATTGTTAAGAAAATGGAATATTTAAGAAACTGAGAAGGATACCTGACTAGTCAGTGGCTGCATTTCATGATTCCTCCTTTCTATACCACTTGTGATGAAGCCTAACACTTTCACTTAATAGCTCTAACCCTCTCAGATGGGTTAGGTGTGGTAGAGGGCAGTACTGCCAGTAGAACAAAGCACAGATATACCAGCTCAGATTTATTTCATCAACCCTGAGATTTAAACAAGTTCATTATATAAACTACTTTTGATCCAAAATCATAATATTCTGGTCCTGTAACATGAACCCTAAAGGAAGCGTTTCATAGATAATATATAATAATGATGTTCTGAAGGACAAATTATCTTCCCATATATTTACCACACCACAGGCATATTAAAGTTGCCAAGGGGCTGAGAGATGGCTCTGCAGTTCAAGGTAATTGCTTTCAAACCCTTATGGCCTGAGTCTAATTCCCAAGTGCCCACATAAAGCCAGATGAGATGCACAAAATGGCACATGCATCTGAAGTTCGTTTGCATTGGCAGGAGATCCTGGCACACCCATTCTCTCTCTTCTCTCTCCTCTCCCTCTCTCTCTTTCCTTCTCACCCTGTTGCAAATATATATGTATATATGTGTGTGCGTGTGTGTGTGTGTGTGTATATATATATATATATATACATATATATATATATATAATTTTTAGAAATAAAGTAACATTGCTAAGAAGTTCTGTAGTACCAAAAGCTGACTTTGACCCTAACATTTTCCTAATGCATTTGGTCTTGGAATCATTTTTCTTTCTTACTGATCTAAAACATCTATTCTGATTGCATATTTAGAGCCTCGTGAACTGTGCTTTAGGACATACTGAGGCATCCCTCAGCTATTTGTGTCCGACTCTTAAGAGATACATTTTCAGGGTGGGGGAGATGGCTTAGCAGCTAAGGCTGTTGACTACAAAGTCAAAGGACCCAAGTTTGATTTCCTAGGACCCACAAAAGCCAGATGCACAAGGTGGCGCATGTATCTGGAGTTCATTTGCAGTGGCTGAAGGCCCTGGTGCGCCCATTCTCTCTCACTATTTGCCTCTTTCTCTCTCTCTCTCTCTCTCTGCCAACCTAATAAATAAATAAATAAATAATTTAAAAAACAGATATATTTTCAAACACTTATAAAGTATACCAAAGATTCCTCAGCATTAGCATTTTAGGGGACTATAAAGAAGCACGAAAAGAAAAAGTAGATTTTTTCTTTTTGTTTTGCTACCTACAGTGTGGTAGCATGTCAATATGAACACTAACATCTTAGCAAATATTCACAACAAGTTCCTGGGTGAGTGTCATGGTTCCCTTTCACATAGAACAGGATGCCAAAGTTCAGCCCGGCCACACAAAGCACTAAGGGTCACATGGTCAAGAGGTGACCTGGCGGGGACTGAAAGACCAGCATGCTTCCTCCCGCACCACACAGGGAGATCTGACACTCCGCAGGACGTTGTAGACCTGAGCCACTTTGAAAGGTGTGTCCCACATGGCATCAGCAATAGAGCCTCCTGTCTCCAAATGTCTGCTTAGTTTATAGAACGAAATCACATTATTAAACTAGAAAGGCGACTTTCTCTATGACCTATCATTTGAGAGATTATGACAAGCCAGTCAATGTAGGAGTTTTGGAGTACATGCCATAAAAAAAAATTTAGAGTGTTTCTGCCAGGAAGGAAGGAAATATGAAAATTAAACTTCACAGCTTCCAAACAGCAGGAATCAAACTGTTGTTCAGGTTTCCTCAGTTGATGCAGGACAGAAAACACTCTCTGAGGTTTAAGAAGCCTGAAGGAGGGGTAAAGAGATGGCGTGGTGGTTAAAGGCACCTGTTTGTACAGCCTGCAGGCCTGGGTTGATTCTCCAGCACCTACCACATAAAGCTGAGATGCACCAAGTGGTACATGGGTCTGGAGTTTATTTGAGATAACAAGGGTTCCTGGCACACTCATTCGTTCTGTCTGCCTCTTACATAGATAAAAATATTTTAAAAAGAAACCTTCATGGTGGAGAACAGAGAAACACTGTGGAAAACAGAGAAACACTGCCCACACTCAATCAGGGTTTAAAATATAGAGGGGAAGCCCGGCGTGGTGGTTCATGCCTTTAATCCCAGCACTAAGGAGGCAGAGGTAGAAGGAGCACTGTGAGTTTCAGTCCACCCTGAGACTACATAGTTAATTCCAGGACAGCCTGGACCAGAGTGAGACCCTACCTTGAAAAAACAAAACAAGACAAAATCAACAACAAAACAATATACATACATATATATATATATTCATATATATATATATATATACATATATATATGTATATATATATATATATATATATATCCATACATACACACACACACACACACACACACACATACAGAGAGAGAGAGAGAGAAAGAGAGGGAGGGAGGGAGGGACCTGGTTGTCTTATATATCCTACCAACACTGTGGTCCTTCCACACTGGTTTTCCGTTTTCTATGCTATAAGACATAACTGCCACTAACTCTGACATCCTTCTTTTCCCACACATGAAATATTAAATCAAGCTGAATTACAGTGAACTTAGCCACAACTGTAAACTCCTTGAGAAGTGAAGTCCTTACAGTGGGCGCAATCCTTGCAGGGACTACATTATGCAAGTGTGGGAGTTTGAATTTATCTCCCCCAATAGATCAGGGGCTTTATTAAAGCTTGTAACTTGGATTTCCAGCTGCCTAACTGGACAAGGCGTCACTGGGGGCAGATCCTGGGGACCAGCCCAAAGGTGCATTTCGGGTTTGGATCTGATGGCCAGCCTAAAGGTATACAGAGAGTTTGAGCTCTGCCCGGGTTCCCTGCTGTGACTGCCAGTTTTGTTCTTGCTTTGGGCGCTGGTGTTTGGCGGTGGTTTCTCTCTGTGCTTGGATCTGTGAAAGGGGACCAGCCTCTTCTGCCATTATGGAATGTCCCCTGGATCTGTAAGCTTCAAATAAATCCCTTCGCCCCATAAACTTTGTCTGGTTTGGCGGTTCATTCAGCAGCATGGAGCTGACTATCACAGCAGGCATGGTGGTTGCTCCCCCCATAATCATCATCATACGGACTGGGAAAAGGAACTTCAAGAGATGACAATAGGTAAGTGTTAGTCAACTGACAAGACTTATAGAAAGACTTGATAAGTACCCAAGCTCTCAGGTATGAAGTGGTTGGTTCACTAAGTGAGCGGATTTATAACCAGGAAATTAAGGAGAAGACACACTCAGTGGTCCCGACATAAACTGAGTGAGCAGTCTCACCAAAAGGTCTCTCAAGCTCCTAGGCATAAGCCCTTTAATCAACACTGCTCTCCCCCTAGGTCGAGGAGTCTGTTTTCCCGTATAGAAGGCACAGAATTCTGAGGAAATCCAAGATCCATCAACACAACAAAAGACAACTGAGTGCTCACGACTGAGGTGTGCCATCTCTACCACGTCTATGGAGTCTAGAAGAAACTGCAGAGGAAACAGTGTCACAAGGTAGCATTGCTCCCAGTGCTAACCCGACGTCCACATGCAGGAAAATAGCAACCAACACTGTGGTGAACCGAAACACATCATAACAGAACCACAGAGGCTACAGAGAAGTCAGTGTCAGTCCCTGACACACCTGCCAAGACTGGCACTGTTGTGGAAGAGGAGGTGGGAAGATCGTCAGGGCCACATGGTGGATAGGAACATCCTGAGACAGAGATTCCCCCAGGCCCTAATTACCCCCAGAATGAACACCAACAACCCTGAGGAGGTCCTATGGGAAAATTTAGATTGGGAGAGGAAACATATAAATTATGTTAAATATTAAATAATCAAAAAAAATGTTCCATGCTGTTGCAACCAAAATAACCTAACTGGTGCTTATGCGTAAGTTAGAAAAAGGAGGAAAAAAAAAAAAAACTTTTGACACCTGCTAAAGAATCATTAAAACACAGCAGGATGACTGAGGTTTGTCAGAACCAAGGGCCACCTGTTCCCCCACATTTCATTCTCACCCTAATCCAAAACCTTGAAAGAAGTGAGAGAGGACTGAAGGAATTCTGCTAAGTACAAAGTGAAGCAAACACAGGACCTGCCAAGGACTGCTGTTCTTGTCCCCAGAACTGTTCTGAAGTGCTGCTTCCAGCAGTTCTATCTTGTATGACAGGAGCAGCTTTGTGTTTCAGCCTCAGATGTTCACCATGGTGTATATTTTATTTTTTAACTCTCTGTTAGGAAAATTGAGCATATGTGGTAAAAAAAAAAAAAGAAAGAAAGAAAGATGGTCGTCATTTCTCATTTGATGCTGACGTTTTCACAAAAATTTAATTAGCATTTATTTTTCAGAACCTCAAAGTTCTATATCTAAATATTAGATCAAATCTACACTTCAAAGAACAAAATGGTATTTTTCCATTCTATCTCTAAATCACTACATTGTAAGATTAGACAAAGGGAATCAAATTGATTTTGTTTAATACAGACAACATTCAAAAATTTAAAATATGCTACATACTTTAAAAAATTCAGCATCTGTTTTTATTTATAACATGAACGTTTTATCTCCTATTTTAGAATGAAGTTTAGGAAGAAAAATTACAGTCTCTTCCAACTATGGTGATTAAAAATGCCACCTGGATGCTATTTACTAAGCAACTAAGAGAATCACAAAATAAAACATTTTATGAATATCATTATTAAATTTCCAATGGTCCTACTGATTACAGGTGATTATCATCATTTTGCAGATGGGGATGCCTTAGTCCAAAATAAAGAAATTTCCCAAGGACATACAGCAAAGGGGGCAGGAGTCAAAGCCCTGCGTGCTCTCGGAGCTGTCTCGTTATTACAGGCATCTGTGGTACTGAGAAGCCGACTTTGGGATGATAGAGAAGACCTACTGAGAAAGCACAAATCCTCTGGGCAACAATGAACATCCAGGCTCACAGTCTCCACCCAGAGCTGTGATTCGGTCTCACATAGAAAGGCTGGCATGCTCCGTTGCGTTTCTTCAGCCTTTACCGATGTTAATTTTCATCTCCACAGTTCTTCACAACCTACAAAATACTGTTACATTGCTTTTATCCTCATATGTGACACACCTCCTGTTTTAATTCACCTTCATTAGTTTATTCCCTACATCACTTCTAAAGGAACTGGAAAGAATTCTCCACCCTTGACATATAGCTTCTGCCGTCCCCTCGATGCGGCTGTGTGCCCCTTCCATCTCTGGGTCTTCGCAAGCCCACGTGCATGGAGCCGGCCTGTCCTACCTGCTTGGATGTGAACCTTGGGAGGACAAGGACAGTCATGCACAGACTCCGGAATGGAAGAAACACTGTGGAGATGGGTTCATTGAGGCCTCAGCAACACAGGCTGTTTTCAGAGCAGACCGAATGCCAGTGATTCCGCAGGGGCAAGCTCGCCCTATTAACACCTCTAAACAGCACGAGGCATATCAACAGAGCTTTCTTCACATCTAATCACTAGGCAGGGATCATAGCGGGCTTGTGCTCTTCTGCAAAGCTTCCTGAAATGAGTCACTTCTCTTTGAATGTGGATGGGGGGGGGGTGGTGAAAAACAGAAAACAATACAGAATTTCTGTCATGAAGGGGATCTTACCAGTGATGACTCGACTCATCCCCATTTATACTGGGGGGAAAGGATGGGGTCATTTATGTCTCTCATGGCCTCTTATATAATGTGTTGTCATCAACACAACTTGGTAGAGAGACTGAAATAATCAGAATTTGGGAGCCAGGAAGACAGCTGGTTTGTTGGGGGATTTTTGTTTTTGTTTTTGTTTTTTGTTTATGGGTGACACGATGACTAAGACAGTTGATTAGTGCCATCTTTCAATCTAACCGGTCAGAATCAACAGCTCCACATCCTTAATGCAGTGTCCAGAGACATGCTGGGCCTCTACCAATAACCCCACTAGAGACTCAGGGTCCATGTCATACCGGCTCTTTTCCAAACCTGACAGTGTCTACATTGGCCATCAAAATCAGTAACAGAAGGCTCATATACCCTTTCTGCCACATACCCCATCTAAATGAAGCCCTAACTTCTCCATTCTCTATTGAGACTGAGAAAACACAGACAAATCTTTCCTTTCTAGAGCTCAGATCCTAAAACTTGTAACCTACTCTCTCCTACTCTTTCTCTCTCTCTTTCTCTTTCTCTCTCTTTCTCTTTCTTTCTTTCTTTCCTTCTTCCTCCCTTCCCTCCTTCTCTTTCCTTCTTCCCTCTTCCTTCCTTCTTTCCTCTCTCTCTCTCCCTCCTACCCTTCCTTCTTCTTTGCTCTTCCTTTAAATACACACACACACACAATTTTAAAATAGTTTTAAACTTACAGAAAAAAAAATGTGAAGACAGTACAGAGTTCTCATAACCCCATATACCATTTCCATGATCATTAGCCTCCTCAAATCATGGTGGAATTGTCAGAGTTAGTGGACTTCTACTGGATACATTATTAGCTAAAGTTTCTACTTTTTTTTACATTTCCATAGCACATTTTCCTATTCCAGAAAAGGAGCCAAGATGCCATATTAATACCTTTTTAAAAAAATGATTGTTTTATTTATTTTAGAGAGAGAGAGAATAGGTGAGCCAGGGCCTCCAGCCACTGCAAATGAACTCCAGACACATGTGCCACCTTGTGCTTCTGGCTTACATGGGTTCTGGGGAATAGAACCTAGGTCCTTTGGCTTTACTAGCAAGTTTTAACTGCTAAGCCATCACTCCAGTCCAAGGCCTTTCTTGACTGGGACATTAAATCGGACTTTTATTAGGAAGGTTTTGAGGTAGCTCCTGTGTCCCTTTAACATGCCTTGATTATTATAGATTTTGTTTTGCTATCTTTGAGTACTTTCTTTATTGTTGATGATATAACACATCCCAAGCTTATCTTCTTAACTTTTTTCCTAATCCTAGAATTCACAATGACTACATAAAGAGTTGATTACTTCATTGGGAAAATATGTTAGAAACCAAATTTTGTGTTACTAGACACAATGCCCACATACCAGCGCTTCTGGACTCTCTCAACGGACAGACCAGGAACTACATGGCTGTTCTAACCATGGATATGCATGTCTATAGATGTATCTGTGTGCAATCATTAACCTCTATATTAAGCTAAATAGAGTTGGTATCACCATCACCATCACCATCACCATTTTTAAGAAAATATCTCATTTTCAAGGAGAGAAGGAGGGAGTGAGGGAGGTAAGGAGGGGGAGAGAGGGAGAGAGAATGAGTGTACCAAGGCCTCTAGCTGCTGCAAACAAACTCCAGATATATGTGTCATTCTGTGCATCTGGTTTTCATGGGTACTGGGGAATCAAAAAAAAAAAAAAAAAAAAAAAGGTCATAGGCTTTGCAGCCAAGTGCCTTAATCACTGCATGATCCCTCCAGCCCCACCATCACCATTTCTAATTCATTACTATGTGGATTATCCTAGCTTTCTTCCCACTTATCTGTAACCTCTTACCCCAGTAGCTTAATCATACAAGTCTTATATACATTCATACATATACACATATACACATATATATGTATGTATACATATGATAGATAGATATATGTGTACAGATGATTAGAGATTTCAGAATTGTTAACCCATACCCCCAAGGAAAACTGTTTATCTACTGGATTGCAGCAGAATGTAAGTTCATCTTGTCTTTAATCTTATAGGTGATATTTATAACATTATGGTACAATGAGGAATTAAAATATTTTGAGAGAGGGACCACATTGAGATAACTTTTATCACACTGTGTTGTTATAATTGTTGCAATTTGTTACTCACCATTCACTACTCTGAATTTAGAAATTAAAACTTTCTGTGGGTATGCATGACTAAGAAAACAGATAGTCTACTTAGTGCTCAGTACTCTTCCAATTTCAGGTTAACCACCAGAGAGCTTGGAACAAATCCAGTGCAGAATCGAGAGGTTTATCACATAGTTGTTCTGTAACCTTCTCCTAAATTCACCAAATGACTTTTCATTTCCATCCACAATGATCCTTACTCTTGATTTATAAACTATCCCAAGTTTTGACAAAAGTAGAATTCCATGTGTCTACCAATACAATATCATACCCGAAAATTTCATGATGCCATAAGTATACCGTCCCTTCACCTGTTCACCTTAACTCCAAGCACTGTTCAGCATCTCCAGAGTTAATCCTTTAACATAAATTGACATAACTGGGATCACACAATATCTCCTTGTTGTATGGATATAGAGTTCCCTACTGACAAGTGAGCTGAACATCTAAGTGTATTTCCCATTTGCACATCTGCTTTAGTGAGTTATCTATTCTTATCTTTGGCTCATTTTTTACTATTGAGTTATTAGTTGTTAAGATATTATGGATATAAGTCTCTTATAAGACTATGACTTAACTTTTCGCCCTCTTTGATGAACCTAGATCTTTTCCTAAGATGTATTTTTAAACTTTTTATTAACAGCCTCCATATATAGAAACAATATACAATGATAATAATCCCAACCAACCACCCCCATCTTTCCCCACCCCTACACCCTTGTGGTGGTTTGATTCAGGTGTCCCCCCATAAACTAAAGTATTCTGAAGGCTAGGTACCCAGCTGATGGAGGTTTGGGAATTAACACCTCCTGGAGGCTGTGTATTGTTCGGGTGGGCTTGTGAGTGTTATAGCCAGCTTCCACTTGCCAGTGTTTGGCACACTCTCCTGTTCCTGTTGTCCACCTGATGTTGGCTATGAGGTGATGTCAACTCTGCTCATGCCATCATTTCCCCCTGCCATCATGGAGCTTCTCCTAGAGCCTGTAAGCCAAAATAAACCCTTTTTCCCCCACAAGCTGCTCTTGCTTGGGTGATTTCTACCAACAATGTGAACCTGATTGCAACAACTCTCTTCACTGAAACCTTTCTGCTAGTCACTCTTCTATTTTGACATCATCATTTTACTTCCTATTATGTAGGTCTTATGTAGGTAGTGTCAGCCACTGTGATATCAGGAGTTCTATGAATACTTTGTATGCAGAAGACAATGTTACAAAGCACTCCTCCTCTTCCTTGGTGAACCTAAGACTTTTTTTTTTTTCTTAGTAATGTTCACTCTAGTAATTTTTATACTATGGAATCTATTTTTGGGTATTATAGTTACAAACATCATCAAATCCAAGGATTTCATAGATTCTTTTCTTCTGAATTCCACTGTTTGATATTTTACATGTTGTATCATTTATTTGAATTAGGTTTGTGACACAGACAAGGTTTACATTAAGATTCATATACTACAGTGGGCATTCAATTATTTGTCAACCATCTATCGAAAAAGACTATAATTTCTCTATTTATTTGTCTCTGCGCCCTTGTCAAAGACTGGTTGACAGAATTAATGTAGCTATAAGCCCACTTTTTGTTTTGATTAAAGCCAGGCATGATGGCTTACACCTCTAATCCCACGCCTTGGGAGGCAGAGGTAGGTGGATCACTGTTTCAAAAAAAGTAACAATAGCAACAAGAGAATGTTCAGCACTAGGGCTGGAGAGATTGCTTAGTGGTTTGCCTGTGAAGAGTAAGGACCCAAGTTCAATTCTCCAGGTCCCACATAAGCCAGATGTACAAGGTGGCTCATGCATCTGGAATTTGTCTGCAGGGGCTAGAGGCCCTGAAGTGCCCATTCTCTCCCCCTTCCCTCTCTCTGTCTATCTCTAATAAATAAAGTAAAAATAAATCTTTAATGTTAAGCCCTAGTGAGAAATGAAGACAAAAGACAGGTTCAAGGTAAAGCTAAAGCAACATAATAGAAGCAGAAGAGCACTGTGGCCTTGGTGTATGCAGGGCACATCATGAGCCCTGACACGCTCATAATGTGGCTGGGTTGTGCCAGGACATTCCATTCCACATCTCCTAGATGCCTGGTAGTCACTGATGACTGCTCTGCTAGCAGACGTGAGCCTTATTAACTCTGTCATCATGGAGAGAGGTGTGAGCTTGATAGTCCCAAGGGTGGGGAAGAGAGTTAGAGCAGAAAGTTCTCTTCTTATGAACTGAACACACAGGACTTACAATGTTAAAACCAAACAGAACCATCTCTTTATTTCCTCACCCCATTCTATTGCACACTCCATCAAATTAGGAGAAATGAGGTCTTCACAACCAAATGGGAATGTATCCCAACTCTTTCTAATGTATTTCTCATTAAATGTGTGTAATCATTTTGGATTTCGCCAGTTCTTGTCTGTGCAGCACTGAGGCACATTTTATAAAAATTGAAAAAGGTCCTGATTTGAGCCTGCTGAAATCATGTAAACCCAGACAAGGTCAAAACAACCTTTTCATTTATCAGAGGGGTCTACAGGGGACCAAATGGTGCAGACAGTAATTCATTCGTAATTAGTCTTTCTCCATGATTACTAGTGATGGCCAGGGTATGCAAAACAAGAGCCTCTCGCTTCCATCAGCCTATAAAATGTGAAACACCCTAATGTCAAATTAGAATCGACACGTCATAAACCTACCATTAAATTGGCTTCATGAAATCAGACAGAAGTAGATGAGAGTTCCATAGGTAATACACAAATGAAGTGACGAGATTCAAGTTAAAGAGACACTGTCCTCTGAGAACTGACTTCTGTGTGTGTGTGTATGTGTATACATGCACACACACACACACACACACACACACACACACACTAATTAGGCCATGGAAGATAGCCTCTTATAGAGGCTCCCGCTGCTGGAACCCTTAGAAGACATTGGGGGGTGTCCTGTGACACACTGCAATGTAAAATAGCGAAGACAATGCATGCGATCCCATCTCAGTGGCAACCAGTCTGTGGATGGTATGTGATCACGCACAGAAAGAACGTCCTGCTGACCCACCAGCCAGGCCTATTACACTGACCCTGCTCCTGCACAGAGCCAGAAGGGCTGGCAAACAAGCATCAAATAAATTTCAATAAACAGATTTATTGTTCGATTTCAATACAAATCATGGTCGATTAAGAATAATGCACTCTAGTCTGGGTTCTGACAGCCAAAAAATACTGATTTAAGAAGAGATTTGTGCTCCTAATTTAATTCACTCATTTGCTTCTCTCCTCTCTAAGTATGATATCATTTAGGCTTACTGATCATAGTGGGTAATCATTCTTTGGTTTGGTTGCTCAAGCTATGCTTTCAAAAATTACAATTCTGCTTATTTAAGAAAGTGTATATATGAGGGCTATAGGATGAGTGCTTATTTGGTGACAATTTGGGAAGAAACGTTGCTCAACATGACCTGTGGAATGATCCCATTTTAAAGAACATATTTAAAATATTGATACGATGAAGCATTTATATTATATGGGGCAATGTGGGATCCAAGAATTTTTCCCATAACTAGTGATGTGACCTGGTTCATTAATACTTATTGTCAACGCTTTTCTAATTTCAGTGCATCATGATTCCATTGATGGGAAGGCTGTAATAGGCTTCGGAGACTTAATAGGTCTCGATAATTTCTTTTATATTATTATTCTATTAGAGGAGGGAAGGTGGGCATGGGGGCACACACCTTTAATCCCTGCACTTGGGAGGCAGAGGTAGGAGGATCAGCGTGAGTTCAAGGCCAGCTTGGGACTACAGAGAGAATTCCAGGTCATCCTGGGCTAGAGCGAGACCCAGCCTCAGTAACAACAACAAAATAATCACAAGGGATTCCGTTCCTTCAAGTTAGGAGACCAAATTTTATTTGGTAAAATAAACTCACTATGTTGAAGGTGTTGGTATGCTTCTATCACAAATTATGATTCGATGGTACGCTTTGAAGTCCAAAGATTGTATCTTATAAATTTAAGCCAGATTCAACGTACACATTTTGCTCTGCATAACTCATTTTGGTTTCTAAAACAACCTTAACACAGATTTTTTTTTTTTTAAGTTTTAAGTTTATATGAGTAAAAATGTATCTTCACTATATCCCTCAGGCGTGAACAGAAACTTTTTAAAAAATAAGGCCATTCCGCCACTCCCCAAACCTTTAAGTTACAGGAATCTCAACAATGGACTGTGATGGAAAACACTATGCCTCATCCTGTTAAAGGAAACACGCGTGATCTTTGTCTCAAGTATTGATATGGTTAATCTTGACTGACAATCTGATTGGATCAAGGATCACCATGGAAACAAAGAGCTGGGCCTGTCCGCGGAGTTCCTAGATTAAGTAACTGAAGTGGGCAAGCCCAGCCTAACTGGGGGCGGTGTCATTCCGTGGGCGGGGGAAAGAGTGACTGAGCACCAGCACTGACCTCTCCGCCTCCTGATGGTGGACATGACGTGACCAGCTGCCTAAGTTCCTGCTGCTATGACTTCCTTGTCCTGATGGGCTGCACCCTTGAACTGTGAGCCAAGATGCCCCTCTTTCTTCCTAACTTATTTTTCTCCAGCATTTTGTCACAGCTGTGACAAAAGTCACTAGTGCACGTATACTGTGCCAGGAAGAAGTGCTATATCCAGTTCTGTCAAAGATCACCTGCACTTCTCAGCTCAGGTGTCAACTGAAGGCCCTTCTCACACCTACAAAAGAAAAGTACCTAATTTGGGAATTCCATGAAGCCAAATGAGTTAACTTTGCGACTGTGAAGAAACAGAATGTTGCGCACCAGAGACAAACCACCTTGGAAGATTTATAGTCCCTTTAGAACCATTCATGAGAACTGGAGAGATAGCTCAGTGGGTAAAGGGACTTATCTGCAAAACCTAATGGCCCAGGGTTTGATGTCCCACAGATGCATGACGCGGCACATGCATCGGGAATTCATTTGCTTCAGTGAGGCCCTGGCATGCCATTCATTCCCCCCCCACTGCCCCTTCTCTCTTTCTCTCCCTCTCCTAATAAACATTTTGAAAGCCATCATGGCCCACCCATGTTTGACCTAACATCTTGTGACTACCAAAACCCACAGAATGTATTCTTAGCAGATCACCAGCTTATACCGATCCACAAGCCAAGAATGACGCCACATAGTACCAAAACCTGTAACAGCATTTTCTCTACTTTTCTGTCATCAAGTTTCCTGTGGTCCTCACCAACAGATTTGGTAAAGATCTTCTTTTGTGACTTTCATTGTTCTGTGATACCACTTTCATGGTAGAACCTGCCTTTCAGGGCAATCTCAGTCTATATTATCTAGACTACTAGATACTAGTCACACATACTTGGCTTCAGGAACCAATCTCTCTCTCAGGGCTGGAGAGATTGTTCAGTGGTTAAGACATTTACCTGCAAAGGCTAATGGCCCAGTGTCCCCATACAAATGATGCACAAAGTAGCACATGTGTCTGGAGTTCATTCTTAGTGGCTAGAGGCCCTGGTGTGCCCATGCTCTCTCTCTCTCTCTCTCTCTCTCTCCTTGCAAATAAATACATAAAATAGTTTTTTAAATTTCTCTCTTATTCCTTTTGAGGCAAGAGCTATGTTTTTGAGTCGATGGAGGTTAAATCTTAAACATGGATGTAAATGTCTCAGACAAAGAAATAGCAATAAAGTTCTTTGTGTTCCTAAGAATGCAGAATTTCAAAATGAGTCATTTCTGGACTACTTCTCACATTGCTATGTTTTTTTTAGCTGCAGGGCACTCCAGTAGAAGTTAAAAATAAATTGCACTTCTATTCATCCCAAAGAAGGAGACTAATGGGAGAGCTCCGGTTTGCTGCATTTTTGTAAAAATCAGAAATGATCTGTGGCCCGGTGAATAAACTTGATTCACTTACAGAATACCAGCATTTCTCTCTTCACCCAGCTTTTGAAAGCCAGCCCGAAACAGCCCCTGCCTACAAAATTGCACAGGAATTACTCTCAATTACAGGCTTCTGTCTGTTAAAAAGTAAGAGCTGGTGATCACTTCTGACCTTTTTCCTCTTGACAAGTCAAAGAAATGAAAGGAAATAAAATCTGACAGGTGTTCCATTTAGAAGCTGGGGGTGGGGGAAAGAAGGAAAGAGGAAAGAAACACCTGTATTATCCTAGCTACATCTCAAGAGGGAGGGGATTTTATTAGTCATCTTGTTTTTAAATTTTCTTTTCAGTGAATAAATTGCGTATGGCAATGTGATTTTGCTTAAAGTCACTTGCTTAATGTTTTAATTAGGGTATCATTTACTAAAATCTTCCCACAATCCATCATTCAGGCTGTCAGTTTCATTCTTGGAGGTAATTCTGTTCTCCCCTCCTGCCTTACAAAGAAATACAGGAAAAAGGCCTCACCTCTATACCCCCACATCCCACAGTTTATTGAAAGACAATGGCTTGCCAACAGGATCCTGGACATTTTGCTTATTTGTGCAGCCATTACTGAATTGGCTCGATTTTAGATGAAATTGGGTTTAATTGAATGTGAATGCTTTAAAAATGACATGAAGGGTTTTGTAGATCTCTGACATTTACCTACGATTTTCCATTTCAAAAGAGTAACTACTTTGCTGAGAACTAAAAAGGAAAAAAAAAAAAAAGTCACTCTGAAGAAAGTTAAACTCTGAGACATTCTGTATTCTTGAGAGGCAGTTGGGTAAACCTTAGTCATCCAGTCCTTGCTTAGCAAAAGCAATTAAGGGCGGAAGCCACTTAATGCATCGAGCAGTAATTGTGTCAAACTTCAAAGAGAGGCGTGTCAAAGAACAGTGCACTCCTTGGGAACCAGCCTCACCCCTTCTTAGCCTGTTACAGTGGCTTCCCCCTGGCCTAGGGAACATGTTTCTTCTAAGCCAGCTACCCTGCATAGGGGAGAACTATCTAGAGAATAAGGAGTGGTACTAAAATCCTGATGAAGCCAGCCAGTGACAGCACCGGGAACTGAAGTTCCCAGAAAATCACTCCTGTGATACACCTACTTCCAACAGGGAGGGGCGCACTGAGAGAGCTCCTGTGACCAGTCACAGCCAAATCACCTGGGGCTGCCTTTAGCCTGTCAGAAGCTGGCTATTGCCCTCCTCTGTGTCTGACCTCGCATCCAGGTGACTATCCGTTGACCAGGTGCAACGTTTTTGGAATTCAAGAACAGACCCCCAGCTTCCACCAACCCTAGGGCTCAGAATGTTATCAGCTAGCATACGAAGCCTATCGTGGAGATTCCCCACTTGGCTGTAACCTGCCTACCTGGTGGTCAGCCACTATATTTGAAAAGTGCTTTGATTCATGACTTTCTTTTGTTCTGTAACTATAAAACCTTCGTGAAATTGTTAACACCTTGGAACATGGAATTTGGGGTAACCTAAATCTGTGTTCCCAGGCCATGGTCACTCATATTTGGATCCAGTATAAACTATCTTTTATCCCCTTTGAGTGCTACACCTTTTGTGCCAATAGCACCATCCTAAACAGACCTGCAAGTGCCAGGGAATTTGTATTTTGACTGGCTGATGACATCACAGAACTAAAATAATGCCCCACATTCTCTTTTTGCTCTGCTATTTTTGTTTCCTTCAGAACAGTCGGAGTGGCTTCTGTGAGATGGTGGGGATGCTTTGCTGGGAAGTGACCGGCTGAAAGAGCTGATGGGTGAGAGACAGCAGTAGTAAGTCAAGGAGGAAGAAAGCCCGCAAAGCCCTCTTCATCTAATTGTATAGACAGAAAAGAAGAAAACCAAAATCTTCAAACAAAGGGAAAAGGTAACTGGCAACACCTGAAAGATCCAGCTGGAGTAAACTGAGTTCAGAGCGCCAAGCCTTAAAACAAGCCATGTACTTTGTGACTTGTCTGGGACTCAGCAATAAGGCTAGGTGGAGACAAGGGCCTGTGACAGGTGGCTGTCTTGAGGAACTGCAGCCAGACTGCCCCGCCTCCCACATTTTGGGTTCAGGGGGCTTTGCTCTTGTTCTCAATGGGTGGGCACAATGGAGACTAAACTAAGCCTTGTCTCCTCAGAGGAGAGCATTCAGGAGTGGAAGAGGAGAGGCACGACAGCCATGATCAAAATTAACAGGGTGTGGAAGTTACTTTCTTGTTGCTGGGACAAACACCTGACCAAAAGCAGCTTATGGGAGGAAAGCATTTATTTCAGGCTTACAGAATCCAGGGAGGACATCATTGTGGCAAAAGAAGCTGGCTTACTTCCACAGATTCATAGCAGAGGCACACCAAGAGCCAGCAACCACAAACTGTCACAGCTCAAGCTTACTCTTCCCATACCTTTGGGCTGGAGCGAAAGATCATCCCCCAGTGACACCGTCTGCCTCCAGCTGGCCGCTGGAGATTTAAGGTCAAAGCTTAACCTTAATCAAGAATCCCTGAGGCTGGGGGAGACATACATGCATGTTCAAACCACCACAAGGGAATAAGCTGCTTACTACCTTCCTAGTTCACTGAGGGAAAGGCCTGGATAGCCAGCCTACCCACAGAGACAACAAGAAACATGACAAAAGAAAGAAAGAGGAGTTTCAACCAGTCCAGGGTAGCTTTGAAAGCTCTCAATGGAAACTCAGATGTGGGCTGCAGCCCCTCCTGGAGCTTGGGTTCCATTTTTGTGCTCTGAACCCTAGAGATTCATGAGCAACCTAACAACAGGTTCAGTAGAGGGGCTGGGGTGTCCAGTTATAGCACAGCACTAATGTCCTCCATATCAGCAGCTCAGAGCAGCCAGCAGCATGTCTGTACCCTGTCTATTACAGTTGGTAGGTTCTTTTTTTTATGGCTTGTACTCATGAAAACTCTCAGGAAAGCTGTCTTGAGATGTTGATGAGTAGAGAGGTAACAAACACAAGTAGCAGACGAGAGAACAACAACTTGCTGTGTCTGTCTGCACACAAGCGGGAAGGAAGAGCGTGAGGAACGATTCACAACCATTCAAAAGCAGATGTGGACTTGAGGGGCTCTGGTTCTTAGGAATCTCCTGCCACTATTTTCTTTTAACTTACAAAATCTCTCCACACAGGCACAACAGCACATCTTCCAAAAGGATCTCCCAGTCGAGGGTCCCCAGTGGCAGGGCCTAGGAGAACAGGAATCTGGCTGGAGAGTGGTTACGTTTATCATTGGTACCCAGCCCTGGTTCCCATTGTTTCTGCTTAAATCACACTACCCAGCATCTGTGTTAGCAGCATCTGAGAGCTGGTCAGAGGTGTAGGATCTCCAGGTCTGCCTCAGGAGAAGGGAAATTATATATTTTCATGGGGGTCTTGGCTAATCAGATGATCAGCTCTGAGATTCTTCAATACCAGGGCTCTATTGATTTTGAAGAAAGTGTCTCACTTTGTAGCCCAATCTGATCGTTCTGCCTTGAGTGTGTTGAGTACTGGGTTGACAGAACTATGACCCCCACACACTAACCCTGGCCTATCCATTCTAAATATACTGACCAGTCCAGGCATCACACCACATTCATGGTTTTATCTGTTAACCCTTGCTGTTTCCATCTCCCTTCCAAATTTCTACCCCTCCAAGTATGGAAGCAAACTGACAGAACCTCTGTGATCTCAGAGAGATGGAATGCTGTAAGGTCAGAGCCCTGCATACTAGAGTGATTCTTCCTGCCTTAATATTCTCAGTGCTTCTAGATTTAACACCCCTCTATACCATCAACAACAACAACATAGTGTCACTTGAAGGGCCAGCTCTGATCAGTGCAGAAGATGCTTCTGTTAAGGGGACTCTACGGCCATGGAGATCAGACAAGTGCAAGTTAGCCACAGAGACGTAGTGGCCTGTTTTACATCTTTATTTAAAATGTTGCATTCATTATCTCAGCTTATTAATTTATCTCTATTTCATCCTGCTTTCTTTAAGGTCTGACTTCCATACTATCTATGCAAGTAGAGTGAAGGAACCTATGAGCTGCATTGTATGCCTTTGATATAGTCAGTAAAAAGTTGGGATTGTTCTAAGTAATTGCATTTTGTAAGAAATCTGTAATTTAAGAAAAAAATCTGTAATTTTAAGCAAAATGTAAGTTCTTCCTGAAGTGAGTGGTTCATTTCCCGTACTGCATCCAAACAATGCTTCCTCTGTGACTTTAAGCCATTCGTTCTAAAGGACACTGGGGTAAGATGACCGCCAATGAAGTGAATGACATTTCACTTAAAAGGCAGCACTGTGAATACCAGACTGCGTTTAACAGAAAACAAATATTTCTCCAAGTTGAAAATCCTTAACCATGAGAAACGCAATCAAAAAATGCAAGCAAAGAAATGTACTGCAAAGGTAGGACGACTTCGAATGCATCAGGCACTTAGTAAGAAACAACAGAATCCTATTGTAATCTAAACGCAGGGCTGAGGAACATCTGTAACCAGATGAGGGAACAGAACTGAGCACAGACCTGCCTCTGCCCCACAGTGTAGAATCAGCTGGTCTGGAAGGATCCTGAGACCCAACACCCTTGTCAAAATGACTCAGACACATACATATCTGTCCAGGCAGAGGAAGACACAATAATTCCACATAGCAATATTCTAGGAATATGAAGCAAAGAGATAACAGGTTTCTAAAATATAATTAGATAAAATGGAAACATGACCGCTATTTAGTTGGCCAAAAAGCTTCCAAATGACACGACAGTCCCAAGGGGGGGGGGGGCTCAGATAATTTCTGAGAGCAAACTGTCACCTATCAATGCCATGGGCATGGTCTAGGTGGAGGAAAAGAACATGCAAATGGCCATGATCTTCACAGGCCATTTTGTAAAATGCAGGACATAGTCTTGATGCCCTCATGCACTCAACACGTCCACATATTGATGCGGACTGATCAAGTGCTGACTGTGGAAAGGTAAAACAGTCATTGAAATACACGTTCAGGGCTGGAGAGATGACTCAGAGACTAAGGCACTTGCCTGCAAAGCCTAATGACCCAGGTTTGTTTCCGTAGTACCCATGTAAAGCCAGACACACAAGGTGGTGCATGCATCTGGAGTTCATTTGCAGTGGCTGGAGACCCTGGTGTGCCCATTCATATTCTCTCTCTCTCTCTCTCTCTCTCTTACTTACCTCCCTGTGCTTGCAAATAAATAATTTTAAAAAGAAAAAAAGAAGAAATACACCTTCACATATCCATAGATGAATCCCAGTGTCATACATGCAACGACAGATGCCACCACTGAGGCTATGAGGCCAGAAAAGCCAGGAGAGAGCCTGCATCCAGTGGGTTCAGAGAAAGAATAGCTTGGCTTTGGTAGCAAAGCACAGCTCCTTGCCCGTCTAAAGATGTTGGAAGTGGCATATGTTTAACGACCTGATCCCTCGGATGGGCCTGTCAAGGTCTTCTTACCCACAGACTTGGTGGTAATGCAACGCAAATTTATCTTGTGACCATGAAGGTCAGAAGTCTGAAACCCTAACATCAAGGTGAGAGTAGGGCTATGATCCCATGGGCTTTGGGTAAGAATCTATTCGATTGCTTTATCTGATCCTACCAGCCACTTACCCTCGTTGGCCCTTTGCTCCCTCTGCAAAGCTAGCAACACAGGTGCAGGCCATCTTGCATGCCATCACTCAGATCTAGACCTGCATCCACCCCACTCTCTCGCCTCCCTCTTTAACTTGCCAGAACCCTGGTGACAGTGGAAGATCTACTTGAGTGAGCCAAGGTGACCAGCACATCTCGAGTTCTTAACTTGATCACATGCACTAAGTTCCTTGTGTCCTATGAAGAAGCAGTTACTGGCTCCGGGGACCAGGGTGTGTGCCTCTGTAGGAGGGAGCGTTACTTTGGCAACCAGAATGGGTTTGGCACCACGCATTGCCCTTAAGTGTCAACTGGATAGCCATGGACTTGGCTTTGTGATTTCCTGGACAGAATCTATCTCATTTCAGGCTCTAACCTGGATAATTATCAGCTGTGAGTTGAATAAAGAGGAAAACATTTATGCTTCTGTGTGTGAATATATAGTGACTACCTATGTATACACATACATATATAACATATGCACATAGTACCCATATGTATGTATATAGTATATAGTTAGCAGGTATAGTAATTATTCAGTTTGTAAAAAATTCATAAAGCATGACTTCATTAGTTTAATTCCCTTAAACGCTGGTAAGATTTTATTGTGGGAGAAAGAGAGAGAGGAGAAAGAAGTTTGCGGTTATATGCTAAGACAAGTATGCCCACATAGCAATGCAAATTTCCACATATGTGAGCATATTCCATTTTATTTGATGTTATCCCCTCTCCTCAAGTAAACTTTATATACATTGTCAGGGTTTCTTTTTATTTTATTCTAAAATATTTTTATTTATTTTGAGAGAGATAGAGACATACACACAGAGAGTGGGGAGTATGCACACCCCAGGGCTTCTGGCCACTGTGAGTGAACTCCGAAGCACGTGTCACTTTGTGTATCTGGCTTTATGTGAGTACTGGGGAATCGAACTCTGGTCTTCAGGCTTTGTACGAAAACACCTTTAACTGGTTAACTCTCTCTCCAGCCAAAGTAAGGGTTTCTTATACATAGTACATATTCCGTTTATTGTATCAGTACATAACCGGCATTATGAATTCATAATTGCAGAAAATAACTCTGACCAATATAGTAGCCACAAACAACACAGGCTCATGAGTATGTAAAATGTGACCAGTTCAAAGTAAATATGCTGTACGTACAGTCGATACATGGCACGTCAAAGCTTACTGTGGAAATATAATGTTAATTATCTGTTAAAAGGTTGCATATCTATTGAAATGATAATAGTGAAGATACAGAGGGTAAAATCAATCCAATTTAAACTGCTTCTTTTTCCTTTCTTCAATGTGGTGATTAGAAAGAATTGTATGTATTCTATAATTCTGTTGAGGAGAACTGGCTTAAAATGAGTTCAAACCTGTGTCTGAGTTAAGGTAAAGTCAATGGTGGTAAAGTCAGTGGAAAGACATCACAAACACCTTGAAGTCAGAGAGCTGAAGTACAGTCTTTAAACACACTCTGCAACATCTCTTGGAGACAAAATCCCGCTTTTTCATGTCTTCAGGGGGATCTTTGTACTTCCACAGCTCAGCCAAGGTCAGGGAAAGGCAATGGTAGCAATCCCTCTTTGTGCCGACTGAAAAACTCTCAATCTGCGTACACTTCCTTTCACTGGCTCTACTTCGTGTTGATAACACAGACACCAAGGTACTCTCTACCACCCACAACTAGCTGGTCTTAGACTTCTGAGCCTGTGTTGTTAATGCCCCTGGAAGCCAGCACCTCCACAACCCCGCCAGCTTCAAAGCCGCACGGCTAGAGGAAGATGCTCACTGCAGGCCCCGGCATTCCCAGCAGCAGAGCTCAAGTGAGTTATTATGAAGTTCTGTACACACTTCCCAGTGATGGATAAAACAAACAGATATGTCCCCATCGGCACAGCAAGAATTAAAAATACATTAGTTCCTTCCAACTTCTGATCTGAGATTGAGGAGGGCTTACGTGGGCTTTCCCCCCCTTGTCAATAAAGTTTAGATGAGGCAGGAATTCAGCAGAGTACAGTCCTTAGACTCTCTGGGCAAAATCCAGCTCTTGGAGGGGAAATCAAAAACATCTTATCTAAGGCATGGTACTAGCTTTCATCAAGAAAAAAATATCATATGCTCAGTCACAAATGGTTATTGTAAAATCTTTATTAACCTAAGTGCATATAAAAATTGTGAATTCCTAATACAAAGCAGTATTTGACTTTTAAATTTCATTTTAAGCTTGGCCTGTTCACTTGGAATGTGATTACAGAGTAAATTAAAAAGTAATCACATGTGAATTACATTTCCTCATGAATGTAATGACTTCAGGAGGCTGATTAATGTTAAGCAGTGCCTGTCCTGCGGCACGCACACCTTCCCAGGTGAGATATGCGAGATGGCTGTCGTGAGTTGATTCCGTTTATTTTACTGGTATTCCAGAGAGAATATCTGAACATACAACTGCATCCACATGTTCATTAGGACTAGCGTTGTTTTCTCCCTGTTGTCTGCCCAAGTCCCACCTTCAAAACACCCCCACTGTCAACTTCTAATTAGAAGGAACACCCAAGAGAAGAGAAGGAAGTCGAACTCTGTCTCGTACCACTGTCCAACCAGCCAAGTCTCAATTCCTCTGTTTCTGTATTCTTGGCCAATGCCTCCTATTCAATTGGAATAATTCAAGAAAAGAACTGAAAAATACATTTGCACAGGTGGAAAGGTAACAAATTTCTCGCAAGGAATGGAAGTTTATTAATAATCCACGACAGTTTCACTGCAGAGAACAAAATTTAAGCTATAAATGTAAACTGGGTAGGACACAAGAACATTAAAATATTTCCCTCGTGGGGAACGGGGATGCGGAAGTTGAACGTATTTACTCATTTTCAGGATGTGCAGGTGGAGGCATTGTTTCCTGAAGAAGTCATCAGAGAATTCCTACTGTTGTTGGCATGGGAAAGGCCTGGGGTCTCATTACACGCATACAAAAGAACAAAAGATACAACAGGCTTGGGAGTGGGCCAAGGAAAGCTACACACTGACAGCCACCTCGCCTGAGTCGATCCTCATTATTACAACTTCCAATTCCCCCGAGTGTGTCATTGTTCCAGAGAAGAAGCCCTGACATAATGACTTGTATGCATACAAGGAGCAGATGTGATCACACAATAAAACTATGTGTGGCTATCTTTGGGCACCACCTGACTGCAATGGTTTCTTCACCTTTTTACAGAGTGCTGAGGCAGGCTTTGTTAAACACATCATCCACGAGCGAGTCATGACCAACAGGTACAAAAACTGGACCAGGCAACCATCAGAATGCATGAAGTTGGAAGATGTCTGTCTCACCTTATGGATACTCAAAAACGGAATGTTCTGGGGCTGGAGTGATGGCTTAGGTGTGTGATGGTTAGGGTGCTTGCCTGTGAAGCCTCACAACCCAGGTTCGATTCCCCAGTACCCACGTAAACCAGATGCACAAGGTGGCGCATGTGTCTGAAGTTCATTTCCAGTGGCTAGAGGCCCTGGTGAGCCCATTCTCTCTTTATTTCTATCTGCATCTCTCCCTCATAAATAAATAAATCTCAGATAAATAAATCAATAAAATAACATTTAAGACAACCAAACAAAAATCCCCACAGTATCCCAAAGTCAACAGTTTCCAACTTTGAGTTAGCAACAAGGGAATGAGTGACGGGAGAGAATCGGTACTAGGAAAATGAAATACAACAGGCACACAATTGTGTAGTTTTTTTTTTTTTTGCATAAGGCTGTCCTTTGATGTTCTTCCATGTTTCTCGTTTATGTGTTTCTAATATGCTTTTAGCCTGAGACAGGTGAATTTCCAGAATATTCACAATCAATTGGAAGAATATTAGGAAAGCTTTTATCTAGACACACATTCAAATTCATTGCAGAATTAAGGATTAAGGGAACGCTGTCATGTGTGGATCTCTGCCATCGCCTCCACATTTACATAAAAAATTCTATGTTCAGGCTACAAGTAGTACCAATGCATGGGAGCAAGCACAGATATTCATAACATAATTTGACATGCTGCTCAATTAGCACCCTAGTGCTGAGCCCCAAACATGACGTCTAAACCACACCTTCCAAGACTCGGGGAGACTCACAGGAAAGAGCAGAAGGACGAGAAGTGGGGCTGCCGAAAGCCACCTTCTGGATAGGACAAATGTGTTATGGGCACAGCCTCACAGCAGACGAGGCTTCCTGTGCATGACTGAGCAGGTCAATACCTCATCGTAGGAGAGGGAGGGCCCATGAAACCCCACACCTCCCAGAGTCAAAAATAGAAACCGCCTGACTGCTTGACATGTGGACGTCATGTCCACTGGAGGATTGCCAATTCTCCAATAAACAGCCTTCCAGTCATGATTATGCAAGCAATTCCAATTTAAATCAGTAGATCCAAAAAAAAAAAAAAAAAAAACAATGCATGGAGATCTATTGGTGTAGCTGGGTGAGGTGGTGCACAACTTAAATCCCAGCACTTGGGAGGCAAAGGTAGTAGGATCATTGTGAGTTCAAGGCCAGCCTGAGAGTACATTGTGAATTCCATGTCAGCCTGGGCTAGTAGAAGACCCTACCATGAAAAACAAGAAAGAAGGAAAGAAAGAAAGAAAGGAGGAAAGAAAGAAAGAAAAAAAGAAAGGAAGGAAGGAAGAAAAGAAAAGAAAGAAAGGAGGGAGGGAGAGAGGGAGGGGAGGATGAGGAAGAGGGGGAGAAGAGGAAAGGGGAAGGAAGGAAGGAGGAAAGAAAGAAGGAAAGTAGGTTGGTTCTTAAAAAGGATTAAGGAGTTACAACTACGACCACACAACCTACATTTCTCTGACACTGAAGAGAGAGAGCTCCCTGTTGTATTTGGACTAAACACATGAAAGAATAGATGTCTATCTTCATTTAGGTACAGGATATGACTACTTGTTTATAGCACTACAAGCGTAATATCTATCCTGTTGTCCTTTACCTGAACAAACTGAATTTTTTACTAGCATACTGTGTGATCCCCAGAAGAGAGTGATGAAGATCATGAATGGCATTGTCAAAAGAAGGAACTGGCCATGTTTAGCACAGACAAGGTAAAGCTTTGGACACTACAGAAGGACTGGGGAAAAATGTCCCCACAGGGAGGAAGTCTTCGTCAAAGGTCTTCAGGGCTTGGGTTATGAGTACTTCTTGAGGCATTAGTGAGGACTGTCTTTTCTTACTAACCAGAATTGGCAAACTCAGTTCCACAACTTTGCATTTTCATATTCAAAATAAACATCAGAGGTCCTTCCTCATGTTTCAGGGATGATATTGGACAGCTACCTTATGAATGGCACAGATTGTACACAATTTGCACTACCATGTGTGAATGACTTGTGGCCACTCTAAGTTTTTATAGGTCATAAACTATGTCCAGTATCAGCATGCTCTGAGATCTGCCACTGGAATTTTGCATGCATTACTGCGATTGCTTTTGCAGAATGGAGTTTTGTAGACAATGTGACCAGGCAAATAAATCAATTGGCTGAAATGTGAGAACGTTCCAGTGAGATCTTATCACTACTGGGCATCCATGGTTTGAACTTTAAGGATAGCATTAAACCAAAGCACCAATGTATTTCTTCAGAAATCCGAATATTTGGTGATATCTTTCTGAAGATTATCTCTGAACACTTAGTTAGGTTTTAAAAATGTGACTGGAGATAATAATAGAATGTCTTCTTTTAAAGCTTCATGGCTCTTAATGATACCTGCTTTCACATACTCCAAGAGCATATACCAACATCTGAAATGTTCAAGACAGTGATTCTAGTTTTATTTTCTTAGGTGCTTTTGTTCTCTTATTTGTTCATACAGCCATCCATCAATCCAACCATCCATCCAAGAAACGTCAGCATATTGTCAGGCATCAGAACAGACAGCCACTTACCTGACACAACAGAGCAGTGTAAGTAGATAGTCTTCCTCACATTTAAAGAGATCACGGTCTCTGGTAATGGTCTGTACTATTCTGTCTACCATATATTCCACTTCTGGTTTGGTCATTTGTCAGTCGCTATTTTGTCCAATGAACAGAAGAGGACAGAGGTGGTTAAGTGTAGACTGTCCTCCACAGCCTCGTACTTAATCCAATCCCTAGCTAGTGGAGCCTTAGATGAGATATTTTGCTAACGCTAGGCCTTTGGGGTCTATTAATCCAGCTCCTTTGGGTGCCGTCAGCTAGCTCACCCTTGTGGCTTCTCCCTGCTCCTGTGACAAGACACAGCACCCTGGCTGTCTGCTCTGTCATGTTTTCTCTGCTGTGGATGAACTTCCCACTTGAAACTGTAAGCTGGAATATACCCTTCCTTTCTGGAAGCTCTTCTGGTTGGGTGTTTTGTCTCAGCAACAAGAAGGTAACTGCTGCAAGCCTCTCTCCCAAGAGGAAACTTGGTTCCCCATAGCATCATGAACACCAGTGTAGTTCATCCATAGTAGATTTCAATTAATTTTTGAAATTCCACATTGTTCTTTACATTTCTGGGTGACCACTACTAATTCCAATATCTTGAAATACTAAATATAGGGCCACACAGAGAAAGAGATGTTACATCTGTTAGGAAGGTATGATTTAATGGGTAGCCCAAAATCCCTTCTTTCCTTTCTAGATCTACAGGCCATCGTGAAAGAAACAAAATCATTGTATTCACTTTCAGGCAATATTTCACTACTTCTAGTAGTGTTGACTATAATGGCATACATGGGGATGTATTGTACCCATCACCTCTGCATGTGTTTGGAGTATACTATAATAAGGGTAGGTTTTTAAAAAAAGCCAATGCTGATGAATAGATGAGTTAATGCTGGATTAGCAGAGTACCAAAACTTTCAACAAAAACTATAGCCAGGTCTCAATATTAAACTTCCTTTGTAGCCATAGAGGAGAAAACAAAACAAAACAAAAATCAAAGGTTCCAGAAACCTTGCAATGATTTTTGTCATGCTAACCTTGTACAAGGTTATTAAATCCACTCGTGTCAGATGCCTGTCCCAATTTAGACTCGTGGTCCACAGTGTGTACTCCAGTAACAAGAGAAAAATAGTCTTTCACATTGTGTAGATTATCACAGCTTTGTAATCCACAGTGTTAGCACATGAATCATCTTTTCAAAGGAAGCCACCTTATTTAGTGTCAAGACTATGTTATGAGTTTTATGCCTCTAACTGAATCAGCCTCATTTTCCTGGATCATATTTCATTGTAGATAAAATAAACGGGGGCTGGAGAGATGGCTCAGCAACTAAGATATTTGCCTGCAAAGCCTAACAACCCCGGTTTGTTCCCTTAGTGCTAATATAAAGCCAGATGCACAAACTGGTGCATGCAACTGGAATTTGTTTGCAATGGCTAGAGGCCCTGCCATGCCCATTCTCTCTCTCTTCTACCTCTCTCTGCTTACAAATATATAAATAAAATATTTTGTAAAAAAACGAAGGATTTGGGCCAATGAGTTATGGGAACTGCTTTCTTCTCCTTATGGTCTGAAACCCTTAAACAATACTAATATAAAAGTAGGGGACAGAGCTTCCAGTAGGGGACCAGTAATACTGCCTTCACCCTTTCGGGCTCCTTTCAAGCAGACAGAGACCCTATAAAGAAAGGGAAGCACCAGGGGCCCAAACACATGCTTTGCCATAGTCTCTGACCATACACCAATTGTTAGTAATTGACTCATCCCCAGTTGCATAAGAAATATTCCTTGCAGAGAGTAGCTATGCCTGATTGCGGATGTGCAATTATATGTGGAGGAGAGTGCTATCAAATCACAAACCAGCAACCTCAGCAGGTGTCCAAGCAGTCTGCAGAGCATCTTTCCACAAAAAACTTGTTATTTATTCACTTACTCTTAAATAAGAGATGGTCCCTACTAGCTCAGTGCAAAGATGTCTGTATTGGATCTCCGCCTGAAGGCCAACAATCTCCAACTCTAGGCTAACGACAGCACCTGGGATGAGAGGTTTCCCTAGCTATGGGTCATTGTGGAGCCACTCCAGCCTGAGGCACCTTGCTGGATTTTTTTCCCTGAGGCTATGTGCAGAATGACATTGACAGTGCCACCCCAGAAACTCTCCTCATGCCACACTTTTTCCAATGACTCAATTAATCTGCTTTCATTTAGAAATGTATTTCTTGAATTTAAGTGGTTTCTTTATAAATTAGAATTAAAAATAAGCCAACTATAGCAACACATATACACACATAAGTGTCAGTAAGATGACTGCAATTGGAATCCGACCAAGAGACTTCTTCAAGGTCATTGCTAATATTGATAGCACAGTGTAGTTATAATTACACATGATATTAACTTTACCAAAGCCATGTGAAAGGTATATGAAACCTCCCTGTGCATGCTTCACTACTCTGGCCAACAAATCCAGAAGTCCTTCAAGTGACAAAGTTTAAAAGAAGAAAGATAAGTCCTACACAGTAAAGAAACTTGTATATTTATACATGAGATTCAGGAACTAAGAGATGGCTCAGCACCCAAAGTACTTGTCTACAAAGTCTAAAGCACCCTAGTTTGATTCCCCAGTACCCACGTGAAGCAAGTGGCACATTCATCTAGAGTTCATTTGCAGCAGCTAGAGGCCCCAGTATGCCCATTCTCAAGAAATGAAATTCAGAAAGCCACTGTAAAGGTTTAGCTATTATGTAATGAGACTTACTCATCACTGAAAAGCATCCTTGCCAAAATAATTTGTTGTGATTAATAAAATCACTATCTGTCATTAAAGACATGACAATCACCCTTAGGAATTCCCAGAAGACCAAGGCTGCCTTTAAAAGAATGTTTCAAAGTGTCTAAAGAGATGGCCCAGGGGTTATGGGTACTTGTATACAAAGCCTGATGGGCTGGGTTCAACTCCTCAGTACCCACATGAAGGCAGATACCCAATGCGGCAAGTGCACCGGGAGATCTTTTGCAGTAGCAGAAGGCCCTGGCATGAGCGTGCACACACACTCTCTCTCTCACTCACATACGTAAAGATAGATAGAGAGAGAGATAAAGAGAGAGAAAGAGAGAAGAGGCAAGGAAAGAAAGAGAAAAAAAAAGCCCAAGACATGATGGCTTCAATGTTAAATTAAAGCAAACATTAAAAAAAATATTTTAAAGGACCTGTGATGACTGAATCCTCCATTTTTTTAATACTGGAAGATTTTTCTTTCAGCTAATATTTCCAATGAATATGACTTTGGTCACATATCTATGCCTCTACATGCTAACTGTTCAGTGTCTATAGAATGACTCCCATATACTATGCTTGCCCTACAGGAACAGATATCCAAAGAACATAGGAACACACATGTACTCTCTCACACCCACAATTAGTCATTCTCAGAACACTGCATTTAGAAAATAAACTGAAATGGACTTAATAGAGCTAATATCTATAACAACGAGGCAATCTTGTAAATTTATATGTGGGGAACAAAAAATAATCTAAAAGAAATGAGTAAGGAAAGGCATTATAAAGAAAAGAAATTAGAAAAGCTGACAGGAATGAGAACATGGTTCAATTCAACAGAAGGGAACTGTCAACAGAATAAACAGCGAAATGTCATTTATACCTACTGGCCTAATAAAAATGGAAATATCTACGTGTGGAGGAGACTTAGAGAAATGAGTACTCACATACATGATTGGTCAAAATGTGAATTCACTCAAATATGAATGGAAAACAATCTTGCAATAGGTGTTAAGAACAAATAGTGCATTTCTTTTGAATCAAGAAATCCCATACCTATCAAGTTATTTCATTAATACCAATTTCTTATAAGATAATATAATATATATACATAAATGAAATAACCATTGTCTACAAATGTAAAATTAACTTATATTCACTGAAAATAGTTAGCTATGCAGTGGCCATGAAGGGATTTCTAGAGAACTATTGAAAGAAAAAAGATCAAAATTCCATTTTATTTATTTGTGTGTTTATTTATTTGAGAAGGAGAGAAAGAGGCAGATAGGGAAGGGATGCACCAGGGCCTCTAGTCACTGCAAATGAACTACAGGTGCATGTGCCACTTTGTGCATCTGGCTTTACACGGGTACTAGGGAATCGAACCCCAGGTCCTTAGGCTTTGCAGGCAAATGCCTTAACTACTGAGCCATCTCTTCAGCCCAAAATTTCATTTAGGTAAACCAGTAACTCAAGCGTTCTTTCAGATAGGTATGTGAAATGCATGTGTAAGCACGTGTGTGTAGATATACTGATAGGTGAACATGTTGAAACACACGGAACAGTGTGCCAGTGAGGACTTCTCAACTGCTAAACTATTCTTGGCACTAACAATGACTTTTATCGGATGCACTGGGGTAAAACAATTGGGTTTGTTCACAGCAAGAAGTGACCAGCTGTGGTGGTTTGAATGTGAATATATGTCCCATCATAGCCTTGGGTAATTTTTATTGAGATCAAGCTTCCTGCTTAGCTCTCTAGCCAGCCTGCTGGTGGAGGTGTCACTGGGGAGGGATCAAGGGGTCCAGCCCTAAGGTGTGTTTGGGGGTGGACCTAGATTCCAGCCCAGAGGTGGGGAGAGGGCAGTTTGAGCTCTGCTGTTCACGTTTGTGGTGCCGGCTGCTAGTGGTCTCTCTGTGCTTGGATCTGCGAAGGGGAACCAGCTTCTTCCACCATCGATGGAGCTTCCCCTGGATCTGAAATGAATTCTTTGCTCCCGTAAACCGTGCGCGGTTGGCGTTCATCCCAGCAATGCAGAGCTGACTGCAACACCAGCCAAAGATCCATCTGCCTAAAGCTAAGCACTTGAACAGAGGAGGCTGGAAGTTCAAAGTGCGATTAATGCCTGAAGAAGTTTTCCAGGCAGGCAAGGGACAGACAGCAAGGTTGTGTGTTTGGGGAGAATTATTTGAATGGCACAGAACCAAATAAGACCATGGGGAAAGGGCCAATCGGGAAGAAGTGTGTATATTTACATACGCGAATAAAAGCATATGGACACAAATCTTATAGATTTTTCAATAAAAATTTTTAAACTCATTTTATGGGCTAGAGAGTTGTCTCAGAGGTTAAAGGCATTTGCTTGTAATGACTATTAACGTGTGCTCAATTCCCCATAACCTATGTAAAGCTAGATACACAAAGTGACACATGCATTTGAAGTTCATTTGCAGAGGTTGGTGACTCTGGCATACCCATTTATATTATCTCTCTCTTTCTGTCTGTCAAGTAAGTATTTTTTGTTTGTTGGTTTTTTTGAAGTAGGTCTTACTCTGGCCCAGGCTGACCTGGAATTCACTAGGTAGTCTCAGGGTGGCCTCAAATTCATGGTGATCCTCCTACCTCTGCCTCCCAAGTGCTGGGATTAAAGGCATGAGCCACCACGTTGGGCTTCAAATAAGTAATTTTTAAACTTTTATTTTTATTTGTGTGTGTGTGTGAGAGAGAGAGAGAGAGAGAATGTGAATGAATGAATATTGGCACACCAGGACCTCTAGCTACTGAAAATGAACTCCAAATGCATGTGCATCTGGCTTATGTGGGTACTGAGGAATAAAACCTGGGTCCTTAGGCTTCACACGCAAGCACTTTAACCACTAAGCCATCTCTTGAGCCCTCAAATATTTTTTAACTCAGTTTATGGGCTGGAGAGCTGGCTTAGTGGTTAAGGCACTTACTTGTAAAGCATAATGGTCCAAGTTTGATTCCCCAATACCTACCCAAGCCAGATGAACCAAGTGGCACATGTACCTCAAGTTTGTTTTTAGCTGCTGGAGGCCCTGGCATGCCTATTCTCTCCGTCTCTTTCTCTTTTCTCCATCTTTCTCTACTTGCAAGGAAATAAATAAAATGATTTTTTTTTAAACCCTCATTTTTCTGGGCGTGGTGGCGCATGCCTTTAATCCCAGCACTTGGGAGGCAGAGGTAGGAGGATTGCCGTGAGTTCGAGGCCACCCTGAGACTCCATAATAAATTCCAGGTCAGCCTGGGCTAGAGCGAGACCCTACCTCAAAAACAAACAAACAAACAAAAAAAAACACCCTCATTTTATGACCTAAAAATAACACTTCAATGATGTGTTGGCTCAGCAGGTAAACTGTGTGTGGTTGGTGTTCATTCCAGTAATGTGGAGCTGACTGCAACACCAGCCAAAGATCCATCTGCCTAAAGCTAAGCAGAGGGCCTGATTTAGCCTGAGTCCAACTCTCATCACCCACATTGTGGTGGTTTGACTCAGGTGTGCCCCATAAACTTAAGTGTTCTGGATGGAGATTTGGGAAATAAAGCCTCCTGGAGGCTGTGTATTGTTGGGGGAGGGCTTATGGGTGTTACAGCCAGTTTCCCCTTGCCAGTGTTTGGCACACTCTCCTGTTGCTATTGTCCCCCTGAAGTTGTCCAGGGTGTGATGTCCACCCTCTGCTCATGCCATCGTTTTCCCCTGCCATGGCGGAGCTTCTCCTCGAGCCTGTAAGCCAAAATAAACCTCTTTTCCCTACAAGTTCCTCTTGGTTGTGTGATTTCTATCAAGAATGCGAACCTGACTGCAACATACATACACATCTAGGTGTGGCCATGCATGCCTATATCTCATGCCTGTGGAGAGAAGGGACCAAAGACCTGATGGTCCACTGGTGTGATTGGAACTTGCAGCTCTATCTTGAGTGAGAGACTCTTGTATCAAAGAAACACACAGATGAGCAAGAGGGGACACCCAAGGATCTCTTCTGTACAGTGCATGGAGTGCGCTCATAGCACACACTTGTGCAATCATCACACATACATTCTCTCTCTCTCTCTCTCTCTCTCTCTCTTCAACATTTTCTTCCAAGATTTTCTCTCTTAGATTTCTTTTTCTTGCTGGTGATAAATATGGGAGGGCATAACACCCCCCCCCTTCCTTGCTGGCAAGGTCCAGCACTGATAAGGGGAAGACCATGATGCAACGGGACCTAGAGGAGAGGGCCCGCGTGTGGAGCTGCAGAAACACAGCATCAATCCAGGCGTTAACAAAGCCAGCCTTTCTAAATGGCTGCCTGGCAAAGTAGCTGCAAGTTGACTGTCCCAGTAGGCCATGATTTATTACCGAAAGCATAATGTTTCTTCCTTTGTTTTCACTTAACATGCCAGAAAACCAACACAAAGCTATAGGAATTAAACCTAATCCATTACAGCTAAGCTCTCTGAGTCCTGGAAGCCATGAGGGTGCACGGAAATGAGTTTATCAATCTCGCCCTGCACAAACACTTGTATGATTAGCAAAACTCTTTACTTGAACAGGGAACCACTGGGCAGTTGTGTGTTAAGTCCATCCTGTGTGAGGTAAATGCCACACTGTTGAGCCTTCCTAAGTGGACGTGCAAAGTTTCAATTGTGTGTGTGTGTGTGTGTGTGTGTGTGTGTAACAACAGAAATGAACTGTTCATTTAAAATCCTCACAGATGCCAGGTGTGGTGGTGCACGCCTTTAATCCCAGCACTCGGGAGGCAGAGGTAGGAGGACTGCCGTGAGTTTGAGGCCAACCTGAGACTCCATAGCGAATTCCAGGTCAGCCTGGGCTAGAGTGAGACCCTACCACGAAAAAAAGAGAAAGAAAAAAAATCCTCATAGAATATATTTTTCCTTTTTTAATGAAAAGCCTTTGACTGGGGAGGTCATAAACTCTAGGGGGGAAACTACTACTGTTTTCTGGCTAAATGGATATATTATGTCCACCAAACTGCTTTCTAAATACTTATGTGTATGCCCATATATTAAGGCTGCTCTTTTTTAAATTTGATTTTATTGGAGAATGAGCAAGAGAGAGAGAGAGAAAGATGTAGATAGAGAGAGGGTCTTCAGCCACTTCCAGGGTTTTCAACCACTGTAAATGAAGTCCAGATGCATGCGCCACCTTGGCGCATCTGGCTAACATGGGTCCTGAGGAATTGAACCTGGGTGCTTTGGCTTTTCAGTCCAACTGAACTGCTCAGACATCTCTCCAGCCCTATTCTCTCTTTTGATTAGAGAAGCTTCTTTTTTCAGATGGCAATGGCCACTGGAGTGACTCAATACTCACCAAAGTGCTGAGAAGTGACAGTGGAGTGTTCAGCACTGAGACTCTGCCACACCCTCCAAGGCTCAGGGACTATTGCTGAACAGGTGGCAGAAAGAATGTAAGAACGAAAGGAAGCAGAGGAGTGTTTACAATGCTGTCTTACAAACACAGAGGAGCCTTGATACTCATGACCTCACAGTGGCTGACACTAACTACACAAGACCTGCATAATAGGAGGGGAAAATTAATGACATCAAAATAGAAGACTAGTTGGAAAAAAGAAGGGATTCGGTGGAGGGGGGACTTTGAGGAGAGGATTTGAGAGAGGGAAAAAGGAGGGTGGTGGAAGGGGATTATGATCATGGTATGCTGTATATGTATGGAGGTTGTCAATAGAAAGTTTTTTAAAAATCAGTCTCAGAATTCACCTACAAAGGCCAAATTTACTTCTTCATCCAACAAAATGCTATTCCAAATATGTCTGCTAGTTAGGAAGCATATGTGCATACTAATACATTTCCCAGAAAGAGGGAAAAATACCAATATAATTATCTAACGCATAACACTCAGAAGAAGTACGAAGCCATGGAATCAATACAGCTTCCATTCCTTGTTCATAAGAACAGATCTTTGTGAGGAAACAGTTTGGGGCATCCTCACAAAAATACAAACAAAAATACATAAGTGAATAAAGTGTGAAAACTCAGGAACATGTATGGAAGGGTATAGTGGATATAGTTGGGTAATGTCTCCTTAGCAGATGCTGAATTATTTTTGCAGACCAATGAAGATTTCTGTGTGTAAGTTAAAATGTGATCTCTTACAAGAGAAAACTTCACACCCAGGGAAAGCCAGGTAAGGACAAAGCACAAAGGACCAGAGCAGACCCCTAACTAACACTGAGATCCATACCGATCTAGGGAGCACATGACAATGGCTTTTGACAGAAGTGTTTTACCTGTGCCCACTATCAACAGTTCCCCTAGGCTTGGGGTACACTTACATCTGCCATTTTTGTTGTTGGTGGGTTTTTTCTGAGGTAGGGTCTCACTCTGCCCCAGGCTGACCTGGAATTCACTATGGAGTCTCAGGCTGTCCTTGTGCTAACAGGAGATCCTCCTACCTCTGCCTCCCGAGGGCTGGGATGAAAGGCGTGCGCCACTACGCCTGGTTACATCTGTCATTTTAAATGCATTTACACTTAATCTATGTGCAAAGCTAGGTGTGAAAAGCCATACTGATGATAAATTAACATGAGGAAATTCAAAGTGCCACAGGCAAAACCTTAACCTTATCAAACATTTTAATCACATTTTTATTGGAGACACTTATTGAAAGATACAAGTCTGCAAAACTTGACAAATTTTCTTTATCATGTGCCAAGTCTGAGGTGAGAATTGTAATTAAAAAAAAAAACATTATTTATTTATTTGAGAAAGAGAGAGATGAGAGAAACAAATAGAGAACAGGCATACCAGGGCCCCCATCCACTGCAAACGAACTCCGCATGCGTGTACCACCTTGTGCATCTGGCTTACGTGGGTACTAGGGAATCAAACTTAGGGTCCTTGGGCTTCTCAGGCAAGTGCCTTAACCACTAAGCCATCTCTCTAGCCTGAGAAGTATACTCTTAAATCACCTTCTCCAAAGTATAAATTTGCCTTCAAAAATGAGATATTGAGGACAGCATGATGGTTCATGCCTGTGACCCCAGCACTTAGGAGGCTGGAGCAAGAAGACTACAGTGAGGTCAAGGCCAGCCTGTGCTACAGACTGAGTTTTGGGAAAACTTGTGCTGAAGTGTGAGATCCAGTCTAAAAAATCCAAAACAATAGCAACAAGAAATTAGATGTTGGTGCTCGGGAGATGGCTCAGCAGTTAAAGACACTTGCTTGCAAAGCTTGACAGTCTAGGTTTGATTCCCCACTATCTACATAAAGGCAGATGCACAAAGTGGTACATGTATCTGGAGTTCAATAACAGTGGCACAGGCCCTGGCAAGCATACACACACACACACACACAGACACACACAGAGACATACACACACACACACACAGAGACACACACACACACATATACGCACACACACACACACACACACAGACACACAGCCTCTTATTCCCTTTCTCAAATAAATAAAAATAAAATATTTTTTAAGGAATGTATCAAAAAGTAGAGGTTGAATTACATAAAAGTAAAACTTTTCTAGGATGAATAAGAAGTTGAAAATCCTAAGTGCAAATATGACAAGTTGAGGCACAGGATATGATGGTGATTTTAAAATTACATTTATTTAAGAATCAACTCATTCTTTTATTTGCAATGTATGTATTTTCAATCTCTTATGGAAAAGGTATCTTTTCAAAGCAATGGTTGTTATTTACCACAAAAGGTTGGTTTCTTAATCATATTATTCTGTATTTATGGACTATAAAAGTACAATTCTAAGAATATAAAAGAATATAATCAGTAAGAAAGGCAATTGATTTCTGTGTGGGCAAAAGTTTTAGAGCTTTTTTTTTTTTTTTTTTAGCTGAAGAACATTGAAGAACCATTTACCTCTAAGTTTCCATGACTGGCTGTAAAATGGATATACCATTCATTATATTTGATAAATATAAAGAGAACATTCACAATATTTCAGGCCCAGAGATAGGTGGCATTGAGGTGACAGAGAACATACTAATTATACCTTTATAAAATTTATAACCTACTGCCTCATCATAGATGGAAGGAATGTTTATCAATTATATCAACATTCTCAGGATAAAAGTACTCTGAGTAGAATACTTAACATTCAAAAAGAAGCATACAAATAAAACCTAAATATATTGACTCCGTTTTTTCAGCCCTCATAAACTTAGTGCTTAGTATATTTCCAATATATTTTTTTCATCCATACTGTCCATAGTGAGAGAACATTCTTGTTTTACTATCAAAAAAGTACACTTCCAGGTCAGTGTTTGTTATCAGTAACTCATGCACCTGCTGCCTGCACAGACATTGTATCAGTAAGCAGGTCACCAGAACACAACAGAACTCTGTGACACTAATAGCTCACTGTCCTGGCTGGCAAGAGAGCTCAGTCAATAGAATGCTTGCTTGTAAGCATGAGGACACAAGTTGAGGCCCCAAAACCCACATAAATAAAAAGCTGAGTATGGTAGTAATCTGAGCACTGGAGAGGTAGAGAGATAGGTGGAACTCTAGGACTCGCCGGACAGCCAGCCTAGCCTACTTGCACAGTTCCAGGCCAGAGAAGACGTCTCATGTATATGAAAAATGCAAATAGTGCCTGAGGATACTTAATTTTGTCCTCTGGTTTTCATATGCATGAACCTGTATACAGAGAGAGAGAGAGAGAGAGAAAGAGAGAGAGAGAGAAGCCCTAGAAATGCAGACAAATGCATCGCTCAGTACTGGGTTTCCATCCAGGCTCTCCATCCCTCCACTGTTCTTGCACACCTGCCCCCCACCTAATATAGGCAATGCACCTGTCCCACAGAGCTTCACCAAAACAACACCACAAATTCATTCCGTTACCAGCGAGTGCTTTAAGTAAAAGGTCTGGTCTAGTTTCAGCCAATAAGGAAGACAGGATCTGTAGGCTGGGGCTTGTGGGGAGGTATCTTCAGTCTTTTAACAGAGGTAAAGGTAAGAACAACGGAAGGCATAAATCAGTACATGACACAAGAAACATGTCACCCTCAAATCACTGTGGGTGGGGGGAAAGAGTTTTAATGAGCAGTGTTGGAATAACTGAATAGTTACACAGGGAAAGATTAAATCAGAACAATCCCTTATATTTGATCTGATTTAAAACCTTGATCTAAAACTTCAGTCTATTTTTTAGACTTCAAAAAATTAAAAAATAATACATGTGAATGCTGAAATTACACACCAGATGAAACAAAGCTAAATTCCTCAATAATCTAGAAATGTAGAAAAATTTCCTAAGCAAACTAGGAAGATATATTTGTAAGGTATACTAGGGGCAAAGTTCCCAATATATACATGACTTTAAAAGTTGGTGGTGGAGGGAGCTGGAGATATGGCTTCATGGTTAAGGCACTTGCCTGCAAAGCCAAAGGACCCAAGTTTAATTTCCTAGGACTCACATAAGCCAGAAGCACTAAGTGACACATGCATCTGAAATTCATTTGCAGTGGCTGGAAGCCCTAGCCTGCCAATTCTCTCTCTCTCCCCCCCCTCCCTCTTTCTCTCTCTAAAAAGAATGAATTGGAAAGTAAAAATTAGGGGGAAGGGGCTGGAGGAAGCACTAAGGAGGCAAGGCAGGATCATCACGAGTTCATGGCTAGCCTGGGACTATAGAGTGATTTCTAGGTCAGTCTGGGATAAAGCTAGATCCTACCTCTAAAAACCAAAATTACAAAAGAAAAGTTAGGGGAAAGGCCAATAATCTCTGTGTGAAACTGAATTAGAAATACCAACTGATCAATCAAAGAAAATAAGTGAAAATGGACTTGACAATATGAAAATATGCTCAACTATGTCTTTCATGAGAATACGAACTAAAAGTACACCAAGATGTCAATCTTTACTATGCCTGAAACACAGTATGCTAGCTACACGTGGAAAAGAAGAAATTATCATATAGTTTTGCTGAAAATAAAACATGGCATATACAAACCCTATGGGTGAGGGTTTGTCAATACCTAGCAAAATTACATCAGAACTTATCTTTTAACACACTTCTGGGAATCTATCCAAAAAGAACATACTGGCAAAGACAAAAATATCTTTGCATAAAGCTCATTATTATAGCATTATTCATAATAAGCAAAAATTGGAACTAATCATAATGTCTGTAAGTAGAGGATAGAGTAAAAAAAATCATGGTGCATCTCCACAATATAGAACTAAAACTCTGTGTGTGTGTGTGTGTGTGTGTGTGTGTGTGTGTGTCAAAGGAAGAAACAGAAAATAATAGGGTATACAATAGAATGTTCTCTGTGATATTTTGACAAGGAAAAGAAGCTGAGAAAAAAAATAAACTGTTAAAATTTTAATAAATGTATTCTTATGTATTTGTATGCATTCATACAATTTTATGTATATTTTCTATTTGATATTATGTGTGTGTATTTTTGAGGTAGGGTCTCACTCTAGTCCAAGCTGACCTGGAACTCACTCTGTAGTCCCAGGCTGGCCTCAAACTTATAGTGATCCTCCTACCTCTGCCTCCTGAGTGCTGGGATCAAAGGTGTGCACCACCACACCCAACTTTGATTATATTTTAAAAGAAAAATTAACCACAGATGGTGGCTTACACATGTGACCTCAGCACTCAGGAGGCTGATACAGGATGGCTGCTAGAAGCTCAAGGCTGACCCGTGCTACATAGTAAGTACCAGGCCAAACCGGTCTAAGTAGCCAGTCTGTCTTAAAAAGTTAATTCATTTGGGCTGGAGAGATTGCTTAGTGGTTAAGGTGCTTGTCTGTGAAACCTAAGGAACCAGGTTCAATTCCCCAGAACCCACATAAGCCAGATGCACAAGGTGGTGCATGAGTTTGGAGTTCCGCTGCAGTGGCTGGAGGGCCTGGCCCACCCATTTTCTCTCTATCTGCCTCTTCTCTCTCTTTCTCTTTCTCTCTCTCTCTAACTAAATAACTAAGTAAATAAATAAAATGTTTTAAGGAAAAGTTAATTCATTTAAAAGTAGAATTAGAAATTGTTAAAATCTGGAGGGAGAGAGAAATAGAGTACCATGGACAAAGAATGAAATCCAGGCTTCTTTAATTATACTTATTTTTAAAAATGACCTTGAAATCACATATTATATATAATTGCACACATTCATCATATAACAATAGCGATGCGGTCTCAGGAACAATTTCGTTATTGTGTGAGCACCATTGAGTGTACTTACAAATGCCTAAGTGGTCAGTCATCAGAAATGGCCATGCCCAGTGCAAGACGCATGAGGATGCTGACGGCATAGTGTGCTGTGTTACACCACACTGGTATTCTTTAAGAAATAGATGACACACACCCTAAAAGCATGACAAACAGTACAGTACAGCGAATACAGAAACCAGTAACGCATTGTTGATTTTAAACCATCAAGTATTACACACTGTGTCTGTGTGGAATGGTATAGCTTCAGATGACTTCCGCGCGGTACGCTCATTTACACCAGTGTCATGACAAACACGTGTGGAGTCCAGCAGTATAACAGCTAAGAGACCATTAGGCAATAGACATGTTTCAGTTCCATTATAATCTTATAGAGTCACCATCACACATACCATCTCTTGACCAAAATATTGCTATGGGGCTTAAGGCTAGAGAATACAAAGTTAAATCTCACAAAAACTCTGTAAATTGAAAGTAGAAAAAAAAAGAAAGAACTTGATTTTATATCCAGTTGGTGTTGTAAGTGCACGCAGTGGAGCTCTTCCAAGTGATTTTATTTTAAAACACAGCAAGATGGAGGGAAAAGTGTTACATATTTCATAGTGATTATATTATTTGTAGTGGGAACTGGCTTTGATATTCTAAGACTCTTGTGCATATACTGTGGATAAATCACCATAATTGTGACGGTATCGTTAAGAACTGAGTTTTATTTCTTTTCTGTTTTGATGAGGTAGAAGAGAAATCGAAATGTAAGATTCATATAGTTAAGGCATTTTGATCAAAGAAAATGTTACTCGTTAATTCTACTGGACAAGGTGCCCGAGAGTTCTTTAAAAATTGCCACATTGCCATGACATGCTCTTGAGGTTCAGTTTCCATAGGATAAGGCCAACATATGTGCTTATAAATACAAAATCATGTTTATTCTCTCTCTCTCTCTCTCTCTCTCTCTCTCTCTCTCGCACACCATGTATTCGCTGCTTTCCTGACGGGACCGAATACAACATGGACGCACCTCCTCTGACTGTGTCAGAGACTGCTGCGGCTCACTCTCAGACGTTACATTCTTCCTCAGCGCCTCATCTTCAGCCACTGGCTAGGTGAGGCCATGAGGAAGAGAAGTTTCATCCTCAAACCCACAGCCCTATTTACAGCATTTACCCATCAACCTGGATGTGGCCGCTCCCCAAAGAAACCCACTTAAATGTTATTTGCATTGAAGCATGGGTTGTGTTTCAAAGCCAGCTGTCCTATGGCCCTAACGGGACTCCACACCCTGATCTTCTAAATATGAGTCTCAACCAAGACAAGCGGCCAGGAAGGCACTGAGTGACTATTGGTGAGAAGCATGAAAGGTAATAGAACAGAATTAGTAGTGGGCCGTTGTCTTGGATTTGAAGATTTAGCTTGTGGGCGACAAACTGTACCTTCTCCTGTATCAGAAGAAAGATTTCCATCGAAGATCCTCAAGACAATGCTCAGGATAGTGTGATGTTAAATTCTGTTGTCAAATTGATCAGATTAGGAATCAAAGAAGGGGTGCTCTGTCCTCTGGGGCATGTCTCTGAAGGTGTTTCCAGGAAGGATTAACTGAGAGATGAAAGCCTTTTGTTCCTCCAGACTGGGTGGCCCTTCTGGTGGTGGACCATGTATGAAGAAGCTCTGGGGGACACAGAGCCCCTTTTCGCTTGGCTGCACCTGCTACTTGATGGTGCACGCTTTTTATCAGGATTTCCTCACTGTTCACTCACTCATGCATCCACTGTGTTGAGGATATCCTTCATGGACTTTGAAATCTTAAAGTGTATACTAAAGACCAGAGGCTCTCCTAGAATCTCCCAGACCTCCAGTGCTGTACTGGGACTGCTGAGGCATTCAGCCTTGTGGACTAGCAGCTATAGTTTTCTGGATGCTCAAGCCTCCAGACAGAGCCTATCCTCCAAGCTGATTCAGTAAATCCACCTTATAATGCATATTAATTCTATCAGTTCTGTTCCACTAGAGAAACCTGACTAGTACAGATAATGCAGAACACTTTCTTCCATAAAACCTGATTTCTTTACTGTAGTGGAAGACACTGAGGAGGCATGCTAATGGAAATCAACTAAATGTGGTTTAAAGACTAAAAGTCAAATGAGTTAATAAGGAGAAGGAAAAAGTTCACTTGGAGTCTAATTGTATTAACTTTGAAAATCGGGAGGCAGAGGTAGGAGGATCACACAGAGGGAGTTCCAGGTCGGCCTGTGGAAGGATTGTGACAGAAACCATGGTAAAATAGCTGAGCTGTGAGAACTGAGGAGAGGGTCTACAGAAAAAGAACATGATAAGGCAAATCTGGACGCTGTTTTCCAAGAGACCAGGGAATCATGACCTCTGGGGACTCCTGACAGTGAAGTCTATTGCCAATCCCTGAGCCCACTGACATTATTTCCTATGACTGTGTGCATGGTATCTGCGATGCTTCTAACTCAACAGAAAACCAAAGCAGGAGGAAAGAATCTTTCTGTCAAATGTCAAAAGTGTTTGTAGAGGTTTGATTCAGGTGTCTCCCATAAACTTATCTATTCTGGGTGCTAGGTTCCCAGCTGATGGAGATTTGGGAATTAACGCCTCCTGGAGGCAGTGCATTACTAGGGGCGGGCTTATGGGTGTTATAGCCAGTGTCCCCTTGTCAGTGTTTGGCACACTCTCCTGTTGCTATTGTCCACCTGATGTTGGCCAGGGGTGATATCCACCCTCTGCTCATGCCATCGTTTTCCCCTGCCATCATGGAGCTTCTCCCTTGAGCCCGTAAGCCAAAATAAACCTCTTTTTTTTCCCACAAGCTGCTCTTGGTTGGGTGATTTCTACCAGCAATGCGAACCAGTCTGCAACAGTGTTCAATTCTAGCTTCTGATTCTTCATTCGTTTCTTGGCTTGATTACTCCAGACTCTGGTTGCAGACAATAATGCAAACCAATCTAACCTCGCCAAGAAGGGGACTTACTTACTTACTTAACATGATTTAGAATTCAAAAGACAGAATGCCAGGCAACTCTTTTTTAAAACATATATTCCTGCTTTGGTCTTTCTCTCCCACTTTTACCTTTTTACATACTCCAGTTCCTTTTGTCTTCAATTATTGTTGGGTTTGGGTTTCAAATATTCTTTCACACATAGGCTCTAAATCCCCAAGCACCCAGTTTTCTTTCTTTTATTTTTTTGTTGATTCTTGTCTTCTCTTATGTCATGCCTCATGGGAGGGTTCTTCCTAACACTTTTGAAATAGATCATCTCTCTGGAATAATCACCAAGGCAATTCTGTGATATGAAAATTGAATAGGCCCAAGTCTCCACCAGCCAGCATGTAAACTGGGCACTATGCTCTCAGTCCATCACAGCCACAAGGGATAAAGAATCACTTCCAGCCAGCCGTGGTGGCGCAGCCTTTAAACCCAGCACTCGGGAGGCAGAGGTAGGAGGATCACCGAGAGTTCGAGGCCACCCTGAGACTACATAGTGAATTCCAGGTCAGCCTGAGCTGCTGTGAAACCCTGCCTCAAAAAACAAAAACAAAATAATAATAATAATCATTTCCAATGTATCCGAATAGTAGATGTTTCCCACCATCCTTCCAATTAGACTATGAACCATTCAAGAACAGGACCAATGGAAACTTTTGGGCTTCCTTTATACTCTTATCATGAATACCTCCTAAATACACACACACCTCACAACTAAACAGACAAAAACCAGAAGTGATATTGTAGATATCGTCAAAAAATGACTCCAACCAACGGCAAACATATCCCTCTAAGATTCCACTAGCTCACTGTGATTGCTAGCAAATCTAAAAATTGCTCTGGGTACCAAGAGCAAAAGAGAGACAAGGACATGCCAATTTTCAAATGCTATCATTAGAAAGAACATATGTCTACCCACATTCCCTATGTTTAAGTTAAAAAAAAAAATAAAAAGCATTTGAGTCACAATCAGGAGGAAACGAGATGGGCCTGGTGCTCAAGACACTTGCTATGGCAGTGTGTGAAATATGGGGAAGCACTGAATAATCACCTGGACTGAGAAGTTCAGAGGGTGGTCAGGGCTCAGCAGAAAGAAAGAGACCAAGTTGATGTACTTCTAGCCTCTCTCCTTCACTAGAAACCCAAGTTTATAGCCCATAATTATTCTTAAATAATGTCAAAAGGTGATTACTTCAAAAGAAAAGTATATTGCCAAAAATATAGAAAAGATTGTGAGTCTAAAACCCTTACTTAACTCTGATAAAAGTGTTCCTCAATTGAAACTCCTAACCTTAGAATTCTCCAAATCTCAATCTAGCACTGCTTGGACATCAGACTGCTGGCTTCAACTTCATTTTGCAAGGACGCGTCACATGTGTATGCTGTGGTCTGTCTGTCTGCGTGTATGTGTGTTCATATGTGTGTGTGTGCTTGTATACCTGTATCCATGTGTGTGAAGGCCAGAGGTCCAATGGCAGGTGTCTTCCTCAATGGATCTCCATGTGATTTAGTGACACAGAGTTTCACTTATCCCAGAGCTCACCAATTCTGTTAAAGTTCTGTTCCCCAAGTACTGGGAGCATGGGCATGAACCACCATGTGTGACATTAACGTGGGTGGTGGGGATCTGAAGTCAGGCCCTCACACTGGTACTATTCTACTTGGAGTTCTTAAATTACATATAAATATTTAAATTGTATTCATGAGGTTTTAGAATTTTGAAGAGCTTTCCTGAATTCTAAATGTTCCTAAAATCAACACCCATGCCAAGTACACATACAACAAATGAATCTACTCCCCCATGTGCTGTTGTGTCAGTGAATCTGCCAGAGACTTAGTTAAAATGACAGCACTCCTTATGGTCAACCACACATAGAGTCAGGAACAAGTCAATCATTAGCAGGCATTATTGTACATATTATCTTTAAACTGCCCATATTACATAGCATGTACAATGCCTAGACGTGGTCACACATAATTTCCAATGACCATTCGCTTTTGTTGATTTAAATATGGTCTCACTGTGTAATTAACACAGACTGGTGTAGATACAGAGCTTTCTAGACAGCCCAAGCTGGCCTCGAGTTTGTGATCCTTCTGATCTACCTCACCAGTACTGGGACTGCAGGCTTGTCTGACCACACCACCCACATTCAGAACTCCTTGAAACCCTGAGGAGAACATTGAAACAGCTTCATAATAAAAAGAATGAACTTTTAAAATGATACTGAATTTATTTTCTAATAACAAATCATTTTTTTCAAGGCTTAATGACTATGATAAACATAGAATACTAATAGAACAAACATACAATGCATCAATCACATCTCTGGATGTTCAGATGATAATAAAAAAGAATTTCCTGGCTGACCCTGGCATATATTTCTATCATCTCAGCACTTGGAAGGATGAGGAAGGAAATTGGATGGTTTAGGGCCTGGGACCATGCTGCAAAACTGTATCTGAAAAACAGACAAATGTTTACATTCCAAGTTGAAAATCTTGACTATGAAAGAGAAGAAATACTGGCCAGCTGCCTGTGTATGAGATCAGATGCTATGCTGGATTTTAGCATACTTCAAAACAAATGATCATTTATATACTAACTGTGGACAATCAGAGGAAGGCTGTAAGAAAGTAATCTACCAAGACACAAAGAATGTCTCTAGGAAGCTACATAGGCATTTGAGTCAAATCTGCTAGCAGTGGTGAGCCCAGTTCTACCACTGATTAAGAGGTAAACCTGAAATTCCAGTTCAACAGAGGGATAGCACTCTACAGCTCTACAGACACTTGTAATTTACATATGTGTAAATGTTAACAGTGAAAGCTTCCTTTTGTCCACTGGAGGTAGATGGACTCAGTGTGTCCCATGTATCAGAGTCATAAGTCAAACCTTCTACAAGCCACTTTTAATACTCTTCATACATCTAACCTGTCTCTAACACAGGGTCTGAAACACACTTGGGTATTTATGTTAACCATCTAATAATCCTACAGTTTGTCCTTAAACAAGCCTGATTGGATAGATTAACCCAGACAAAAGCAGGGTTGCATAGCACAAAGCATTTCTGAATGTCTTAGGCTGTCACATAAAGAAAGCCATAAGCAAAAATTGATTTTTCCAGACATGTTCCAATGTCTGCTCAGCCTCTTCTGTTCCCACCTGTCATCTCACTCCCCTGATAAAACTGTTGACATGTTTTCCAGTACCCTGCACTCCTTCCCCATTCCAAACAGCTGCCTTCCCTTCCTGGCAAAAACTCCCTGACATCTGGATTCTCAGGACAGCAACAGTTATGATGGGCAGATTCCATTTTAACCAAGTACCCGGCTCTCAGAATCTAAAATGAGATTAAAAAATGGGAGGAATAGAATAGTTTTGCCTGCTAAACAAATACTATTTCAAGGAATGGCTGCTGCAAAGTATTAGGACTCTAAATAATTTCTTTTAAAAGTGCAATTCTTTGGCATCTGCAAGATGCTACCAAAGATGACAAAAGCTACTATTTCTGAAAGAATAAACAATGACATGCTTCCTAAATTTCTACAAAGGTGATAATGATCAATCCAAGTCCTTACCTCAAAAAGAATTTCTGCTTCATGGTCTAATTTGATGGCTTTTATACTAGATTTAAAAACAACAACAATAAAACCCCACGAGATATGTGTGGAGGATTAAAATGAATGAGTTGAAGAAAAGATAAAATGCAAGTGACTTCCCTCGGAGCTCAAGGTCCATATCCCATCAATCATGGCTCCATTGTACACTAGTTCCTAACTCTGTATCGCTTCTTTCGTATTCTGCTACAGCAGTTTCTTAAAGCTCATTTCCAACATCCATTCTTCCACTACTTCAGTCTATTGCCCATAAACAGCCAGAATATTGTGTTATTTTTAACACTTCAAAAAGAATCATGTCATTTCCACTACTCCCTCTCTGCAAAACAATGGCCCTAGTTCCTCCTAAAAGAAAACTCACCCTCATCAACTTGGATCCCAAAGCTTTCACAACGCTGGCCCCAGCATCTCTCCAACACCACTGTGAGCCTTTCTGCGTATTACCCAACATGTTCAACATTCATATTCACACTGGCCTTTCCCTCCATTTCCCAAATGCATCGAGCTCCTCACTCACACACAGTTCATGTGCACACCTCTCAGCCTGCTTCTCCCCTGCTCCTGGCTGATATCTGGAGTGAAGTACATCACTTCCTCAGAATCAACTGGAATATATTACCAACTGCCATTTTTATTTGTGGCATTTTATAATTGCAGTCAAGTAACATAATAAGTTAAACATTAAGATGATTTTTGAAGCTATATTAATGTCCTTTTCTTCAAGTTTTGGTTTTGGAAAATAAAGTTAATTTTTATTGAGAAGCATTATGTGAACCTAAAATTGGCTTATTATTTTAGATTAATGAATAATTTAAATATTTTCTTTAGCTTTAATTTGTAGTATAGTAAATATAGGCAGATTTAATTATGCATAAGTGAAATATCTTTTGGATCTCTGATAATTTTTAAAAATGTAAAGAGATCCTGAGGACAACATGTTTAAGAACTAGCACATGAAGAATTATGCTATGGTCTCATTCCTACATCTTGATTGAGACCTACTTGGGGACAGACCCCATAAGTTCCAGCAGCAAGATTCCCTTGAGGAATCCTCTTTCACCTCCTGGGGATAGGCCTCAGCATTCAGCTTCCCTTCATCAATCCTCTTTCCCACATGGGTGGATTTGGGCGCAGGGGCAGGACCAAAGATCCCCCCTTTGGGCTGAGAGCCCAGCGTAAGGTCCAGCCTAAGTGTAAGCACACTGAGACAACCTCACCCATGAAACAGCACCAAGTGTCTTTAAGAATAAAATGCGAGCCGAGAGTGGTGGCACACGCCTTTATTCCCAGCACTTGGAAGGCAGAGGTAGGTGGGTCGCCGTGAGTTTGAGGCCACCCTGAGACTACATAGTGAGTCCCAGGTCAGCCTGGACTAGAGTGAGAGCCTACCTTGAAAAACCAAAAAGATAAAAAGGGAGAGAGAGAGAGAGAGAGAATAAAATCAAAGAGACACACAGATGGAAAGCCCTCCCATGCTTATGGATTGGAAGAATTAATAATGTAAAATTTGCCATCTTAGCAAAATCAATGCACAGATTTAATGCAATCCCACCCAAAATTCTAGTACCATTCTTCACAGAACTAGGGAAAAAAAAGAATCATAAGCCGGGCATGGTGGCACACACCTTTAATCCCAGCATTTGGGAGGCAGAGGTAGGAGGATCACCATGAGTTCGAGACCACCCTGAGACTCCATAGTGAATTCCAGGTCAGCCTGGGCCAGAGTGAGACCCTACCTCGAAAAACCAAAAAAAAAAAAAAAAGAGTAGTGCTGGAGGTGGCATCACAGTAGATTTCAAGTTATACGACAGACCCATAAAAATGAAAGCAGCACGGTACTGGCACAAAAACAGACATGTGGATCAGGCAGCTGCATCCACCTGAGTCTTGACAAAGAAGCCAAAAGCAGACACTAGATAACAGACTACATTTTTATGAATATTTCTGGGGAATCTTGGTATCCACATGTAGAACAATGAACCTAGGTCTTTATCTTGCAATCATGGAATCATGAAAATCAAGTTCATATGTATCAAAGTTATACTATATCATATGTAAGCCCAGAAGGCTTAAACAATTAAAGGGAAAAGCAGAGAGAACACTTCAAGATACAGACATAGGGAAGAACTTTGTAAACAGGACCCTGGTAGCCAAGGAAATAAGGCCAACAATCAACAAATGGGACCTTATGAAACTAAACATCTACCATACAGTGAGGGAAATTGTCAACTGAGTCAAGGGACCACCTACAGAATGGCAGAACGTCTTCAGTAGCTATAAATGTGACACGGGATGAACATCTGGAACACACCAAAAAGATGTAAAAGATTACGAATCAAGAAATGGCCAATGGAACTGAACAGACACTTCTCAAACGAAGAAACACAAATGGCCAATAAATATTGTTTAAAATTTTTCGACACCTTTAGATATCAGGGAATGCAAATTAAAACTACTTTGAAATCCCATCTCATCCTGGTCAGAATGGCTATCACCAAAATAATCAAATGGCAATAAATCCTGTCAAGGCTGTGGGGAAAAAAGTGACACTTATTCACCGTTGGGGTACGTGGAAACTGCTGTAGCTACTATGGAAAGCAATGTGGAAGTCTCCCAAAAAGCTAAAAATAGATCTACCATATGACCCAACTATACCCCTTCTGAGTATATATATCCTAAGGACTCTACAGTCTACTTCAGAGATGCTTGTTCAGCCATGTGGATTGCTGCTCTCTTCACAAAAGCCAGGAAATGGAATTGGCCTAGATGTCCATCAAATAATTAATGGGTAATGAACATGCATATGTAAACAATGTTGAGCTTTATTCCACTGCGAGGAAAAACGAAGTTACAAAATTCACAGGAAAATTGGTGGATCTATAAAATCTTATAGTAAGTGAGGTAACCCAGGTTTAGAAAGATAGACACCCTATGTTCTCTCTCACATGCGGAGGCTAACAACTACTTTTTAGGTTTGTATGTAAGTTGGCGTAAGTAACAGTCACTAGTAGAGGCCAGGAAGTAGAAAGGAATAGTGAGAGAGGAGGAAGGGGCTGTATATGTAGGTAGAGAGATAGACTACTTGGAGTAGAAAGCTCTAAGAGAAGTCAGGAGAGGGAGACAGAGACAAGAGAGGTGGGGTAGGGTTAAACAAAACTAAAGCTGATATGAATAAGCCACATGGAAACCCACAGGGAATTTGGGCAGAAGTACTCAGTAAGGGCAGAGCATCTGAAGTCCAGAGGACACTGCTTGTAACAAAAAGAAAGTTAGTTCCAGTGTGGGACACCTTACAGCATGTTGTTGTTAAGGGAGGCCCATGAAGCATCCAAAGTAATGCAGACTATTGCCTGTGCTCATGACTGCTCACCAGAACGGTAAGACCCTATTGTTGAAGACACCACGTGAGTTGGTTGTAGGATATTGAGAAACCAGGCTGGAACAGACTGGGAAGCCTCCACCCTGTTGTCTACCCATCACAATGCTGAAATGTACCGTGCACACTTCTTAAGAAGCTTCATCACCAACACTTGTAGCCAACAGTGGACGCTGTCAGCAACACAACCAACCAGCCAGTCAAGGTGTGTCCACTGGGGCAACAGTGCCATGACTGCTACGGGGTAAGCAGCTGATGTCTGATTGTATTTGAGGGCCACTTTGAAGGGGAGGGGGCACTCCACTTCAGGTACTGAAAAGGTTATAGGCCTAGGGCGAAGCTACTACCGTTGTTTGGCTAGATGAATGTATGTTGTACTCGTCAAACTGGCCTCTAAATATTTATGTTTGTGTCTGTAGATTAGTGCTGCTCTCATCTTGGTCAGAGGAGCTTCTCTTTGTAGATGGTGGTAACTGTTGGGGAGACTCAAGACTCAAAGCGCTGAGAAGTGAATTACATTCTTAGCACCAAAGGAGGCACATTTATCACACCCACCATGGGCAAGGAACACTGTGGAAGAGAGGTGGTTCCAAGAATGTAAGAGCCAGAGGAAGGGGAGGAGTGCTGTGAAGCAATGTCTTCTGTCCAGAAAGTGGCTGTTGCATTCATGACCTCACAGTGGCTGTTTTTACTTGCATAACACTGGAGGATGAAGGAGAGAGAGAAAAAAAAAATCAAACTAAAAGAACTAGTAGCGGGCTGGAGAGATGGCTTAGCGGTTAAGCGCTTGCCTCTGAAGCCTAAGGACCCAGTTCGAGGCTCAATTCCCCAGGAACCATGTTAGCCAGATGCACAAGGGGGCGCACACATCTGGAGTTCGTTTACAGAGGCTAGAAGGTCTGGTGCGCCCATTCTCTCTCTCTCTCTTCTCTCTCTCTCTGCCTCCTTCTCTCTGTCGCTCTCAAATAAATAAATAAACAAACAAAAAATTTAAAGAACTAGTTAGCAAAGAGGAATAGGTTACATGGGAGAAACGTGAGGGAGAGAGGATACAAGGAAATAATGGAAGGGTGTTATGATCAAAATATACTATAGCATATATGAAAATTGTCATTAAAACTTAAACTGTAAAAAGCAAATTAATAGTATGGTTGTGAAAGAATGAGATAGTATGCTGCACATTAAATTCCACCTTAAAATTTCACTTAAATACATTTTATACAATGCAGTGGAAATTCCAACAGGGTCAGTTAGGTCATAAGCAATGTGTTAATTGCAATAAAAGATATCCTACCAAAGTTCAACTTCCTTTGACAGATACAGTTTACATCTTTAACTGAACAGCTTTCTCTTTCAAAACATATGACTTCAGCAGCAACAAACATGCAGATCCTCAAACGTTCAAGGTAAAGGTTTGTGAAAATCATAATTAAAACAAACCTTTTGCTATTAGAGCCAAGTTCTTACCAGAAGGCTAATAAACAATCCCCACAGTGACAACAGAGGTCCTATGCAGGTCTCCAGCAGTTATTGCTCTAGCACTGCAAAAAAAGCAAATCACTTCATGGTTTTGTCCTAAGTGGCTTCAATTCTTACCCAATTTACCTCATATTTAGGCTATTTCTTTTAACTCATGAAACCACCACCTTAATTACTATAAGCTCATAGTAAATACCTGGTCCCAGATATGATGCCTAAGTAGATGCAGGAGTAGAAAGCAAATGTAAATTCTGAGTGTTTAGTAATACACTGCTGACACATACCTACGCTAACCTGCCTCCTTATCCAATTTCTTTAAAAAATATTACTTATTGATTTATGAGAGAGACAGAGAGAGAGAGATGGGGGATGGGCATGCTAGGTCCTCCTACCACTGCAAATGAACGCCAGACACATGTGCCACTGTGCATCTTGGTTTATGCAGGTACTGGGGAATCAAACCTGGGATGTAAGGCTTTGCAAGCAAATGCCTTTGCTGACTGAGTCATCTGCCCACATCCCATTACCCTACCTGTAAACAAAGACAGCAACCAGCTGATGATGATGCTTAGTGTTTTTCCAAAACTCATGGAAGTGGCTTCTTTTGAGGATCTTGGAATTGCCTCTTCAGTGGAAATGCCCTCACTTTACTTTTTATTTTTATTTATTTATTTACTTATTTGACAGAGAGAAAGAGAGAACAGGCACGGCAAGGCTTGTAGCCACTGCAAACGAACTCCAGATGCATGCGCCACCTTGTGCATCTGGTTAATGTGGGTCCTGGGGAATCAAACCTGGGCCCTTTGGCTTTGCAGGCCAGTGCCTTAACCACTAAGCCATCTCTCCAGCCCCTCTCACTTTGCTTTTAACCAAGGCTGACTCAGGTCTGAGCTTAGGGGCCTTCCTTGAACTGATGTTTTCCCCACTTCATCTTTTTCTTCTCCCCTCCTCCTTTCACTGTTTTCATTGTTCGTGTGACCCTTTTTCTGGCCACATGGTGTATGGTGGCTCCAAACATCACACAATAATGTCCCTGGGGCCACTGGGCTACGAGAAAGCCAGCGCTGGGATCCTTGCTGTGGCTATGGCTCCATATTGTGCTCAATGCCCACTTCCCCTGTTTGCATAACTGACATGTAAGTGACCAGAGTCTGCAGTAATCAAGGTCAATACATTTACATTAAATAGAAGGCAGCTCTTATCATCCAGACTCAATGTAAACTCATTATCGTGGAGCAAAAATCCTTGAACAAGGATGGGCTTAATTTTAGAGAAAATACCACTTGAACTATAAAAATAAACAGATTTGGGGGGAATCTATGATCAGGATAGAATTTTTGTTGCTGTTTAAGTGTCATTGTAAGCACATATCTCTTCACTAATGATAGTAAAATAACCCTGTGTTTCTCCTCAGAGCCCTGCTCACTTCACTCCGTTTCTTGTGGCCCTCATCGAGAGGTTAATGCAACGAAGGCTTTGGGGCCCCTGACTTTCAAGCCCCATCCATGACCCTGAAGTTGCAATTTAGCATGCATATTCCTCGAGACAATACGAATCACATTAGCCTTAGGTCTAACCAAACCTGAATTGGCCTTAACCAAGTAATAATATTTCAGTTAATTTGTAAATACTGAATGTACCTACTCATACTTTCATTTTTCTAGACATGAAGCTAGGGAAGGCCTTTTGGAGTGACTGACACACACACACACACACACACACACACACACACACACACCCCAATGCCCGGGCTACAAAAGCTTACTGAAAAAAAAAAAACTTTTATCCTAAGTGATGAACATGAGTTTTAGGTCCAAATTTCCATAAGTTGGGGGATTAGATTTAAAATAATATTAAGGTACATCTATCAGAGGTGAAGGCTTTGGTCCAAATTGGGACTGCACCATTTATTTTGTTTATTTATTTACTTAGTAGGGAGAGGGGGGAGGGGAGAGAAAGAATATGCAAATGAGCAGGCATGTCAGGGCCTTGCTGCCTCTGCAAATAAACTCCAGGGGCATGTGCTACTTTGTGTGTCTGGCTTTAGGTAGGTACTGGGAAATTAAAATGGGGCCAGCAGGCTTTGTAAGCAAGTGACTTTAGCCACTGAGCAATCTGCCCAGCCCAGCACAGCACCACTTGAAAACATACCTTATGCTTCTGGTCAGGTATTTGATCGTAGCAGTAAGACAGCAGATCTTTCAGCAAACATGACCATCAGGGGGGTTGCTTGTCTGTCTGTGCTCAGAACATGAGTGGACCTGAGCTTTGTTTCATTGTGTTTGCTTTTTCAAGATAAATTAGAAATCTAGATTAGAATATGAAACCTATGAATCTCTTCATGTTGACAATAAAAATCAGAACTCAAAACTGGGTGTGGTGCTTTCCCATAATAATCAAGTCTAATAAAACTGGGCATATATTTTCTGGCCTAAAATGTCTCCTGCTATTACTGTCTCACTCCTTTCCAAAGCCTGACAATCCCTCTTACGTATTTGGAGTCACCACCATCAAGTCAGGCAAGTGAGAAATTATATTTATTTAATACATTCTAAAGCAAATTCAAACAATACATAATTAGTTATGTTGGTGTATGATATTTATAAAATTATTTGTGGGTAAAAGTCTAATTACCAATTTCTTGGTTAAGATTAGCATTATTGAGTAACATCCCCCACCATCTATGAATACAACTTCAGTAGCAAACGCCACGTGGATGATGTCACCAAAACGAGGAGTTACGTAGGGCCTGCTCAACTTCAGGGATGGTGAAACCAAAATTCTTATTTTCTGGAACAGAACGTGAACCGAGGAGGAAAAGAAGATATGTTTTGAGTCTACCTGTTCATCACAGGAGTATTAAAAAAGACAGGCCCCAGAAGATGCCATTTCCATGTGGTGGCATCCAAGCCTTTCTGGATCCAGAGAAACATCCAATTACCCAATACCGCTGGAGCAACTTGTACAGATGGTTTTAATGCATATTCGCAGCATGTGTCCTGATGGCTCCCAGCTGCTATTAAAACAGTGGCTTAGCAACATGAATTAACAATAATGCATTTGGAATATTATAGCTCCATGATGCTGAAAGTACTTACCCAGTCTCCTTATAATATTTGATGGACCCTCAGCTCGTCAGAATCATGCCACTATATCGTCAGCTGGTTCTAAGTAGTGTCTGTATGTTTTATACTGTTTTTTAGTTTTTAATTGACCTATCTAGTACTCATATTTATGGAGTATACTGTACTGTCAGGATAAATGAATAATAATGAAGTCAGGGTTTTTCACATACCTATCACTTCATACATTTATCATGTGGGTAATGAAAACTTTTGAAATCCCTATTTTTACCTAACTTGAAATGTTCAATACAATATTGCCACAGTTATCTCACCACACACCCAAATACAAAGCTTAATCTTTATAACTTTGCATTTGCTCCCCACTTCTCCTTTAATCTCTCTAGCCTCTGGTTACCATTATTTGACCTCTATAATATCAATGTTTTCAGATTCTACAGGAATGAGGTCATTTGGTATTTGTCTATGACTGGGTTATTTAATTGTACATAATGCCCTCTACATTTATCCATGTAATCACAAATGACAGCACTTCATTTTTGTGGATGAAGAGTATGCCACTGTGTATAAATACTACATTCTTTATCCACTGTCATGAAATGAGTATTATTATATTGCATGTGTTTCCATTGTGTGTATATGTATATGTGAATATATTAATATATTTTTTCCTTTGTCTATCTACCTACTGACAAATTAATAACTCAATGTACAAAATGGAGAAAATGCTTGCAAATGATGCATCTGGTAAGATATTAATACGTAGAATATATAAGGAACACAGCCCCAGAGAAAAAAGACAGAAAGTTAAAAGACTAAAAGTAGCTAATGGATTAGGGCAGTTATCATCTTGTTGCTGGGACAAAAACCCAACCCAAAGCATCTTGTGGTAGCAAAGGGATTATTGTGGCTTACAGACTCAAGAGGAAGCTTCATGATGGAAGGGAAAGGATGGCAGAAGAGAGGCTGAACATTACCACCTGGCCAACATCAGTGGATAATAGCAGCTCGAGAAGAAGCCAATCTCTGGCCAGGGGGAGCTGGCTGTGACATCCCAAAGCTCATTCCCAACAAACTGCCATCACCTGGGGACCAAGCATGCAGAAAACTTGAGTTTATGGGGGATATCTGATCCAAACCACTACATAGATCCTCCACCAGTAAAAAAGTAGGTAAGTGATCTTGACAGAACTTTCTCATAATACCATTTAAAAGCCAATTGAAAAGTGAAAAAATGTTCAACAACACTTACAATCAGAGAAATATTAATCAAAACTGCAGGGGCAATATCGCTTCATTACAACTAGAATAGCTATGATTTTTGTTGATTTTGTTTTATTTTCTTTTTGGATCTAGGACTTTATAATTATGGAAGGGAACAGAGAGAGAAGGCAAAAGGGAGAAAAGAGGTTGCACATAACAGGGTACTTTTCTTTTTTTTTAGTCAAAATGTAACAAGCTGGGTATGGTGGCACATAACTTTATTCCCAGCACTCCAGAGGCAGAGGTAGGAGGATTGCTATGAATTTGAGGCCATCCTGAAACTACACAGTGAATTCCAGGTCAGCCTGGACTACAGCAAAACCCAACCTTGTAAAAACAATAAAAAAATTTGTAACAGATTATTGTGGTCAGGTTCTCATTACTGGTAGAAATCACCCAACTAAGAGCAGCTTCTGGGAAAAAGAGGTTTATTTTGGCTTACAGGCTCAAGGGGAAGCTCCGCAATGGCAGGGGAAAACGATGGCATGAGCAGAGGGTAGACATCACCCCCTGGCCCACATAAGGTAGACAATAGCAACAGGGGAGTGTGCCAAATATTGGCTTGGGGAAACTGGCTATAACACCCACAAGCCTGCCCCCAACAATACACTCCCTCCAGAAGGCATTAATTCGCAAATCTCCATCAGCTGGGAACTTAGAATTCAGAACAACTACGTTTATGGGAGACACCTGAATCAAACCACCACATTCTACCCCTGGCCCCCATAAACTGATAACCATATATGATAGAAAATACAATGTATTCAGTCCAACTTTAAAAGTCCCCATAGTTTTAATCAGTTCCAATGATGTTCATACATCTCATAGTCCAAGGTCTTTTAACTGAGCCATAATACCAAAAACTCCCTCCAAAACCAATAATGGCACCATACTCACACTGCAAAAGATGGCATTGGGCACAACAAAGAAATATTCAACCAATATAAGATTTAAAACAACCAGGCAAACATCAAACTCTGTAACTTCAAGTCCAACAACTCTAGCCAGTGAAAAATCTCCAAGTTTGATAATTCTAGCCAGAAACAAGTCTCTGGAGTTCCAATTCCACCCCTCCAGCTAGGCTACTCACAGTCCTGGAAAACTTCATCCAAGCTGGCATCTTTCCTTAGCAGCCATCTCGTGGTCCCAGCATCTCCACTGGGTCTCCACTGCAATCCACAGTTCATCCTCATGGCTCCATGGGGTCTCCATGCAGGCATCCAGCAAACTAGCTTCACACTGCCCATGGCCATTTCCAAAACACAAGAGTGTGTTGCAAACTCAATGAACCTCTTTCCAGCATTTCTTATACTCCACAATACCAGGAAGGGTGGCAATTTGTTAATGCAGGGGGGAATAAAGCAGACTTTGAAGAACAGGACACTCCTTGAGCACTCAGGCCGTTCAAAAGAGTCTACATTCTTCCTGTTGCCCCAGAGCAGGTCAGTTGGCTCAATCTCAAAGGTTGTAATTTCTCAATTGCAGCTGAATGGGCAGCAATTCACCCAAAGAGTTTTCTTTTTTTTTTTTTCTGTGCCATATCCCTCTGCTCACACCAGTTCATTTCTATACAAAGCAACCCTGCACAACTTCTCAGGACATGGGCATAACAGCAAGCTTCCCACACAAACTGCTAGCCCAGTCCAGGCCAAGCTGTTTCTTACCCTCATAAGGCAAACCTCATAGTCCACAGTTCTTACTGCATTCAGGCCTTTCAACTCTGACCAGAATAGTCCATAAAGCTGTACTTACAGCACTGCAAGGCGTCTCTTAGGCCAAGGTTTCAAATCCTTCCACATTCCTCTTGAAAATCAGCTCCAAAAGGCCAAAGCCACACAGTCAGGTGTCTAGCAGCAAATGACAGCACTCCTTGGTACCACTTTACTGTTACAGTCAGGTTTGCCTTGCTGGTAGAAATCAACAAACTAAGAGCAGCTTGTGGGAAAAAGAGGTTTATTTTGGCTTACAGGCTCAAGGGGAAGCTCCACGATGGCAGCAGAAAATGATGGCATGAGCAGAGGGTGGACATCACCCTGGCCAACATAAGGTGGACAATAGCAACAAGAGAGTGTGCCAAACATTGGCTTGGGGAAACTGGCTATAACACCCATAAGCCCACCCCCAACATACACTCCATCCAGGAGGCGTTAATTCCCAAATCCCCATCAGCTGTGAACTTAGCATTCAAAACAACTAAGTTTATGGGGCACACCTGAATCAAACCACCACACAGATGCTAGGCAGGGAAGATGACTCAGCAGGTATGAGCACTTGCTGCACAAGCATGAGTGCCTGCAAAGGCTTCAGACTGCCTGGCTTCGATTCTTCAGCATCCATGTAAGGAGCTGGGTATAGCCATGCATGCATAAAACGTTAGTCCTACAGGGAACAGAGATCAGAGAATCGCTGGGGCTCATGAGAATGGAGGCTGTCAGGTTCAAAGAGGCTCGGTCTCTAGGAGATATACAGAGAAGTAATGGAGCAGACACTCAATGTTCTCTTCCAGCAAAGTTTTTCATGTCTAAGGTATAATCCTGAGGGAAGTAAGTAAAAAATCTTTTTTTAAAAAACACCTAAAATTATAACTGGGAACACTGGTACAAGGAAGAAGGGGACAGAGGACCTAAAGATGCCTTATTTGACCTGACACAGAATGACACTTTCTATTGTTCTGTTTTTGCAAATTTCTGTCAATATATCCATGAGATGAGAAGACAGACAGCTCTGACTAGAAGTTGATCATGATAAAGGAGTCATTCCCACACCTCTGTGGGTTCCTCTGTGCTTCAGGACTCCTGTGGAAAGCTCAGATCTCTGGTTACAAAACAATATGTTGGGTCTGGAGAGATGACTTAGCAGTTAGGGTACTTGAGTGTGAAGCCTAAGGACCCAGGTTTGATTCCCCAGTAACCATATAAGCCATATGCGCAAGGTGTTGCATGTGTCTGGAATTCGTTTGCAGTGGCTAGAAGCCCTGGTGTGCCCATTCTCTCTCTCTCTCCCTCTCCCTCTCTCTCTCCCTATAAGTAAATAAATAAAATATATATTTTTTAAAAGTACTATCTATACCATACTAATACATCTTACCCACTCCCCTAGCCTAATATAAAAACGGGACAGTATCCAGCCAGAAAGAAGCACGGAAGTTTAACAGCAGTAGACAGAGAAGGGAGGGGTCAGGAAGGAGACATGCTGGGACATGCACATATGCCCAAGGGAAGGCAGGAGAAGCAGTGACCATCCTCCTGCCCCTGAGGTTGGAGGGGACATGCTGGCTTCAGAGCACGCACGGAGAGCCCACTTCTCTACCGTCACACTACTGGTCCATCTCAGCGCAAGCCTTTTTCTCCTGCTCTGGCAAGAACATCTATCTCTCCAACATAGTGATTGAATCAAATTTAATTTAAAAAAAAAATCAAAAGTCCTTTTGATGCAATGACATAAGAGAGCGCTTAATCTCAATAAACTAGCAGTTAGGATGATGAGAAAATCTCCCAGAGCTCAGAGGTACAGAGCAAATCAAAATCCTCCCCCATTCTTGCAAAGGAATAAAGCCAAAATTAGCTTTCTTTGTGGTCCAAGCCACAAGACATAACAAACATCAGGAAGAAAGGTTGGGGCAATGGGCTGTGACCACTGGTGATTCAAATGGACCCCTGTTTCTCCCCATCCTTACACAGAACAGGATTGGCTCTGGAAAAGGACACTCCAGTTCTTAGCAAAATGAACCTCTTTGGATGGCTCAGATTTTATTGGATTTTTGGCATATATTTCAGAACTCTAATACCATGGTTCTGCTTAGGAGGACAGAAGGGATCCCCAGAGGACCACCTACCCTCGATCTTGGGAAACATTTTCATTACCTCAGTGAGGGAAAGTGAGGAAATGAAAAGATTCCTTAGACTGGCCAGGTAGATAGCTTAATTCAGGTGTGTTGTGTTTTCATTATTTTCATTTCCCTTGGAATGTGAGAGCTGCCTTCATGTCTTAGCTTTTTTTTTTTTTTTGTTTTTCAGCTTACCTATATTCAGTGATTTCTTTAAAAACAAAACAACAACAACAACAAAAAAAAAACAGATGAATTAACCACCAGCCCCCACTTAATGAGCACCTTGTCAAAGCCCTTGAATAAAACAAGCATAATGAATTCACAACTTCTCTGGGAGAGGGGAGCTACTTGTTCTCTGGGCTTCAGCTATCTCACCTGCAAAATAAGAGGAAATGATCCCCCCCCATTGTTTAATTACCATTTAATTGTATATCACGTGCAGTGTTGTCAATTCCTCATACAGACATTCTGCCTTATAATAAACAATAAGTAGATGACCACATCCCTCCAGACTATACTTGGTAAGGTCAGCAACAACAGTACAGCAAAATTATTGTTTTGTTATTGTTGTTGTTAGAAGTATTCCCTCACCATGTCATGCACTTTCATCTGCATTATTACAATCAATATGGAGTGAAACATGAAACCACTAATCCTAGTACTTCATAGGATCACATTTATGTGATAAATCCGTAAGTACGGAAAATAAATTAGTGGTTGTCAAGGGCTTTGGTGCCAGAGGATGGGAGTGACTTTTGCTTTTTATCCAAGGTAGGGTCTAGCTCTAGCCCAGGTTGACCTGAAATTCACCATGTGGTTTCAGGCTGTCCTCAAACTTAAAATGATTCTCCTACCTCGGCCTCCCAACCACTGGGATTAAAGACTTGGGCCAGCACACCTAGTGGTAGTGACTTCTTAATGGATACCAGATTCTTTGTTTTGTTTTGTTTTGTTTTGTTTTGTTTTGTTTTGCGTTGCTTTGCTTTGCTTTGCTTTGCTTTTGTTTTAAAGAGTTGAAATGCTCTGAAAATAAAGATAGTAAAGATAGTTCCAAGATCTCTGGATACAGTAAAAACCACTGAATAATATATCCTGAAAGGCTACAGTTTTAGAATGTAATTTTAACTAACTTTTTTAGATAAATAAAGATACCATCTTGGGTATAGACTGTGCTGGTTCAAAACTATACACAAACACAAAGAACACACACATATATACAATGAAATAAGTTTCTATCATCTAGTTGTATTAAATTCTTATTCAAGGGTTGGAGAGATGGTTTAGCGGTTAAAGTGCTTGCCTGTGAAGCCTTAGGACCCAAGTTCAATTCTCCAGTACCCACATAAGCAAGAAGTACAAGGTGGTGCTTGCATCTGGAGTTCATGGTTAGAGGCTTGAGGCCCTCTCTCTCTCTCTCTTTCTCTCTCTCTCTCTCTCTCTCACACACACACTCTGCCTCTCTCTCAAATATGTAAAATATTTAATATTAAAATTCTTATTTAAGTAAGTGATAAACTTGTAAAAAAAAATTTAACAACCTGAAACCTTCCATGTAAGGAACACTCAGATATAAAGTAGAATGTTATAAGCATCCCAGAACTCACCACACGCAGCCAGCCTTCAAAGGCCCTTCCCTCATGTGTGATCAGCATTCTGATTTCAGCACCTCTGGGGAATTCTGCATGCTTTGTGTCATATGTACATGGTTTTCTTTTGTGTATAACATTTCCTAAATTAGAAACCATCTACTTTTTTTTTTTTTTTTTTTTTTTTTTTTTTGGTTTTTCAAGGTAAGGTCTCACTCTGGCCCAGGGTGACCTGGAATTCACTATGGAGTCTCAGGGTGGCCTCAAACTCACGGCAATCCTCCTCCCTCTGCCTCCCAAGTGCTGGGATTAAAGGCATGTGCCACCATGCCCAGCTGAAATCATCTACTTTTGACACATCTTTTTTGTTGTTGTTGTTATTGTCATTAGTTAACTTCTTAATACTTTATCATCTCACACAACCCTCACTGAGCACATATTATGTGTTAAGTGTTCTATATGTCTTAACTCATTTACTTCCCCAAGCAAGATTATCCGTGAGGTGTTATTATCCACCCTATTAAAGAGATGAGGACATGGATATGTCAAATTGGCTAGTCCCTACTTATTCAATTAAATATTAATCTGTATGTAGCTAGGAAGGCATTTCACTGGTGTAATTCCAGTGTCTAATCAGCTGACTTTAAGTAAAGAAATTATCATGGTGGATCAGATTTAATGAACTGGAAGACATTAAAGGCAGAGCTGAGGCTTCTAAGAAACAGAAACAGAGGGAGAAGAGACGTTTTAAGAAACAATTCAAACAATGATAATGCAATGTCTTTGCACATGATAGCAAAGGACAGGAAAGAAAACCAGAAACCACTGGCTCCTCAGAAGCTAATGCTGGACATGCCAGGCACTGGTGCTATTCAGAATTGCCAACCTCGACAGCTCACGCTCTTGCACACTGCCCCAGATGTACACCTTCACGTTTCATATGTTGAAACAGATTTCAAGTTCAAAAAAAGTAAGGTTGTGTTCATGGTAGAGCAGTAGATGAGTCAGATGTTTTAGGACTCTTATTGTTCAAAGCAATCACAAAGGCTTCAGTAGGTCAGAATGTCAGAAAAGGTCCCTGTCGTTCAAGAACAAGGACTGTTCATCCCATTATCCTCTTTTCCTTATCAAACATCACTGAGCAAGATGGAAGGCCCCCTCCATGGGAGGGAATACATCCCTGATACTGAAAACCTACAACAGGGGTAGTCATGAGCCCGAGGGTTGTAACATCTGCTGGTGTCTGGCTAAATGTACACACTATGCTCACCAAACTGCCCAGTAAGCACTTCTCTTAATGTTCACATCCATATATTAATGCTACTCTCACTGGTTACAGAAGCTTCTCTTTTCAGATGGCAGTGACCTTGGGATGACTCAGAAGGCACCATGGTGCTGAGAAGAAGTGACAGAGGAGTGCTCAGCACTGAAATATCTCTATCACACCTTCCAACCTTCCAAGGCTCAGGGTCCATTGTGGGACAGGTGGCAAAAAGAACGATAGAGCCAAAGGAAGGGTAGGACTCCTTACAATGTGCTCCTCCAGACACAAAATGGCCTGGGTATCCATGACCTCACAGTGCCTGACACTACCTACACAAGACCATCATAATAGGAGGAAAAGATCCTGACATCAAAATAAAAGAAAGACTGATTGAGAGGGGGAGGGGATATGATGGAGAGTGGAGTTTCAAAAGGGAAAATAGGGGGAGGGATGGAATTACCATGGGATATTGTTAGAATTCTGTAAGTTGTCAATAAAAAATAAATAAATAAATAAATAATACCAAAAAAAACTTTGCTAAAACAACACACACACAAAAAAAAGACATGTCAATATTTTCACCTGTCTTCTCCACCTTATTTTTAAGATAGGGTCTGGTTCTTTTACTGAACATGGAACTCACCTATTTGGGTAGACTAGCTAGCCAGCAGTTCCTACACATCTGCCTGTCTCCTTCTCCGTGATACTGGGGTGACAGTTCCACCATGCTCGGCATATTAGGTGGGTGCCAGGGATCCAAACTCAAGCCCTCATGCTTGTGTAGGAAGCACTCTACCCACTGAGCCCTCCGCCCAGCTCCTTGACAAAGCTTCGCAAGTCAAAAGCCTACTCAAGATCAGTAAGTTGACCCTCCCCTACACCTATCTGAAAGAAAGCCACTGGGCTCCACATCCATCACAAACGCTATGTTAAGGCCCAAGATGAAGCAAAGCCAGCTCCCAGGCTCCACGCCTACCCTTCTGCAAAGTAAACAATATATAAGAGATGCTCTTCTTAGTCTGTGAGTTAGACAAAATCACTCCTCTGCGTAAAACTCCACACTAGACTGGGTACTGAATGGCCCTGGAGAACCTCTATACTGTTTCAGATGAGGTGGTCCTGAGCTAGTTTTCTTCCTTCTTCTCTGAAATATTGAAGTTTTACAGCTAAACGGCAGGATGCCTACTTCAGATAGCACAATATGGTGTTGATGACAGCGAGGTGTGCAGACAGGGAAAGGGCAGAGATAAAGAAAGCTAACAATAAGGTGGTAATTACTGAAGGTTGTAACAGGTCATAGAGAATTAGTGTGACTTTCAGGTTTTGTATGTGTCCGGCAGTTTTATAACAAAACCTTTTAAACTCTCCAGTGGCTCCTTTTGCATTCTGGCTCGTATTGTAGGTAAAAATCACCCAACCAAGAGTAGCTTGTGGGGAAAAAAAAAAAAAAAAAAAAAGAGGTTTAGTTTGGCTTACAGATTCAAGGGGGAATCTCCATGATGGCGTGAGCAGAGGGTGGACATCACCCCTGGCCAAAATAAGGTGGACAATAGTAACAGGACAGTGTGCCAAATACTGGCAAGGGGCAGCTGGCTATAATACCCATAAGCTCACCCCCACCAATACACTGCCTGGAGGAGGTGTTAATTCCCAAATCTCCATCAGCTGAGAACCTAGCATTCAGAACACCTAAGTTTATGGGGGACACCTGAATCAAACCACCACAGTTTCTGTTTGCATTGATAGTACAGTTACACAAACTTGCCTTGGTCAAATTAACTCATTATGATCTGACTCCTGATGGACACCTGTCAACCGTATCCCATACCCAGCTCTGGTGTAAACCACTGAACAGCTACAGTGATTTCTGTGCCTTCATCGTGCTAGCTTCTTCCACCACAACATCTTTGAACAGGGTTTTTCTTCAACAGCCTGGAGGGACCCTATGCCAGACATTCATCACAACCTCACACCTCAGAAAAGTTCTCTTTCGACAGGCAACAGAAAAGAAGCTCCCCTCTTCTAACCCTCTCCTACTCCACACTTCTTGTTTTCTTGCTTAGTTTTCTTCACAATGTTTATGTAGTATGAAATAGTTTCATCCGGAATACATCCTTTGTTAAATATATATATATATATATATATATATATATATATATATATATATATATAATTTACTGCCAGTGTCTGATATGGAGACCTTGTCTGCTTTGTTCACTCACATATTTTCTACGCCAGCCTAGAATGAAAATAGGATTCCAATTATAACATAATAAGTGAATTTTCCATTAGTCCTGATGATTAAGGCTGTATACATAGCACACTATCATCAACAAATATAATAATGTCTTAGAAATTGGAATTTTTGTTTTTACACATGTACATCTGCAGAGTTAATGAAAAGCCAATATCTATGAACTTCCTTTGAATTCAACATTCAGTCTACAAAATAAATCCTTACACATATTAACATAATTAGTGAGTAATTAATATCTGTGGGTTTTCTAGACACACAATATATCTGTATACACATATGCACATGTAATCATCCTGATACCAACCATGTGGTGTCAGGGATTCCTACATACAGAATATAATCATTTACTATGCTACCTGTCTGATGAGAGATTTTGTTATAAACATTTGTTGCTAAGCCTCAGACTTTAAAATTCATATCTAAGACACCTAGCTGGTTCAAACCAGATTGGCATAATAGGAGCGCTTTGATTTCCTTTCAGATGTTCCTGGCTCCTGAGAGAACTGATTTTTGAAATTCTTCCCATTGACCTGTAAGGCTGGGCAGAAGAGAGATAGCTCTTCCTAATCTCAAAGATCCACGTGGAGCTTACATTCCCAGCAATTGTGCCGGTGTCACCTTCTGAGCCTTCATCGCTGTGCGTCTCCAAAGAAACACACAGGTTTAGTGATGGGGCAGTGACTGACAGTTTTTAACTTCTTTTTGTAATGATCAAATACTATCATTCATTGGAGGAGAGCTGCACCCAGTTATCATATTTTCATTTCAATATACTTCCCTTCCTAAGTATTACTATAATTTTTTTGGGAATATGTAGTTACCTTACAGCATCAGGTGCAATACTGAACAAGGTATAATTTTTTAGTGCTAGATTGACAAGCAAAGAAACATTGATTCTAAGACACACTTAACCACACACAAACCACATTTGAAGCAATTTGCTTTTCTAACACAACTCCTTACAAGGCCAGAATAGTAATGTGATATTAATTCTTTTTAAAAAATACTTTCATTTACTTATTTTCAAACAGAGAGAGGCAGAGATAGAGAGAGAGAGAATGGGTATGCCAGAGCCCCCAGCCAGTGCAAATGAACTCCAGGTGCATGCACCCCTTTGTGCTTCTGGCTTTTGTGCATCTGGAAGTTTTATAACAAAACATTTAAAACTCTCTAGGTTCCTATTTGCATAAATAGTATAATTACACAAACGTACGTTGGTCAAATGAGCTTATTATGACCTGATTTTTGATGGACACCTATCAAGTCATCCCATACCCAGCTCTGGCATAAACCTGGCACTAAACATCATGGGCAGTGGAGAATCAAACTCAAGCTGTTAGGCTTGACAGATGTGTGCCTTAATCACTGAGCCATCCCTCCAACCCTCCTTTTTTTTTTTTTTTTTTTTTTTTTTTTTTTTTTTTGGTTTTTCAAGGTAGGGTCTTACTGGAGCCTAGGCTGACCTGGAATTCACTACGTAGTCTCAAGCTGGCTTCAAACTCACAGAGATCCTCCCACATTAGCTTCCTGAGTGCTAGGATTAAAGATATGAGCCACCAAGCCTGGCTCTGACATGACTTTTGTTTTTAAATTTATATGAGAAAGTCAGAGAGAGAAACAGAGAGAGAGAATGGGTGTACCAGGGCCTCCAGCCACTGCAAATGAACTCTAGATGCATGCACCACCTTGTGCATCTAGCTTACATGGGTCCTGAGGAATCAAACCTGGGTCCTTTGGCTTTGCAGGTGAATGCCTTAAACACTAAGCCATCCCTCCAGCCTCCCTGAAATGACTTATTATATCCTTATATCCATCCATAAAACCAGATTAGCCTAATCATTCAATGAGCATCAAAGAGTCTTTACCCATCTTCTCCCAAAATAATCAAAGTATGACACATACCTCTAGACAAATGCCCAGTTCCTAGCCTTGCTCCAAATATTGTTTTTCCTCCTGCATATCTGAGAAACTTGAGAATAGAACATTGAATAAACACACACATTTGGGAGTAGAGATATGGCTCGGAAATTAAAGGTACTTGCTTGCAAAGTCTGTGTGCCCAAGTTTGATTTCCCAGTAGCCATGTAAAGCCAGATGCACGAAGTGGCCCATGTGTCTGGAGGCTCTGGTGTGCCCATTCTCCCCCACTCTCTCTATCAAATAAATAAATATTTTTTAAAAGGATGCACACTTAACCTCCAATATACAAAGCATCACATTATAAAGTCTACAATATACACAGGAACATATTAGACAGTCTGCAATCAAGTGATTCTAAATGGCCACTTTGGGCCAGTTTGCTGTCACTTTGCTGAAGGAAAATCTGGAAAACATCACAGTTGGAGATTGCCATCGCTTTGACAAAACAGGGTATATGTAGCATGATTCCTAAACAGGTTGCTTCCAATATTAAGACACAATCAATAGAAGCAAAAAGCAAAACTCTATTCATAAACCCTACTAGTATTTACATTTAAAAGAAATTAAAACTCAGAACACGAGGGTTCTTGTTAACTTCAGTGCTCAGGGAATACTGCCACACGGGGCTCCTTGGGCTGAAAAATGCAGGGGAACCCTCACATTTTCCCACTGGCTCTCACAGTCAGCTTGTAGCTCTCTACCCAAGGTGTAATGTTTTAGTGTCACGCTGGCAAGCAATGAAGGTGTTAAATTAACTCCACCTCCTCTCACCCTGGAACTGCTCCCTTCCAGAATGCTCATCTCTCAACTTCTCACCTCCTCTCACCCTGGAATTCCCTCCCTTCCAGAATGCTCATCTCTCAACTTTTCACTTCCTCTCACCCTGGAATTCACTCCCTTCCAGAATGCTCATCTCTCAGAACTTGGGTTGGATGCCACCACTCTGCCAGGAAGTTTTCTCTGACAGCTGCCTCATTTTCAAGTAACTTCCCTCCTTCCAAAAGATTGAACCTTACTGTGTTTGTACTTTTTATTAAATATATGCATATATATATATATATATATATATATATATATATATATATATATTTTTAGCCAAGCGTAGTGGCGCATGCCTTTAATCCCAGCACTCAGGAGGCAGAGGTAGGAGGATGGCTGTGAGTTTGAGGCCACCCTGAGACTACATAGTAAATTCCAGGTCAGCCTGAGCTAGAGTGAAATCCTACCTCGAAAAATCAATATATATGTATATATATATTTCCGAGGAGAGAGGAAAAAAAACAGAGAAGGTGAGAGAGAGAGAGATGCACGTGCCACTTGTGCATCTGGCTTCACATGAGTACTGGGGACTGCAACCCCTTCCATCAGGCCTTGAGAGCAAGCCCTTGACTCCTGAACCATCTCCCCAGCCCATGTGTTTGTGCTTTTAACAGTAAACTTTAATTTGGGTTTTTTGTTTGTCTGTTTTTTGGGGGGGTTCCCCCAACCTGCCAAGTAAGCACCTTGATGAGATGAGACCTCACTTGCATTTCAGTTCCCAAAGGCCTACATGAGGCCCAGAACAATGTGGCATTTCAGAAAACACTAAATAACAATAAAGGAAGAGGAATGGAGAGAGCTCGATGCATAAAGGGCTTGACATGCAAGGATGCGGACCTGAGCTCAGATCCCTGGCATCCTCATAAAATTCTGAGGACAATTCTGGGGATGGGAACATGCACCTTCAATGCCAGCACTGGTGAGTTGGAAACAGGGAATGCCTAGGACTCACTGATTACGTAGTCTAGAAAAATTGTTTAGCTCTATACTCATGGGGAGACCTTACCTCAGAGAAGGTGGGGGTGACTGAGGAATAAACCCCAACATCACACACAAGCACACATATGCAAATGAACAAACAACACATAACACGCACACACTCACACTCAAAACAAGAACAAAGAAATGAATGAGGGGAGCCAGCCAGTAGCAATTAAGTTTCTAGTTTGCATTCAGTGACCCATACAATACCCTTTCATCCCATCTCCAGTTGAGCTTAGCTTCTGCCTATTCAGTCTTAAACATCATTAAAATATTAAGTTAATAATGAAAAGCTATTGAAGTATCTTGCCAAAATGGGTTTCCTACTGAATAATTTACCACTGTGGCTTCTATCAGCAGTGGTTCATATTTATGTATTTTTAATTGCTAGTCTCTTTTCTTCATGAATGGGTATATTCATGTATATTTTACGTCCTTCTTGATTATTTTAATTACATATGTAAAAATATCTTTGTTGTAAAAAGTTCATGCCAGCAGGGCGTGGTGGCACACACCTTTAATCCCAGCATTTGGGAAGCCGAGGTAGGATCGCAGTGAATTCAAGGCCAGCCTGAGTGTACATAGTAAATTCCAAATAAGCCTGGGCTACAGTGAGACCCTACAACAAACACCCCTTCCCCCCAAAAAAGGTCATGCTAAACAGAAAACCTTGAATAGTTCCCCTTTCCCATGCCCTCCTAATCACTCCTTTCCCACGAAGTATCTTCATACTCAGTTTCAGACTGTTCCCAACACATTAAACCATACAATAATATACATTAGTATTTTGTGTTGCTTGTTTAACAGTCTTTTACATATGAAATCGTATATCTTTATAAATTTCTCTGTTCAAACCAAATTATGTTTCAGTGATAGGCTCAGATTGGGAATATACCTTTAAAGTGCTAGCCTACTTTGGATATATTATAGATTATTAAGCATTCTAGGCAGGGTAAGACGTATTTGCTTCTAATTTTTCATTCTTAGCAATCCATGAACATGACTTCATTTTAAAAGGTACCATCTATCAAAGCAGATACTTGAAGCCAGAATTTCTGGGATGCAGAATATGCAGAGACAAGTGCAGTTTGAACTGTCTCTACATATCCACCGATGGCAAATATTAAAGTTGTTTTTTTTTTGGTTAATGTGATATTAACTATTTCTTCCACAACCCAGTGCAAGATGGGAATGCCCTATTTACAGAAGAATACAGCCTGAATACATTGAGCAGCTTCCTGCTCAAGTCCATGTAATGAAAAGCCTGGTCATATCAACTTGGATTCATAGTGCTTTCATGTTGAGCACCAGCCGAAAACTGGCGAGTGCCTTCGCAGGCGCAGTCTTCTTTAAACCTCCTGAACGTCCCATGACACCGAAATCCTCGTCCTTGTTTTTATTACAAACTGGCTGAGCAGGAATTTCAAGGTCCATTCCATACCACAGCATATGAGATGGATCCAGAATTAGGACACGACATCAACAGTTGCACTTAGGACTTCCCAGGGTAGCAATGTCCCTCGGCACACAGTATCCCACTTTCTGATATTATATTCATGTCAAAATTATAGAAGCCTCAATGTGTTGTTATAGCAAAAACTCTAGTTTGTAAAAACATTGAATCTTTATTTTTTAATAGGGAGAGGAATTGAGTAAAGGCTGGGAGAAGGTAACAATGTACATATTAGCATATACAAATTTCATTGAGCACCTCCCTTTAAAAAAGAAGTGAGCGCTTCCAATACTTCCCAACACTAATTATCAGAGAATAAAGTTCATAAAATCCAATTAGGTTTAATGTAAAATAGGTGAGAATAGATATTGCACTTACGACATCTTAGTAGGTTTTAGTATTAAGTATCTTAAACCTCTATCCTGGGCAAAAATAAAATTAGTTCATAGTTTTATTGTAAGCTTAAGAAAGTTGCCCTAAGTACTACAAACAACAATCCGTATCTAAAGATATGAAATAACTTTCATACCACTCAAATAGTTCTACGACAAGAGAAAATCATATTTTAGGTTGGAAAAAAATGAACAGGAAAAAAAAGAAAGAACTTCTAAAACATTAAGAAGCATGAAATAAAAGGTTAAAACTTCTCACTATGCATATATTCTATGCAGAACCTTTGAGCTATCGCTCATATAAGGATGACTCTTTAAGGTTTACTGAATGTGATTTCAGAAAGTACGGCATGATCAATTAATCTTTAAAACCCTAAATGTAGTAACACTATTCCTTTTCTGACAGATGACAAGGCTTAGGAAAGTCTAAGATCTGAGCTGAGGAACAAAAATAAATAAATAAAAAATAAAAAGTTGGAGCCAGATTTACTTACCCTTCATGCCAACCTTTCCCCCCTCCCTGATCATACAACAAAGCAAAATGCATTGAATATGAAAACCAGGGAGATGCCTCGGAACTAAATCTTGGCAGGTACAAATGCATTAGTAATGGAGCTGATTCCTGTGACCTTTTCAATTATGAAAATCCCTCAAAGAAAATTAAAACCAGTTTCTAAAACATGGTCTAAGGAGTTTCATAGAAGACTGAGGAACACATGGAGGAATGTCCTTGCCAGTTTCCTAAGTGTATATGACTCAACCCAGGGCCCGTGTCAGCGCTACCATGCCAGGCATGATGGTTTCCAAGTGAAAGGTCAAATTAATGTGAGATACTTTTTGCAGAGCCTCTATTTTCAGAGTCTATGTTGTTCATTCTTCTTTTAAACATGTTTAAATGAGGAAATCTAAGATTAGCAAAACCATATACTTGTTTAGGCTCTATGATAATTTATCAAATAAATAAACATTTATTACTTCATTCAAAAAATCAACCTGAGGCTGGAGAGATAGCTCAGCAGTTAAGGTACTTGCCTGTAAAGCCTAATGACCCTGGTTTAATTCCCTAGTACCCATGTAAATCCAGATGTACAGTGTCACATTTGTTCATTTGCAGTGGCTAGAGGTCCTGGCACATCCATTCTCTCTCTCTCTCTCTCTCTCTCTCTCTCTCTCTTTCTCTCTCTGTCTCTGTCTCGCTCTTCTATCTGTCTATGCTTTCCAACAAATAAAATAAAATAAAATAAACGAACCTTTTGCTTTAGAGATGAAACCTAAGTGAGTAGCTTCACAGCCCCTAGGATTTCCACTGGATTTCTAGTGAACAGGTTTTCCCACTGTGGAGAAACGCAAAATTTTAATTATAGCTAATGTAAGATAATGCAAGATCCTCTTGTCCAGTAAAGATGATCCAAGATGTTCATTTCCAATTCAATGATTAACAGAGTAAAGAAAAGGAAGACCAATTCATAAGGTGGACTTAGATAAGCTGATGTGAACTGAACCATAATCTAGAAGTGAAGTGTAGTATCTAGAAGCTAAGGCCTTCCCACTTTCTCTCTTATTGTTCTGGTGACTGTGCCTCCTCTTCTCTCTCATTTTACCTCTCTCCCTATCTGCTTGCAAATAAAAAAGAACTAGAATGGCCACTGTTGACTGGGATTCATTACAATTCCTAGTAATCATGTTAGCCCTGATGCAGGAAGTAAATGCTTATTAACCAAATTAATGTGAGGGACTTTTTGTAAAGCCTCTATTACTGAGTCTATGTTGTTCATTCTTCTCTTATACATATTTACATTTTAAAATGAGGAAATCTAATATTAGCAAAACTATATGTATGGATAAGAGAAGAATGAAGGAGAATATCAAAGAGAGAGAGACAGAGAGAGAGTGAGCGAGAGAGCACAACAGAGCCTCCTGCCACTTCAAGTAAACTCGACACATGCTCCGTTTTGTGTGCCTGGCTTTATGTGGGCACTGGAGAATCAAACCCAGGTGGTGAAGCTTTGCAAGCAAGCAGCCTCAGCCACGGAGACATCTCTTCAGCCTAGCCATTCTATTTCTACTGCTTTCTGCTTCCTCCAGTAGAAAATCAGAGACTTGCCTGGAGAGAGTGCAAAAATAAAAACAAGATTGTTGTTTGAAATTTATATTTCTGTCCCTACCTATTAAGAGCCAGTTCTGCAGCAATTAAGGTATAGTTTGGAATTTAAACTACATGTAATGACTGGGTACCTAGACCCTGTAAATGCAATCCTTCAGCCAGGAGGCCAGGATGCAGAGCAGTTAATAAAGACAGCTAGGTGGGGAGTATGACCTTCAGTTCAAAGGGACTGTGTTCTATTGCTAGCTCTTCTGCCTCAGGAGAAAACACACTGTGGCTACACAGACTATTCCAAAGGGCCCTTTGCTTTGCTCCACATAGAATTCCACTCTGATACCATTCAACACCATAGGGCAAAGGAATAGAGAGATGGTTAAAGTAGAATACATGAGACAGAAAATGACTCTTTAAAAACTGAGATGGAAAAACTGAACATAAACTATACTCACACGTTGTGGAAGCCAAGTCCTAAACAACTGGCAGGTAGCACGAGGGGGCTGGAGATGCCTCCACAGTTCACTGCCAAAGCTGTTTGCAACCCTCAGCCCCGTGGTCACATGTACTTTGAAAGAAATGGGCAAATAAGAAGTAGCTCATTTCTCCCAGAGGGACAAGTTTGCAGTGATTAAAATGTGTCAGTGTTTCCCCACACAGAAGGAATTAAGAAAATCATGTCATGACTTTGGGGTTCCTCTTTGGACAAGAGAGATTATTTGTAAGAATTTGAATGCACGCATTTCTTTACAAAACCTGATCACACTAAAATCACTAGTGATGTGCAGGCAACAGGACTCTAGTGAAGGGCGTCTGCATCGTGAGATGGAGGTGGCGGAGTGAGTGGCCTCACTGAGGAAGCTTGAGCAAGTATTTATTTCCCTGTGGGCTGTGTTGCTTAAAGGACTCTCCTGAAATTTCTGGTAGTCATCGTCCAGAGAAAGAGTGATGGTATTCTCCTTTGTACTCCATGCAAAAGGAAGATAAAAAGGTTCACTAACATTAAAAAATTTACCCCATGAAACTAAAACTAATGGACTGGAGGAGAAAAAAAAGAGGGAGAGAGAGAGAGAGAGAGAGAAGCAAATTTACCAGATGCTAAGGTTAGATGTATGGCTGTTTTCTAAAGATACCTCCTTCTCCTTCAAGGTTTTAAATGCGTTTGAAATAAAAGTCCTGAGTTTTCTAGAATTTTAGGCACCCCAGCTTTCCCAGTAATAGGAAGGGCAATGAATATGTAAATAAAGAGAGTTACTGACATGTATGTACTGGAATGGGAAAAATGTGTATCATGGTGCCATATTTCTTTTTGTGTTTTTATTCATTATCCATCTGAGAGAGACAGTGGCAGAGAAAGAGGCAGACAGAGAGAATGAGTATGGGTGCACCAGGACTTTCTGCCACTTCAAGTGAACTCCAGATGCATGTACTACTTAGTGCATCTGGCTTACATGGGTACCAGGGAATCAAACCAGGGCCATTAGGTTTTACAGGCAAGTGCCTTACACGCTCAGCCATCTCTCCACTCCTTTTAATGTTTTTTAAAAATATTTATATTTCCTTTAATCTACTTTTTTTTTGCCTTTCCATAGAGGTAGAAAATGACAGCAAATGGTTAAATCTCCATCACCTGCAATAATTTCATAATTCATTGTTACTTGCCTAAGCTTCTAAGTAAGGCTGTAATGGACCTCACCCAGAAGAATGTTAGAAACAACCAAATGATCATAATTACTGGTTAGAGAGGTGGGAGAAATCCCACCGTCATTACAAAAAGAGGATATGTCATTGGCTTTATTAGAAATAAACATCCATGATAAATACTCAGTGACTATCATATATTCATTCCAAAACTGAAAAAAAAAAAAGACGGTCCCTGTCCCCATACAGCCAGCATACCAGTGGGCAGGAACAAAGAAATAATCATAACAAAAAGTCCAATGAAATACTGCTCACTTGTTCTTGTTTATTTGTTCGCTTGTTTGTTTTGTTTTGAAACCAAGTCTACTATATACCAGGCTGGATTTAAACTCAAAATGTACCCAAGCTGGCCTTGAACTTATCCTTCGACATCTACCTTCCAAGTGCTGGGAATGCAGATGCGGGTCAATGTTTCAGTTGCCTTCTTGTTGCTGAGATAAAACACAAGACCAAAAGCAGCCGAGGGGAGGAAGAGATTTATTTCGGCTTACGTTCTCATGGGGACACTTCATGATGGCAGGGAAAGCATGACATGAGCAGAGGCTGGAAATCTCCTCTGCCATAGCAGGTGGACAACAGTGGCAGGAGAATGACCCAAACTAATCATAGCAAACTAAGGGCTAGTAAACCATGAAGGGCCAGCATAGCCACACACCTCCTCCAGCAAGGCTCTACCTCCCAAACTGCCATCAGCTGAGGATCAAGTATTCAGAACACATAAGTTTATGAGGGACACCTGAGTCAAGCCAACATAGCCACCACATCCAGCTTAAGTTTTCTCCCTAGAACAAATAAATGAATAAATACAGTTAAAATCTACTTATCAAGGGGAAATGAGGGTAGAGGTTGGTCTCTAAGATTAAAATAATAACCACAAATGTTAATGCTTTTGACTAAATTCTAACCTGAGGCTATGAGCTGCTGAAACCCTATGGAGGACAGAGGGATAGTTCAGATGTAATCCGTCAATGCAAATTCCTCAGCACAACCTGGTACCCAGGAAGGTGAGACCTATGATGAGGAGAAACACTGACTACTGTTAAGCTCTCTAAAGATATAACTTGTATGGCAAAGGAGGTGAAGTCCTGCATTGCTTTATGCATAATTCTACTACCTGGTTCTTTTTTTAAAAGTGTGTGTGTGAGAGAGTGTGTGTGTGTATGTGTATGTGTGTGTGTGCAGAGAGAGGAGAAAGACAGACAGAATGGGTAAGGTAGGGCCTCCAGCCACTGCAAGCAAACTCCAGATATGTGTGCCACTTTGTGCATCTGGCTTTACTATGTGTATGGAAGAATCGAACCCAGGTCATTAGGCTTTGCAGGCAAGAGCCTTAAATGCTGAGCCATCTTTCCAGCCCCGCCAACCAGTTCTCTAATAAACTTTAACTCTGTTATTTTGAGCCAGGTAAAGAGATGAGGAATCGATGAGATGTCAGCAGAGAGCAGAAACACAGGTCTAGATTTACTATCTAAATAATGTTCTATGAGAGTCTACAGGGAGGATGGAGACAATGTATTCTAGAAATCCTGCCAGTCACTGCCACTTACACTCTGTTAAATGGCCTGCATACTTGCAAAGCTCAGCTAGGTCTTATGATAACTGACCCCTGAACTCCCAGTGCTATGGAGATCCAAAAAGGCATCTGTCCCCATCAAGCCATGATATTGAAGGTGGCTTTTCTGATCACAGCAATTCTCAGACAGAGCAGATGTTGTGATGAGCTTGAAAATACAATGTGACATATTTTCAACTGTTCTTTCCAATGTTCAATATTCCCATTATTATATGTCATAATTTGTCCTATAAAACAGCAAGGAGGAGGAGTTGTCAACAGGATAGGGACACACACACACATAGAGAAAGGCAGACAGAAGAAGTTCCATTAAAAAGGGGGGGAGACTGGGAATATAGCTGAAGAAAACAAAAGGAAAAAAAAAAAGGATGAGAAAGGAACAGGAAAGGTTACATAATTGTCATTTTCTAAAAATAGTTTCCAAGCATTTGTAATCTTCAAGTCTGTATTGAATTATTCATTTAAACTTATTAAAACTGAGAATTTAAGTAATACCTCTGAATAGAGCTGAGAATAATGCAACAACGTAATCAGAAGCTCTCACTAAAATTCAGGTTGATTAATAGTCAATAGTTTTTGGACTGGCTGATTTCTGCCTTTGAATAACAACATTGCCTGAATGGGCTCTGTGATCAAGAAAGTCACAGAGTTGGAAAGCAGTGAGTTTCTGAAATGAGACCTCAATGAGAAGTTTAATTTTTAGGATTCTTTCCAGTATTTGAATTGTGCAAAACCGCATTTACCACACAGTTGCTTGTTTAGGAAATACAGCGACAAACACCATCTTGAACGTAACTTGTATTTAAAATTCTGTATGTTTTACATTTTATTTTTTTTAAGCTAAAGATCTCATATTTGATGAGTCTGGGTTTTAATTTTAGCTATAATTATTTTAAAATATGCTAAAATATTCCTGACATCTCAAAAGAACAAATTATTACTGTCTGTCGACTCAGTTTTAGGAAAGCTATATCATTTTTTTAAAAAATGTATACTTTCATATAATTAAAAAATTCAAGCAGTGTGAATTGACTAAAGTAATATGGACTATTAAATAATTCAAAATTGTGTTTAGCGGCAGCAGCTGTTTAATTAAAAGGTAAAAACTGCAACTAATCCACTGTGGTTGACAGAAAGACCGTCGGCATCAGCAGTTTGATCCCCTAGGACAGAGAATACAGATATGAATTGAAGAAGTCCTGAACTTCATTTAGCGAATATAATGAAAATCACTGCAATAAATCAGAACCAAAGCATAATTTACATCAGAGATTATCTGATGCCTCACTTCCAGGTTCCTTGAAGCTAGTAATTTTGCATTCCAATGTAACAAAAAAATCTTTTAATATACATATTGTTAACTATTCATACACACAGCCTTTCTTAGAGAGCCTAATGTTTCAACTGGGCTTCCAAGGAGATTAGAAAACTACTCATTACCAGTTGGTGCCTTCAAAGTTACAGACTGTAAGTTCAATATCCAAATACTTGTTCGTCATTACTACATAACATTGAGAAACACCAGTGGCCAATAAATTTAAAAGAAAGAAAGAAAGAAAAACACCTCCCCCGCAACTGTCTAACTGGTCATTGTGATTTAATTGTGAAATTATTTTCACCTATTATTTTATGGGGAAAGGCCTTTGGTGATTGAAAGAAGCAGCCTGGGATAAAGAGGAGAGAATCGTTTGTGAAGATAATGAAAGAATATATAGATAGACAGATAGATAGATAGATAGATAGATAGATACCCCAACTATAATTTAGATTTCCCAATTCTTTCTACTCAGATAGCTATCTACACAATGGTATATGTGAACAAAGCTTTATGTTGCAAAGCTATATACTAAAGAAATGTTTAATAAACAAAATATTTTTGAAATTATTTATTTGACAGAGAGAAAAAAGAGACAGGGAGAGTGAGTATGGGTGGGCCAAGGCCTCTGGCCACTGCAAAAGAACTTCAGATACATGTGCCACTTAGTGTATCTGGCTTTACATGAATACTGGGGAACTGAACCCAGGCAGCAGGCTTTGTAAGCAAGTGCCTTTGACTACTGAGGCTTATCTCTAACCCTGTATTTTTTTAAGTATAAATCTCAAAGGAATTGATCAAGAAATTATGGTACAAATTATACAATACTGATTTTTGCAGCCATTAATCTTTGACAGAATTGTATATAGTATACTCTGTAACAACAAAAAAAGATTGTACAATAAATGTAGCATCAATTCACCTTTACAGAGTAACTAAGATCTAAAACAAAAAGATTATTTGTTGCTTGTGAAAATGCTAAAATAACTGACATTAATTCACTTTATACTTTCTTCCTAAAATTCCACATTTTTACATTGTAAGTTTCCTGGTTTCTATAGGCTCTGCTTTGTAGAACACATTAGATAGGTATGAGGTGATATGGGTCACTAGGTGAGAAATCAAAATGGAGAGAAGCAGCAAATATGAACAGGCAGACAAATTATTTTCAGAATAATTATATTGTAAGTTAAAAATATATCTCTGGGCTGGAGAGATGGCTTAGTGATTAAAGCACTTAACCTAAGGATCCAGGTTCAATTCCCCAGTACCCATGTAAGCCAGATGCACAAGATGGCACATGTGTCTGGAGTTTATTTGCAGTGGCTGAAGGTCCATGTGTTTCTGTTCTCTCTCACACTCTCTCTCTAATAAATAAATTATATATATGTACACACACATATATATGCATATATCCCCCACAAATATCTAAATAGTTAACTTTTAAAGGGGATACACTTTTCTCCATATATAATTTAACTTGCAGAAGGGAAAGGACAAAAGGAAAAGTTCCTCCTAGTGTGGGAGAATAGGAAGAAGGGAGAGGAGGGGTATCGTTTACTTTACCAACTAGTTACATCAATGGTTCACAGAGTTTTTAACATTCCTATCAAATGTCCTGTGGATTTTATCTTCCAATCTTAGGATCAGCAGAGCAGAAAATGAGAGTGATTAATTATGCAGAGCAGGTGCTGAGAGCCACAAGGTGAGGCTTAGCCACATCTCTGGACAGTGCCAAGAAGCACAGACTTGACCTACAGAGTGAACCTTAAGGATGAGGGTAGCCATCTCCCTCTAACCACCTCTTGAGTATAGTGGTCAGATTCTGTGTCTGGTCTGATGAACTGTGTTCATTGCTGTTCAATGTTGGCTTACTCCTAAGGTTTCATTGGGATTTATCAATAAATTACACTTTTTAAACATTTTGCAAGCCCTTGTGCTGCAGCTAAAGCAAATACTTTTTAAATTTTATTTTATTTTAGTTTTACTTATTTATTTCTTGAGGGGGGGGTGAGAGAGAGAGAGAGAATGGGTGTTCCAGGGTCTACAGCCACTACAAATGTTCAGACACACGTACTACCATGTGTATCTGGCTTATACGGGTTCTGGGAAGTCAAACCCTGAGTCCTTGGGCTTCACCGGCAAGCACCTGAACCGCTAAGCCATCTCTCCAGTGCCAGCAAATGCTTTTTTAAAACATTAATTTATTTGCAAGAGAGAGGGAGATGGAAAGAGGGAGATGGGGGGAAAGAGTGGGAGATGGGGAGAGAGAATGAGATGGGGAGAGAGATGGGGAGAGAGGGAGATGGGGGGAGAGGGAGAGAGAGGGGGGAAGGGAAAATGGGGAGAGAGGGATGATGGGGACAGAGGGGGTGATGAGAAGAGAGAGGGGAGATGGGGAGAGAAAGAGGGAGATGGGAAGATAAAGGGGAGATAGGGAGAGAGGGGGGAGATTGGGGGAGATGGGGAGAGAGGGGGAGAGGGGAAGAGAGAGGGGGATATGGGGAGAGAGAGAAAAGGAAGATGGGCATGCCAAGGCCTCCCTCTGCTGAATGTGTCACTAGTGCATCTGGCTTTTCTGTGAGCGCTGGGGAATCAAACCCAGGTTGTCAGGCTTTGCAATAAGTGCCCTCATCCAGTGAGCTATCTCCCTAGCCCCAAACAATTTTAATTTGCAGCAAGGTTTCTTTCTGGTTTTGGTTTGTTTGTTTGTTTGTTTGTTTGGTTGGTTGGTTGGTTGGTTTTTCAAGGTAGAGTCTCACTCTCTAGCCCAGGCTGACTTGGAATTCACCATGTAGTCTCAGGCTGGTCTTGAACTCACAGTGATCCACCAACCTCCGCCTCCCTAGGGCTGGGATTAAAGGTGTGCACCACCACACCTGGTTTTTCTGGTTTTATTTTAATATTTTACTTTTTTTTATTTGTTTATTAGAGAGGGAGGGAGAGAAATGCAAAAGAGAGAGATTGAGAGAATAGGCGCACCAAGGCTACTACCCACTGTAGAAGAACTCCAGATGCATGCACCACCTTGTGCATCTAGCAGATGTGGGTACTGGAGACTTAAACCTGGGTCCTCAGGCTTCTCAGGCAAGGGTCTTAACCACTAAGTCATCTCTCTAGCTCTAATTTTTTTTTTTTGGTTTTTTGAGGTAGGGTCTCACTCTGGCTCAGGCTGACCTGGAATTCACTATGTAGCCTCGCGGTGGACTTGAACTCACAGCGATCCTTCTACCTCTGCCTCCCAGTTTCTAGGATTAAAGGCATGCGCCACCACGCCCAGCTCAATTTTTTTTTTTTTTTTTTTTTTTTTTGAGGTAAGGTCTTGCCTTAGGCCAGGCTTACCTTGAATTCACTATATACTCTCAGGCTGGCCTCAAATTCACAGCAATCCTAAACCAGGATTGCCTGGAATTCCTTTTGTGGCCCCGGGCTAACCTTGAATTCACTGTGATCTTCCTACCTCAGCTTCCAAAGTGTTTGAATTAAAGGTGTGTGCCACCACACCAGGCATGAAGAAAATTCTTGACCTGCCAAATAGTTCTGTCTCTCTGACTAGGCTTTGGAAACACACCTCCTAAGTAGCGCTCTTATGGAGTGAGAATAATTTAACTGGCATCAGTCACACAAGAGAATTTTCATGATAATGAAACTATTTTGCATGTTCCTAAAATGATAGATATGTGCATTGCAAGTTCACCCAAACCCACAGTGTGGACAAGAAGAGTGAATGTTAATGCAAATTATGGACTTTGTGCATAATACCTTAAGTGTAACAAATGAACCTCTTGATGGAAGGAAAGTGTTGATGTGGGGGAGGGGGGCTGGGCAGGAGGCAGGGAGGTTACTGGAAATCCAGGTCTGTTTTTTTCAGTTTTGTTATGAACCAAAAACTTCTCGAAAAATGAAGGGCTTTAAAATATTCACATATACAGGTGTTTAGAGTTTATGTCATAAAAAGTGGGACATAAAGTGAAACATTGGCATTCATTTGTAACAATAGCAATGCTCTTATCTTAAGTCCCTAAGGGCGACTTGCTCCCAGCCTCTGGCTCTCTGCTGGGAGGCTGTGGCACAGTTGGGCTAATTGTTCTGCACTGAATCCATAGGCTCATGTCTGTATTCCATTGCTCAGTAGCTGCCACACTTCCTGCCTCTTTTTTTGTTTTTGTCTCCCCCCCCGCCCCCCCCCCCACAAGGTGGGTTCTCACTTTACTCTAGGCCGACCGGTAACTCTCTCTGTAGTCCCAGTCTCACCTCAAACACATGAAAACTTCCTACTTCTGCCTCCTGAGTCCTGGGATTAAAGGCGTGACCGCCACGCCCAGGTTCAGTTTTCTTATCCACAAAACCCTGAAAGAGTGGTAATTGCACTGACACTCAAAGAAAGACTTGGAAAACGTTAACATGTTTAATAGTATTTATCACTGTTTAATGCAATGGGGAATGTGGCGGTTTGATTCAGGTGGCCGCCCCCCACCCCAAACTTAGGTGTTCTTAATGCTCGGTCTCCAGCTGGTGGCTGGGGGAACTGAAGCCTCCTGGAGGTAGTGTATAATTTGGGGCAGATTTATCAGTGTTATAGCCAGCTTCCTCTTGCTAGTGTTTGGCACGCTCTCCTGTCACTGTTGTCCATCTGATGTTGGTCAGTAAATGATGTCCACCCTCTGCTCATATCTTTGTTTTGCCCTGCCATCATGGAGCTTCCCCTTAAGTCTGTAAGTCAAAATAAACCTTTTTTTTTTTTTTTTCCTTTTCTCAGACGCTGCTCTTGTTCGGGTGTTTTCTTGCCAGCAATCCGAACCTGGCTGCAACAGCGGGAAAACAGTAATTTCTCTTTGTATAATTACAATACAGAATAACAAGAAGAGAAAACATGAAGCCATCAAGGATGGTTTTGCAACGTTAAGAATTTATTGATTCCATATAGGTTTTCCCTGGCATACACAATTACTTACAACCATATCTAGAAGCTGTCATTGTTCTGATTATCTTTCTACATGAGAAGCCATATGGTTATAAAAAAGGTCTCAGATAGCTTTAGTTTGTCTCCTATGAGTTCAAGTTCAGCTCCCTGGATTAGTCTCTGAAGGATGAGGTTTTGAAAAGCAGATCTGCAGAAGCTAACAAATTTATTGTCAGAAATAATAATCTTGATCTAATGTGAAACAATAAATAATTCACAAGTTTTACATTATCAGGGAATTGCATTTTCAGAGATCAACTGGGATCTGTTCGGTGAGAAGCGTTCCCCTTGCTAGAGCAGTGCGCTTCTGTGTTTAATCTTATTCCCTTCAGGGGGATGAGGCAGCTTGCTGAAGAAAAGAATGATCCTTAGCTGTATTCAGAAAGAGAACAAAAGGAGGAAGGCAGGTAAAGGACACAGCACCGTGGAAATGACATTTAGTTTCCATTGGAGTTCTAAACTGTTGAACATTTTAAAATCTTCATTTGAAGAAACTTGGAGAAATCTGTCGAGTGGGTATAAAAAATGATATAGCCTGCCACTTAAATAGGGCGCTATAAATGTTAACAATTGTTCAACCTAAATGGTTGGTGTTAAGGTAAGGGCAGGACAGAACATGGCATTCCTTCATAGACCACTCTGGCATGAGGATTACTCTGTGCCAGAGGCAAGTTAATAAATCAGCAGGCACCAGAAGGACTCTTTGACCCTCATCTTTTCCTCCTGAAATCAAGACAAAACTACCATGAGAAAGGTGCCTTCCTGTACAAGAAACAAAGTATTTTCATCAGCAAGGATGAGACATTGAAGCTGAAGGAATTCTGTATAAATGTATCTTGTTAAAAGCAATTATTTTTTTAGCCTCCCCACATAGTTTATTTTTATTGGTCAAGCAAATATAAAGGCATCTAGATGTTCCACTTCTTTGGGTCATAATTTCCTTATGAGGGGTTCTGTGTCAAACAAAGTGTACGTGAAATAATACTTCCATTGTTAGTATGTTTATGTCAATGAAGTTCGCAAGCCCAGTTCTCTTCCATAAATGGTTAAGAAGGGATGATATACAAGGTCTTCGTTCTTTTATTCTTGTTACTTCCCACATGTCTGAAATTTTTCTAGCAAAGGGTTTTCAAGAGAACTTACTGAAGGATTTGAAAAGATAGAATTCTGAAGGACTTTCTCTTTTCCCTTAGAAACATCATCTTCCCTTTCCACCACAAACACGCAGGCCTTGAGGAAAGCTGCTATCCCTCAGCAGTCAGCAGTCAGCCAGCCACAGCCCCAGATTCAGACAGCACCACAAGTCCACCCCACCGGCTATTGTGATTGGCTCAGAATAGGCACAAGACTAAAATGAACCATAAGAAATGTGGAGTTTTCATCCAACAGCTATAGGATGACACATTTGTTTTTCTTGCTAGACATGACTGGAAGAACAAGGAAGGTCTAGACGCTACAGGACCAAGACCATATTAGACTGTGATATCAGAGTTTGCTGGATTGTGATTAGGCAGAATCTCAAGGAAAAAGAAGAAAGGAGAAAAAGAGAGAGAGAGGGAGGAAGGGAGGGAGGGAGGGAGGGAGGGAGGGAGGGAGGGAGGGAGGGAGGGAGGGAGGGAGGAAGGAACACAGAATGAGAACCAAATAGAGAGCCAAATAGAGAGTGTAAAGAAAGAGGAGGAGGTCATTCACATGCATGTCCTCCATATGCCCCACCTGAACTTAACGTACTATAGTACTTTTCAAATACTCGGCCAAAAGGTTTCATCCTCTTCTCTTCTCAAACCAAAATGGGTCACTTCTGTGTTTCTTTCTTTAAAACAAACAAACAAAAAAAACAAACAAACAACAACAACAACAAAAAAAACTATTTATTTGCAAGTTGAGAGAGAGAGAGAGAGGGAGAAAGAGAACACGGGGCCTCCTGCCATTGCAAACGAACTCCAGATGCATGTGCTACTTTGTGCATCTGCTTTTATGTGGGTGCTGGGGAATCGAACCCAAGTTGTTACACTTTGCAGGCAAGGGCCTTAACCACTGAGCCATCCATCCAGCCCCGTGGTGTTCCTTTCTTGTTAAATTATGTTAACATACTAAGGCAAGATAAATGTAGCTGGAACAGTGACTAGGGGAGTTCATGCCACCTCCTATCCAGCCCCTCCAAGTGCACTGTTGAATCACTGGCTGCAGAATGGATAGGCAAAGTGGTTGCTGAGGAAGCCTAGGCCAAGAAAGTATACACCATCTGATGAGGTCATGAGTGACTCGTCGGTGAAGCTGAACAGCAGTACAGCCTCCTAAGAAACCGCTCTTTTCACACCAGTGGGTATTTGTACCATTATGGTCGATTACAATTTAGAACTTCCAGGGCATGGGGCTAAATTACAGTGACATTTAAGAGCTCTGTGAAATTCCCCCATTTATCTTGAAGATTTCTGGAATAACTATGTTGTAATTAAGTAATTTTTCATCTTTTCATTTTTATTATAATTTTCTTCTTCAGGCTTAGCAATTACCTACCACTCCAGGACGCCTTCTTTCATATAGGAAGAGAGAGAGAGAGAAAAAAAAAAGATCACCCACTTCATTAGAGGCTGGGACTATGGTTTCACAGCTTATGCAGGGATGAATTTGGATGTGTTTAACAACCTCCAAGGAAGTTGCTTCAACAAAATTCTTTCAAAGCTCCCATACCCCTAACCCAGAGCCCCCCGCCCCCGAGAATTACTAAGTTTGAAGTTTTCTAAGGGTACAATTAAAACCTAAAAGGTCGCATCATGAGTAGTTAAGTGTTGTGGTACAGATTCTTAGCACCATATGGAAAATGTAGACACAATTCTATGTGTGTCTGCTTGTGAAGTTTTTTGCATGTGTCACCCACACAAATATTACGAGGCCACATCTTTGCACTTCATTCAGTAGAGAGAGGGAAGGTAGCTTACAGCGTGTTAAGCCATTCCAATGGCATTCTACATCTATCAACAAAGTACATTATACCCACAAAAAAAAAAAAAAAAATAACTGGAGACCTGGAAAGTTTAGATCACTAGCCCCTGACTGCCACGTTCCTGAGTGACTGGCACAGTCCGTGCTGGCTTTGTGCAACGCCTTGGTTCTGTTTGCAGGACTCACAGTCATCTACACCCATGACCACCCACCACAGTGAAGTACATTCTAACTCCATGCCAGTGCCAAGCCACTTTGATTAAGGGATTTCCAGCTCTGTCGGAGTACAGTGGTACTGAAATGTAACTGTGGTCGCACACACTCAGTGTCAGCACCTGTAAAGCTGGAGCAGGAAGATTTCAAACTGGAGGTCAGCCTGTACATGCCAAGTTCAAGGCTTCCTTGGGATGCAAAGAGACACACCGTCTCAGAGGGAAAAAAAAAAAAAAAAATTACTAAAACTTTAATCATTTTCCCCGCGATCAGTAAAGTCATGCATGCAAAGATACTTGAAACCCACATCTATCCTACTCAAAAGCTTATATTTCATGTTGTGCTTGAACTGATGGAAAAAGCCATCGATTTCAGCTTCTCTCTCATAAGAAGGCATAACACAGGTGTTTCACACACGTGTCTGAAACCATCTATAGGCCAATGAAGGCATTTCTAGTCAGACAATCTTTCAGTGAATCCCACCCTTGTCTAGCCTCTGGTCACTGCTTATCTTTCCTACGTGGCACACCTTTCTTTTCCTAACCATCTCTACCCATGGAAGGCTTGTCTACACTCAAAGCCCTGCTATGTCTCCATACCACGAGTGCGTACTGGGCACAAAGCGTGTGCTAAACATGAGAAGCACAGTAGTATTTGAGACGAATGTGGCTTCTTTTCCAGAGACCTCGCATTCATGGGGCAGGTGATGCTATCCCAGAGCTTGTTAGGGGAATTTCATGCAAATCTAAACTGCAAAAATTCATACCAAGTCAGGAAAATGCATCCCAAGGATATCCAACTGGAATCCACATAACAGAATTTCATTTGTGAGCACCAAGTGTGCCACGTGTTTTCATATAGATCCAATTTAATCATTAGCTATACAACAAACTTTGAATGCAAGCAGACGAAGGCACCCGTGCAGAAATGGTTTTGCAATAGACACTCTGTGTGAAGAGCTGGCGTAGACACCTGAGCCAACACACAGCCGAGCACAAAGTGTTCACAGTGGACGTCTTCGTTCCCACAGCTAGAACTGCGTCTGAGGTATAGTTAGCAAACTGATAAGTGCAAAGTGGAGACCATGGCCTCATGAGGTACTTGATCTACCATATGCCTGGGAACACACAAAAGAATATGAAAAAATATTGAAATATTGATAATTACCTCCATTTTTAAATTATGTCTCATTCAATCCTCAAGTTTGCAAGTTAAAATACCGATTGCCACAAAAAAAGCTTATTATGATTAATCCATGTTTTACTTGAAGTGGAGGCTGTCGTCAATGAACAGAATAGTAACATATCAGGACTACATATTAAAGGAAGAAAAGATGTAGAAGACAAGGGATTCAGCCTACTTTCAATTATTTTTTTTAAAATATTTTATTGATTTATTTAAGACAGAGAGAGAAAGGGCACACCAGGGCCTTCAGCCACTGCAAACGTGCCGCCCTGTTCATCTGGATTTACACAGGTTCTGGAGAATCAAATTTAGGTCCTTAGGCTTTGCAGGCAAGCGCCTAAACCACTGAGCCATCTCTCCAGCCCACGCTTTCAAGTACTATGAAGTGTTCTAAATAACAATTTGGACTGATACTCAAAAAGATAAAGGCCATTACTGTTCATATTGAAGGTGGCAATTAGCTGGCAATAGCTTCTTAAAATGTGTCGTTTAGGTACATGACATCAGTTTCTGCAGAAAGGCAAAAAAGCAAATGGTGTGAGGGAAAACATGAGAACGCAATGTGCTGACTTTATACTGCTTTCTGTTTTGCAGTTCCTGAGTTTTTCCATTTAGTCTCACTAATCTTAGGAGCTTCCTCTGAGATAAGTAATATTCGTCTGTGGAAGACCCAAATCCACTTCCCCGCATTCACTGCCTGACTACGATGGAGGAACACAGTCACAAGTGCGTTCTGAAAATTCTCCCAGCACTAAAGACACCTTCGTAGGAAACCAGTCACCCTCCCTCAAAGAGTGAACACTGGGGAAGGAAAATAATGAGATTAGTGTGTTATTTTTCTCCATGATGCCTAGGAAATCTGTGAATGCTACCAGTAGTTGAGTGCATTTACTTGGTATGGATCCCCATGCCGGCCAAAATTTACTTATGATTTTTCTGATTTTTGTTTGTGAAATAGCTTGAGCACATAGTAACTTTCCAGATAGTATACACCTTCAGTACCTTTCATAAAATCTTAACATTTTGCTACATGGATTTTCCCTTACATAAACTGGTGCATATGCACACACACATACACACAACCCCCCCCCCCACATCATCATTATCATCATCCCCCTTTCACCATTTGTTACTCATTTCTTGGCAGGACAGTGCCTACTTAAGAAAACAGGTTGCAGGCTGGAAGGATGGCTTAGCGGTTAAGGCATTTGCCTGCAAAGTCAAAGGATCCAGGTTCGATTCCCCTGGACCCACATTAGCCAGATGCACAAGGGGACGCATGTGTCTGGAGTTGGTTTGCAGAGGCTGGAGGCCCTGGAACACCTATTCTCTTTCACCCCCACTTTATCTGTCAAATAAATAAATAAAAATATTTTTTTAAAAAAAGAAAACAAGTTGCAAAACCATCACATCTCTGCAGATGACAAACACACCTCACCCTTGTACCAAGGATATTCAGTGTCTAAAGTAAAGAAAGAAATACTTAAGAAATGAAAAGCTTAGAGTGCAGGATACCCTGGAAAGTCAGATAAGAAAGATACTTGGGAATCAGAACTTTTGCCTGATAGATGAAAAATATTTTAGTTTTAGTTATTTAAGAGAGATAGAGAGAGAGAGAGACAGAAAGACAGACTGTGAGTACACTCAGACCTCCAGCAACTGCAAACCTCCTCCAGATGCATGCGCTACCTTCTGCATCTGGCTAATGTGGGTCCTGGGGAATCAAATCTGGGTCCTTTGGCTTTGCAGGCAAGCACCTTAACTGCTAAGCCATCTCTCCAGCCCACAATGAGGATTTTTTAAGAGGCTTCATGATCAAAATGAAGTTCTTCTGAAATACCTTAGAACATATTAAAGACGGCAGAAGCAAGAGAATGGTGGGATAGTCACTGGGACACATAAAATGCTGACAGTGTTACTTAAAAGTATATACTGAGCCAGATCCACTTCATGGCTTTGACAAAATACAGTAAAAGAATCTGCAAAGTCATTGGCCAGTGATATTTAATACGAGCATACTCAAGTAGCATACATTTCAGTTAATTAGGTTTCTGTAAGAATCATGTGATATTTGGACTTGGACATGAAATCAATATTGGCCCTACAGATACTCCCCATGTTCTGCAGTTCTCCATTCCAATCCGCTCCCCCTCCCTAAAAAAATCAATACAAAAACCTTATATCAGCCAGAAAGGACAGTAATCTTTAAGTGGAAATGGGAATCTAAATTACAATTGTAAATGTCTAAATCTTGTACTCTAGAGATTTTCCTAATGGAAATTTTGATGTGATTTTTTGTTATTCTTATGGTTGGACTTGTGAACGCGTTGTGAGGAAGGTTTAAAGGCCTGAATGCCATAAATTAGATTTTCTTTAAGAAATCATGTCCTTGACATGTTTTTTTCATTATCTGAGAAGAATGAAACAGATTTCTCGGTTAATTAGTGCTAAGGCATGTATTTTGCATTAGCTTTAAGTTTACCAAAATGGCTTTAAAAATTTGAACAGATGGCAGAATTATAACAACTTTTTCTTACGATTTAGGTTAGGAATAAAGTGTCACGAGACTTCTCCTCCTGTCTAACTTTTCCATAAAGTTAATGCATTTAATAGATATGATATATTTGTTTTTCTCACAGCAATGTAAACAAGGCAGTCTCACCTTAGACGAGTGTAATGAGATGTGGGAATACATTTCACTATCTCAGGGTAAAGGGATTTGGGGGTTTAAGCATCAACACACAGAAACAACTCCAAGCTTTGGATGGTAAATGTGCGATGGGGCATGGTTGCAGACAGACAGACATCCACAGGGGTCTGGCAGGGACAGTAATAAGCGAAAAGGAATTGGTCCAGGGATACCAGGCATGACTCAACATGGCACTGAACACGACAGCCCCGTCATGGCCCCACGGTAGACCTGACCTCTTACGGGATGCTTTAAGGCAGAGGAATGCAGGCTCTGTGGCAGCCAGAGTAGTCTGCTTTTCAAAAGTCTCAAATCTAAATTTTGAAAACTCTTTCAAGGAAATTTGTTACCTATTTGTATTTAAAAAAAACACCATGCCTGCCATGGTTCAGAGAACATTACAGAAGAGGGGCCAGAAAGACTGTAAGAGCCACAGAGTAAGTAGGGGAATCCAGAAGCAGGGTCCCCCACTTCCCCATAGACACTGACTGAGGCCTCCACAACCCCACAGTGAATACCATAACCCCAAACAGGAGGGTCCCCTGGATAACAGGAGTTGGGGTAAGGGGATAAAAGTGCATAACCTGTTATAATGTATGTGTGCATGTGTGTATGTATGTATGAAACAAAATATATATATATTTAAAAAAAATAACTCCTGCTAAAGAAACCAAATACTATTCTGTGAATAAAAAGAAAGAAAGAAAGAAAATTTATGAGGCCCAAAGAAATCCGCCTGTATCCTGCAGTTGACCATGGAACAACAGCATGGTATGGACGTAAAATGTCTCCAATAGCCTCAAGTGTTTGTGGTTAAGCCTCAAACTTTGTCCCCAGCTGGTGGGGCCTTAGGGACGTGGGACCCTGATGGAGGAGGAGCGTCGCTGGGGTGGATTTGGAGTTACATTAGTCTGGCTCCCCTGGGTGCTCCCAGATGCTTCCTCGCTGCTGGTGTGACAAGATGGAGCCCCTGGCTGCCTGGCCCTGCCATGCTCTTCCTGCCATGAAGAATCCTCCCATGGAACCCTCGTGCTGGAAATAAACTGCTCCCCCTCCATGAATCACGTTTGGTGGCAGCGATGAGAAGGTGACTGCTACAGTGAGCTTGAACGGGGTTCTGTAAGGAACTCTCATGACCAATGCTGTGGCTTATAACATGCCCGGTTTTATAGAGAGCCATTTCAATCTCTGAATAAAACACTCTGGGTTACCAACCTAGTTCTCCTTTACAGCAAGGTTTCCATCAATAAATCAGAAAAGTGTGCATGAATTCTGACAAGCTGACCACCTCGACTGTCTATGTGGGATGACATCAACCTCTGAGCTGATCAGTGCTCATCTGATTCTTACTATCTTAGCTCTGAAGTTCTTTGCAGGGCCAATGCTACATGTTCATCTCAAGGATCTTTAGAACTGTTAACAACAAATTTAATGACAAAATCCTTACAAGGTACAATAACTGATGTATTTTCTTAGCCATCTTGTGCATCTTTCAATGTAGAACTGAACACCATGTCCTTGTGGTTTACTATTACTATGATAATGCACTCTTTTTTTAATTTTAGCAATACCCAACAATCCCACTGAAATGTTAGTGTTGCATTTTTTTTTATTTTTCAGCTGAGCAAATGGAGGCTGAAAGAGGTCAAGGATATGCTTGTATCCACACTATAGGAAGATTGTTTCCCACTTCTCATCAATTATCACTGTGATGGATTCTACCTGGGCATTCTGTCACCTGCCTCTCTCCCAGCTGTGGTACTTTCAACCCCAATTATGCCTTGAGGCATAATCTTTGGCTGGGTGAAAGTCCTCTGACTTTTCTTATGATCACTCTGTTTTCTTCTTTTCTTTTTATTTTATTTTTTTTTTTTTTGAGGCGAGCCCAACAGACTGACTTTTTTTTTTTTTTCCATGTGAGGGGTTGAGAGACAGCAAGAGAGAGAGATACTTGGCATGGCAGGGCCTCCACCCACTGTAATAAAAATCTGGACGTGGCGCAACCTTGTGCACATGAGTCACTTTGTGTACTTGCATCACTTTGTGTGTCTGGCTCACATGGGACCTGGACAGTCAAACATGGGCCCTTAGGCTTTGCAGGCAAGCACCTTAACTGCTAAATCATTTCTCTAGCCCTACTTTCTTCCTTTCTAATCCAAATGCCCTCAATCCTATGACTGCACCTTAATGAAGACTATCAGATATGCAAATTATTTCCTGACTGTCAGAAGGTCTACCCCTTCCTTCCACTTACAAAAAAAAAAAAAAAAAGTTCATCTTCATTTCACATTTACCCCACTATTCCTGTTTTATAAACAGGTTTGATGTTTGAGCTGCTTCCCTTCATGAATCAAATGATTTTTAAAGTTTGCCTATATGTCACTAGAATTTTTATTTATTTATTTGCAAGGAAAGAGAGAGAGATAGGGAGGGAGGGAGGGAGGAAGAGAGAGAGAGAGAGAAAGAGAGAGACAGAGAGAGAGAGAAAATGGACACATGCAGGGCCTCTTGCCGATGCAAATGAACTCTAGATATATGAATATGGCTTTACATGACAACTGGGAAATGAAACCTGGACTAGTAAACTTTGTAAACGAGTGCCTTAACTCTTGTGTTAGGCCAACTCTGAAATAATTTTAACATGGGGTGGCTTTTATACATTACCTTTAACTGAAAATTATCATTTAATGATAGTCTGTTAGTCAATACTTCTTGGTCAGAAACTAGATAGATAACATATGATTGATAGATTATCTATAGATAGATAGATAGATATAGATATATCTCTCTCTATATATAGATATATATAATATATATATTATCTATATATAGATAGATAATATATATATCATATATTATATATATATATATATATTACATAGGTATAAATAAAGATGATAAAAATATATTGGCCCATTATAGTAATCATCTTATTCTGTATGTATGCCTTCTATCACGTTGCATATCTAAAACATATATACAAATCTGCTTACTTAAAGAATGACTAATCCTGACATTTTGTGACTACATTTAATATCAGGTGCAGTTCCCAGCACTACATGTGCATTACTCAATTTAATCATTATAAATTTACCAAAAAGTGGAAACAGAACTATGTTCTCTTGTCAGAATTAGAAAACTAAGTCTTATGGAGTAAAATTAATGTGCCAAAGTCAAGTAGTGCCAGCAGTGTCAGTGCCAAGAGGCCAAGAACGTCCACTGTGGGGCTTGCACGTACTTTCACTTGCTCAGGCCAAGTCATCTCACTGGCCACCTGCAGGGCTTCTCCCTGTTTTCTCACTTTTCAGGAACTCACAGGGAGGAAAGGAGTCCTTTATGTGGTCCTTGCATGCCAATACTCTTAATTTATCAAGTCTCAGCCAAGGAGTCCAGGCACAGTGGGACCACGTGACCCCAAAACCTGCCTAGTATGCTCTCTGCTCTCCAACCTCATCTTCAATTTTTATTTATTTATTTATTGACTGATTGATTTTTAAATTTTTTGTCTATTTTTACTTATTTATTTGAGAACAACAGACAGAGAGAGAAAGGCAGATAGAGAGAGAGAGAGAGAGAATGGGCATGCCAGGGCCTCCAGACGCTGCAAATGAATTCCAGATGCGTGCACCCCCTTGTGCATCTGGCTAACGAGGGTCCTGGGGAATCGAGCCTCAAACCGGGGTCCTTAGGCTTCACAGGCAAGTGCTTAACCGCTAAGCCATCTCTCCAGCTCCAATTTTTATTTTTTAAAGTGACATGTGACATTTATGCTTATTTATGTTCTATGTTATAATTAATATATATGTACAATGTTACAATCAGTTTAGCTAGCATTTCCATTTGTTAATATATTGCTATTTATATGTATGTGTTTGCCACTTTCAAGTGCTACAGCTCCATTCACTGGAAAATGTATAATTAATTGTCATAGACTAGTTACCCTACTGTAGTACTGTTGTAAAGCATCAAAAATACTTCCGCAAGCTGGGCGTGGCGTCGCACGCCTTTAATCCCAGCACTCGGGAGGCAGAGGTTGGAGGATCGCTTTGAGCTCAAGGCCACCCTGAGACTACAGAGTGAATTCCAGGTCAGCCTGGGCTAGAGTGTGACCTTATCTCAAAAAAAAAAAAAAAAAAAAAAACCTTCCTCAACAAACATGTTTTCCTACCATCCTGCCCTAGTTTTTTCTACCCCTTCCCTTTTCACTTCTTGGTCATTTTCGACTTCTGTTTTTTCCTCTCCTCCCGTGTAATCACGTTTTTAGCTTTCAGTTCATGCTTCCCAGACGTTTCCATGGAAGTAACATAGGCAAAAAGGATCAACATTTATTTTATTAGGGAAAGGAAAGCAGTGAGTGAAGTTGAGGGTGAGTGTGAGAAAGAGGGAGGGCAAGGGGGAGGGGTTGCGAGGGTGAGAGAGAGGGAGAGAGTGAAAGGGAGAGTGAGAGTGATGGTAGTAATGGTGAGGGAAAGGTGAGAGTAAGAAGATGGAGAGAGTCAAAGCGAAGGCGAGGGAGAGAATGAGAGTGAGCGTGAGGGTGATGGCGATGGTGAGGAAAGGGTAAGGGAGAGAGTGAAAGTAAGGGTGAGTGTGAGGGAGAGGATGAGAGACAGGGATAGAGTGAGGATGACAGGGAGGGAGAGAGAGGTGAGGGAGAGGTGAGGGAGAGGTGAGGGAGAGGTGAGGGAGAGGTGAGCGAGACCCTGACGGTGAAAGAGGAGTAAAGTCGAATGTGAGAGGCAGCAATTACTTTGCAGTTTCGTGTTTCTCCTTTACAAATGTACGTGGCAGCGTATCAGCAGGCCTTCATGAAAAGTACCACCTCCACTGGCAAATATACCCGAAATCTTAACTTTATAGGAGGTGTCTTGTCTAACCTGTGGCTTTTAGTATCCCAGTGGAAAAGTATGTCTCAAAGTGCTAAACTTTCCAAGAGTTTTTTTTTTTTTTTTAATCATATAAGCATGAGACATTACGCAATCTAGCCTCACCCTCTGTGCTATACCAGGATTCCCTTGATTAACCACATGCCGAGCATCACTTGCCCTCTGCCCTTTCTTTAACGTGTTCCACATTAATGTGTGTCCTCCCTATTGCAGTAGTCTAAACAAACTCATCGTCTTCATTATTTAATGCATTATGGCTTTGACACATGGTATTCCTAAAAGCAGCGTGCACTGGGAGAGAAACATGATATTATGTGGTGTTACTTGAGACTATTATTGTGAAATATTCTAAGCCAACAGTGATAGAGGAGACAAGAACTAATCTTACTGCCCACAAGAGAAAAGCATATGAACTCATTTAATGAGTTGTATATGGCACAAAAGCCTTCACAAGGAAATGAAGCTCTAAAGGCATTATTGAAAGAGAAATAAACATAGTCATGGAGAAGTATGAGCAGAGAAAAATATGAAGTAGGCCCTGGAAAGATGACTCAACAGGTAAAAACTATTATGCCATACAACGTGAGTTTGATCCTCAAAATCCATGTGAACAAGTCAGGGGCAGTTATGCAGGCCAGGAACCCCAGTCCTGAGTGGGATGGAGTCGGGAGGATCGCTGGTCACTTGCCAGCCTCACTGTGGCAGCACCAGGCTCAGTGACCGGGTCTCGACGAAGTACAGTGCAGAAGCAGTCGGGGGAAAAACACTCAAAGCCTCCCCTGACCTCCTTCCACAGGTCCACAGGGCAGATGTAACTGCACACGCATGGGCATGAAACACACACACACACACACACACACACACACACACACACAAATTATATAATGGTAGTTGGCAGGAGGGAATTTTATGAAGAGCTATTTGCTCAGATTTCTCTCTGCGTCCCTGAGTCTTCAGATGCAATTGTCCCTTTCCTCTCATATTACAAGAACACCTCTGGGATGATGAAGTTTCAATGACTCCTTTCTGGTGAGAAGGGCAAAGGGGAGGTGACAGTGACCTTCTTGCTTCTGATATTTCCACAAATGCCAAGGTGTCAAATTTGAGGATAGTTTGTCTGAACTCCATCATTAAGGGGGAAAAAAAAATCCAGACTTGATGTATTTCTGAAAGATACTTTTTTTTTTTCACTCCCAAGTAAGAGTGGGCAGCTAGGTTACAGTCTCAGGGACTCCGTGGACTACAGCTGCAGGAGAGACACTGCAGGAAGTAGGAGGAGAGCCCATCTTCCCGTCCCCCTTAAGACAGCTGGAAACCAAGACATCTGGGAACGGACACTGACTTTGGAACCGTAGATATAATTTGATCACGGGAAAAGCAATAGGATCCTGATTAAAGTGTTGGAATCCAAAGCAAGGACAAGGTTGGAAGTATACAGGTGAGTGTGAGGTCTAGGGGAAAACTTCATTCAGAACACAGGATGCAAAGAGCTTATGTGGCTCAAAGGGCAACAGGGGCTACTTTAAGATACGCAGGAAGAAGGCTAAGACATTTACATTCATCCTATCACTATATCCTTATGGTAACTCTGGGAGCTAAGCACTGTTATCTCCCACTTCACTTAAAATGTAACACAGCCTCAGGGAGGCTACCTTGTCCAGAGTCTTGAAGATAGTTAAGTGTCTGGGTGGCTTCACTCAAAATTAGAGCACACTAAAACCTCCCCAAGACCTGTGCCCTGACTTTCCTAGAAAGGACATCCTGTATGAACTGGAGTCTGGGCAGAGGAGGAGGAGAAAACATTTATCCTGATGGGATGAGAAAACATGAAAGGCAAGGAAGGAGAAGCGAAGCAAGGCGCTGTACCCCGCTGATGACACGCCTGCCCTCTGGATGCTAACCAGTGGCTTTCTTCTGGGCGTTAAAATGAAGGGGAGTTGGTGGAATGGGTTACACATATCTATAATCCCCGCACTCAGGAGGCCGAGAGAGGGAGATCATGAGTTTGCAGCCAGTCTGGGCTCCATGGCAAGGTCCTATCAAAATAGCAATGAGCAAATAGAAAAAAAGACCTCTCTAGGATACAATCACAGACTTGCCTTCAGTCATCACACAGAAAGGCCATGTTTGAAATATTTTTAAACATGTGAGGATACTCAAATGTGGACTCGGTGCCTCTGACTGCTGGCAGTTACTTGAGGAAAAAAACAATGTAACATTCTTGGAGAAGACCTAGAAAAGGCAGTCCCACTGACTCTCGGAGACTTTGAGGGGATTAGAGACGGTTCACACTTCAGGCCGTGCCAATTAAATATGATGACTGCCGCAAACTCATAGGGAACACAGTGAGATGTTTAAAAAACTTCCGTGACTGCATTACTGCCACCATGGGAGACTTGTCTTTCCCTTAAACAAAGAAAAAGCATGATGGCAGGAGAGACAAAGGAAACTTAAGAGTATTAATTAGTATTTAGAAGGACACTTTTAACAAATGAACAGACTAGCAAACTGAAAAGAAAAACGTTAGGGCTTGAGCCTTTTTCTTTTTTGTGTGTGTGCAAATAAATGCTTTCAGAATCGTAATGTATTCTAAAAGTTATTTATAATCTCAATTTTCTTATGACCATGACAGACTATATAAAGTTCATATGAAATCAAATTGAAACTCAAATATGGCTAGAAAGCCAACAGAACGGTTCCAGTTCAACACTGTGCATGTTGCAGTTACCTTCACGTTGCAGGGACAAAACACCAGACCGAAAGCAGCTGAGGGGAGGAAAGGGTTTATTTTGGCTCACACAGTCTGGAGGGGAAGCGACATGATGGCAGGGGAAGCATGGCATGAGCAGAGGTAGGCACATCCCCTCTACCCCAGCAGGGGGAAATTGGCAGCAGAAGGGTGAACCAGGCTAGCATGGGAAGCTGAGGGATAATAAACCTCAAGATCCACCCCCAGCAACGCGCCTACTCCAGCAAGGTTCCACCTCCGCAGTTGCCATCAGCAAGAGACCAAGAATTCAGAACATGAATGTGATGGTTCAAACCACCACGCTATAGGAGAAGAAGAAAAAAATTACAAAGTAACATTTAAGGAGCTTCTCAAAAATGTCTACTGTGGACACAGAATTTTCTTATGCAGGCTTATAGCTGCTGCCTGCAAGGTGAACACTGGCCTAATACACATGCACACACAAACACGCACGTGTGCATGAGTCAGGCATCTGGAATGACGGAAACCACTAACTGATTCGTGTCTCAAATTATGTGTTGAGATTGTGGGACTTTATTTTAGGGACACACCCATTCTGTTCCTACATCCTTCTCCTTATCTTCTACTGGTTAGCATGCTCCCTTTCAACAGCAAATAGCCCAAAGAGGTGAGCAGTACTGCACCATCCTCAGAACAAGGACTCTACGACCTCTGAGCCTATGCCTCTAGAACTGCACTTCCTCAGATCTGTCTAAAGCCTGTTTTACTTCTGGCAGCATAAAAGTATGGTGTGACTGAAAACCAACAGCATCCAGGGTTGAACCGATAAACAGCGATGGGGAACTTTTGTATGCTAATAGTGGAGTGTAAATTGCCATAATCACTTTAGAAAACAGCTAATGATTTCTTATAAATTAAATTACAAATAGGTCTACTTTTGAATGTTTAGCAAAAAGAATTTCAAACACAACCACTCAACAGGTTGCATACAAAAATAACTAAATATTTTTTCATAGTAGCCATAAAGTACAAAAATGCATTTCTAGATGACAAAGCAATTCCGGTGTCATATACAACAGTATGTGACAGTCAGCAGTGCCAAGGAATGGGCCATGGGCAGCCACCAAGGACCACACTAAGAAGACAGAGAATAGAAGCTAATTTGTAATACAGCATGGGATGTGTTGCATGACTATATTTACACAAAATTCTAGAAAAAAGGAAACTTATCTATAGTGAGAAGAAGTAATTACATGGGTGTCCAAGATTAGGGGCAGTGGAGCAGAGGTTGAATGAGAAAGGGTGTGAAAGAAGTTTTAAGTCTTAAGACTGACCTACAGCTTTTGTATCACTGTATACATGTAACAAAATTCGATGCATGGTATCCTTAAAATTTGATTTGCTCTATGTAAATTATATATTAAAAAACTAAAACAAGCCAGGCATGGTAGCAAACACCTTTAATCCCAGCACTCTGGATGCAGAGGTAGGAGGATCACTATGAGTTCTTGGTCAGCCTTGGCTAGAGTGACACCCTACCTAAAAAAAAAAAAAAAAAAAAAAAAAAAAGGCAAACAAACAAACAAAAAAAAAACCTAAACACTTAACTTAAATACACCCTTCAATATGTTCTTCATTCAGACTAGACTGTTACGTTGGAATAATTTGTTGCTTTTCAAAAAACTGGCCTAAGAAAGTAAAAGAATTATTTGTTGGTATTTGTTTCTGTTTTTCTTTTTTTTTTTCCAGGTGCCTGTGGCACTTTTTGTATCTAACTTTTTACATGGGTACTAGGTAATCTAAACTGGTTCATTAGGCTTTGCAGGCAAGCTTCTTAACAAGCCATATATCCAGTCCTAAAAGTCTGTTTAAAAATATTTTACTTGTTTGTTTATGAGAGAGAGAGAAAGAGAAAGAGAGAGACAGCGAATGGGTATACTCGGGCCTCTAACCATTGCAAACAAACTCCAGAAGCATGTGCCACTTTGTACATCTGGCTTTACATGGGTATTAGGGAATTGAACCTGGGTCATTTGGCTTTGCAGGCAAGTGCCTTAACCACTAAGCTATCTCTCCACCTGTTTTTTTTTGTTGTTGTTTGTTTGTTTTGTTTTTTTTGAGGTAGGGTTTCACTCTAGCTCAGGCTGTCCCGCAATTAACTATGTAGTCTCAGGGTGGCCTCGAACTCACGGCAATTCTCCTACCTCTGCCTCCCAAGTACTGGGGATTAAAGGCGTGCACCACCACGTCCGATTTCCACCTTGTTTTTAATTAGAGACATTTTAGACTTATTATGGGAACTTACCTAATCATCCTAAATATTTTCCTTTTGAATTACTTGATTTTCGGACACTAAGCATAGTGGGTCCTGAGATGGCTGGTTAGGAATCCCATCAACAAAAAATGTGTCACCGCCTTCCAGTGTGTGCATCGACCCCGGGATAGTCATAGGTGAGCCAGACCCAGAGAGCACCTACGCTGCCCCTTTGGCCTTTCCTTGTAATCCTTACACTTATGGGAGAAAATGTTCTCCAAGGAGTACTGCACAACAGCACCCTGGGTGATGAACAGAATACTTTCACATACAGACATGATAAGGCAGCAAAATTCAAAACAGGGGTTGACCAACTCAAATGACAAATCAATTTTCAACACATTCAGCCATTTACTGCTAGAAAAAAAATGAGCTAAAAATATAAGGAAGGCTTATTGGAGGAGATAGTCATTTTAAGAACAAATCTGAAAACACAATAAAATGCAAGAATAGCTGTCTATTTAATCATCCTAACCCTGCAACCTTTATTGATAAATATTAAGGTAAAACATTAAAAGAATTACCACGGAGCAAACATTGCAGGTGAACCAGTTAGAATTCCCTATGCAGCATCTAGTATGCCTTCCAAATCCAGTCACTTGGCCATCAGCTTTCCTTACCAACTTATTTCTGGTTTTTATTTACCTGGTTCTTAAATATTCAAGTGAAAAACAATATATTCAAACTAAGGAGACACTGCGGGTCACTTAAGAATTACCAAGAACTCTGTGTGTTTGAAGTCAGAAACCTTTGCACACAGGGCAAGCACTCTAACACTGAGCCACACCTTCTGACCTCACTATGGATATTTTGAAGAAATGCACTTTTCCACCTAATTGATTGTTTACTAGTCTTTCTTCATTGTCATCTCCCTAAGGAGTTCTTTTAAATGTTCTTTTTCCTAATTTCCTCCTTGATTTTATTTATTTAATTAATTCATTTATTTAAGAGAGAGAGAAATAGGCAAGAAGAGAGTGAGAGAAAGAGAGAGAGAATGGGCATGTCAGGGCCTTCAGCTACTGCAAGTGAGCTCCAGATACATGTACTACCTTGGGCATCTGGCTTACGTGGCTCCTAGGGCATCAAACCTGGGTCCTTTGGCTTTGCAGGCAAACGCCTCAACTGCTAAGCCATCTCTCCAGCACCTCCTTGAAAATTTAATACCATCGATTCCCTGTCTTTTAAAATACTTAATATATATGTGAGTTTGCACATGAAAAGAGAAAAATTTATAGTGTTCTTAAGAATTAATTTTCACCTGCATGAGGGTGATGTCACCCCCAGTGAGGAAGCACGAATAACTGCTGCTCTCCAGCCTAAATACGTGCTGCCCTTGCGTAGGAATGGAAAGCAAACTTCTAGAACCTTCTCCTTCAGGGAATATCTACTAAAGCTCATTTCCATTACAAAAATTCTTTCTAGACCTTTCTAGAGGGGAGGCACAGAACGATGAGAAGGTGATATACACTCTGAAATTAAGCACACACACACACACACACACACACACACACACACACACACACACACACAATGGGGGCTGGAGAGATGGCTTAGCGGTTAAGGCGCTTGCCTCCAAAGCCAAAGGACCTCAGTTTGATTCCCCAGGATCCACATAAGCCAGATGTACAAGGTGGCACATGCATCTGGAGTTCATTTTCAGTGGCTGGAGGTCCTAACATGCCCATTCTCTCTCTTTCTCTCTCTCCCTCTTTCCCTCTCTCAAATAAAAAATAAATAATAAAAATAAATTAAAATGGACATATTTTGCAAGAATGGGCAATGTATTTGACTTTGATGTTTTAAAGTATGAAGTGAATGGAGAAAGAACAATTTTTCACAAATAGTCCTAAGATAGGTAGACGTACGCATGTGAAAACTGGAAGTTAGTTCAAAATAGATCAAAGGGTCTGGAGAGATGGCTCAGTGGTTGGAGATGCTCACCTTGCAAAACCTGATGACCCAGGTCCCATTACCCAATACACACATAAAGCAAGATGCACAAAGTGGTACATACATCTGAAGTTTATTTGTAGCAGTAAGGGGACCTGGTATACCCATACATTCTTTCATACATATTCTCTCTCTCTCTTTGTAAATAAATACAAATGTTAGATAAATAGATCAAAGACCTACATCTAGGTGTTCAAACCATCAAACTTGAAGGAACAGATCTAAATCTTCCTGAGTATGAATTATGTACAAGTTTCTTATATATAAACCCAAAGTACTAGAATCAACAACATAAGAGAAACATTGATCTTCATCAGAACTGAGCTGTTGGAGCTGGGGAGATGGCTACACAGTTCAAAGACACTTGCTTGCAAAGCGTGCCAGGCTCTTTCCACTTCAATAGCACCCGTATAAAGCTGGACGCAAAGTGGCGCTTGCAGGAACTCTTTGTGTGCAGTAACAAGAGCCCGTGGTACGTACACAGTTGATAACACGTTTCTAGAAAGACTGAAAACTAAATGTTTTAAACAACCATCAAGATACTAAAGACAGGGACTGGAGAGATGGCTTAGCACTTAAGGCACTTGCCTGTAAGACCTACTAACCTGGGTTTGACTCCCAGTACCCATGTCAAGCCAGATACACAAAGTGTGCATGTGTCTGGAGTTCATGTGCAGCCTCTAGAAGCCCTGGCGTGCCCATTCTCTCTTTCTCCCTCTGTCTCTCTTTGCTTACAAATACTTATTCATTTGTAAGCAGAGATAATTAAGAAATGAAGACAAGAAAAATAAATGGATCTGAGAAGGTACTTGGGGCATATACCTAAAAGTATATACATGCATTCACATGAAGAACTCTGGCAGGCTGGGAAGATGGCTCAGTTGGTCAAAGGCTTGGAAGAAAACATGAAGACCTAAGTTCAAATTTTCCCAGGCCCCATGTAAAGGCTGAGTATGGTAGCGTGGGCCCGTACTTACAGCACTGGGGAAGTGGTGACAGAGAATCCCTGTGGTTAGCTGCTCTAGCCAAATCTGTGAGCTATTGTTTGAGTGGGAGACCATATCTCCAAAATAAGGTGACGAATGGTTGAGGAAGGCACCCAACTTCCACATCTGACTTACACACATACACACACACATGCAATTAAAATGTAGTATATTTAGGAATATTGAGCAAAGAACTATTTACAAATAATCATCCAATTCTCTCTCTCTCTCCTTCTCTCTTTCACACTCTCTAAAAAAAGGGGGGGGGAGTGAGGAAGAAATGCAAAACATTGTAGTTTTGCTTTGGTAATCTTTATAAAAATATTTTATTTATTTATTTATTTGGAAGAGAAAGAGAGCGACAGAGAGGGAGACAGAATGGGCATGCCAGGGCCTCTAGCTACTGCAACTGAACTCCAGATGTATGCACCACTTTGCTGTGCATCTGGCTTTATGTGGGTCCTGGGAAATCAAGCCTGGTCCTTAGGCTTTGCAGGCAAGAGCCTTAACCACTAAGCCATCTCTCCAGCCTATGTTACTTCTTTAAGTAAAAAACTTTATACATCTACTGATTTCATATACACATTGAATTTTAAAAAGTCATATAGATATTTATAATGAATACCGTAAGGTAGGAAAAAAAACAATGCAATTATAAAACATATGTGGCACTTGGGGAGAGGGCTCGATAGTCAAGACTATTTGATGCACGAGCATGAGGACTTGAGTTCAACCCTCAGCTCCTGTTCCCCCCCCCCACAAATGTTCCTGGCATGGTTCCACATACCTGCAACCCTGGGAGCTAAAGAGACAGGAGGATTTCTGAGACTCCCTGTTGGCCAGTCCAAACAAAAAATTAGGAACCTCAGGATGAGTGAGAGGCTCTGTGTCAGGAAACTCAGGTAGAATGAATGGGTTGCCTCCACCTGTGCACACACAACTACATACGCACGTACACATACCACATGTGCACACACACATGAAAAAGCATATTAATTGGACCATCAGTCATGTGATATCTTGTTATATTTAAATATACCTAACTTTGTTTCCTCAAATACAAAACTAAAGTTCCTTCCTAAGATGCACCAGATTTATTTGAGACTTCTGGCTTCCAAACTCAAGGCCAACTGCACGTACAAACTCCAAAGGGCTCAGCTAGTATTTAACCTTTCGTATTTAGTACTTTAAATATTATCTCATTAATTTATTCATTAATTCTCTTAGCAGATGTGTATGGGCTCACTAATGGTCAATTTGGGAAAATAAAAATGTGACCTTGGACTTGCTCTTTAAAAACTGTTTTCCTGGCATTATATTTTTCTTAGATTGCTGGTCTCCATGAAGATAAAAGTGCAGTCATTTATCTAGGCGTGTGATATTTAGCTTAAGTCCTGTAAAACCTAGACAAAGAAGGTATTTTATGCATATGCATTTGAAGGACATTTTTAAAAGTGCTCAACTATAAATATTCTGATTCACTGCTCTCTCACATGTCCTGAAAATGACTTCACACAATCACTGACCAAGAGGTAGGCTTTGTACCTCACTGGAAATGCCACTTAATAAATAACCTTCAAATTTAAATGCAAACTATGGATATCACTCATAGATCCTCAAGCTTGTCCTTGAAATCTAAATGGGCAAAGAAGCAAATAAAAACTATTCTCTGCCATTAGCACTCATTCCTTCAACTTCTTGGGGACGAGTGCAAAGTTTAATACAATTAGCATAATATTCTTGTAGTTAAGAATCACTGACTCTTATCCTAGTTCAATTGACAATGTCAAATATGGCTTTGGGATAATTTTCAATTTACCCTTCTCAATCTCAGATTAAATTGCCGCAGGCTACAGGGAAAATTAATTTATCTAATACTTTTTTGTATGACATATTCACTTAATACATTCAAAAGTGATGTCTTCTATGTAGAGATATTCCCTCGTGTGTTGATTACACGCTGAGACACAGACTAGGTGTTCAGGAATTGCAAGCCTGAAGCTCAAGTTAAGGAATCTGTGAGAATGGAACCCCCAGCAACAAACGGCATGTATCTGTTGAGTGTGGCGGGTGGAACTTTCAGACGGAGAATCTGTCAGCAGATGTTCATGAGACTATTTGATGCTGACTTGTTCACTGCACAGCACGCCTTCTTGATTACAAGAATTATATGCTGCTCATGTTTATAGACTTCATAGCACTTGATTACGTCCACAGAACGTATGGCAGATAGACCAATCAAGGTGCCACATCCTAACACAAGGTACCTTTGACAGTGCGTCCCCACCTGAAGAAAGGACCACGAAGGTTACGGAAGTATTCAAGTGTGAATAAATTCACTAAAGCCAGACATGGGGTGGGGAGAACAACGTCAGCTTAACCCAATGTGAGCACGGGGTTAGTAAATGATGGATGGAGGGCCTCGCATGGTGGCGCACGCCTTTAATCCCAGCACACGGGACATCAGAGGTAGGAGGATCACTGTGAGTTGGAGGCTAGCCTGAGACCACATAGTGCATTCCAGGTCAGCCTGGGCTAGAGTGAGACCCTACCTTGAAATTAAAAAAAAAAAATGATGAAGGATGGAGGCTGGAGAGAGAGAAGAGAGAGAGAGACAGAGAGAGAGAAAGAGAGAGAAAGAAGAACTAAATGACTTCCTTGCCAGCTCTGAGGACAGAGGCTCTGTCCATGAGCCAAGATACAGCTCCATGAAGCAACACAGGGCTGAGATGGCTCAAGGGTTAACGGTGCTTCTTAGTAAGACCCGCCAGCTCAGGTACAATTTACCACTGCCCACATAAAGCCAGATGCACAATGTGGTGCATGCATCTGGAGTTTGTTTGCAAGGTCAAGAGGCCCTGTGGCACTCTCTTCTCTTTTCTCTCTCCCTCTCTTACATAAATACACATATTTTTTAAAAAAATAAATTTGTAATTTTTTATATATATAAACTTTTATTTACAAACTTGATTCTGATTTCTGAGCTCTAGAACTATTAAATAATTTGTTGTGTTTGTCATGTCACTAAGTTCGTGGTAATGTTTTACAGTACCAAGATAAAAGCGATACCCATAGATAACCTATTAGTTACTTTGAAAATAAGAATCACAACTGAAAATGAATACATAGTCAAATCAGGGTGAGCACTGAAGACACTTTCCGTTTCTACCTCTCCAACTCACTTGGAACCTTTGGTTAGTATACTCAATTGATGGAATTTCATTGTTCACTCATTCCGAGTCTAGATTTCTTTGTATTGACAATAGTTTCTTTCCTCTGACCAGAAGCAACAGTCCCTTGGAGATCACCACTGACTGCTACTGTGAGAATCCTGAGTTGTGTGAGTGAATAGTGACTGTGTTGCGTCACAATACTTCCTGTCTCTTTAGGCAGGCACATTTGTCTCAGTTGTCCTCAAATTTCTTAAACCCAAACAGACTTTACAAAGTTGGAACACTAAGAGGTATCTATTAAAGTAGACATGCTTTCACGTGCGTCCTTGTTCAGCTGTCACTTAATGAGCTCTTAAAATATATGAGTGGTGTGCAAAACACTGAGAACTTTAAGAATGAGTACATATATGTGTTTATTGTCTTCAAGACACAATCTACTGAAGTAGACAGACAGACATGTTTTACAATAGGAGCACGAGAAAGGACTGAACTTAATGTTTTAGGAATTTTGAGAGGAAAATTAACAAACTGATGAAAGAAACAAGGATGACAGAAATCATAAAAATAATAAACTACATATTAAGTGAAAATAAACTGATCTTGTATTTAGTTATTAACTCGTGGATTGGTCAAAAGTTCATTTGGGTGTTTCTCCATGCCTCGAATCCTATTCTGAAGATGACCCCTCTACTGTGCACACTTCCCTGTCTTGAAGAAGGGCTGCTGGCTCCATTCTGGGCTGTGAGTTAGATCCTCAGGCGTAGGATTGCTTGGACAGTGGTAGGAGAAAGACTCCTTGGTCCAGAAAACTGTATCACGCAGGCATGTTGAGAACCAGGTGGAGAGAGACGGAAGGCTGCCAAAGGAATGGGCACCACAGTAATGGCTCTGCCTGCTGCCCTTGTGAGTCCTGGGCCCTCTCTAGTTTTGGCTGCAAGGGAGACATACTTGTGTACCTAATACCAGAGTTACTTTGCATGTTCTTGTTCCTTGCACAGTGAGATGCTTCTAGTTCCATATATATGTATATATATATATATATATATATATATATATATATATATGTGTGTGTGTGTGTGTGTGTGTGTATATATATATGTATGTATATATATATACACATATATATACATATATATACATACACACATATATATGTACACATATATATGTATGTATATATATACACATATATATACATATATATATACATACACACATATATATGTACATATATGTATATATATATATACACACATATATGGCTTCCACAAGTTCCTAGCCCATGCATTTGCCTCAACCACCTCACCTGAAATGAGTGGTTAGTGAACCAGTTTTCCCTTTCAGGAGACAGGTAACAGAATTCATAATGCAAGCAAAAAAATGTGCTTAGACTATGAACTATCATATAAATATAAAACTTTGAAGTCTGTTATGAAATATCGTTCACAGAATGACCTCTATTAAAAGCCAAATGGAAGGATTCTTTTCCAGCAAAAATTAGGTAGGAAAGAGCTCCAATGAAAATAGACCTTGGGGCTGGAGAGATGGCTTAGCAGCTAAGCGCTTGCCTGTGAAGCTTAAGGACCCTGGTTGGCGGCTCGATTCCCCAGGACCCATGTTAGCCAGATGCACAAGGGGGCACATGCGTCTGGAGTTTGTTTGCAGTGGCTGGAGGCCCAGGCGTACCCATTCTCTCTTTCTCTCTCTGTCTGTCACTCTCAAATAAATAAAAATAAATAAAAAGGAACAACAACAAAAAAGAAAATAGACCTTAATTCAAAACATAGATTAGTTCAGCTTTGTTCATTTCAAAGTGTGGAAGAGGGGCTAGAGAGATGGCTTAGCGGTTAAGGCACTTGCCTACAAAGCCAAAGGACATCAGTTCAATTCTTCAGTATCCACATAAGCCAGTTGCACAAGGTGGCACATGCATCTGGAGTTCATTTGCACTGGCTAGAAGCCCTGGCGTGCCCATTCTCTCTCTCTCTCTCTCTCTCTCTCTGCCTCTTTCCCTCTCTCAAATAAATAAATAAAAATAAAAATATATATTAAAAAATAGCCAAAGTGTGGAAGAGAGATGGGCAAGGAGGTAACTATAGGAAGGGACAAATTCCACACAGAGCCAGAGATACAAACCCTGGAAAAGGTTCTATCCTCCCAGAGAATATCCCCGAGAGTCTCTTGCTACTGACATTTATTTTAAAACAGATTGCTACTAGGATCTTATTCCAATGGGATCTCGAAAGGACAATAAAAGACAGTTTTTGATGGTCTCAAACTGAAGACAGTAGTGTTGTAACAAAACCGGGCCAACAAGACTTACATCTGACCCCCTATGGATTTTCTGTCTGCTGCCTACTGCCAAGAATCTAGTCCACGCTCTATACACTGCGGCTGTTGGGACGCTGCTGCGGCTGCCCTCCAGTGTTGTTGGTAATAGTTCACTGGCACAAACAAAGCCAAAACAAGAAGTTAAGACCCATGTTCATGCTATTCTTGGTTGGAATCTCTGGTAATGGGCTCATTCATGATGAACTCAGAAACTGGCTAAGGTAGAAATTAGAAATGACCTAAAATATAAAGAAACATACTGTTGTTACAATCTTATAATCCAGATTCAGTGTTGTGGTTGTTTGAATACACATCCCCTCCCCCATAGACTGGGGTTAATTTTTTGAGGGAAGCCCAACAGACCACTTTTTAAAAAAATTTTTTTGTTCATTTTTATTTATTTATTTGATAGTGGCAGAAAGAGAGAGAGAAAAAGAGGCAGATAGTGAGAGAAAGAGAGAGAGAGAGAGAGAATAGGCACACCAGGGCTTCCAGCCACTGCAAACGAACTCCAGATGCATGAGCCCCCTTGTGCATCTGGCTAACGTGGGTCCTGGGGAATCGAGCCTCGAACCGGGGTCCTTAGGTTTCACAGGCAAGCACTTAACCACTAAGCCATCTCTCCAGCCCTAAATATTTTTTTAATTTTTTGTTCATTTTCAGACTGTCTTTTTTAAGAGAGAGAGAGAAAGAGATAGAAAGATAGAGAGTGAGAGATAGAATTGGCATGCCAGTGCCTCCCAGCACTGAAATTGAACTGCAGATGTGTGCGCGTGCTTGCATCACTGCGTGTCTCACTTACGTACAACCTGGAGAGTTGAACATGAGCCCTTAGGCTTCACAGGCAAGCACCATAACTGTTAAGTTGTCTCTCCAGCCCACAGGTGTTTTACTAAAGCTTAACAGTGTCCAGCCACCTGGCTGGATGAGGTTTCACTGGGGGTGCATCCTGGGGTCCAGACCTATGGTGTGTTTGGTGGTGGGGTGGACCTGATTTCCAGCCAAAAGGTATGCAAAGCATTCTTAGCTCTGGTGGAGTCCCTGCTTCTGGCTGCCTGTTTGTGCTTGCAGCTTTGTGGTGTGGGTGCTGCTGCTGGTGGCTTTGCTTACTGCAGGGTTTCTTTCTGCTTGGCTGTGGGAAAGGGAGGCAGATTCTTCTGCCACTGATGGGATTTCCCCACCAGATCTGTAAGCTGAAATAAACCCCTTTCTCCTATAAACTGTGCCTGGTTTTGATGTTCATCCCAGCCACATGAAGCTGTCTGCAGCAGAGTACCATCACGTGCCTAGTAAATAAACATCAAAGTCCAATGACATTCACTTGATGGCATATCTATTCTTCATTAACATGGAATTTACTTCACCATTTATTTCGCTGTCACAGGCAGCTCTGACCTACACCGAGCTTTTGCAGCTGGCATTGATCCTTCCCTCCTGTGCTTTGAAGATACTTATCATTAACTTCTGCATCCTCATCCATCGGCATGCCCAGCGAGGACTGACCATCAACCCACACATGGGCGTGAAGATAGAAGGAAGTTCTGAGTGCATTCTGAATCCCTCTAACATCTCTTCACATGTTCTGAGTGCTTACTACAGTCCAAGAATAATGCTGAGACTTTACTGACATTGTTTCATAAGATCTTCATAACAACCAAGAGAAGGAACTGAGGCAGAGAGAGTGGTCCAAGATGACAAAAGCTAGTAACTCAGGGTAGGGGTCAAGTTCTATACCACATTTTGCCCTATAGGTCACATTCCATCTATTCATGAATGGAACAATGGTCTATGTTTTGAGGGACATCAAATACCCAAGAGTGTAAACTTTCCCTCAAGAGGAATTCGCAGAGCATCATTTACACAAGTAACTCCAACAAGAGCAGGATCTGACAAGTACATCTACAAATGTGACCTGAGTTGCCAAAACCAGACACAACTCTTAGCTAGATTGTCAGAATCGAGGTGGTTTGCATAGATCAAGAACACATGGGCACAGAAGCAGAGACGGAGAGCACATACCAGGAGAAATGGCGAATGCTTGGAGATCTGCTAGGAGACGTAAGGATGAGCTCTCTTAGTCATACTCTATGGACTCCCCCAATGCCATTACATTCACCAAATCCAGAGGTATACAGAGGTGGAAGTCCTAGAGCTAATTAGACAACACTGTGCTGTTCTCGGCGGTAGTGAGGATGGGACATCACTGAATGACCGCTTTTGAACCAACTGAGATGAAGGTGACAGAAACAGGTGTGCTAGAGCTCCAATTCCTCAGGTCAACAGGAAGGGAAATGGTTCTAAAAATCCAGACATGCAAATGTCTACATACACTGGAAAAGACCTGCCTTCTAACTCTCCCTGGGCAAATGAACATGGTAACTTTGAGAATAAGTTCCATATGTCCACCACTAAGAAAGGCAAGCTAGCGACCCCTATGAGAAATCACACACGGAGTCTTTTGAGCAAGGTCCTCCAGACACTGTCAGAGTACCCCAAAGCTAAGAATTCAGCCTGAATTCAACTGACTTGCGTAGCTTGTGTGTAGCTAGTTGGTTCATAATTTCTCTACCAAGATAAACAATGGATAAGGCAAAAATTCCAGGTGTCAATCCTGACTTCTTACAGTTCTGTACTCAAGGTACAAGATTTGCATAAAGATGATGTCTCTGGTAAGAAATGATTTTCTTAGTCGTGCAATTTTCTAACAGCCTTACAAATGGATGGAAAATCAAAATTTAGAGATGGGGGAGGGGGCTTCTCTGTTCTTTTACAAAAGCATGGGGTAATTTTAAAGTGATAATTCTGTGAATTATTATCCATTTTTTTCTTTTAGAAGAAATTTTATTAAATTAGAAGTATAAATCTTCATCTTAGAAGACATTCTTGCTATTCTTTATGATGACTACACTGCTGGTGTAATTTGAGTCATTGTCAATAAACAAAATGACAGTAAATAACCATTCTGAGGCAGCAATTAACATAATGGTGCCTCCCAAGTTTGACATTCGTTTATTTAATGTGAAAGAACCGTTACTGTTTGCCAGGGTGTAGATGAGAGCTCAGTCTTTCTGAAGGACATGTTGAAAGGCTTTTCACAAATGTTTAAAATCACCAGAAGAGTAATGTTCCAAAAATATTAAAAGAAATTAGTAAATGTGTCTCATCATTGTGTATATTAAATATTAAAAGAACACTTACATAACCCTCATTAAAGCCATTAATATTTAAAGGAGACCATTTAAGAACACAACTATGACAAATTACATTTGGCAGGACTAATGAGTCCTTGAGTTCTAGTTCCTTGTTCCTCTGGGTTCTCAGACACCTGTTTTCTCTGTGTAGAACACACCGCCTTCCTGTTTTGTGCATCTGTGTTTCCTCTGCTCATCTTCCTTCCACACTCCATTCAGCTTTTGGCTCCTTATAAAACCCTTCTTTTATCACATGTGTTACTATGGCTATATGTTTCTTATAACATCAGTTAGCTCCCTCACACTAGTGACCACAGCTTCAATACACTCATCATTCAGGTATGAAATACCCACTCCCAAAGAGTATTGCTAGGGGCTACCTTGGAATGTTCTGGCAACTTGAAAAGGTAGGATCTAACTGGAAGAAGCAAGCCACAGAGGTCTCTTGTCTTGGCCTCTGGGCAGTCAACTTCCTGATCACCATCACACTCTCATCAGCTCGATGTTCTGTCCGAAGCACATGGACTGAGAAGCCATGGTCTGAACCCTCTGGGAAAACAAGGAGTCAAAACACACCTTCCTTCAAGCTGGTCTCCTGGTCACGGTGACAGAAAAGCAACTAATACCATACTCAAGTTACACATCTCAACCTTGGTTCAGAATCTCTCTCCCTCAAAGGATTCAGAAGTCCCTGAGGGCTAGAGGTGGTTCCATTCTCTTCACTACTACATCCCCAACCCCAAAGTCTTCACATAATCTACATCTCATTACCACCATTGTAGTCACTTAATAAAGAGTTGAGAAATGAATCTAAAAAGAAAGAAAGAAAGAAAGGAAGGAAGGAAGGAAGGAAGGAAGGAAGGAAGGAAGGAAGGAAGGAAAGGAGGGAGGGAGGGAGGAAGGAAGGAAGGAAGGAAGGAAGGAAGGAAGGAAGGAAGGAAGGAAGGAAGGAAAGGAAAGGAAAGAAAAGGAAAGGAAAGGAAAGGAAAGGAAAGGAAAGAAAAGAAAAGAAAAGAAAAGAAAAGAAAAGAAAAGAAAAGAAAAGAAAAGCAACCCTTACCTAAGGCCTTTGTTAAGAACTCATCCTACATGTAAAATGATCTATAGCAATTATGTGGGCTTATCAGTTAATGTTATACTTTCTTTTGCACATTGGAGAGTAGTATCCACAGGCTTTTAAAAATTATTTAGTCTTTTGGAAACAAATGTAAACTTGTGAGACAACAAAAAATTATCCATAACAACTGTAGCAATGACAAGAAATGTTTCTGGAATCATGTCAGTAGCCCAGATATCTTGGATGATTTGAGAATCAACACATCTATTTAAACAGAGAACAGACAGTACCTGGACATTTAAGGAGTCTAGGAGTTAGGATCTGTTATATGATCATTGTTGTGACCCAGAGACGAGGTAGCCTAGCCAGGTCCAGCTCTGCTCATCCAAGTATAGTCTATGTGTTGACATGCTAGCGAAAACACTCCTATTGACAAAATTCATATGGATAAATAATAATCAAGAGGCTTATAAATGGTTTCATTAGAAAAGTCTAATAATAGCTTAAGAAAAAACAACTTTAATTTGCATCAGAAAATAGTTCTATTAAAGTAACAAAAGGCATTTTCCCACATTTAGCTAATTATCAAGAAATGGCAGTAGCATGATAGACAATTTCCCTCTTTACATATAACAGGACATGGATTTTTGTCATCTTTTACTTAAATCCTCCTGATGGCTACATTTAAAAATAAAAGTACAGTGACTTGTGACAACTGAAATCTTTTGGGTCTTCTGTGGAAGTTCAGGAACTAGTTACATATTTATTTGTATGTTCCCTATGAGTAACTAGGGGCAAAATCAATTTTACTGTATGTTCTGAAAAACAGACCCGTTCCTCGAACAAATGGTTATGAACCATCCCTGGGTTTGATTTGCCCAGCCCCCACATTAAGCCAGATGCAAAAAGTAGTGCATGTATCTGGGGTTTGTTTGCAGTGGCAGGAGGCCCTGGAGCCATGCAGAGCTTTGCTACGTGTGGGTTTGAAACTGGGTACCCTTCTCTGGCTTCTCTGACTTCCTGCAATGCAGCAATCACTATTCTTTCCCCAGCTCACATTCAAGGCAAGTTTAAGTTGATTGTGGATTTTCTTCACTGCACCGGTGTCTCCTTATAGAGATGAGACAACTCCATAACAGCTTATTTTGTGAAAAGAGGAGACATTCACGAAGCCATGCTCCCAGAGCTGAGAGCTTACAGAGAAAGTATAAAAGGAATTACAAGGATCATTCCAAACCCATCCCTGTCAGACAGCCTGGAGGACTGGCTCAGCGATTAAGGCACCTGCCTGAAAAGCCTAGTGACCCAGGTTTGTTTCCCCAGTACCCACTTAAAGTGTCGCGTGCGTCTGGAGGCCATTTGCAGTGGCTGGAGGCCCTGGCCTGTCCATTCTCTCTGTTTCTCTCTCTTTCACTCTTGCTTCCTCTCCCTCTATTCCTCCCTTTCTCCCTCCCTCCTTCAAAATAAATAATAAAAAATTAAATTACAACTAAAAAATAGTTATTTAAAAATATAAACTGGTGAGAGAACTTATCTCAGTAACTGGAGATTGGCTCAACAGTGTTAACGTAGCCACTGAATAAAGTCAAACAGACAAGAAAATTGAATCCCTGTTTCAAAGACACAATAGGAACAGCCCATAGAACATTTGGCTACTTAAAAGAGATCTTTCTGGCATCTTCACCATCTGCTGCAGTCCAGGTGGGAAACAGGTAAGGAGTGAAAACATAACAAAAATGTTAACTTCTTTATCAACAGGAGCAGTTCCATGGCCAAGTTTTTCCTATGAACCACTTACATTAAAAAATGTCTTGCCCCCCCCCCCAAAAAAAATACATTGAGTGCTGGGTGTAGTGGCGCACACCTTTAATCCCAGCACTCGGAGGCAGAGGAAGGAGGATACCATAAGTTCAACGCCACCCTGAGACTACAGATGAATTCCAGGACAGCTTGAGCTAGAGTGAGACCCTACCTCGAAAAACCAAAAAAAAAAAAAAAAAAAAAAAAAGTCTTGGGCTGGAGGCATACTTTAGCAGGTTAAGGCATTTGCCTGCAAAGCCAAAGGACTCAGGTTCAATTTCCCAGGACCCACATAAGCCAGATGCACAGGGTGGCACATGTGTCTGGAGTTCCTCTGCAGTGGCTGGAGGCCCTGGCATGCCCATTCCCTCTCTCTCTCTCTCTCTCTGCCTACCTCTTTTCCTCTCTCACTCTCTCAAATAAGTGAATAACAATAATAATAGTAAAAGAGAATTTTAAAAAAATGTCTTGGGCCAGATGTGGTGGTACACACCTTTAATCCCGTCACTCAGGAGACCAAGGTGGGAGGACCACTTTGAGTTTGAGGCCAGCCTGAGCCTACATAGTGAGTTTCAGGTCAGCCTGAGCTACAGCAAACACTACTTCAAAAATAAAATAAAATAAAATAAAACATCTTGGGATAGACACGTAAAAATATTGGAAGTTATCATTCAGAACAAGATAATGATCCACAAACAAAAGTTAAACACAAAAATGAATTATATTTCACATGTCCATCCGTGAACTGCAGTCAATGGCAATTCGTCATTTCCACCTCTGGAGGGGCAGGTAAGTTAAAAAGCCACAGCCTGGGCTGGAGAGATAGCTCCGCAGTTAAAGTGCTTGCCTGAAGAGCCTAACCCGACCCAGGTTTGATTCCTCAGTACCCAGGTAAAGCCAGATGCACAAAGTGGTGCATGCATCTGGAGCTCACTTTCAGAGGCTGGAGGCCCTGGTATGGCCATTCTTTGTGTGTGTCTCTCTCTTCCCTCAAAAATAAATAAATAAAACTAAAAGGCGAGGGCTGGAGAGATGGTTTAGCAGTTAAGGTGCTTGCCTGTGAAGCCTAAGGAGCCAGGTTTGATTCTCCAGGACCCACGCAAGCCAGATGCACAAGGGGGTACATGCATCTGTAGTTCATTTGCAGTGGCTGCAGGCCCTGGAGTGCCCATTCGCGCTCTCTCCCTCTCTCTCTCTCTCTCTCTCTCTCTCAAATAAATAAAAATAAATTAAAAAAAAAAAACAACCAAAAGACCACAACCAAGATGAATGCATGACATAAAGCTCCTTGCTGACTAATAGGACAACACTGGTAATGTTGACAACTTTTTGGAGGCTTAGAGAAGAGCGGCTGAGGAGTCATTAATTCTCGGGAGCCAGTGTTAAAGGCTCTTCCACGGTTTGCGTGGGCATTACGTCTGGGAATCGTATTAGCATGCTCATGGCGAAGGCTGAAGAAAACCCCCTTCAGGGGAGGGAGAACTATTCACTTTGGAAAGTGTCTAATGTTGACGGAAGGACTAGCTCTGCTCTCCTGGCAAAATTAGCAGAGCTGTATCTGGCTGAGAAGAGTTAGAAAGAACTGTGGGGCTGGAGAGATGGCTTAGTGGTTAAGCGCTTGCCTGTGAAGCCTAAGGACCCGGGTTCAAGGCTCGATTCCCCAGGACCCATGTCAGCCAGATGCACAAGGGGGCGCACAAGTCTGGAGTTCATTTGCAGTGGCTGGAGGCCCTGGTGCACACATTCTCTCTCTCTCTCTCTCTGCCTCTTTCCCTCTGTCTCTGTCACTCTCAAATAAATAAATTAAAATGAACAAAAATATTTTTTTAAAAAATCAGAAAAAAAAAAGAACTATGAAACACTACAGAAGGTTTTAGCTAAAGGACTCAGGATCACCAAATCACCATCATCACCATCATGACCACTGTCATCATCCTGAGCTATAAACACAACACCATAGAACACTTCCTCTCCCCAACACCCCATCACCAAGCACACCTGTATAGTGACAGTGGGCTACAACGGAGCACCAAAAGACACAGGCCTATTTAAGGGTTAGTTCTTGGGCTGCAGAGATGGTTTAGCCATTAAGGCACTTGCCTGCAAAGCCTAAAGACCCAGGTTCAATTCCCAGGTGGCACATGCCACTGGAGTTTGTTTGTAGTGGTTAGAGGCCCTGGTGTGCCCATTCTTTCTCTACCTGCCTCTTCCTCTCTCTCTCAAATAAATGAATAAAAATCTAAATAAAAAAAAGAATTGGTTCTTAGAAAAATCTGAAGACAAAGCAAGCAGTCACAGCTACTCCAAGCATCAAACCAAAGTCAGCTGTTACGTAAATGAGCACCACACTTCACAGCAAGGGCCTGATACTCTGAAGTGCAACCACCTGAGACTTTATTTTGGTTTTCAACTAAAAAAAGTTATACAGCCTACTAAAGGAAATTAAAAAGAAATGCCAAGATATTTTGAACTAAGTATAAGTGAGAATATAACTTATCAAATTTACATAAAAAATATCTAGCAGAAAAGTACTGAATATACATATCAGAAGCGAAGAATGATTTAATATCAGCAATCTGGGCTCAGACCAGTGATCCCAGCACTCAGGAAGTACAGGCAAGGAGTATCGCTTGTTCAACACTATTACTGACCACATGAACATCAAAAGGGAACATTAGGGAAAATTCTGAAATCTCAAATTTGACAACACATATAAACAGGACCAAGCCAGGCATGCTGGCAGGCATCTATGACCCTCACACTTAGTGGACTGAGACGGGAAGATTGTGAGGTTAAGGCCAAACTGAGCTACATAGCAATATCCCATGAGTAAATTAAAATAAAGCCAGTCCTTGAATTAAAAAAGCCAAGAGTCACACCAAAAGACATAGACAGGCTGGAGAGGTGGCTCATCAGTTAAAGGTGCTTGTTTGCAAAGCCAGACGGCCTGGGTTCAATTTCCCAATACCCACATAAAGCCAGATGTACAAAGTGATGCATCTGGAGTTCATGTGCAGTGGCAAGAGGTCATGGAGCACCCATACTCACTCACATCCTCTCTCTCTTCCTCTCTCTCAATCTCTAATAGATAAAAAATATTTAAAATAATAGATGATATGAACAGTTCTCTGTCCATTAAGAAAATTGAACCAAAAGCTCTCCAGAAATAAAAGAATCAGGCCTAGATAATTTAACTAATGATTCCATCACCTTTTAAGGAAGAAATGATATCAATTCTCTAAAAGAGCTTCCTCAAAAAATAAAATAGAAGAAACATGTCCCAAGTCATTCCGTGACAACAGAATTATGTCACAAGAAAACTGGAATATATTTACAAAACACAACCAGAAAAAAAAAACCTAAAAATCACTCCTGAACATGGATTTATAAATTCTCAATGAACTGTTTGCAAATCAAATCCAACAATGTATAAAAATAATTGCACAGCACAACTAAGTAGGATTTATTCCAGGTAAATAAGATGGTTGAACATTCAAAAATCAATAAATGTACTCTATCATACCAATGAGCTAGAGAAGAAAAAGATCATATGATATCAACAGATATAGAATAGGAGTTAACAAAACCCTATAATAATTTGTGATTAAAAATTCCTGGCAAATGCCGGGTGTGGTGGTGCACACCTTTAATCTCAGCACTTGGGAGGCAGAGGTAGGAGGAGTGCTGTGAGTTCGAGGCCACCCTGAGACTCCATAGTGAATTCCAGGTCAGGCCTGAGCTAGAGTGAGACCCTACCTCTAAAAAAAAAAAAAATCCTGGCAAAGTAAGAATAGAAGCAACTTCCTTAACCTCAGCTCCAAGAACAGGGTTTGAGTCAGAAAAAACAAGTGTGTGCACACTCCCTCCAGGGCAAACCATCCAAGCCACGTTCATCTTTGGGGAGTCAATGCCGGCCCCTGCGTGGGTACACCAGAGACAGAGAACTGCAGATTGGACGAGTTTCAAAGTAAGCTAAAATTTCTTTCACTAGAAATATTGAAAGAACTCATTTATGAGAGGGTACAGCCTAGATAAAAGTGTGTGTTTGTGCGCACAGTAGAATTTCTAGTGGCAGGACATAGCTTTGCTCTCTCCACTCACCTAGTTCGTGTGTGTGTGTGTATGTGTATTTCTTTTACATACTATAAAACTTATCCTTTTACAGATGTATAAAATTCAATAGTCTTTAGTACAAAGACATATCCATCTCCATGATCTAGTTCCAGGAGTCAAAAATTTTGTTTTAAACATGGGCCTCAAATTCACAGTATATAAAAGGAAAGACATTCTGGGGCTGGAGACTATAAAAATTGCTAATTTTAAGAAGGAGTATTAAGCTGGGCATGATGACACATGCCTTTAATACCAGCACTCAGGAGACAGAGGTAGGAGGATCGCTGTAAGTTGGAGACCAGCCTGAGGCTGCAGAATGAAGTCCCGGTCAGACTGGGCTAGAGTGAGACTGCCTCGAAAAGACCAAAAAAAAGAAGGGGACAGGGGAAGTATTTACTTCGTATGAAATTTATTCTAAAACTTGTGACTAACTTTTTTAGAGTTGCAGCACGTAATACTGTTGTCCTGACCTGGGGTGGAGCAGGGGAGCACGTGTCAAATGTCAAATGTCCACATTTAGAGTAAATAATGAAAGAGGGGTTGATAGGTGTGGACTAGAAGGGGCAGAAAAGGAGAGCACGGTCCAAAGGTATACCGATGGGAAAATAAAAAGTTTCGAGGGCACTGCCAAAAGACAATGTATTCTAGTAATTATCTTTATTAGACTCTACTGGATCAGGAGCCAATTCATTAAACATGAACGGCAGGGGACTGCCATCCATCTATTATAAAGAGCCATTAAGTTGAGACAGACAGCTCTCCACAGGGTCAGCATGAATTAATAAAAAAACTCAAGCTGGCATTTCAGAATCATAAAAAGACAGATTTAGTAGAAAATATTCAATAAGAATAAAGAAGAATGGCATATATCATACTATTTGTCTGAAGAACAAACTAAAAATGAGAACAAATTTACCATAAACCTAAAAATATCCTTCATGAATGAAATATGTATTTCTTAAAAATGGACAGCATTTACATTTAAGAATCTTAGCAGCTCAGTTTGTGACATTGGCAAATGGTAAGTGAAAAGACAAATGAGGAGTAGGGAGTAGGTGTGACGGGGAGAAAGAAGTCAAAATGTCAGTGACACTGGGACCCCCTTGCTGAAAACAGTTCCATGTCTAGATGATGATGATGGTAGAAGTAAGATCATGTAAGGTTCAAGGTCAAGGTTCTCTAGCAGGTTATATATGGACCATGTAAAATGGTCATTTCATTCTTGTACCAGTTGTACCTATAGACCCGGAAGTCACAATACAAAAATTATGGTATGCATAATAAACGCCTACATTTTGTAAGTTATTTTTCTCATCTTTGCTAATTTGCACATGCTGTTTAAAAACAATGTGGAGAATGGATTGAATGATGGTACTATGTATTTTTTCCTTTTTTTAAAAAAATATTTTATTTATTTTAAGCAGAGAGGGGAAGGAGAGAATAGAGAATGGGCATGCTAGGGACTCCAGCCACTGCAAACGAACTCCAGATCCATGTGCTACTTTGTGCATCTGGCTTTACGTGGATACTGGGGACTTGCACCTGGGTTGTTAGGCTTTGCAGGCAAGCTCCTCAACTGCTGAACCATCTCTCCAGCCCATTTTTTTTATTGATAACCATTATTTTAAGATAACATACTGAGCCTTTTAATAATTTCTTTGTTTAAAGTGATATAAGAATCAATACAGTGCTAGTTAAGAAAACTTACCAAAAAACTTTGATATAAGAGAATAAAGGCTCTCATGATCCAATCACCCCTCAACAGCACCACCTGCTTTGGACCAAATCTTCAACACATTTATCATTTGTGGGACATTTCGTATAAACCTTAACAGATATGGTTTAACAAACCAATCTAGACTGATTTGATTCTTATAGATCAATTCTATATTCTTCTTGACTCTAAAAACATTTTTTTGTTCATTTTTATTTATTTATTTGAGAGCTGACAGACAGAGAGAGAAAGAGGCAGAGAGAGAATGGGTGCATGGCAGGGCCTCCAGCCACTGCAAACAAACTCCAGACGCATGCATCACCTTGTGTATCTGCCTTACGTGGGTCCTGGGGAATCGAGCCTCGAACTGGGGTCCTTAGGCTTCACAGGCAAGTGCTTAAGCACTAAGCCATCTCTCCAGCCCCTTTAAAAACATTTTTATTGACAGGCATGGTGGCACACACCTTTAATCCCAGCACTTGGGAGGCAGAGGTAGGAGGATTACTTTGAATTCAAGGCCAGTCTGAGACTACATAGTGAATTCCAAGTCAGCCTGGCCTAGAGTGAGATCCTACCTCAAAAAAAATTTTTTTAACTTATTTTCAAGGAGAGAGAGAGAGAGAAAGAGAATGACAATAGATGTACCAGGGCCTGCTGCCTCTGGAAATGAACTTAAGACACATACAACACTTTGTGCATCTGGCTTTATTTGGACACTGGGGAATTGAACCCAGGCCATGAGGCTTTGCAAGCAAGTGACTTTAACCACTTAGCACTCTCCCCAGCCTTTGACTCTTTACAAATATTGAATAGTCACTTTCAATTTATTGGTTACCTTACAGATTTTTATCTGGTACAAAAGAAAATCTCAAAGGTCATGTTTATCTTGCTCCTTAGGATATTAGCCATATCCTACATATATCTAAACTAGAAATCTTTAACATTTATTTGAGAGAGAAGGGGAGAAGTGAGAGAATGAGCACACCAGGGACTCATGCCACTGCAAACAAACTCCAGATATGTGTACCACTTTACTTAGGTACTGGGGAATTGAACAAGAATCATCAGGCTTTGTAACTAAACACCTTTAACCAATGAGCCATCTCTCTATCCTTACCCTAAATGTCTACCTCAAATATTACTCTCCTTCCTCTCCACTTTATTTTAAAACAAAATTCCTATAAATACCTATATCCTCAAAATTTCCTGTATTATATTGACTTCTTTATTAAAAACATTAATGTTTGAACTAATTCAATATAGGTAGCATGTTGACATTTTAAACTTTATGTGAAACCCTGGATTCAATCCTAAGTACTGCAACTACAAAAACAGAAAAAAGGATGAAGTAAAAATAGTATTTGACCTTCCACCAAGAATCTGTTTGTTTAAAAGAAAAACTATCACATCTTGATAAATGTATGCATCATAGTAGCTGTCACAGAGAAATTCTAATGAAATTTAAAGTGATATTCTGACTCATAGTATTAAGAAATATTAAACAGGAATTGCTCTTCTTTTTATACAAGTGTGTAAGTATGTTTTATGTATGCTTGTATGTAAACATGTTCACATGTATATGGGTATAGTACATGTGTGTGTGTGTGTGTGTGTGTGTTAGTGCATGTGGAGGCCAGGAGTGGATAATGGGATTTTGCACTGATCATATTTTCTATCTTACTTATGGGAACAGGTTGTCTCACTGGAACCCAGAGCTTACCAATTTAGCTGGCCTAGCTAGCCTATGTGCCCCATAAATCCAGTGTCAACTGCTTGGGTGCTGTGCCTATAGGTGGGCTGTCACATGCATAATGTTTAATGTTAGACAGGTAGTATACCAAACTACACAACTACCTGACAAATGGTCACTTAGTTTTTATCATTGTCTGGAGATGTGAATAGTCAAGTACAGTGTGACACTAATCCCAAACTAGGCTTACAACCCACAAGTTATCACCTAGGTAATTTGTCATTCATTCCCAGAAGGATTTCTTCAAGTGATATTTTAAAATGAGATAAATGAGATGAATAATGACAGTTACATGCATATAGTATGACATGTTCATATAGCCTACAATGGCTTTCTTTCTTTTTTAAAACTCTTTTATTGACAACTTCCACAAATATAAACACATCATCCCATTCCACCACCCTCTCCATTCTCCTTCCATTGAATCCTTTCTTCTTTCCAACTAGTCTCTCTTCTACTTTGATAGCATCAATCTTCCCTCCTATTATGCAGGTCTTGTGTAGGTAGTATCAGCCACTGTGAGGTCATGAACATCAAGGCCACTTTCTGTCTAGCAGACAATATTGTAAGCACTCCTCCCCTTCCTTTGGCTCTTACATTCTTTCTGTCACCTCTTCTGCAATGGTCCCTGAGCCTTGGAGGGTGTGATAGAGATGTCTCAGTGTTGAACACTCCACTGTCACTTCATCTTAGCACTGTGGTGAGTTCTGGGTCATCCCAGTGGTTACAATGGCTTTCCATATGTCAGTCTGATGAGGTGAACCACCTTCACTGTCCTGTCAATGAAACACTGACTAGCATGCCACTGTGAAGGACTTTTGTGGACATGAAAGAATTCTTCATCCAGGTGAATTTATGTACAGAAAATTATATTATATATTATATATCCTACATAATATATCTCACATATTATATATGTATATATATATATATATATATATAATGCATAATATGTATAATAGATTATATATTTGGACCTAACTGTTAAGAAGATCTTGAAAATCTGAGAGTGGTTTGCACTCATTGCTGGCAAGGACCTGAGTTCATAGGTGGGGTTATGAATGAGAACACTAATCTCTCGTGGCAGCCAGGTCTCCACAACATCAGTTCCAAACATGGTGGCCCATATTCCAAGAGAAAACAGCTCAGGAGAAGATGGGTGCAGGAATTATGAAAGGAAAGGGAAAAGAGGGGAGACACAAGGAGTCAGAGAGGGGAGAAAAGAATGAACACAGACCATTTCGCAATGGTGCATGACAAGGTCCTGGAAGAACTAGAAATTGAGCTGCAGGCGGTTTTGAGAAACATCATATAATACAATACTCTCTGGCTCCTTTTCTGACAGATCACTGATCATTTTCTTAATGTTTTTGTAAAAGCTTTGAATAAATAGGGCAATTAACCCTAGAAGTTGATATGAGTTGCAAATATTTTCTCCCCGACAAATTTATTTTGTTATTATTCATTTGTATCTTTCTATTTTTCTGAGTCCCTTGGTAGTATGCAAATTTTATGGCACAAAATTGAATTTTTAAATGAAATGCTTATAAAGGACATTTTCAATATTAGTGCATATCGGCGATGTAGCTTACATTCATTCTCATAGTACCCAATGTTCCTCTCAAAGTGGTATTTTACAAGTTTAGATGCATTCTGATACCAAACAGAGTTACCTCCAAATTTTCCTTGTAAGTAGCAAGCTAATCTACTATAGCAACCATAATGAAAATGTTATTTAAAATTCAGGCAGAAGAGCAACAGGGAAAGCCAGTGTTTGCTATGCAAATAATGTTTTTATATCAGTGGGTTTAGAAGACAGTGGGGATGTATCATTTCATTTAGTTTTCTTTCATTCGAATGTCACCGAAAGGTCAGCAGGTAATACAGAGACCAATCCTCCACCCTGTGCATACCACCTCCCCATTTGGGAATAGAAATCAACTATAAGACAGTCTTCACCCAAGATCTTCGGAAGCAGAGTTAGCAGGATTGCACGAGTTCAAGGGCAGCCTGAAACTATGTAGTGAATTCCAGGTCAGCCTGGGCTGGGGTGAGACCCTACCTTGAAAAAAACCCAACAAAAAACAATGGAAGATGAGATATGTTCATATCTGTCCAAGCACAGAAAGCATGGCTTACAAATATAAAGGGCACAAATCAGCTTAAGGACATGTTTCTCATTTTAGTAAAAAAAATAATAACTTTTATTTATTTGTAAACAGAAAGAGAGATGGGAGAGGAAGGGAGGGAGAATGGGCACCCCAGGGCTTCCAGGTGCTTAGGCTTTGCAGGCAAGCACCTTAATAGCTGAATTATCACCCCAGCCCTCTTTTCTCATCTTCTAATACTTTTTATATCAGCAGAATTAGAGCTGAACTAGTACCATGAGGAACAGTTTCCATATTTGTTTCTGACACAAAATCTTGTCACTTGACGAAGTTCCTGTAAAAATAACTTGGTCAAATGATCTCTAAAATGAGGACAATGTTACCTCTCAGCCTGTGATGAGGTTATTGTGAAAATCAACGGAAAGGGCTAGAGAGATGGCTCAGTCATTAAAGGCACTTGCTTGCAAAGCCTGAAGACCAAGGGTCAACTCCCCAGCATCCATGTAGAGTCAAATGCACAAATTGGCACATGAATCTAGAGTTTGTTTTCAATAGTAGTAGGCCATGACACACCCATTCTCTTTCTCACTCTCTTTCTCCTCTCTTCTCTTTCTGTCTCTAATAAATATTTTTAAATCAAGTAAAATTTATATCTCCTTTACAATATTACTTAGTTGAAAATATCACACACATGAATTCGTATCTGTATTACATTTGACACATAGAACACAATTGAAAACACATATTCCATGCTTAATAACATTTACTTGGTGCTTTCATTATACTGTTTATTTTATTTAAGAAGTTAAGGAGACAAAGTAGCATCCTCCCTTCATCATCTGTTAGCATTAGAGGTACACACTGTGTGAAAAGAAGAGAGAAGAAATGGTATGGTATAAGGAAGACAACAGAAGCCAAAGAGAGAAGAGAAGAACAGATCCAGGGATCCAATCCCTCTTTGTCCAGCTAAAGTGAGAAAATAGCATTCTTCCTGAGCAGTAGCAAGGATGGCCCTGCCTCTGTCACTCACCTGTGTTATGTAGGACCTTAGGGAGAATACATAAACCCTTTTTTTTTTAGTTGTCTATTACTACCTAAAAAGATGCCTCATAAAGTTCAAGGGCTTAACCTAACATAAGCAATCAATACTTAACACAGATACAACTGTGGGTTGGGAGTTTCCAAAGGAGCTTCTCTGAGTGGTCGTGGCTCAGCGTCCACAGACAGTGGATGCAGGACCACAGAAGGGCTCAAGGGCAGAGCGGCGCAGCGCGGCACCGCCCACAGGGCTGGGAAGTGACCGCGGTGGCCGGGAAACGCGCTCCTTGGCTCTGACGTTCTGTGGAGCTATTCAAGGATTCACACCAAGCAGTGACTGGCTTCCCCCAAAGTGAGCAGGTTTTATGAGGCAGCCCGGAAGACATGCACACACTGCGGCTTCCACTGGATTACTCTGCTCAAGCAGAGCACACTGTACATTAGGCACTGGAGGAGACTTCACAGGGACAGAGGTGAGGATGACTTTAGGCCACCTGGGAGGCCTGGGAGTCTAATCATGGTAGCAAAACCACCTTCTTATATCTCGGGATGAAAGTCCAGACCAGAAGCAGCTGATCAGAGAAAAGGGTTTATTTAGGCTCACAGACTGGAAGTAACGTTCCGCCATGTCAGGACAAGCATGGCCGAGCAGAGGCCAGGCATCACGTCTGTCACATCAGCGGGGAGAAAATAGTAAAAACACCAAGAGCCCCCCGCTCCTGAGTGCACAATAGGGCAGGACTCCGAAACGTCAAGTCCACGCCCATTGGCACACCTCCTCCAGCAAAACCCTCAAACACCAAGGCTCTGCCTGCTCAAGACTGAGATGTGGTTTACTCATCAACACAGGAGACTATGCAGGACATCTCACACTGAAGCCACAGTCATAGTTCGGGTGACAACAGCATGTACTTCACAAGGTTGGTGGAGACAGGCAGTGACACCATGCCATCCAGCATCTGTTCAATGAATGCCGGGTCTCCTTCAATCCACAGGCCTTCAAACTGTAGCATAATATATGTCCATGTGGGCATGTGTCTTTGTGGGCATACAAGGACCCTTTGTTTCTGAAATAAAGACTATATATGCAGTGCTTTTGAGAAACGTATTTTCAAATAAAAGTGCTTACAGTAATTATAGGCAACAGAGCTTATGTTGAAATATAGCTATCAAAATATTTCAAAACATATTTATGATACAATAATATGGATTCTTTTCATTAAGTAATGTGACATAATCATAGGTCTACCAGCTATTGTATTTTCAAAGGGCTGATGAGCTCAACTGACATGTTGAGATGTTTATAAGTATAGTGTGATTAGATAACATTATAGATTTCAGTTGGTGAAAAAGCTTAAACATTTCCCCTGCTTCTTCAGACAACTTTCATGCTTTAAGGAGGCTGGACAGATGGCTCAGCAGTTAAGGCACTTGCCTGCAAAACCTAATGATCCAGGTTTGATTGCCCAGTGTCCAGGTAAAGCCAGATGCACAAAGTGGTTCCTGTATCTGTAGTTCATTTTTAGCAGCTGGAGGAGGCCTTGCTGTGCCCATCCTCTGACTGTTTCTTCTCTTTATCCCTCTCTGCTTGTAAATAAATAAATAAATAAATCTATTCAAAAAAGAAATGGTGCCGGGCGTGGTGGCGCATGCCTTTAATCCCAGCACTCGGGAGGCAGAGGTAGGAGGATCGCCGTGAGTTCGAGGCCACCCTGAGATGACAGAGTTAATTCCAGGTCAGCCTGGACCAGAGTGAGACCCTATCTCGAAAAACCAAAACAAAAAAAAAAAAAAAAAAAAAAAGGAAAAGAAAAAAAGAAATGGTAAATTCTAGCTAGATGATAGTTTAAGAAAAAAAATGAAATTTTCTTTTCCTATCTAAATTCACAAATGTAATGAACACTACCTATCCATGAATCAAATGGTGACCACTGGCCCCTAGACCAAACTTCTTGTCTTATGCTTAAAAAGGAGAGGATAGGAGAAAAGGGCAGATGTAATATTTAATTTCCTCTAAGAGTATAACAATTTTCTTATTAAATTTCCTACTGTAAATAGGATTATCCAATGAAATAACTGTCATTTTAAACTGGTCACTTTTTGAAGCAGATGCATATCTCTATAATATTTTATTTAAAAATATCCCAACGAATCTTCACACCTAGATAAATGAATTTACAAAAGTGGCACATTCAAAGGCCACTTCAAGTTTGGGATTGAAAGGGCCTTTAATTTATAGCTCCAGAAAGAAAATATCCATTCTACAGCTCAAAGATCCTTGTGGATTATAAAAGAGGAAATGACTAGCAGAAAAGGAATTATTCACCACATTATTAAACATGACAAAAAGCTTCTGTATTGGAGCTTAAAACGGGCTATTTAAGATTCCAGCAATCCCTAGGACTCTGGCAACAAAAATGTTCAAAAGCCTTTTATAGTTGCTGTCAGATTTCTGTAAAGCATTTGAGATTCCTGTGAACTTATTTATATAACAAGCTAAAACCTGAAGCCGACTTGAAATTCTTTCTACCCTAATTATGTAGAATTGGAAATGCTTAGAAATGATGCTCTATGTTCTCCCAAGAATATCCTCCTGAAAGGGTGGTTTCAGAACCGGGTATTTAGAGGCAAGAATGAGCATGTTCCACTCAGCCTTATCATAAGGAGCGGTTACAGCAGAGACACGAGCTATGGTTTGGTTAAGCACTTCAAAGAACTGTGATTAGCTGTTCTCCCTGCAAGCATTCCAAATGACCGTTCATATTGTTCCCTCCTGGCCTACAATAGCAGTTTATTTCTGAAACTCTATAGGTCGTGTGTAATCATATAGCAAAATAACTCAGGGTATAATGACCCGCCAGGATCTCAGCTGCCTGAGCTTCTGATCACAATACTGGGCCTGTGTGTGGTTTCCCAAGCGAACCCTTTAACCTCCCTGCTTTGGCATTCCCACTTGACATATGGCTCTACTATGTCCAGAAAAGTCAGTATTTATTTACCCCAAGCTAGATACACCAGCAGATGTTCAAAGTAACAATAATAAAAATGATAGGCTGGGCATGGTGCTGCACACCTTTAATCCCAGCACTTGGAGGGCAGAGGCAGGAGGTTTGCTGTGAGTTCAAGGTCAACCTGAGACTACATAATAAATTCCAGATAAATGTGGGCTACAGCCACTCCCTACCTCAAAAAAAAAAAAAAAAGACAAAAAAAGATGATGAAGATGATGATAGTATAACTTTAAAGTGAGACTACTGAGTTTGGCAGCTTCTAATGATCCTGCCCGTTCTGGTCACATGCTTGTCTAGTCCTGCTGCCTTGGAGCTTGAACTAGATTTAATGATTTCCTTTTAACAAACAAATTATGGCTACTATATAAAAGACTGTGATTCCATCCATCCTCTTTTTCTCTCTGGCTCTTCCTGGTCGCTATGTCAGACACGACAAGCTGTCCTGTGGAGAACCATTATGACAGATGCCAACACCCCAGAACAGCCAATACCCATGCTAGTGAGCTTGCAGTAGAGTATCCAATGTTCACAATAAGATGCAGGCTTTGCTATCAGGAATGTTAAATGATTCACTTGAGTTTCAGACCAAACAAGGGAAGGTTTAGAAAGGGTACGAAATGAACTCTTTGAGCTCCAAAGCCTATCTCTGTTCACTGCATTATACTGAATTTATCAATGTATTTGTTTCCCAACACTGGGCTGTGTATTGGAAGTGGAGATACATTGCTCTAGAGATGAAATGTAATGACAGGAAGCAGCAGCCGAGATCTGACACAATGGCAGAGAGGGGAGGGCAGAGGAGAAGCTGGCCATGGAACATTCAAAAAGATGCTTGCAGCAAACCAGTGAGTTTTGGCTCTCGGGTCCAGTGGGCTGTTGGAGGCTGCAGAACTCATGTACGGGGCTTAACAGCCTTAGAAAGTCAGGTAGCCGCGCCTCACATTTCTTGAGCTGAGTTAGCAAGCTATCATGTGATCCTGGAGCCATAATAAAGAATTTCAACATGTAATCACCCTCCATTAAGAGTGGACTTTAGGGGGCTGGAGAGATGGCTTAGTGATTAAGTGCTTGCCTGTGCAGCCTAAGGACCTCAGTTCGAGGCTCGATTCCCCAGGACCCACGTTAGCCAGATATACAAGGGGCACACGCATCTGGAGTTCGTTTACAGTGGCTGGAGGCCCTCACACCCATTCTCTCTCTCTCTATCTATCTGCCTCTTTCTGTCTGTCACTCTCAAATAAATAAATAAATGAACAACAACCAAAAAAAAAAAAAAAAAAAAAGAGTGGACTTTAGGGGCTGTGGAGACAGTTCAGTGGGTTAAGGGACTTGATTGCAATGTCTGATGGCCTGGGTTGGATTCCCCAGTACCCATGTATAGCCAGATACACAAGCTGGTGTATGTGTCATTTGTAGTGGTAGGAGGCCCTGATGTCCCCATTATCCCCACAACTCTGCCCCCTCTGCTTATGAGTATAAATGAATTTTAACAATTTATTTAAATTGTGGATTTTAGTCCAGTAACTGATGTTCCTTGAAAAGAAGTATAGTTAGAGAGATGACTCAGTGGTTAAAGGCACCTGCTTGCAAAGCCTGATGGCCCAAGTTTTGTTCCCCAGTGTCCTTGTAAAGCCAGATGCACAAAGTAGCACATGTGTCTGGAGCTTGTTTGTAGTGGCAGGAGGCCCTGGTGTGCCTATTCTCCTTCTCTCTCAAATAAAGAAGAAAATAAATAAATATGAAAAGACAGGGACATGGAGGGAAAGGATGTGTGAAAACAGGGGTAAGGACTGGAGCTAGACTCTTAAAAACCTAGCAGTCTCAGAAGGCACTAGAGATGAGATGAGGGAACGGATTCTCCCTTCAAGTTTTCATAGGGTGCATGGCCCTGGCCATATCTCAAATGTAGGCTTCTGGCCTCTGGCACTGTGTTCAGTCAGTTTTTAGCAGATTGGAGAAGCATGAAATGAAAATAGCATTCAACCACAGACCAGGAGCATCACTCTCAACAGCCACACCCACCTTGCCAAGGTTAACCATTCTAGGTAAATACTAGGCCTGAGGTTGAAATTACTAGTAATAAAACAGCTGTAGTAATCTCAAAAACCTACCTTCACCCACAAACCAAAACTCAATGGGTGTGAGGGAGTAAAAAATTTGGCCTGGAGAGATGGCTAAGTGGTTAAGGTACATGCCGGGAAATCCTAACAACCAGGGTTCAGTTCCCCAGTACTCACGTAAAGCCAGATGCACAGAATGGCACATGTTTCTCGAGTTCATTTGCAGTGGCTGAAGGCCCTAGCATGCCCATTCATATTCTCTCTCTCTCTCTCTTTCTCTGCTTGCACATAATAAAATATTTTTAAGAGGGTTGAAAGCCTAATATTCTTAATAAATAAATAAATAAATAAATAAATAAATAAATAAATAAAATCTCAGCTGGGCGTGGTGACGCATGCCTTTAATCCCAACACTCATGAGGCAGATATAGGAGGATTGCAGTGAGTTCAAGACCACCCTGAGACTACATAGTTAATTCCAGGTCAGCCTGGGCCAGAATGAGACCCTACCTCAAAAAAAAAACCCAAAAAATAAAAAATAAAATAAAATAAAACCTCTTTGCTCTACAATGTGGTCTAAGATTTAATTCAAAATAATCTACATATACCCAGATATATCATACTCTGTATTTATGAATATCATCTATAATTAGCATATTGCAGGGCAAAAAGATGGTTCAGGACTGGAGAGATGGCTTAGCAGTTAAGGTGCTTGCCTGCAAAGACTAAGAACTCATGTTCTACTCTGCAGGTCCCATGTAAGCCAGGCACACAAGATTGCACGTGCACACAAGGAGACGCACACATCTGGAATTTGATCACAGTGGCTGGAAGCTCTGGCACACCAATTCTCTCTCACTCACCCTCACATTAAAAAAAGAAGAAAGCCAGGTGTGGTGGCACACACCTTTAATCCCAGCACTTGGGAGGCAGAGATAGGGGGATTGTTGTGAATTCGAGGCCACCCTGAGATGACATAGTGAATTCCAGGTCAGCCTGAGCTAGAGTGAGACCCTATATCATAAAAAAAAAGAAGAAGAAGAGAGGAGGAGGAGGAGGAGGAAAATCAGGGAGCCTGAGAAATTGGGTGCCATCATGCTAACTTGGAAATCATATGTTATTCATTTCCCTTAAGCATTTTTTTTTCCTGTTGCTAAACTCTAAAACCAAACCTAAGTAGTAGGTCTTACTCGAAGCCCAAGTGTCATAGCCAGGACCAAACAGGAAGACTAGTCTGTGCCTTAATAATTAGGTGTAATTCAGTGACTGGCCAAGATATCCCATGCCACACCCAGGAGGCCTGGATGTCACAGGATAGGAGCTGAGTGACACCCACAGGCACAGCAGATGGCACCAGACGACACTCTGTGACAAGTGAGGAACGCAACTCTTCCTCTAGAACTTTCCCCAGCATGAAATGAGAGAGCAGTGTGCCCTTTGGGGGCCTGGAGTGAAGCTCAGTGGTTAAGGACCTTACCTGCAAAGCTCAGTGACCCGGGTTCAATTCCCCAATGGTCAGAATTTGCAACGTTAAGTTTTCTCTTTCCATGACTAGAATTAATGACCCTTCATGTTTCAAGTCAGTATTTATTCATGCCAGATGCACAAAGCAGCACATGTATCTGGAGTTCGTTTGCAGCAGCTAGAGGCCCTGGTGTGCCCATTCTCTCTGTCTATAATCAGTATCTCCTTGCTCTCCTTGCTTGCAAATAAATATAGAAAATATAGAAAAAGAAATGCACACTTTTTATCAGGTTTGATTTTAATGGAATATTATTAAATCTTAACGGTCAATTCAAACACATATACAGAACTGGAAATCTGCAGGAGTATGTATGTTAAAGCATGAATAAATACTGACTTGAAACATTAAGTCACCTTCCACAGCAACCTTATATAACTGATATTTCTTCTTGGTTCCCCTGATGCCAATGCATACAGTACATTAAAACCATAGCTTTCAAAGCATAAAAATGCCTTTGAAAATATAAATAATCTGCAGATGATGTCCAGATGTAGTATAATATACATCTTGGTTTATAGTTACTTATTTCCCAAAATTACATTTCTATGAGAAAACCAGCATTCTGTATATGACATTGGGTCATTAATTCTAGTCATGGAAAGAGAAAACTTAACGTTGCAAATTCTGACCACTGGGGTTTTTATGCCTGTAGTAATAGACTGCTTATGTCTAGTTTGCAAAATCTCAATTGAAAGACAACAAAATTTATATTAAAAAAAAAAAAACCTCAAGGTAAAGGTCACTAAAGAAAACCAAAAAGATAACCTAGAAAAGGAGAATCTAGTTATGCCTTCAAAGTCACTGATTTCCAGAGACAAGAAAAGCATCTGACAGATACTCCAGCAACCTCTGTGGCCAGCAGACAAGGTCTAATAAATGTTAATGGAAAGGAGGTCATCTGAAGGTCATCTAAGTAAATGTTTTCTTCCCATTAAGACACTGGGGAAGACAATGGCTAGGATTGGAAAATAAACTACTTGCTTGTTTAAAGCCATAAAAATCATCCTGAGAAAATGTACTTCTCTTAGGCTGAAGAGATTATTCAGTGGTTAAATGCACTTGCTTTCAAAGCCCGACAGTCCAGGTTCGATTCCCCAGTACCCACGTCAGGCAAGATATACAAAATGACACATGCATTTGAAGTTCATTTGCATTGGCAGGAGGCCCTGGTGTGCCCATACTCATTCTCTCTTTCTCTTTCTCAAATAAATACATGAAAGTATTTAAAAGGAAAGAAAGAAAAGTGTACTATCGCCCTCCCAGGATTTAGGGATAATTGAAAAAGCTGTACTGGACAGAACTAATTTATTTTGGCTCTTTTTTTTTAAAAAAAAATATTGATTTAACAGAGAAAGAGGGAGGGAGGGAGGAAGAGAGAAAGAGAGAGAGAGAGAGAGAGAGAGAGAGAGAGAGAGAGAATGGGCATGCCAGGGCCTCCATCCACTGCAAATGAACTCCAGATGCATGTGCCCCCTTGTGCATCTGGCTAATGTGGGTCCTGGAGAACTGAACATGGGTCCTTTGGCTTTGCAGGCAAATGCCTTAACTGCTAAGCCATCTCTCCAGCCCTGGACAGAACTAATTTAGATGAAGAATAATGGGGAATCTAGAGTGGCACAAAATGTACTTACAAGTTCATAACTTCAGATTTCAGATCACACCAGCAAAGCTTCACATGGATTAAATCTCATTTTGGAATAAGATCCCTCATCATGGGTAGCAAACCCAAATCTTAAAAGCAAGCATTAGTTCAGAAGGTGAACCATGTCACAGGTAGGGCTAAGGAATTCGATAGAAGGTAAAACCACTGCAAATTACATTTTAAAAAGCAATTTCAGCCATATGTTCTTCCCTGAAACCAACAATTCCCTTTGAACCAATGTTCATTACAAGTTCTTTTCAGCATCTGCCTGTGAGCAACACAATACCATGACTTCAGGTGCCCCAAAGGGGGTCCGTACTACTGAAAGGCCCACACGGGGGAGAATGGCGAAACTCACCATTGTCATTGCTGAAAAGAAATCTGATGGGCTCCGTGCATTAAAGCAGCCCATGCAAAACATATTTGACTAAATAAAATAAATAACCAACCCACCCTGCTGTGTCCAAGTGCACTTTGGAGATGGTGAGATGCGTCTGATGCGTTTAAACATGAAACCATAAAATGCTACAGCTGGGAAGGACTCATGAGATGGATCTTTCCAAAGCCCTCCAGAGAAGCCTGAGTTCCAACAACTCTGAAGAATGAGACCAAGGTCACAAGTTAGCTGGCCACAGAATACGGACCGGAATGCTGTTTTCTTTTCACGATCCCACATTTTGTTTCTAAACACCAGCAGGCATGAACACACAACCAAACAGCAAAATCAAATGTGGGGTCTGGAACAACTACAAAAGCAAATTACTGTTAGAAGAGGTAGAAAAAGGGCTACCCAGAGTGGTGGGTTCCAGTCAAAGGACTTGTGATCTAAAGCAAGGACCGTCATCAGTTGGCTTCAGTTTTCTTTTCCATAGAATGACTCTAGCCTGGAAGCTTTTCCAGTGTTATAGCAGAAGTGACAGACGACAGGGTGTTTTGTCGCTTTCTAGCCAAAGTTTAAACAAAAGGCACACTGTTTAGTTCAGTTGATCATTTCCTACTGGATTTCATAATTAAATGAAAAACAGTCCTTTCAGTTTTTTAAAATTACATTTAGCATTGATTTAGCAGTTATTGAACTACTTGCATAAGCTATAAATATGGAAGACTTTTTGATACCCCTGACTCATTTTATTAATCAGTTTAATAAGTTCACAATTCTAGGCTAGAGAGATGGTTCAGCAGTAAAAGGCACTAATTTGAAAAGGCTTACAACCCTGGTTCAATTCCCCAGTAGCCCAGGTGAAACCAAATACACAAAGTGGTGCATGCCTCTGGAGTTTGTTTGCAATGGCAAGAGGCCTTGGATCATCCAATTTTTTTTTCTCTCCCTCTCTTGAAAATAAATAAGTAAAACATTAAAAAAGAAAAAGAAGGAGGGAGCTGGAGAGATGGCTTAGCGGTTAAGTGCTTGCCTGTGAAGCCTAAGGACCCCGGTCCAAGGCTTGATTCCCCAGGACCCACGTTAACTAGATGCACAAGGGAGTGCACGCATCTGGAGTTCGTTTGTAGTGGCTGGAAGGCCTGGCACACCCATTCTCTCTCTCTCTGCCTCTCTCTCTCTCTCTCTTTCTGTCGCTCTCAAATAAATAAATGAAAATTAAAAAGTTGTTTAAGAAAAAGGATCCATCTACTATTCTGCTATGGAGATCTCTCGAACCTATCCACTCCATCAGCCCTGGATTCAGTGGCATCCAATCTACCCTCTACTGTAATAACAGACATCTTAAAAGTTAACCCAATTTTAAGCTCAAGTGTCAAGAGCAGTAAGATCATCCTCCCAGAACTTAATTCTTACCCCTCAAATCCATTAGGCAGTCGCCCAGATTCCTAAAATCATTGTTAGGGTTGGAACAGGAAATGGTCCCTGCGGAGGCATAAGTTTCCTGCTTGGTCCACAATAGGTGGTGCTATTTGGGAAGATTATGGAAATTTTAGAAGATGGGCCACCTGAGAACTTTGAAGGTCTTGTCTCCTTCTTCTTTCTCTCCATGTCTACCATGACGTGAGGGATTTCACCACACGCTGTCACCATTATAATGTTTTCCATAGCCCATGGGCACAAATGATCATGGGTAGAATCTTCTGAAACTATGAGCCAACATAAATCCTGCCTTTTAACAGCTGGTTTCTAGGGTATTTTTCCACAAACACAAATGTGACTAACACAAGCATCCATCCATTCATTTGAAAATCTGAAATGGTTCCCTTTGAGTGACTTCTAAGCCATTTGAAAATATTATTTTGGGCTAGAGAGATTGCTCAGTGATTAAGACACTTATGTGAAAATATTATTCTAAACTCCTCTGAAAAGTTTTATGATAAAGCAAATGTCAGCATTTTAAAATAAGAAAATACCTTTGTGACAAATGATACCAGCATTGATTACTTTATCAGACTAAGAAGAAAAATTAAAACTAAATGTACAGTGCATTCAGTAGGTTTCACAGAAGCATTGATGGATGTGCCTTCAGGGAATGGAAAGATCAACCCTAACCACAAACCCACACCATGACTCACCACACAGATGAGCTGAGACTATGTCACACACACCAACCAAGCTTTGAGTCTCGAATCCCTGACTCTTTCAGCTAAATGTGTCTAGCCAACAGATTTATGAACTCTGCTCCAGAAATTGCCCTGCAGCATTTTTGACCATTTTCTATTGGGCTGTTTCATGACTAGTTCTAGCTCCCCAAGCTATCTGGTTCTTCTTTGGGGAATCTCCCATAATTCCTCTTGGGTAGGTTCATGCATGCTTCAACTGGCTGATAACCTACCTCAAAATCTTGTATGAGTCCCATAGCTTTTTAAGGTCTTTAGCTAGAAAATATCATCAAAAAATGGGAGGGGAGCTGGAGAGATGGCTCAAAGATTAAGGCACTTGCCTGCAAAGCCTGATAAACCAGGTTCAATTCCCCAGTACCCATGTAAAGCCGGATGCACAAAGTACATGCATGTGGAGTTCGTTTGCAGTGGTTGGAAGTCCTGGCATGCCCATTCTGTCTGTCTGCTTGCAAATAAATAAAGATTTTTTAAAAACAGGGAGTGAAGGGGGCTGAAGAGATAGCTCAGCAGTTAAAGGTGCTTGCTTGCAATGCCTAATGGCCCAGGTTTGATTTCCTAGTGATCAGGTAAAGCCACACACAGAAAGTAGTGCATGTGTCTGGAGTTTTTTTTTTTTCTTTTTTACATTGACAAAAGGTTCTGGCATGAAGCCAGGTGTGGTGGCACACACCTTTAATCCCAGCACTTGAGAGGCAGAGGTAGGAGGATCGCCATGAGTTCGAGGTCACCCTGAGATTACATAGCGAATTCCAGGTCAGCCTGGACTAGAGTGAAACTCTACCTCGAAAAACCAAAAGAAAAAAAAAAAAGAAAGAAGAAAGAAAAAGAAAAAGAAGGTTCTGACATGACCATTTTCTTTCTCTCAATCTCTGTCAAACTAATGATAAACAAATATTTGTTTCCAATGTACAAAAAACTAATCAAAAAATTCATCCCAATTTTCAATATGGGCTGACCCATATTAGAAATTATATATATATTAGATATTAGAGGACTGACCCAGGGAGTGGAGGAGGACGAGGAGCAAGGAAGATGATTACTTTATATTTTCCTGTCGTGCCTCAATGTTCAGCAATGAAAACATATTGTTGCAGTCAAGTTTGCATTGCTTGTAGAAATCACCCAACCAAGAGCAGCTTGTGAGAAAAAGAGGTTTATTTTGGCTTACAGGCTCAAGGGGAAGCTCCATGATGGCAGGGGGAAATGATGGCATGAGCAGAGGGTGGATCTCACCCCCTGGCCAACATGAGGTGAATAATAGCAACAGGAGAGTGTGCCAAACACTGGCATGGGAAACTGGCTGTAATACCCATAAGCCCACCATGAACAATATACTCCTTCCAGGAGGCATTACTTCTCAAATATCTATCAGCTGGGAACCTAGCATTCAGAACACCTAAGTTTGTGGGGGACACATTCTGCCCCTGGCCCCCACAAACTGATATCCATACATGATATAAAATACAATGCATTCAGTACAAATTTAAGAGTCCCCATAATTTTTATCAATTCCAATGATGTTCATACATCCCCATAATGCAAGATCTTTTAACTGAGCCATAATACCAAAAAATCCTCCCCAAAACCAATAATGGCACAGAATAAACATTCACACTGCAAAAGATGGCATTAGGCATAGTAAAGAAACATTCAGCCAATACAAGATTTAAGACAAGGCAAACATCAAACTCTGTAGCTTCAAGTCCAACAACTCTAGCCAGTGACAAATTCTAAGTCCAATAATTCTAACCAGCAACAAGTCTCTGGCATTCAATTCCGCCCCTCCAGCTAGGCTACTCACAGTCCTGGAAAACTTCATTGGAGCCGGCAGCTTTCCTTAGCAGCCATCTCGTGGTCCCAGCATCTCCACTGGGTCTCCACTGCAATCCAAGGTTCATCCTCATGGCTCAACTGGGTCTCCATGCAGGCATCCAGCAAACCGGCTTCACACTGCCCAAGGCCATTTCCAAAACACAAGACCATGCTGCAAACTCAATGAACCTCTCTTTCCTGCATTTCTTATACTCCACAATACCAGGTAGGGTGCCAACTTGTTAATCCAGGGGTGAATAAAGCAGACTTTGAAGAATAGGACACTCCTCTTGAGCACTCAGGCCCCTTCAAAAGAGTCTACATTCTTCCTGTTGCCCCAGTGCAGGTCATCTGGCCCAATCTCAAAGGTTGTAATCTCTCAAAAAATTTGCAGGTGAACAGGCAGCAGTTTAGGCCCAAAGGTTTCATTTTTTCTGTGCCATATCCCTCTGCTCACACCAGTTCATTTCTATACAATGCAACCCTGCACAACTTCTCAGGACATGGGCATAACAGCAAGCTTCTCACAGAAACTGCTAGCCCAGTCCAGGCAAAGCTCTCTCTCACCCTCATAAGCCAAACCTCACAGTCCATAGTTCTTACTGCATTCAGGTCTTTCAACTCTGACCAGAATAGTCCATCAAGCTGTACTTACAACACTGCAAGGCATCTCTTAGGCCAAGGTTTCAAATCCTTCCACATTCCTCTTGAAAATCAGCTCCAAAAGGCCAAAGCCACACAGTCAGGTGTCTAGCAGCAAATGACAGCACTCCTCGGTACCAGTTTACTGTTGCAGTCAGGTCCACATTGCTGGTAGAAATCACCCAACCAAGAGCAGCTTGTGGGAAAAAGAGGTTTATTTTGGCTTACAGGCTCGAGGGGAAGCTCCACGATGGCAGGGGAAAACGATGGCATGAGCAGAGGGTGGATCTCACCCCCTGGCCAACATAAGGTGGACCATAGCAACAGGAGAGTGTGCCAAGCACTGGCATGGGGAAACTGGCTATAACACCATAAGCCCACCCCCAACAATACACTCCCTCCAGGAGGCATTAATTCCCAAATCTCCATCAGCTGGGAACCTAGCACTCAGAACACCAAAGTTTGTGGGGGACACCTGAATCAAACTACTATACACATTATGTCTGTGATTTTAAAAAGATATTAAATGCTAAACATAAGTCCTATCAATTAAAAACTATGAAAAGAATTTTATAAAAGAAAAAGATGCTGGCTCTCAGGAGATTAAAAACTCGCCTTGACTAATCGTATTTATAGTGGTTACCATTCAATGTCAGGTTAATATTTTTTACATCTATTTTAAATGCTTTGTGGAAGAACTGTCAAGAGGTTTCAAACAGAAATTAACTAGAGGCCACTCTGCATCATGATGCTATGGGAATTCAAGGATGTCAATGTGAGTGTGTGTATGTGTATGTATACTTAATTTTTTAATCATCCAAGAGTTCAAGGAAAACTTAGTATTTATTAGAAAGACAAAACAATAACAACAAAGCTTGTTGTGACTAAGTATCAATGGCTTCAGCATGGAAGGCTCTTCCCTCTCCCCGTCCCTCTCTCCACGGCACATATAATCAACAGAATGTACACCCATCTTTCACCTTCTCCATCAGTCAATGCTACCCTCAAGTGTTTCTTCATGTCTCAACTAGGCTGACACTTCCCTGAAGGAAAAAAAAATTAGCTAACAAACAACTACATATTTTATCATATTTTCCTATTTGTCCAGGATTCATCTTTGATTTTTAGATGATGCAGTCATACCCACTTATCCATTAGGGTTACATTCTAAAAATTCTAGTGGGTGGATAAATCCTATGAACAGTAATTAACACATATATATGGACATATATTGTGTTTTCTTATACACACGTATGATAAATTTATTTTATAAATTGGGCATAAGAAATTAATAAGAATACTAATATGCCATAATAAAATTGTATACAGGTAAATTCTCAACATATTTCAATTCCTAATTGCATTATAGTATTATTTTTAATTTTCTGTGACAATAGGTAACTGAAACCATAGAAAGTGAGGGCATGACTGTGCCTATAAGATAACCTGGTGATCACCAATGCTTAGCATGCTGTTTTAAGCTTAAACTATTCAAAAAATAACAAACTGACACATTAGATTGGTTAGGCAGGGTGTCAGCAACCTCCTTGGAAGACTCCATTTCTTAAGATTTTCCTCACCATATCATTGACATTTGACTAATGTCCCTGGCTTGCAAGCATTCCAGGGATGGGTCTTTTCATCAAAATTAATTGGTAGAGAGAGTCGATCACCAGAAAATGCCATCTCATTGAAAATGGAACCGAAATGGCCAGGTTTAAACAGGTACTGGCCTGAATTTCTCAGAAAGGAACACTGCAAAGTGTCAGACAAGACAGCAGTGAGGTGTAATAGGTGTCATCAGTCTTATACCAGGCTCAGAGGCCAATTTTCAACCTCTAGTGCTAACTTTGTTATGAGTTTCATCACACGCTATCTCAGTTATGAAAACCTAAACATGGGAATAAAGCTATGGAGGAAGAACATTTGAAATTATCGTCTTCAACAGAAGTGTGGCTGGGAAGATGGCTCAGTTGGAAAAGTGCTCATCTGCAAGCATGAAGGTCTGAGTTTGATACCCAGGTGCCACATAAAAATGCCAGGTACAGTGGCATGTGCCTATGGTCCTAGCACTGGGGACACAGACACAGGATTCCTTGGGTTCACTGGTTAGTCAGTCTAGTTCAATTGGCAAGCTCTAGACCAGTTAAGAGACTATGCCTCAAACTGGGCATGGTGGCGCACGCCTTTAATCCCAGCGCTTGGGAGGCAGAGGTAGCAGGACTGCCATGAGTTTGAGGCCACCCTGAGACTCCATAGTGAATTCCAGGTCAGCCTGAGCTAGAGCAAGATTCAGAGAACAAAACAAAACAAAAACAAGCAAACAAACAAACAACAACAAAAAAAAAACCCCAGCGACTATGTCTCTAAAAAGAGATAGATGGTGTTCTTGAGAAACAATACTTGAAATTATTCTCAGGCCTTCATATGAACACACAAACACAGGCATAGCAGCTACAGTTATCTTTGCATTAGTAACATACATTCCTATTCCAGTACACATTTTCGTGGCTTACAGGAGGAGCACAAAGGTAGATGTCTGGAGCTGGAGAAATGGCTCAGCAGTTAAGGTGTTTGTCTACAAAGCCTAACAACCTAGGTTCAACTCCCCAGTACCTACAATAAAGCCAGATGCACAAATAGGCATATGTGTCTGGAGTTCATTTGCAATAGCTGGAGGACCTGGAGTGCCCATTCTCTTTGTCTCTCTCTCTTCCCTCTCTGCTCTCTCTATCTCTGTCTCTCTCTCTCTCTCTGCCTCTCTCTCTTTCTCTTCTTGCAAGTAAATAACTAAATAAAAATATTTTGTAAACAAAGGTAGATGGTGAGTTTTAATTCTCTTATCAGTGTTGACTGCCTGCCACAAAATGGAGAACAGGTGTAAAATTGTTTACAGATGCTGTACAGGAAATGACAACTATCTACCAGTGATGTTTCCCGTTGTGGCTCTGGTCCTCTCCCATGCTGGATACAGAAGGCTTTGTTACAGAGCCCGCCTTGTGAGTTCCCTGCACCAGATGTTACCGAGTGGAGATTGGCTTCCCTTCATGGCCTGTTTGTGGTTGGCTACCTCTCTCTTTCTCAACTGTGAGGAGCACTAGAAGTTTCAGAGAAGGATTCTACAAGACAACCAAAACCAAAAGTATGCTGGTAACACTTTGCAGAAGAGCAGCCCTGGAGAATCACCTGGTACTACTATGCAATTGGAAAGGAAGAGAAATAAATCAAAATCAGTGAAGCCACTGAGAATTTCATATTGTTTGTTACTGTGTGGTAACCTAGTTTATTCTACCTCAGCTCCCAGAGTGGGCAATGCAGACAAAGGTGCCCTAGTGCCATTCTTAGTGGATTATAGATGAACAGCCTGGAACATTGGTTGACCCGCTGGCACCATGATGAGTTTCCACCCGGCATTACGGGGATTCTGACACCCTCACATCGTTTACTTTTATTACAATCACTACCTGCTATGACCTGCACCTCAGTTCCTGCCTGCTGCTCTCATCCTTCACTTCCTCTTTACGTAAGCACACAGATGTTCAAGAATACAGTCCAACACGTCGCAACATTACATTTATTAAGATTTCTCTCTGCAAAGCCATGGGAAAAGGTGCCATCTTGGTAGCGCTTTTCGCTGATGAGTATGACTGTGAACACACCAGCACCCTGAAGCGTGACTGTGAACACAGGACACCTTGATGTATGACTGTGTGAACACACAAGCACCTTGAGGTATGCCTGTGAACACACCGGCATCTTGAAGTATTTCTACCTAGGGGTTGTGAGATCTGTCTACATTTTAGCAATTATAACTGAATCTACAATTACTGTCAAGTGGACTGGAAGATCCCTGTACTTTTACAATATCTCTACCGACACATCTCAATAGAAAAGGCATCTATAAAATAGGGACAAATGGACCACAGCAATAAGTGCTTATGTTTCAACAGCAGCAACTGGAGGCCACTGATTGTGCTATGAGCTTTCGAGTCTTACTATATTAAGTTCTCCCAGTAACCTTTCAAATCAGTTTTCCCTCCAATTACACTCAACAGAAAACATGTATGTTTGCATGCTCAGAAAAGCACTACTCTTTTAATACGAATGGTTAGTGTACAGTTTTCATATGAAACGCAGCATGAACAGCTAAACTTCAGATCAAGAATAAAAAGCTTTCAGTACATTCATTAGGGTTTGGGCGGGAAATGTCCCTCACAGACTCATGTATGTTAATATTTTGGCCCCTGAGTTCTGGTTCTATTTGGGCAGTTATAGGATTATTACTGGGTGATGTCTAGCTAGAGGAAATGAGTCACTAATGGGTGGGCCTTGAGTGTTGTATCTGGTACCCCTTCTAGACCAACCATTCTCTCCAGCTCCCTCTCTTTTTCCATCCTAATCAGCTAAGACTTTACAATAGGACCTACATGTACCACATTTTGTGCACCATAATGGACTGCACTATCTTCAACTGTGAGACAAGAATAAATGTTAAACCTCTAGGTTTGCTTTTCTGAGGTATGTACTCTCACAGCAGTGAGAAAAATAACTCATTCAGGAAATGGGCAGTAGTCACGGGGACATTGCCATGATGAATACAAGCATGTGGTCACAGTTTGTCATATGAATGTGGGGGGGAGTTTGGAAGCACAGGCTGGAGAAACCCTGAATGCAGCAAGTAGAGCCTAATATGCCATTCTGACACGGGCTAGACCATGAGAATGCTAACGGAATGTGAAAGCCAGGCTGATGAAGGGGAAAGGGACTCTGCTGGGAATTGAGCGACAGGCCACTTGCGTTACATACTGGCAAAATATCTGTTTACACTCTAACCTGAGTCCTAAAAATATCAGCGAAGCTCACTTCAAAACTAACGTAGTCGTGCTGCGGGTACAACTACATGTTATCGTGCTTTCCCAGCATGTAGCGTGCAGGGAGCTGTGGGCTTGACCAGGAGCACCATGAGAGGGCGGCATTGTGGGGCTGGTCTGCAGTCCTGGCACTTGAAAACGTGGAGACAGGAGGATTGGGAGTTCAAGGTTATCCTAGGCTACACAATAGCCTTCCTTGAATACATTAGACCCTATCTCAAAAAAGAAAGAAAGAAAGGAGAAGGAAGAAGAAAGAAAGAGGAAAAAAAGAAAGAAAGAAAAAAGGAAAGAAAGAGAGAAAGGTAATGGAGAAATCTGTTTGGCAGATGGAATTTCAAGACAGCACAGCATCCGCCTATGGCATGGTTTACTTAAACCATAAGCCAAAAGAAATCCCTCCTCCATTTTGCTACTTCTGTCAGCTATTTGGTCACAGAAACACAGAAATTATTTCTAAGTATGTGCCAGGCATTGCATGGGACATATTCTAGAGTTTTTTCAGCTTCCCTGAATTCAAATTTAACTAGTTCCTATATTTTTGTTTTGTGAATTTGGTATCTCTAAATTAGACATTATATTCAAAATTTCATCATTGCTTTTTATCTTTACTATAACAAGTTAATCAGGCTATGTTGGACTGTACATGACTCCAAAGAAAGTTAAAAGAGGGGAAGAAAGCAAACGCGTCTCCCAATTTTTGATAAAAATAAAATGTCATAGAAATATTGTAGAACAAAAGATGTGCTGCTCCTTACTAGACAGCCTGTAGCAATTAAGAATCGAGATGTTAATACATCAATTCTAACAGTTGTTATGTTATGTTATGTTATGTTATGTTATGTTATATCTACACTAACAAAAATCCTACCCTGTAAGTCTCTAAGACATTAGATTTGTTGGGATCAAGGCTAGATTTCCAAGAGAATAATATTCTTTTATTATAATTATTATGACACAGGGTTTATCAGGACCACAACATGACTGTTCTAATTCAGGCAGAGATCAAAGGATATGGTAAACAAGAAACTGTTCTCTTAATGAAGTCCTTAAAAACTTCCTTGTTAATTATTTTCAGTAAAGTTAATCAAAGTAATATTTACAATGACAGGAGTATATGCTGAGTTAAATATGCTGGAGAAAAGATAGGAAATAGACATAAAAAAAGATCTGAATTTTCCAATCTTAGTTACCATGGAAAACATGCTTGCAGAGAGGCCCCATAACATCACTGAATCCTCATTCTCTATATTAGGTCCTCTTTCACGGGAAGCCCTGAGTTATTGCCAGCAAGCTAATATGTACTTTCAGCCCAAACACAGCGTGGCTCCAATCGCCATTCATCAAAACAACTTGTTTATATCTCCACTTATTGTGAATATTAATAAATTAAGATCTTTAAACTGTCTAGGAAGAAGTAAGAAATAACTGCCAAGAGGTTTGGTACGGATGATATATTTACATACATTAGAGAAGTACCATTAGCAGTAATTAATGGTGCTTTTACATCTCAAAATGCACTGCAATTGACTGCCGATTTGTTTGGAAGGTGTCTGCAATCATAAAATAAATCTCTCTCTAAATGGATACTTAGTAATTTTTAATAATTTTAAACTCCAATGCACTACTTAATGCCTTGCTGATAAAACACTGTTTTATGAAGAGAGGTTTTTAAATTTGGAGCTTTATATTGAACTTTATTAAACTTAATGAGCCTACATTGCTTATGTCCAACCTTAATTTCAAATGTTTATAAAGGTCAGGATAGCTAATTTTAATAGTTGTATTTTGTAAAAAGCACACTCGGTTAGTTAATGACTAGAGTAACATAATTCTACTACTTTCTAGAAAAACCTACATTTAGTAATGTGATATATCTTCATGAGGTGTTTTAAAATATACAAATTAGAGACATTACTATTACAAGGCAGAAAAGACATAACTGGAGATAAATTAATTTATTCTCAATTCTTTGACTTGAACTATGGTTATAATGACAGTATGCAGAACCTGGAAAATGACAGAAGAATAGTTACTTCCCTAAACATCACAAGAAATGAAAATTAGAAAACAGATATCTCCCTCAAATACATATACTCTGCAATATTTCACTGGTGACTTAAGTCTCATTTTGCTGGAGGAATGAGGAATACAGCCAGAAAGAGTATTTGCTTTGAGACAGTCAAGGGTAAGTGTAATGGACATTTGAGCTAAAATTAAAATGCCAAGCCCAGTATGTAACCACTCCATGAAGGATAGCAGATCTTGGAGAACCCTAAGCTAGTTATGACAATATTACCTGTGAGCCTGCTGACGTCTCTGTACTGAGAGGTGACCCCAACTCCTTCCATTTTTAGTCTACTTCATTTCCACGGGAAACAACTATTCAACCCTTTGATGGTAGAGCTCTAACACTTCTTACAGCAATATATGTGCACTACTAAAATGGGTGTCTGCATACCATATGCACTATGGTAGAGCAGGTCATAAGGCACAAGTGCTAAATATAGCACAAAACAAATGCGCTACATGATTGTTCAAATGTAAGAAACATGTAGGAGAAGGATTAAGCACAGTTGGTGAGTTTAAAAATGTGCTTGGTGCTTTTCATCTCTCAGAGGACAGGCATATTATTGGTATTACCCAGCTTCACCACAAGATACACATGCTGCATTTCTTTTGTAATTAGGCAAAACTCTGAAGTAGTCTGTTGAAGGCAGATCTACTTATTTTAAATGTGTCCCTAAAGACCCATATCAATAAACCATGACCCCTCTGACCAGAAGACTTCCTTCTTCCCCATACAATAAAAATAAGAGCATCCTAAGCAACTATTGATATCACTGAGCAACTAAACACAGTTATACTCAGCTCACAACTACAGAGCCAGTAGAGACCTGAATTTCTAACAAAACAGCTGCCTCCAAACTGAAACCTCCTTCCCACCTGTAGATAGATCTTATTAGACTATCAGGAGATTTGCCAGCCACAAACCATTATGACATTTTAACAATGACTTTTTTTTTTTCAATCTCTAACACTTCCTAATTCTAGAAGATGAAATTCATACAGATGTCTGAAGTAGTTCATCCACCAAAGGAAGACAGGAAGACAGCACCCTCACAGGCTTGAGCATTCAAGATCCACCTTCTTGGCTACAAAAGGGACTCTCAGCACAGCCGTGGCTGTGGGGGAACAAAAGGTAGGGGGCACTGCCACTTTCAGGGTGTGTGTGACCTCAGCGCACACCGTGACATTGAGATGTGGAGCCTACATGCACTCAGGGGTCACTGGGTGGTAAACACACTTCCCTTCACCTCCCTTCCCTGATGACTAAATAGGCACAGTGCTGGGCCTGCCCAAGGTCTTTGGGAGTTGAACCAAAAACTTTTGTTTGCTGGGCTGACCGTGTTTGATACTGGTCATGTGTGGAGGTAGTGAGGCACTTGGTCAGTGATATCTCCAGTTCTTAGGATGATAGTTTTGGACAAATTTCTCAGCATTACGAATTCGTAATATGTAGTTTACAGCCCTTCCTACCATATAGCAAAGACATCTGAAACTCGGAAATAGGTTATCAAGTTTACTGGGCTGGTTTTGACTGTGTTTGCAAGGCTGCTTTGTAACTGTGCACAGTAAGAATGCTTCATAAGAGCTGTTATGGTCCAAGAGGATATTATCCTATCCATATCTTGCCAAATAATCTACTAAGTTTTGTGAGTATGTGTGTGTGCATGTGTGTGTGTGTGTGTAAATGCTGTCTGGAGTGATTTTATGGTTGTACTAGGTCCTTCGCTAAATAAGCTGACCATATTTTAATGCTACTCTCACTTTTGGTTATAGAAACTTCTTTTTTCAAATGGTGATGACCACTAGGGAGACTTGAAACTCATAAAAGTGCTGAGAAGAAGTGGCAGTGCATTGATTATTCAGTACTAATTGTGACATCTCTATCACACTCTCAGAAGCTCAGGGACCATTGCAGAAGAGGTGGCAGAAAGAATGTAAGAGCCAAAGGAAGAGGAGGAGTGCTTACAATGCTGTCTTTCAGACACAAGATGGCTGTGGCATTCACGACCTCATAGTGGCCAACACTACCCACACAAGATTTGCATAATTAGAAGGGAAAAATGATGACATCAAAATGGAAGAGAGACTATTTGGAAAAAAGGGATTCATTGGAGTGGGGTGTTGGGAGGGGAAAACAGGAGGGTTGGGAGTGGACTGTGATCGTGGTATATTGTCTATATTTAGGAGAGTTTTCAATAAAAAGGTTTAAAAAATACACAAAGCATCACACTCACAAATAAATAATGAGCAGAAAAAAAAATCCTAAAACATGTTCATATTTTCAGGGCCATGAATTTGCCTTCTTCCTGAACACGGTTCAAGACAGCGTTGTTCTCATAACTGCAATGGTACATGGAAAACGTTCACATACGATTTACTAAATGTCATGCATCTCATCAGTACTATTATAATCATGACTATCACCAAAATATGGTGTTCAGATATTTAATATTAGAAACGGCTGTTCACATATTTAGTTAGTATCATAGTTAGCTCCATGTCGCTGGGATGAACTTCCAGACACAGTTTACGGGAGGAAGGGATTTATCTCAGGCTTACGGATCCAGGGCAGGTTCCATCGATGCTGGAAAAAGCTGGTCGCCTTTTACAGATCCAAGTAGAGAGACACAACCACACAGCCAGCACCACAAGCAGGCAAGCACAAAAACCAGCAGCAAACAACGGTGGACTGCAGGTAGAGCTCAACTGCACTGCATACCTTTAGGCTGGAAACCAGATCTGCCTCCCAGGGACACCTGACAAGCGTCTATTAAAACGTCTGAGTCTATTGGGGGCATACCCTCAAACTACCACAATTAGTAACTGAGAAGACTATATCAGCATATCTGAGGATAGTTGCAAAATTCTGGGCTGTAATCCACATGGAAAGCTACCTTAAGTCCCAGCCTTGACAATGCCTTTTCCACAGGGCAGACAGCCAGTGTGACAAGGGAGTTTGTTTGTAAGACTTTCTTTCCCACACACAGGAGGCTGTGCACCAGCTGGGTGCTGGGAGCCTTTCCATCACCACCTCTGGTAAACAGGATTCATTAGCGTGATAATTGACAGTTGTTTCTCTTCCTAAGTGATTTCTCTGTAGTTCCATTATGCTTTGTCAGGAAACTGGTAGCAATTAATTACTGATAAACGAAACATCAACTTGGCTTCCAGCTAAAGACCTGGAAGCATCTATCTTGGGGGCAGGGGAGGTGTCAGGGACAAGGAGATATCTACTTCACTGGGTATTATGAAATGTCTTGTGAGAAGATGCTGCTGGGTGGCGGGTGGTGAAGGACAGCCTCTGGCAGGACGAGAGACAGGTTGGTCGCAAATTTTGAGGCTGAAAAACCATGATGTAGTTTTTTATTTGTCTATTTGAGAGAGAAAGAGGGGGGGAGAGAGAGAGAGAGAAAGAGAGAGAGAGAGAATATGGGCATGACAGAGCTTCCGGCCACTGCAAATGAACTCCAGGTGCATGCACCACCATGTGTATCTGGCTTAAGTAGGTACTGGAAAATTGAACCTGAGTCCTTGGGCTTCACAGGCAAGTGCCTAAACTGCTCAGCTATCTCTCTAGCCCAACATGCTATATTTCAACATAAGATATTTTGAAGTGAATCTATAAAAGGTAGATTCGTTTTGATAGCTTTAAGAAAATGAGAGATGAATTTCTTGTTAACCTCAAAATTCAAGGCAGCTGATATGAGGCAGCCATGACTTGGAGCTTTCTGTATTAGCCCAGGGTCTCCCAGCATCTCCTCTACCAGAAATACCATGTGCAATCTAAGCTAAGCAGCAGTGAAAGGCAGCTTGAGGTGCAAAGGTTTAAGCACTCTCTCCCTCCATGCTTACCAGACCCAAGCTCTGATTTTTCCACAACCATCTGACATCCCATGATCCATCCTTTGCTTCCTTTTCTTTCATGACAGAGCCACCAGGTAAGTCTCCTCACAAATCCTGGGAGACACACCCTTGCCTCTCCTGAACTCTTCCTCTTAGTTCCAGCCACTTCTATAGTTCCCTGATTCCTACTGCACACTACTTAGTTAGGAGTTAAGGTTTCATTTTAGTACTTTTTATTAGTTTTTTTTTTTTATTAATTAGTTTTGTACTCAGTGAATACAGTCAAGTTAGTACCATTGTTAGGCTTATCCATGTCCTGCCCCACCCCCCGGCCTCTCCTTATTGAGGTATATGGGTCATGCATTGTGGAGTTAGCCTACAGTTATGGGTAGGAGAAATGTCTCTGTATATCATGACCCAACGTGTGGCTCTGACATTCTTTCCGCTCACTCTTCCGCAAAATTTCCCTGAGCTATGTTGGGTTCATTTTGGGTCTGCTTCTGTGATGAGGTATTGGGGGCCTCTGTGCCTCTGGATATCTGATTTGGTAGGAGTTGAGTGTTCTCTGGGTCGATCTCCTTCACCCTTGTGCTGGTACCTGGTTCATCAAGAAAACAGCATCATTTTAGTATTTTTAAATATACTTTTATTATGGGAGAAACACAGAGAGAGAAACTTAACAGAATGGGCAAGACAGGGGTTCCTGCCACTGCAAATGAACTCCAGGTGCACATGTCACTTTGTGTGTATCACTTCACACAGGTACTGAGGAATTGAACCCAGACCTACGAACTTTGCCAGCAAGCTCCTTTAACCGCTGTGCCATCTTGCCAGTGCATATTTAATTTTTTAAAATACACTTAATCACACAGATTTCCAGCTGCTTTTGTAATCAAGAATCTCAAGTCATCAACAAGACTACAACCCCTTGAGGAGAAGGACACATCTTACAGGCTAATTAATAACTGCTGAGACCTGCTGCTCAGGAGTCTGGTCATGTGGTCAAAGAGGCATGTAAAGGCTGCCTTTACCCATCCAGCTTTATCCTGCCATAGCAAAGGGAGGTCACAGATTTGAAAGGAAGGCATTTTGTGAACTTTGGTTCTTTGTGATATAGATCAGGAGCAATGAAGTTCTTTTGTTGATAGTCAGGTAGGGACTGGCCCAAAGGTACCACCCTGCCTGCCCTGGCAAGGCAAGATTCAGTCTCACCCACAGTGTGTGTAAATAGAAACAGCAGCATCATGTTGTTCTCAACTTTTCTGGGGCTTAGCCCCCTTCCTGCATCAGCAGTCCTCCAGGGCAACCATCAGCCAATCAGGGTCCCTCCTATACACTTGAGCCTGGCAATGAGACTCATTGTAATTAGACACCTAATTCATATACATGGCCTGAACTGTGTGTGTGAGAGAGTGTTCCTGGTTTGAGAGATTTTGGCCCAGTGAGGATAGCTGGAAGGGCAGGATTCCTTTTGGCTTGGGAGTTTCAATGCTTTTTCCATCTCTCCTTTTTCTACTGAAGTTAATAAATCCTTCATCATTTCCTCTTTTGCTTTCCAATTCTTTTCTAAATCTGGATGAGGACCTGAGGGTTGAGAATCAGAGACTGAGGAGTTTTGATGTCTCCCAGAGCTCCAATCCCACAACATCTGAAGTCCACAGCCTAGGATGTAAAGGTTCTTGACACCCAGGTATGTCTAAACATCTGTTCCTGTCTGATGACTATTTTCCAATAGTTTTCAGGAGATGCCTAATGTTTAAGTACAAATATAAATGGTACTTCCTCAAAGAGATTGAGGCTGAATGGTGTGAAGGTTAAGATAACCAGGTGGGTAGCAGGATAAACATTAAGCAGAGGTCAATTTAAACTTAAAATCTGGAGATAAAGATGATAAGAAGCTAAAAGCTAGGCTTGTAAACATGCCTTGGACCATGGCCCAGGGGCAGATACTTACAGAAACACATATGTGAAGGAGCAGGGGCTAGAGCTAAAAGATCCAGGAGGTGCAGGTTATCTACTGAGGACAGTAGGAAATGCAAGGTACTGGAGACTGGAGCTTAACTCCACTTGGCCTAAGTGACACAACCCAAGGCACAAAGACTCCAGGTGACTGAAAGGACCCCAGGACATTGGTAAGAAAAGAACAAGAAAATAAACCTTCCACTCTTAAAATTTCGTTTTGGAATTAATTCCAAACATGTTCTGAGAATTAAAATCCAACCAGAAATACCCGTGGACACCCTGAGTCAGCAATTGCTAATCTTTCTCCCATCCTCGTATCCTTTTGTTCCCTCTTGCTTGATCATTCTTTTTAAACACTATTTTCCCAACCCATCTAAAAACAACTCCTTCCTACGAGCATCAGTATTCTCTCTTATCACTCTAACACAGTTACCAACTTTACTCTTGGTAACAATGGCACTGTATTTTATCTCAACTATCACCTTGTTTTCCAGTTCTGTTAATCCAAGATGAATCTATGGCACACCCTTCTCCTGTATAAAATAAAATTTTGTGTAGTGCTAATGTGTCTCAAGCCTCCCTGAACATAAAAGCTTTTCCTAAGGCTTATGCCTCTCCTCACATGCTTTGCTAAATATAATTATTCTTCACTAGGCTCTGAGGGGGGAGGGGTGTGAGTGTATGTGTTTAGTTCTTATTGTGGTTTTTTTTTTTTTTTTTGAGGTAGAGCCTCAAGCCCGGGCTGAGCTGGAATTCATTATATAGTCTTAGGCTGTCTTCAACTCACAGCAATCCTCCTACCTCAGCCTCCCAAGTGCTGGGATCAAAGGCGTGCCCCACCACACCACACCCAGCATGTTGTTTTGTTTTTAATTGTTCTGTTTCTGGAGAGAATTTCACAATGTAGCCCAGACTTTCTAGAAATTCCCCCTCACTGTCTCCAGTGCTGAGATTAGAGCCATGTGCCGCCACAGTCTGTTTCCAGCATGCCTTTGAGATTCATAGATTCAAATTACATATTCTGCATCTGAGACCATGCTGGTCAGGGGGTGGTGCCCCTCCGATAACACATCAGCAGGGATACAGTGACCATTTGCTTGATGCTGGTGATAGGCCTCTCAGCTGGTCAGGATGCCGACTTCTTTCTCCATTGTGTACTAGCCCTGCTTGTGGAGGAAGAAGACTGCCTGGGGTTCTGAGTGTTGGGGAGCAAAAGGATTTTGTTCATTGTCTTTACTCATGTGCTAACAAACGATGCACATTGTAAAAAGCTTACAGTGGGGTTTTGTTTATTTTAAATAATGACACATGTTTAGGGCCCACACATAATTGCTCACACTGTTCGCTACCCATTCAGAGCTGTAAGCTTTCATTATGCAGAAAGCTGTGGTTTGAGAGACACTGCATGCACTCCTTCAGGACGTCTAAGTGACAAACACAAAATAACCAATAAACACAGCCTGTAAGACAGGTACACAGGTGGATTTTCACATTCCACAGAGCAACTCACATTGCTCCAACTGAAACATTTCAAGGTAATTGATCGAGCCCACACATTCGTACAGTTATGAAAATAAAAATTAAGAAGGAAAATATGACTTGCCCAAGGCCACACAACTTGCCCAAGGTCACACAGTATAACAAAACTGTATTATATTATCAGCTCAGTAGGTTATGACTATCAGGTGGTGCACGCCTTTAATCCCAGCACTTGGTAGGCAAAAGTTGGAGGATCTCTGTGAGTTTGAGACCAGCCTGGAGCTTGAGTGAGTTCCAGATCAGCCTGGGCTAACAGTGAGATGCTACCTCAAAAAACAAACAAACAAAAACCCATACATACATACAAAAAATCTGAGCTTAGTGTGATGGCTCATGCTTTTAATCCCAGCTCTTGGGAGGCTGAGATAGGAGGATTGCTATGAGTTTGAGGCTAGCCCAGAGTTATAGAATGAGTTCCTGAGCTAGTGTGAGAGCTTAAATCAAATAAATAAATAAATATACATTGGAATACTTAGGATATTGTGCAGGGTAAATAATGTGTAGGGGAAAAAATTGGTTTTGTCTTTTTGAGATAGGGTCTCTCTTTCACTCAGGGTAACCTGGACCTTACTCTGTACTCCTAGGCTGGCCTTGAACTTACTGTGATCCTCCTACCTCTGCCTCCTGAGTGCAGGAAATAAGGGCATGTGGCACTATACCTGGCAAAAAAGCTTTTATTTTAATAATATTAATATATATTCATGAATGTGTTCCACCCTTGAACTAGGTGATTGTATGAAATGTATTTCATACTAGTCTAAGAGCTTTGAAATAGCTCCATTACAGGGCTGGAGAAGTTGCTCACTGGTTAAGGTACTTGCCAGGAAAGTCTAATGACTCAGGTTCAATTCTCCAGTACCCATGGAAAACCAGATGCACAAAGGGGCACATGCATCTGGAGTTTGTTTGCAGCAGCTGGAGATCCTGGTGCACCCATTCTCTGTGTCTCTCTTCTCTTTATCTCTCTCTGCTTCCAAAAAAATAAACCATTTTTAAAAGATCATTAAAAAAATAACTCCATTAGAACCAACCAAAAAAAAAAAAAAATCAGTGATCATCCTCCTGCAAAAAAAAACAACAACAACAACAAAAAAAAAACTGTGCCAACCTTTTCTGTGCAAACAAATGAAGATTGAAACATGGTTTCTGATTTAAGTGGTCCTGTTTTACCACATGCTGCACAGGATGCCAGCTGAGATGTAACCTGGATACGCGAGTCTGTCAACCACCTTTTGAGAAGACTGACAAAAACAGTGCCTCGGAGCGAAGGTCTGGCTTACTTCGAAGATTAGATATATGACATTGGGGTGGACGGATAGATGAATGGACAGACAGTTAGGTTATCAACTTAAAATGAACAATTCTTAAAGATGTTTGTAAGTAGCAAACATAATCTGTAGAGAATCAGCTCAGCTCCTTGTATAGAAAATGTGATAACTTTGATCCTACTAAGAATTCTGTGCTTTATTGGTATTCATTACAGAATACACATGAGACTCAGGGTGTCAGTAACCCAGTGCAGGTTCACATAGCTTTTTCCAAATTATAGATGAGGATCCCGACTCAAATTTATCTTCCTCAAGGTTGTATATTTTGAGACTGGGAGCGACATGGGTTAGGACCCATCCAATTCCTAAGATCTGCTCCTGTTAGAGTCACTGGCTCACATATGTATGTCAGTCACAACATACACATTTCAGTAATTACCTATGACTTAAGTATGTAAGCAGATATGCACATCAACAACTGCATCTCAGTATCTCATAAGCACTGTAGTATTCAGGAGTAAGAAATCACTAGCGTGAAAGCTAGTTATCAAAAGCCAGTTTCAAAGTGAGACATCTCTGTCACACCCTCCAAGGCTCAGGGACCACTGGAAGAGGCGGCAGAAAGAAGGTAAGAACAAAAGGAAGCAGAGGAATGCTTACAATGCTGTCTTACAAACATAGAGGAGCCTTGATACTCATGACCTCACAGTGGCTGACACTACCTACACAAGACCTGCATTACAGGGGGGACGGAAATGATGGTATCAAAGTAGAAGAGTAGTTGAAAAGAAGAAGGGATTCAGTGGACAGGGGATTTGGGAGGGGCAAAAGGAGAGTGGTGGGATGAGATTATGATCATGGTATACTGTCTATATTTATGAAAGTTGTCAATAAAAAGTTTAAAAAGAAAACAGTTTTTGATGTGGCTCAAAGCCACCTTGACACTGGATTTATGAAAGGAAATCTCCCACTCGAGTTTCCTGCAGAACACAGGACTGAGTTCAAGGGCTGGAGGAGGAGGAGCATGGGCAGGCTAATGAGAGGTGCAAACACGAGTCGGTCACCTCCAGCTTCCACCGCGTGGCACTTTATTCAAATAGGTTGTCACAGAAAGTGCAAACAACTCTCGTTTGACAAGTGCTAGTGGCATGGTGCCGGCCTGATGGCTTTCTACCCTGCAAAGCTCTTTAAGTGAGGAATGAAAGCAGAGACTTGAAAATATGGTGATATTGAATTACTGCATGAATCTTCCCTGAGTTCCCAGGGGGCAGTGAAAGGATAGCATTTTGCAATTAATTAGAAAGAAAATCTGAGGCGATGAGGTTAGATCTTTCTCATCTTGACTCTGTCAAGTGAACTTTGAAGTGACTGGCACAAAATGGAGATACGGCCTCACACACGTCTTCCAATGAGATGTATGATCATGTCAAAAAGCAGGCTTGAGCGCTGCTCTCGACCCAAATTATGCCAGGCCAGGGCGCAGTAATTATCTGTGCAGGAGATATTTCTGTACTGGTGTTGAAACCTTTTGATATGTTTGATAATGTGGCTTTTTGTGTGCACACACGGCTCTCCCAAGCTGTCTACATCAATGTCATGATCGAATAAAACTCAATAGTCTAAAATGCTCCGTGCTTATGCTGGCTTTATTTAGCTTGAATAAATAAGTATTTCTAGGTGATCTCACATCAGTCCCGTTGCATACACGTGCCTGTCTTGCTCTTGTGTCCTAGTTAGGACCTTTACAAAGAAGCCTGTTGGGGCACCAGATTTCTAATAAGGACCTTCAACAAGATTTCTATTAGATGATTAATAAGAGATATAAGATTTCCTTTTGGAGAAAATAAAATGGATACTTTGACTACAGAAGGTAAACTCATTACCTATAAGTCAAAAGGACCAAAGGATTTCAACAGTATCAGAGCCCTATCTGACTTTAATCTGACAGTTAACTCTAGGCTGTGAATGATTAAATAACAGTCCAAGCTCACACAAGCATGGATAAAATAAAACTTAAAGCTCAGAAACATCAAACAAAATAAGAAAAAGTCATAGAATTTTCAACCTCCAAATGGAATGAAGAGGTATAAAACATCAAGTGATTTCAAACCAAGGCTTCCTTTGACTGTGTTTTCAGAACAGAGCTCAAGTTGCATAATCTCTAACAGAGAGGAAAGTTGTGAGACAATGAGACTGATTTAAATTGTTTATAAACTGAACATAATGGCTCATGTGCCAGTAATCCCAGCACTGGGGTGGTTAAGATAGGAGAATGGCATGAGTTCTAGGCCAACCTTACAGAGTGAGATCCAGGTCACCCTGGACTAGAATGAGACCCTACCTCAAGAGAAAAATAAATATGAATAAATAGTTTACAACTTTTTCATTGAGATATAATACATATACAATTTAGCAAAATAAAAGTGGCTTCTGGCTGTGGGACATTCCTTCCACTGAGAGGAATATGTAGGGAACTTTCTTCCTGAGTATAATGGGCTCGGTGAATTGTGGCATGTCTAATTACAAGGATTTTTGTATTCTCAGGTGAGTTCATGCACAGAATTCAGTGAAATTCATATACGCCCCTGCCGGAAGAAATGTGAAGTAGTTCTTTTATTAATTTATATATTGAAGATAGGGTCTGTAGCCTAGGCTACCCTGAAACTCACTATATAAATTGAGGGTGACTTTCAATTTGTGATCCTGATCTTTTTTTTTTTTTTTTTTTTTTAGGTAGGGTCTCACTCTGGCTCAGGCTGACGTGGAATTCACTATGTAGTCTCAGGGTGGCCTCGAACTCAAGGTGATTCTCCTATCTCTGCCTCCTGAGTGCTGATTAAAGGTGTGCGCCACCATGCCTGGCTAAACTTCTGATCTTCTTGCCTTTACCACCAGAGCGGAGTGCTAGAACAACAGGCCTGTGTCAACACCGTGGCTTAGGTGGTGCTCAGGACTGATCACCATTGTCCGCATGCTAGGCAAGCTCTCTGCTAACCAATCCCCGTCTCTAATTCTCAAATTTATGTTTTAATACTTTCGGTCTTCATAAAAGACTTCGGAGGTAAAGATCCTGATTTCTCCAAAGCCAGTAAGGTATAGGGAAGTCAAGGGCAGCCAAGGGCAGAGGGAAAGAGAGTTGCATGCCCAGTCACAGACGTCTGAGTCATCCCAGCTAGGGACAGTAAGCCCTGCAATTTGCGACGCCCCACCATGATCCCTGACCTTCGACACGGTGAGACAGAGTGATACGTTGTTCTCAGTTCCTAAGCCTTGGAGTGGCTTGTTACACATGGAACACACAGGAGAGGGTTCCCCTATTCAGTTTTGCATGTGCATACACATGCACAACCATCATGGAACACCCAATACATCATTTCCATTACTCTAGCAAACTGTCTGGACAGTGGCATCCCAATTAAATCCCCTCACGATTAACAACCCTAACTTTTATTATTGTAGAGCTGTAGAGTGAGTGCTTGAATGCATGTATATAAAAAAAAATTCACATAAAATGTGTTCATCAGTGTCTATCTTTATCCATTCAAAGTTCTCTCTGGGAGGTTCCTAATGTTTGCTTTTACTGATATACTTACTTTTCTTTTCTCTCTCTCTCTCTCTCTTTCTTTCTTTCTTTCCTTCTTTCTTTCTTTCTTTCTTTCTTTCCTCCTCCTCCTCCTCCTCCTCCTCCTCCTCCTCCTCTTCTTCTTCTTCTTCTTTTTTGATGTACAGGCTCGCTCTAGTCCAGGAACTCACTATTCAGTCTCAGGCTGGGCTCAAACTCACAGCGAACCTCCTATCTCTGCCTTCCAAGTGCTGGGATTAAAGGCATATGCCACCACACCAAGCTACATTCACTTTTATAAATATATCGCAACTATCTATCCCACTGAGGGTTGCTTCCAGCTTAGGAAGAGCATGAACATCACATATCACGTAAGCTATTGTGAATGTTCTTACAGATCTTCTCGACAGATCACTGCACTCATTTTTCTTGGATGTAATGCTCGATATGAACGTGCTGCACTGTAGGATACGGCACACGTGTAATAAAGTATTAGTTCAGATTCTATGTACTTATGGAATTTCTCGCTGGGGTTATGTTACTGTTCTCTCCACCCCTCTATCTACCAGATACTGAAGAATAATCGTGCCACTTTAAGCTATTTATGGTTCGTCCTTCCATACTGACCTCTGCTGACTAACTGTAACCATATTATTGTCTTCAATAATTTCGACTGTCATCAACATGACATTGTTCTTGGAAAAATCCTATCAGGCAAAGTCAACCTCTAAAATGGCATTGTAATAAATATGCAGAAATGTCACTTTCTGCATTAGCCCAAAGGTTTTGTATAGCTTAAGGATATGTGCAGTAAGCGAGCTATAAAAATAGAAACTTGACAGCGGGGATGTATGTGTGTGTCAAAACAATATGACTCTTTCTGGGTGTGTGGCAGAAAAAAAAAATGACTCTATATCTACCAGTACCATTTTTATAGATCTGCATCTTCACCAGATGTCACTTTTTATAAACTGCTTTATGAAAACATGACAGTCTAAATGTAATACTATGTTTATTGCTTGATAAACTTTAGTAATAAACTAAGGACTGGTTGAAAATTAAAGTCTTAGAGCCTATTCATTAAGCATTTAGGACACATGAATAAGCAAAACATGCAAGCTATTAAATCTTAAATGAGTGCAGATAAAACCCTGGCAGTGCACACTACTTCACAGTTGGTGTGTCTTGTGGAGATGTATGTGAATTCCCTTGTCATTGAGCTAAATGTATTTTAGCCACCTCTATGGATGCTGTTTGTATCATTCCAAATTTGAATGGAATCCAGAAATGTACCACTGTCAAAGGCTCCCTCAGAGTAGATTAAGCCTTTTTCTAAAGTGTTCTTCACCTTAACACAGCACAGATTATATATGACAAATCATATTTCCAAATGGAGAAAAGGCTAAGAACGCAGTGCTATGATGACTGACAGATTTTATATGATGATGTTTCTTGAAGTGTGGCTTAAAGATTTTTGAATTTATCTACAGAGCTTTCTCAATACAAAAGTTTTAAGGTCTTTTATTGTTTGAGACAAAAATCCTTTAGGCAAAGAGATCTATGATCTGATACTTTATCAATGAAGACTTTACTAATGAGATGATTATTATTCACAATAACATTTGCCAACCATACCTTTATAGATATCTAATAAATCTGAGGGCAAAATATTTTATTCTAGCCATATGGGAAACTTCTAGTCTTAGGACTCAGTTCTCAAGTAGATATGATTTTTCACTCAATAGAACATATTTTTTAAAAGTATCAAATACCTTGCATGAATTCACAGTCCTTTCATCCTTATTTGTATATATGATAAAACAAAACAAACTCTAACTAAGGACTAATGCTTGTAACAAATGCACCCAGAAATACATTCTCCTGAAGATTCTGATTAACCTGGGACTTGGCCGTCTTCATCACTACCCGGTGCTCTGTTAGAATTCCTCACTGCTCGCCATATTTCTTTAGCTTACCATTTACTCCCAGGTTCTTGGAACTATGCAATAGTTATCTTACTCCAAAGCTCCCAATATGCAATTTGTCTTAGGTGGAATTTCACAAAAATTCAGCTCAGAAAAATATTACTTCCCTATCCATTATGGAAATGCAAATCAACACAACTTTGAGATAGCATCCTAAGCCCATGGCTAGCATCAAGAAAATATACAAATGCTGGCCAAGAGGAACCCTCACCCATGGTTCCTGGGAGTACAAACTACTATAGCCATTCTGGAAATCATTATGAAAGTTTCTCAAAAACTGAGATTTCAACAACAAAAAAAAAAAAAAATGCCGGGCGTGGTGGCGCATGCCTTTAATCCCAGCACTCAGGAGGCAGAGGTAGGAGGATTGCCGTGAGTTCGAGGCCACCCTGAGACTCCATTGTGAATTCCAGGTCAGCCTGGGCTAAAGTGAGACCCTACCTCGAAAAACCAAAAAAAAAAAAAAAAAGAAAAAAAAATCTTAGACTTCACATACCACCCAGTCCTACCACTACTGGGCATATACACCAAGGATTCCACACTGTACTACAGAGGTGCTTGGATATCCATGTTTATTGCAGCTCTACTTGCAATAGCTAAGAATTGGGAATGGCCTTAGATGCCCAGTGACAGATAAATGGATAATGAAAATGTAGTGTCTATACACAATGGAATTCTATTTAGCTATATGAAAAAAAATGGAATATTTGCAAGAAGATGGAAGGTTCTGGAAGGAATCATATTAAGTGAAGTGACTCAAACTCTGAAAGACAAAAACAGTATGTTGACTCCAAAATATGGGTCTTAACTTGTAATGTCTATAAGTATGTACACATAGGGTGGCAAATGTGGATAAAACCTGTGAAGATAGAACTGTAACCCCAAGTGCATGTGAGGAGATGAGCTGGAAGAGCGGAGAGGGTTGGGCAAAAGGATACATGTGACAGGGAAAGAGAAGGACAAACACAGGGGCAAGAGGTGAAGGGAGAAAGGAAGGGAAGGTAGGGGGAGGGATCAGAATCAACAATAATGAATTGTAACTGAAAACGTCAAAAACAAAAATAGTAAAATGCTATTTTCCCAAGTAACAAAACATTATGCCACAGCCGGGTGTGGTGGCGCACACCTTTAATCCCAGCACTTGGGAGGCAGAGGTAGGAGAATCGCCGTGAGTTCAAGGCCACCCTGAGACTCCATAGTGAATTCCAGCACAGCCCAAGTTAGAGTGAAACCCTACCTCAAAAAACCAAAAAAAAAAAAAAAGTTCTTTCTGTGAAAGAACCTAATGTGCTAAAAATCATAACAAAACCAAAAAACTGAGAAAAAAGTAAAATAGGTCAAGCAAAGTTTTCCAGGTTTCTGGTCCTCTGGGCCTTGTCACAATACATAAACCTCATCAACAGGCTCACAGCCACAACTACTGGCATGCAGAGACCGCAGTCAGCAAACCTCGTCAAGTCTAACCCTAACCCTAACCTCGCAGTGCCTGGCACTACCTACATGAGAACATCATAATAGGAGGAAAAGATGATGACATCAAGAAAAAAGAGAGACTGATTGAGTGGGGGGTGGGATATGATAAGAGAGTGGAGTTGTGAAGGGGAATGTGTGGGAGGAGAGAATTATCATGGTTTATTGTCTAGAATTATGTAAGCTGTCAATAATTTTTTAAAAAAAGAACTAGTCAAATCTGACTTCAGTGTATGTGAATCTACATTTTTTAATGTCACTTTCCTACTGCTGCCCTAATGTGTTATTCTATATTTGGTGACTTAACACAAAGTTAAGTTATAGTCTTAGAGGTTGTAAGTCTATAATTTAATTGCTCTAAAGTAAGGATATAAGGAAAGAGCTATGTTCTTGCCTTTCTCATCTTGCAAGGGTTGCCTGCATCCCTAGGTTTGGGGTCCAGTGCCCCAGCTCCAAATCCTTCTGTCAACTCTGGGCTACTGTTGTTAGTGAGCCCTCAGATTCCTTGTTTCCTCTTACAAAGGCCCCTGTGATTGTACTGAGCCTACCAACATGCTGGGGAATCATTTCCCAGTCTCCACGTCTTTAACCGCTGATGCACATATGCTGACATCCACAAGGCTGGAGAGATGGCTTAGTGGTTAAGGATTTTAGCTATAAAACATAACAACCTGGATTCAATTCCCTAGTACCCACATAAAGCTAGATGCACTAAGTGGCACATGCATCTGGAGTTTGTTTGCAGTGGCTGGAGGCCCTAGTACACCCACTCACTCTGTCTCTCTCTGCTTGCAAGCATATATATATATATATATATATATATATATATATATATATATATATATATATATAAAGATAGCTAGGTATGGTAGCACATGCCTTTAATCCCAGCACTTGGGAGGCAGAAGTAGACACTGAGTTTGAGGCCACCCTGAGACTACACAGTGAATTCCAGACCAGCTTGGACTACAGCGAGACTCTGCCTTGAAAAAGAAAGAAAACAAGAAAAGAAGAAAGATAACATCCACAGCTTCTAGTAATTAAGATGTGGATCTTCCAGTACCAGTATTCAGTATCTCACACTGTCTTTGAGTTTGGTGTCCAAACCTAGTTCATCTATTTGTTTATTTCCTTGCCTACTTTTTGGAGTGGGGCTGACCAGAGGTTACCAACTAGGATGGGAGAATGAACCAGTCTGCAACAAACCTTCCCAGCTCATGCTGACAAGTTCAGATCAATATGTTCAATGGATTATGCAAAAACTGGGAATACATTCTGACAAGGTACTGTTTCTTAGCAAGGAAAAATAAGTGACTGAGGGGAACTGACGATGAAAAGCCTCATAGATGGAGAAAAGCCATTGGCAGGAAAAGAGCAGAGCTGGTGATTAACGGGCAGATGCTAGAACAGAAATGCACCGGGGTCTTCTGGAGTGTACAGACCCGTGTTTGTGGGAAGACACAGGCATCTGCTTTGTAAGGATAGAAAGGTACGGAGAAGACACAGAAAATGGCCCAATACAAACATTGGCCTGGCCATGTGACCACATAACTAAAGTGATCACCACGGGAGGTTCCAGAGAAATTGTGGGAGGCTGTCCCTCTCTACTGGAGATTATAAGAGGGTCTTTTGAAGTTGTTAACTGTGGGTCTTCTCATGCTGCAATGGACCCCTGGTTCTGGGGAAAAATTACATTCTTTCGTTCACATAGGAGAATGACAAATATCTACATAAAATATGGTTCTTTTAAGGATAAATAGGGAAATGATTTTGGGGAATCTGAGAAAAGAGTGAATAATGTAAGTTCTCTTGCAAAAGCTCAGTCACTTGGGATCCTTTCTGGCACCTCAGTTTAAGGCATTCAATATTATGACAAAATATCTTTAAATTTCTCCAACACAAGGTCTCTCCAAAGCAGATTTGTTTATGAGTGAGAGGGAGAGAGAAAGAGAGCGAATGAGCAGGCATGCCGGGGCCTGCAGCCACTGCAGTTGAGCTGCAGACTCATGGTCTACCTGGTGCATATGAACGACCTTGCACGTGTGTCCCCTTGTGTGTCTGGCTTATGTGGGATCCGGGGAGTTAAACATTGGTCCTTAGGCTTTACAGGCAAGCATCTTAACTGCTAAGTCATCTCTCTGGCCACAAAGCATATTATTGAATGCACCATCTAGCCCACACTTTAAGCTAAATTATTTAAAATAAAAATTTGAAAGTTTGAAATATTTATGCAAGCATTTTTCCACATTAAGTTACAAGTACTTTTTTTCTCATTTTTGAACTTATGTATATAGGAAAAATTATGATAAAATTCCCTCTGGTTTTATTTTTGTATAAAATCCTAAACAAGTGTTAACTGAAAGGACAAGAGGCAGGTAGGTGGTGGAGCAGATAGTGGCAGTGATGATGTGACCAGGCAGTAGTTCAAATCTTCTCAGAGGGGTATGGCGCTCTTAATCCCAGCCCTCAGGAGGCTGAGGTGGACTATTACCCTGAACTCAAGGCAAGCCTGGGCTACAGAATGAGTTCCAGGTCAGCCACGGTTACAGTGAGTCCTGGCCTCGCTGTACTTTTGTTGTTTGTTTGTGTCCAGGACAAAACTTCAAAATCAGATTCAAGTGCCACAAATATCAATGGCAAATGACAAAAATGGTTAAGTGGAGAGGAAAAAAAATAGAACTTTAATCACCTTATTATTAAAAATATTATAACAGATACACCACTCAATATAATTCCCTTTACACTGCCTTAAATTCAACGTTCTTTTGGAGACAGGGTCTCCCTCCAGGCGCGTGTGTAACTCACTATGGAGTTCAGGCTGACATCAAAGTCCAAGCAATCCTCCTACCTTTTTTTCCTAAGTACTGTTGAGATAGGATGTATTTGGGGGGGGGGGTTCAAACACAAACCCTAAACCCAAGCTCATCTCTGCTTTACTTAAAGATTGAAATAAAATAAGACTTTAGAAAGATTGTGTGTGTATGTGTGTGTGTGTATGTGTGTGTGTGTGTGTGTGTGTGTGTGAATTATTGTATTTACTCAGAAGTCAGGAAGGTTGAGGGGGGAAAGTCTGTGGACTGAAGAAGGGGGGACAGCAGGGGAGGTTCGTCTAAGAAATAAAGGGTAAGGAGTGGACACATCCACATGGTCTCAGGACCCAGGTATACCCTTTTCCACGCTGGCAATAGCTAAGCACCGAAGCTACCAGGGAGGGAAAACCAAAACCTTACCCATGGTGAAAACTTCAGATGCCAAGAAATGAATAACCCAGGAGCCAGAAAAAAAGCCCACCAAAAACCTAATGAGTAAAAAGCCAGGCTTTTTATTCTGGGTCTCGGGCTGAATGCAGAAGTCAGCACACCTGGGTGGAGCACCAGGCAGGGGCTGACCTTGAGTTTACTCACCTGAGTCATTCCAACTCTGCAGTAGCCTCTGCACACAGGGGTGAGCATGCTGAAAAACCTCTCGCTCCAAGCAAGGGTGAGTGTGCCAAGCCACGCCTCCCAATTTAAATTCAAACAGTAACCCTTATCTAATCACTATAATGGGTAAAAGACAATATGATCTGAACACTCCCTTTGAACTGGCTAGCAATCATCTTTCTGGTATCAATTTTAGACACCTACATAAATCTTAAAAGAATAATAAAGTCACTGACCTAAAAACATACAAGTTAACAATATTTTTATAAAACTTGTGGTTTAATTTATTTAAGACTACAAAACTTAAAAAGAACAGGGATAATTATAATTAAGGAGATTTAAATCTGAAATAGAGGAACATACTAATATTTTAATTTTCTTGATAATTCTTTAAAATTACCCATCTAAAAAAAGATTATTTATTTATTTGAGAAAGAGAGAGGCAGAGAGAGAGAGAGAAAGAGAGATAGAGGGACACCAGGGCCTCCACCCAGTGCAAACAAACTCCAAATGCATGTGCCACCTTGTACATCTGGCGTACGTGGGTCCTGGGGAATCAAATCTCGGTCCTTTGACTTTGCAGGTAAATGCCTTAACTGCTAAGCCATCTATCCAGCCCTTACCCACCTTTTTTTTTAATACCAGCAAATATTGCTTTAAGAATTCAACTGAAATCCTCATCAAAATGGCTCCCATTTAACTAATTTGTTAAATAAAACATGTTCAAGTATGCAGTACATCTAATGAGATGTCAGAATAATGACAGTCTATAAATTTTAATGACAAAGAGGCAAATAATAAAAGGACTTTGAACTTCTTGTCTGTGCGACCACAGACACTCACGACACGTTTGCTTCTCTCTTTAGGCTCAGGGCTTTCTCGACTCATGGACTATGAGAGATGCACCATAAAGGAATAAACAGCAAAGACCTTATTTACTCTCCAAGCAGCATGGAGGGCTATCTTACTTTAGAGGTGAGGAATGAGGCACTGAGAGATTAAAAACACTTGCTCACGGGGCTGGAGAGATGGCTTAGCGGTTAAACGCTTGCCTGTGAAGCCTAAGGACCCAGGTTAGAGGCTCGATTCCCCAGGACCCATGTTAGCCAGATGCACAAGGGGGCGCATGCGTCTGGAGTTTGTTTGCAGTGGCTGGAGGCCCTGGCGTGCCCATTCTCTCTCTCTGTCTCTATCTGCCTCTTCCTCTGTCTGTCACTCTCAAATAAAAAAATAAAAACAAACAAACAAACAAAAAAAACACTTGCTCACGATCACAAAGTGACAGAAATGTAAGAACCCCAAATCTGAATCCAAAGGCTTGTTTATTTTCTAATAGACACTGGGAATTGAAGCCAGAATCTCAGACATGCTAGGCAAGTGCTTTGCCACCTAGCCAAATCTAAGAAATCCCTACAAAATTTAAAAGACTTCTGTTGCAGCTCAGGATGGTATAACAAAATATGTTAGGGCTGTAGAGATGGCTTAATGGTTAAGGCACTTGTCTACGAAGCCTATGGACCCAGGTTCGATTCCCCAGTCCCCATATAAGCCAGATGCACAAGGTGGCACATGTGTCTGGAGTTCATTTCCAGTGGCTAGAGGCCCTGGCATGCCCATTCCCTCTATCTGCCTTTCCTTTTTTTTTTTTTTTTTTCTCTCTCTCAAAATAAGTAAATAAACAAATTTCTTTTTTTTTTTTTTTTTCAATCTTAGACTGGGTCCTATCAATAACAGAAATGCACTTCTCAGTTTGTGTGCTGAGATGTGTGAGCTTAGGAACAGGTAGACTCAGTGTTGGGGAGGTCTTGTTCTTTGCTTCACGATGGTGCCTTTGTGTCTTCACAGGGGGAAGACAGTTGGTTCCTTTCTCTGAACTTTGAAGTCATCAATCCTAGTCAACCCTGGTCAATCAGTTCTCAAAAGGCCCACCTCTTACTTCTACCATACCTCATCCCTCCAAGTCTCCCCTCACACAAAGTGCATGAAATATCTTGGCACTAGGTTCCATAATATGATTTTTTAATATTTTATACTTATTTATTTATTTGAGAGAGGGAAACAAGGAGAGTGCGAGAGAGAATGGGCATGCCAGAGCCTCCAGCCACTGCAAACGAACTCCAGATGCATGCACCACCTTGAGCATCTGGCTTACATAGGTACTGGAGCATTGAACTGAGGTCCTTTGCCTTTGCAGGCAAGAGCCTTAATCACTAAGCCATCTCTCCAGCCCATAATAATATGAATTTTGAAAAGACATAAAGCCCCAGCACTCAAGAGGCAGAGGTAGGAGGATCACCATGGGTTCGAGGCCAGCCTGAGACTATACAGTGAGTTCTAGGTCAGTCTGGGCTACAGTGAGACCCTACCCCACAACAAACAAACAAACAAGAAGAAGGCAATCCAGTACTCACCATTGCTACTCAACTCAGACTTCACGTCAGGGTTACTTTCTGGGTTTCTTCCTGTGAGTTTGATTGGTGTTCTGTTTTGTTTCGTCTTTGGGGTGGGGACTTGCTTCACAGCCCAGGTTGTCCTTCGAGTTTCTGTTCTCCTGTTTCTACTGCCTGGGTCCTGGGACTACAGGTGTACACGCAGCTTCTCATGAACTGTCTTAGAAATACGCTGGTCTCCCTGCTCCTGCAGACACACTGGCTTTGGCTGCACTGCAAGTGATGACGGCGCCCACCCAATGTGAAGGATGCTTAGTGTTAGTATCTCATGGGACCCGGAGTAAAGCACAACTGAAGCCTATCTGTTGACAACAGGAGCTGGAGAGATGACTTAGTGATTAAAGGCACTTGCTTACGAAGCCTGACAGCTTAGGTTTGATTACCTAGTACCCACACAGATCCAGATGCACAAAGTGGTGCCTATGCCTGGAGCTCATCTGTGGCAGCAGGAGGACCTGGTGTTTCCATTGCTCCCCGCTCTCATAGAAAAATGTTCAAAAGATAAAAGCAATCCAATATTCCATTGGTATCATAAATACCTACCGTATGTGGCATGGGCATGCCTACAAGGTTAAGGTGCATTCATACATGTCACCACTTGTGGTGTCTTACTCAAGAGTCACAGTGAAATTATATCCAACTAAGGTTTAAGCCAAACTCCTTGACCTTGTAGGGAAATTCAAACATTACATCACCTAATCCTTTTGTTTTATTCATAAGAAGTCCAAGGAAGGATATTTTGACTTTCCTAAGATTGCACAACAAGTAAACAATAGCAGAAGACAAGAATTCAGTTCCTCTGATTTCTGATGTAATGCCTTGCTTCTGGTATCCACCAAGCTTGTCCAGCTTAACCACTTGGAGGCCAACAGGCACATCACTAAGCCAGGAAAAGACGAATGAGCAAAATCACATGGTCACAATGCCACAATCCCAGAGGTTGCCATGGCAGATGAAGAAGGCAACAGAGGAGGGAGTGCTATTTGTGTCCCACCGATTACCACATTACAATGACAGGAGCTTCAATAGCCCCAAAATATGATCAGAGAGAAGCTATCCTACATCCAGACCTTCCCAATTATGAAAGAAATGTTCTGTGTGTGTCAAATATTGGATTAAAGGATGAAGCAGAAAGCTTGGAAACAGAGACATGTAAGGAGCTTAAGACTTAGTATTTATGCAATTACTATTATTATCATTTTATTTTACAGGGCAAGGTCTTACTCTAGCCCAGGCTGACCTAGAACTCACTCTATGTAGTGCCGGGGGCTGATATGAAATGTACAGAGATCCTCCTACCTCAGCTAGGATTAAAGCATGTAACACCACTCCCAGCTGATTTATTATTTGTTTTTGATGGACGTAGAACACATCTCACCACTATCACGTACCTCCAACTCTCCTCATCAAATACTACAAACACGAAGTGTATGAAATGTCCTAAAATCAAGCATTTAGGTCTTCCTGCCTATTCCCAGTGCAGGCTCAAGGCACCGCTCCAAGACACCAGGAGCCACCCCTGCTTAGCTTCGTAAAGCACACTGGGTGATCTATCTGTGATAGCAAACATCTGTTCCGTCCACTGCGCTTTTATTCATTGTTTTCACTCTGCCAATCACAATTAGCATATGAAAATCCTGGAGCCACAAGAATGCCAGCTCCTGGGTAGTTGAGAACTGTCTTGGGGTGGGACATTTGTATATCTGAACTCTCTAACGGGTTGTTAGAGAGTGTGAGCCAACATCCCAAGGGCTCCTGGGGAAGGAAGGTGAGCTAAGTCGTATGCCACGTTCCGCACACTGGAAGCAAGTTTCCAGAAGGCATCCAGGATGGCTCCGCTCGTGGAGCTGTCTCTGCATGCTTCTCTGCTCAGGTTTTCCTTCTGCTACTTGGACTGAAAGGGAAACAGGAAAGCGAAAATCGCTTGCCAAGGACAGTTAGCCTTGTTAACCTGAAACAAAGCTAAACCTTGATAGTAAACTCTTGCTGGAAGGGATGTTTGCCTCAGGCTCCGAGCCTGGGGCAGGCAAGTTCTCTGTTAGAAAGATTAGAAACAAAGGTGGGTAAAATAAATAAATAAATAAAAGTAAGCCTCTACCCTGGCTAAGCTTCTAGAAGGGCCAAAAGAAATAAAAAGTAGAGAACTTTCATAATTTGCCAAAAATGCCAGTTACACCAGTGTTTTCAGACTTACTCAGCCACTGGCTACTTCATTCTCATGAATTCTTACCATGATAACAATAATAAGGACAGTGCTAATAATTTATTGTTATTATTATTTTGTCTTTTTGAGGTAGGGTCTTGCCCTAGCTCATGCTGACCACCTGGAGTTCACTGTGTACTCTCAGGCTGGCCTTGAATTCACAGCGATCCTCCTACTTCTGCCTCCCTAGTATTGAGATCAAAGGCATGCCCATGCCAGGGAATGAGAAAGAGAGAGAGAGAGCATGCAAGAGAGATGGGTGGGGGGCTGTGCAGGGCTTCTAGCCACAGTGAAGACTCCAGGTGCATGTGCTCCTTTGTGCATCTGGCTTTTTCAGGGCACTGGGGAAATGCACCTGGATAATTAAGTTTTGCTGGTTTGTTGTTGTTGTTGTTGTTGATTTTTATTTACTTATTTGAGAGTGACAGAGAGAGAAAGAAAGAGGCAGATAGAGAAAGAGAGAGAATGGGAGCGCCAGGGCCTCCAGCCACTACAAACGAACTCCAGACACCTGCGCCCCCTTGAGCATCTGGCTAACGTGGGTCCTGGGGAATCGAGCCTCGAACCCAGGTCCTTAGGCTTCATAGGCAAGCACTCAACCACTAAGCCATCTCTCCAGCCCAAGTTTTGGTGGTTTTCACCAGTACTGAAAACAATACTTTTTAATCAACAAATCTAAACCAAGCAATTTAACTTAGAAACTGTCAGGAAAAGACAAATCAGACAGCATAAATTCTTGTCCCCTGTGTTTGAAAACATCCTTGATTAGTCTCGATACATTCCTAATTTTTACTTTCAGGGATCTAGTAACCCTGAACTACCTACCAAAGCTGCCTGACTCCCTCTCAAGGAAGCCCTGAGTGACTTCTCCCTGCCCGACCCTCCCTCTTCCCCACCCCCCACTATTCTGTCTTACATATATCTATCCTGGACACTGGGCCTGAGTGTCCTCAGCCTTCCGACATGGACTGAAGACCAGCAGCTCTCCAGGAAGCCTCAGGGACTTCCGTGCTGAACCGGAGCTTCTGAGGCATCCAGCCCCCTGGACCGAGCAGCTACCAGGTTCCCCGGCTCTCAAGCCTGCAGACTGCTATACCCTAATCCAGTAAATTCTCTTTGGAATACTGATTCATTTCTTGTGGTTCTGTTCATCTAGAGAACCCTGACTAATACAACGGCACACAGATCATTAACTCATTTGCTCCCCACGACAATCGCCTGTGACATAGGGAAATTCAAGCAATCTGCCGGCTTTACAGACCAGGTGCGGCTGCAGTCCCCAGGCCCTCCCTCCCAGGCACCAGCAGCTCCATTAGTTGACTGGAGGTAGCTGTTCTATCTACCTGCAGCAAATGCCATGTCTGCTGTCTGGAAAAATCAGCCAGGAGCTGAGGTGAGCCTCCGTCCCCTGCCGAAGGAGCTCCGTTGAGTATGATCAGACATAAATGGCAGGACCTAGTTCCTTGGAAAGCATTCACTGTTTCATGCCTTAGCCTTTTGCCTCCCATAAGATGACCACTTTAAACTGTTCTTTATTTTACTTAGATGGTGCTATTGTTGCACACTTTTTTTCTTTTTTTCTTTTCTTTTTTTTTTTTTTTTGGTTTCTCGAGCTAGTGTCTCACTCTAGCCCAGGCTAACCTGGAATTCACTATGGAGTCTCAGGGTGGCCTTGAACTCACAGCGATCCTCCTACCTCTGCCTCCCAAGTGCTGGGATTAAAGGCGTGTGCCACCATGGCCAGCTTGCTGCACACTTTTTAAAAAATGTATTTTATTTATTCATTATTAATTTATAAGGAGAGAGAGAGAGAGAGAATGAGAATGGACATACCAGGACCTCCTGCCAGGGCCAATGAACCCCAGATGTATGTGCCACTTTGTGCATCTGGCTTTAAGTAGGTACTGAGGAATCAAAGCCAGGCTGTCAGGCTTTGGCAAGCAAGCGCCTGTAACTGCTGAGCCTTCTCTCCAGCCCAAACTTTTTTTTCTTTTTCTTGGTTTTTCTAGGTATGGTCTCATTCTAGTCCAGGCAGACCTGGAATTCACTTATGTAATCTCAGGGTGGCCTCAAACAGTCCCCCTACCTCTGCCTCCTGAATGCTGATTTTAAAAATTTGTGGCACCATGCCTGGCTTCCAAGCATTTTTTTAAAGTTTAATAAACACAGTCACTGTGCTGGTCAACTGATATGAATATCTTCTAGGATATAAAGGTTCCTTTTTCTTTGGATACAAATTATCATTTAAGTTATGCCATGACCATGAGCATTCTACATATTTCTGAATTAACTCCTAAGGTCATATAATGGTGACTGGATTATTTTAAATATGTTAATATAGCTCTCTAATTTTCATGTAAAATTATATAGTTGAGATAAAGAAAGAATGGTTATACCATATATATTATACCATATATATCATTTGCCTCTGCAAATGAACTCCAGATACATACACCACTTTGTGCATCTAGCTTTACTTGGGTACTGGGGAATTGAACCCAGGCCTTCAGGCTTTGCAAGCAGGTACCTTTAACCACTAAGCCATCTCCCCAGCCCTACCTTTCATTCATTCACTCATTGTTTATCTTTCTTTCTTTCTTTCTTTCTTTTTTTCTTTCTTTCTTTTTTTTGAGGTAGGGTCTTATTCTAGCCCAGGAAGACCTGTATCTCACTCTGTAGTCCCAGGATGGTCTTGTACTCACAGTGATCCTCCTACCTCTGTCTCCCTGGCACCTAATTTTCATTCTTTTAATTTTTTTTTAATTTTTATTTATTTATTTGAGACAGGAAGAAAGAAATAGGCAGGGAGAAAGAGAAAGAATGGGTGCACCAGGGCCTCCAGCCACTGCAAACAAACTCCAGATGCATGTGCCCCCTTGTGCATCTGGCTTATGTGGGTCCTGGGGAACTGAACCTGGGTCCTTTGGCTTTGTAGGCAAGCACCTTAACCACTAAGCCATTTCTCCAGGCCCTAATTTTCATTCTTAATACTTACCAAAGTACAGGCTTACATTTGATACTAACAAAAAATAGCATAAAATATCAAACTAGAGTTTTCTTATATTTCTAAATTATTTTATAGATGAGTAAAGAAAAAAACACTGTAGAAATGCAGAAGTGATAAGGCTTGTAGCATATTTTATGGTTGCATTTTATTGTATTCTGATAAGTGGCCAGAGGCTTTTCACAAGCCATAGAAGATCCCAAATTAAATTATTATTATTAAGCCCCTTAAGCCTCATAGTGAGTTTAGACTGTTACCAGAAAGCTTTGATAAATTAAATAATATACAGTATATATGCATTAGACATAATTTGATACATTTTAAATAGTTTTCTTACACATCTATAACCACAATCTAAGACTTGAAATGTCTTAAGTACATTTTTCCTGCACTGAAAATGTTTTATTTAAATTCATGTTTAAGAAATCTAATTAATGAGAGCTACAGAGCAATAATCTCGCATATAAAAAAGCCTGAGTTTTTCTTTTTTTTTTTTCTAAACTTGACTCTAAATTTATTCTGTTGCTAAAGTGTGTGTGTGTGTGTGTGTGTGTGTGTGTGTGTTTTCTTTTGAATCTAATAGAGGTTTGGGTGAATAAAAAAATAATGTTGACAGGAAGCTGAATTTCCAGTAGTGGAAGAAATTTCAAATGTAAAATACCACCACAAAAAGGAGCAAGTTAACTACACTGGACACCTCGGGAGAAAATTGGATCAGTGTCCCTTGCGCGACAAGCAGGGCATTAACCGCAGGAGAAGGACGGGGAAGATTTGCCTTGTGGGATAATCACGTTAGGTTCCGATTTACTTGAATGTACTTACATTGTGCACTAAAGGATTGTTCCTGAAACTTCTCCAAATGCATGTAATCATCAGCTTTGTGAGAGAGAGCATGGCTCTACTGGACTTTGCCATCAATGCAGAATGGTATGCAAATATTCCCAGCACCAGCACTTGTTATCACCCACATAATACAGATAAGAACTTGATCCAAATTGTAACTTCTATCAGCCAACACACTCACACTAAATGATGACTATGTGTTTAAAATATAGACAGGGGCTGGGGAGATGGCTTATGGGTTCAAGGCTCTTGCTTGTGAAGCCTGTAGGCCCAGGTTCAATTCCCAAGTACTCACATAAAGCCAGATGCACAAAGTGGTGCATGTATCTGGGGTTCTTCATTTGCAGTGGGCGATTCTTGGCTTGCCTATAGTCATCCTCCCTCCCTCCTTTCCTCCCTCCGTCTCCCCCCTCTTTTTCTTTTTTATAAATCTTTTAAAAAATATTTATTCATTTATTTATTAAAGACAGAGAGAGGGGAGGGAGAGAGAGAGTGAGAATGGGCGTGCCACGGCCTCTAGCCACTACAAATGGACCAGTCGCATGCATACCACCATGTCCATTTGGCTTACGTGGGGCCTGCAGAATCGAACTTGGGTCCTTAGGCTTCACAAGCAAGTGCCTTAGCTGCTAAGCCATTTCTCCAGCCTTCTCTTTCTTTATCTTTCCCTCTCCTTCCCTCCATCCCTCTCTTTGCTTATGAATAAATATTTTTAACAATAAAGGAAAATTAAAAATAAACGACGGACAGCCTCCTCAGCTCTAAGGTTAGCAGCAGCAGTGACAATGGGCAGAGGGTGAAGCCAGGATAACATGCTCCAGTCGTGAGGCTCACGCTCTCTTTGCTCAAGAGCACAAATGTTAAGCAATGCTGCTTGAAGGAAGAACTTGGCCAGGTATTCTTTCCTCGGCAGCTTCCTAGTACTGGTAAATTCCAATAACAGAAAAAAACAGTTCATTTTCCAGATTTAGATCTAGTAGAATCTGACAATGTCCGTTATATAGGTGGGTAGGGGCAAGAGGTAGACCAGGAAAGAGATGAAGAATGTAAAAGGAAAATAATGCAAAACACCTCCTTGTGGAAGTACTCTTGAATGGCTCATGCTCACCGTAGCACTCTCCACCAGTAATGTCATACATCCTGTTTCTTCCTTGGATTAATTTTCTTATTAGATTTTGCTACTTTGTATCACCATACATCCATACACACACACACACACACACGTGTGTATGGTGGGAGGGAGGGAAGGAGGAGGGAAAGGGAGGGAGGGAGGAGGGGAAGGGAGAGAGGGAGAGGGGAAGGGAGGGAGGGAGAGAGGAAGGGAGGGAAGGAGAGAGGAAGGGAGGGAGGGAGGAGGGGAAGGAGGAAGGAGGGGAAGGGAGGGAGGGAGATGGCGAGGGAGGGAGGGAGAGGAAGGGAGGGAGGAGGGGAAGGGAGGGAGGGAGAGGAAAAAGGAGGAGAAGAAAAGATCAGGTTTTACAAGCAAACATCTTTAACCACTGAACAACCCCCATAGACCCCCAATGCGTGCATTCTACATCATCTTCTTTATTGCCTTAAGCCCACAGCAGATGGGCTTTATGATAGCAGGTGACTGGGATATATGCACACCACTGGGCCCCAGCAGTCGATGGATGTTACCCATTTTATTTGCCAATATATTCATAGGATCTAGCCCAATCATCTAGCCACCTTTCTCAGCAAGATGTCACACAGTGGCTACATTAGGCCTTTTAAGCCATACAATCTCTGTTGCAACTACTAAACTCTGACATGGCGAGGCAAAGAATAGTCACGGACAATATGTAGATGAATACACGATTGTTTTCTGATAAAATTTTATCTACATCCATAGCCAAAAGGTCAGGTTTGACGTGGAGCTGGAGTTGCCAACCCTGATGCAGAGAGTAAATATTTACTGTTATGAATGAATGTGGTGCTCACAGACCATCCAGATTTCCTATTCACTACTCTCAAACCAACAGGGCTCTTGGACAAAACTATTACAACAAACATGAGGGGATGGGGTTGCCACGATCTTAAAGGCAGAATGGATGAATGAAGCAAGCACATTTCCCGAGCGATGGGGCTAGTCTCCGTTAAAGGAGGGCTAACTACCCCTCACCAGTGGAACTAAATTTCATTTCATGAGGCTCTGTGGACAAGCCTGGACAACCCAAGAAAATAGCGTGAACGAGATGGTAAGACACTACAGCTGAAGGCTCCGCATACATGGGCTTGCAGGTCACTGAGAAATCCAGCTGGAGCTGAGCTGGAAGCCTCCGCCCCCCCCCCACCCCCCACCCCCATCCCCTTCACTAAGCTGTCAGGATGCTGGTCAGAGTTAAGCAGCCTGTTGGGGGAGAGAAGTCATCGACGGTGTCACTCATCAGTGGACCCAGCAAGCTTGACAGCTGTCCAGCAAGGAGGACAGAGATACCCAGAGGAGCAATGGTGGGCATGTTTGGCATGTGCAAGCCTCAGGGGTCAAGGGGCAATTAGGGTGAGGAGAGCCCGGTGAGGGCTAGCACACAGAGAACAGGGGCGACCTGGGGTGGGGGACAGAAGCAGCAAGAGAGAGCTCCAACCTTTCCTCCTGCTTCTCTGACCCCTGCCTTCCTGCCACATTGCTCAATCCTGCATCCCAAACAACGAGAGGGGGCAACCCCACCCAGAGGACAGAACTGGGCACCGACTGGACTTAGAGTGAGGCTACACAGAGGCATGCGACAGAGGTACGGTCGTCGGACACTGATCAGTGAAGACCACAGGATAAAATTTATCTTGGACACTAAGTACTGACATGAAGACTTCACACAGCAGACTGCACACAGACCACTGACAGCTAGGTCATGTTTCTTGAGTTCCATCCACGGACCATGACCTAGTCCAAACCAAAACTTGTCTGTGATGTATGCCATGGTCCTTTCCAGGGGCAGGTTCGAATCTGCCCCTGGGGGAGTGGTGGGGGAGAAGGAATCAGCATTAATTCCAGAGTCAGTAATAAATGAAAGCAGTACCTTTAATTTCCAATTATGAGGTAGCACATTGATGTATAGCCGTCGCATGATTAGTCGATTCAGGACCTCAATGCACAATGCAAGAATCCATCCATTATCTACTCAGCGTAATTCTTTCATCCCAGCAACTTTAAAAACAACCCAGGAAAATTACTGTCCCTTAGTATAAAGCCTTTTGAATTTCATATGCATTTAATTAGGTAACTGCCAACTCAAGGACGAGAACCGTGACAAATAGTTGTTCTTTTCAAATTAGAAGAATAGACTGTTCAATGAGCAGTATTGATGTTTCCTGCACCTATTTATACACAAGTTTTCTACGATTTTTTTTTTAAGTTTTGCTAACCATTTTAACATTTGATGAAGGCTTTCTTGGGCTATTGTTCTCGAGCTGAGGATTGTAGCCATCAGCTCTTAAAAGCAGCTGAGAGCAGCTTCCTGCATGTGCAGAAGTCTCGTTCCTCACCAGAGGCCCGTGGCACTCCCCATCATGGCTAAAGAATCTTGACAAGACACTCTTTGTGAGCAAACAGAAGGACATGGTAAATATTGATCACCGAGCAATCAATCGACTATCCTAACGGTGCTGGACTTTAACCTACAGGCAGGTTCCTAGCTGGGCTACAGGGACCACAGGCCCTCCTTCCTTTCCTTCTGTGGATGGACCAGCAGGGTAAAAGATGATTTTGGATTCAGGAAGGGGAAGCAAGAGGCCATGGGCCTTCACACTCCACAGCTCTTCCATCTGCATGACCACTTCACCTCAGTAGGGTGTTAACTTCTTATTGCTGGGACGAAATACTAACAAAATCAGCTTAATGGAGGAAGGTTCACTGTGGCTTATAGTCCTATGATACAGTCCAACATGGAGGTGGGAAAGGCATGGTCACGGCCAGAACTTGAGGCAGCTGGTTCTGTGCCGACACAGTGAGGAAGCAGCGCGCTGTGTGTGGAGCGCTCAGCTCAGCTATCTTTCTCTTTCTTGATCGGTAAACCAGCCCATGAGCTGGCTCTGCCTGTCCAGTCAGGGTGGGTCTTCCCACCTCAGTTAACCTCATCTCAGCTCCTGCACAGATATGACCAAAGATTTGTTTCCATGGTGATTCTCCATCCTACCCAGTGGGCAACCAGTGGCTATGGTTTAGTTGGACTTAGGGTCTTCACAGTTCCTTCAGAGTCAGGCTGAGATACTCAGAGGGTCCTGGGTCTCTGAACAAAGAGACGCAGTAAGGGGGCTGGAGAGATGGCTCTGAGGTTAAAGGTGCTTGCTTGCAAAGGCTGCCAGGACAGGTTCCATTCCCCAACACCCATGTAAAGCCAGATGCACAAAGTGGCGCATGCGTCTGGTGCTAGTTTGCAGTGACAGGAGGCCTCGATGTGTCTATTCACTCATACTGACTTCCACCCCTCAAATAAACAGATTTTTTTTTTAAAAAGAAAAGTACCTGCCTCTTTCAGACCCCAAGTGCTTGTCTCTGTGAAAGCGGAGGTTTAAAAACTAGAGGGCCGGGCGTGGTGGTGCACACCTTTAATCCCAGCACTTGGGAGGCAGAGGTAGGAGGATCTCAAAGAGTTTGAGGCCACCCTGAGACTACACAGTGAGTTCCAGGTCAGCCTGGGCCAAAGCGAGACCCTACCTCGAAAAAAATAAAGAAACAAAAAACAAAACACTAGAGAGGCAGTAAGAACAAGGTGACCAGACCTGTTAACTTGCTCTGCTGGCTGTCCCAGCTAAGTGCCACCTCTCTGACAGTCCTTGCTCCTCATACAGTTTAAGCCCACTCAGAGGAATGACATTCACAAGTTATAAGTACCAGTGAACAACACATCACTGCATTTCTACACAAGTTTGAAGATTTATTTATATCATTATATGGTAAGTAAATACATCTACTACAGATAATTGCAAGAGGAAAAGATCTAACTCAATCATATGATTTAGGATCAAAAATTTAAAAACGACTGTCCCATATTGTCCAACCATAATTTATAGCTGAATAAATACTAGTTCTTTTTTTTTTAACTTTTTGCTTCTTTCAAGGTAGGGTCTCGCTCTAGCCCAGGCTGACCTGGAATTCACTCTATAGTCCCAGGTTGGCCTCAAACTCACAGCGATCCTCCTACCTAGGCCTCGTGAGTGCTGAGGTTAAAGGTATGTGCCACCATGCCTGGCTTTTAACGAAAACTGATTCCGTTGTTCTTTTGTTTTGTTCTTCTTCTTCTTCTTTTTCTTTCTTTCTTTTTTTTTTTTTTGTTGTTTTTGTTTCAGTGTATGGTCTCACTCTATCCTAGGCTGACCTGGAATTCACTATGTAGTCTCAGGCTGGCCTGGAACTCACAGCGATCCTCCGACCTCTGCCTCCCGAGTGCTGGGATTAGAGGTATGCACCAGCACGCCCTTAATTATGGTGTTCTTATCCATGTATTTAGCCAATGTGGCTGTGCAATAGCACCATGAAGTATTTCCAGTCAAGTCTTGACCATTTCCTCTGTGTTTCCCAGGGATTCTGAGCACATCTCTCCGACTGACAGAGCAAGTATTCCAGACAATTGGTTCCCTGAGGGTCACGACAGCAATGCTCCATCAGGATTCAAACGGGTCATAAACCCTTCATGGATCTCTCTCAAGTGCATGGTGATATCTCCCCAGGGCCACTCGTCATTTTCTGGTCCAGTCAAGCACTTGTCATCACAGACAAACACCCCGTCAGTCTTAGGTCCTCATCCGGTCTGAGTCTTGCGGCAACCGGCGGAGTGCCAGTGGTACAAAGAAGTCCAAAGAGAAAAATTAGACAGGCGTGCCTATCCAGGCACGACTCCTCACCACATGCTTCATCCCCGTACCTGAGCTTTCCGCTCTGCGATCAAACTCAGTACCTGTTATCTACCATGATTGCAGGCATCCAAACCCCTCTGGACCTATACATATATATCAAAAGCTCTAAAACACCAAACGCATGGCTAGGAATTTATCCCAGGGAAATAATCAGAGAAATGCCTAAAAGATGTATGGGCAAGGTTGTATACCACTGTGTTCCTTACTGAAGCAAGAGATTGGTAAGCCCCCTATCTCAGCTCAGCTGTCCTCAGAGCCAGACTGCAAAATCTTATTTACATCTATTACAATTATGTCTTACCACCTCATGCCATAAGCAGATGACCTACGTCTTTAAGACAAAGAAATACCATGGTCCAGACTGCCTTGCAAAACAGAAAGACAAGGCTGTCGGGGTGTCAGAGCAGAAGCTTTCCATACACAGTCTTGTTCACGTCCCTCAGTTGTCTGAAAGGCAGACAGATCTCAGTTTCCAATGGGTAGATGTGCAGCTGGTGTACATGGGTCCTGGGGAATTGAACCTGGGCCCTTTGGCTTTGCAGGCAAGTGCCTTAACCACTGAGCCGTCTCTCCAGCCCCATTCAGATCGGTAGATGTGACCAACCACTTTGCTGTGGTAGAGAAAATTTAACAAAGAAACCACCCCCAGATGATGACTTTCGATTGTAGTAGCCCTTACCAAGGAGACAGCATGACCCTGGCTCTCCTCCCTGTCCATGTAGCTGCACCTGCTTGTCTGTTATCTGGTCAGTACAGCCATGGACACAAACACCATGAACAAACAGCTTTCCCTTCTACATTTGTACTTTCTTTTTTATATATTTTTTACTTTTATTTATTTATTTATTTGACAGAGAAAGAGAGAGAGAGAGAGAGAGAGAGAGAGAATGGGTGCTCCAGGGCCTCCAGCCACTGCAAACGAACTCCAGATGCGTGTGCCCCCTCGTGCATCTGGCTAACGTGGGTCCTGGGGAATCGAACCTGGGTCCTTTGGCTTTGCAGGCAAATGCCTTAACCGCTAAGCCATCCCTCCTGCCCTTGTACTTTCTTACCGCTGATTTATCGAGAAGAAATTTTCTGTTTGTGCCCCCAAATCCTGTAATGTTAAAAACTTTTTAACCTACCAACAGGGTAAAGAATTCAAGAAGATGTCAGATTGCCTGCCTTACTGTCTATAAAAACACTGAGTGGCCTGGAGAGACGGGTTAGCCATTAAGGCACTTGCCTACAAAGCCTAAGGACCCAGATTCTATTCCCTAGGACCCATGTAGACCAGATGCACAAGGAGGCACATGAATCTGGAGTTTGTTTGCAGTGGCTGGGGTCCTTGGTGCACCTAGATAAACTCTGGGCCATCAGAACTCAGTTACTCAGGCTTTGGAAGTTACTCTCCCGAGTCCATGCTGACATGAATAAGTCTTCTGCTTCTCCACTCTATCTCTGGTACATCTGTGTGTGACTCAGTTTCCCATAGCAGTGCTGTTTCAAACCTTTCCCTCTAAAATGTCTCAGCATGGATTTGAACATACTGGAAGATGCCAAGTCCAACTCACCTTCAGCCACTGTTTTCCCCACACAGTGCTCTAGGCCCTGTAGATGTCAGGAAGTACTCCACTTTTGGACCTTGGCACGTGCTGCTCATTCCTTCTGTCTAGAATGCTCTTCCTTCCTTCCTGGTCAGCTTACCTGGCTGGGACTTGTCTTGTCTTTCTTGATGGCCCTTCCATCCTTTCCACAGTTAGATACAGGTACAAGCACCACCCCCACCATGTGATCCTAAGTAGCAAGGGCCCCCTTCCCTGACATTTTTATGTTCCACTATACTTACACATCTTCACGTCTATCTTTTCCACTGAACGATTGTACACCTCAGAAGGAGAAAAGGAGGCTTTTTCATTTTTTTAAATTGTGAAGAAGCAAATGGTAGGCAGTTTCTAACCACAGTGTTGCTTACGAAGGGTCCTCAAGGGTCTGGCTCACTCCTGATTCTTTAATATGGAAATATGACCCCCAACCCTTGGGAAGCATGCCTCAAAGCTATAGCTCATGATTTTCATATCTTTTTAAAAAACTTATTTATTATTCGGTGAGAGAGGGAGAGAGAGAAGGGGCATGAAAGTGTCCAGTCACTGCAAACAAACTCCAGACACATGTACCACTTTGTGACTCTGGCTTTATGTGGGTACTGGAGATTTGAACCTGGGCTGTTAGGCTTGCAAGCAAGTGCTTTGACTGTGAAGCCATCTCTCCAGCCCTGATTCTCCCATCTTTAAGACACAATGGTTCTGCATACAAGTATTCTCCCTCCCTAATTCTGCATGTTACATACATAACAACAAAGGAGATGTGTAGTAGAGCAAACACCACTGAATTGCTTATTTTTAACTTTTATTTACTTATGAGAGAGAGAAAGAGAGAGAGAGAGAAAGGATGGATGTGCCAGGGCCTCTAGCCACTGCCAAAAAAGGAGGGGAGCTAGAGAGATGGCTTAGTAGTTAAGTGCTTGCCTGTGAAGCCTAAGGACCCCAGTTCAAGGCTTGATACCCAATACCCATGTAAGCCAGAGGCACAAGGTGGTGCATGCATCTGGAGTTCATTTGCAGTGGCTAGAGGCCCCGATGCGCCCATTCTCTCTCTCTCTCTCTCTCTCTCTCTCTCTCTCTCTCTCTCTGCCTCTTACTCTCTCTGTCTGTCACTCCCAAATAAATAAATAAAAACAAATAAACAAACCAAAAACTCCAGACGCATGCACCACCATTTGCATATGGCTTGTGTGGGTTCTAGGGAATCAAATCTGGGTCCCTTAGGCTTCACAGGCAAATGTCTTGGTGACGAAGCCATCTCTCCAGCCCTCTTATTGCTTACTAAGAGCTGAATAGGTGCTGGGTACTGCCCTCAGCACCTTCCAAGTATTAATTCATTTGCTGTCTACACCTGACCCAGGAGGCACATACTACTAACTCTGCTTTGGAGATGAGAAGTCTGAGCAAGGTGATAAGGATCACCTGTGATTTCTAGGGTACTAAATCTACAGTTAGAACGTGAACCCACACAGCCTGGCTCCCACATGTGAGCACATTAACAACAAACAATGGTGCTTTTTAAGCATATGCTGCATGCCTGAGTCCCTGGGCCTAGGTAACTTACATATTAGAGTATGTGCGATGGAGGGCAGTTTGAGTGCATGGTATCATTAGAGAAGGTGCTGGTTGAAAAGCAAGCTGGGTGTCAAGAGGGTGTACTGAGACAAAAACTAATGAAGAAGCCAGGAACAAGCTAGCTAAACAGGTTCATCATCCTCCCCAAAAGGCTCTGAGACATGGAACTGGCCTTAACCAGACTCGCGGTTCTCATGCGCATAGGTGGAACAGGCCCTAATACATGAGGCGTGATATGTAAGTCACTTCCTGTCTGGCCTCTCTTAAGCTAGTCTCCTAGGGGATTCCCAGCTGCAAAAATATATATGTAAATAAATAGACAACTATATGAAAGGAATCTTTATTCCTTATTTTTTCAAAAAGTAATTTTTAAAAACATTTTCATTTATTTGCAAGCAGAGAAAGATAGAAGAGAGGATGGGCATATCAGGGCCTCCCGCCGCTACAAACAAACCCAGAAGCATGTGCCAACTTGTTCATCTGGCTTTATGTGGGTACTGGGGAATCGAACTTTGGTCGTGTTACTCTCTGCAGGCAAGCACCTTAACTGCCAATAAGCCATCTCTCCAGCCCCATTCCTTATTTTTAAATATTTTATTTGTTTGAGAGAGAGTGAGTATGGGTGGGCCAGAGCCTCTTTGAACTGCAAATGACTCTTCTGGCTTTACAGGAGTGCTGGGAAATCATACCTAGACAATCACACTTTGCAAGCAAGCACTTTGAACCTCTGAGCCACTTCTTCAGGCCAGTAATCCATCTTTAAAAACATTACCCGTTATATATCCAACAACTACCCCCTCTAAGCCATTCTCCGACTCCCCTGCACAAGCAGGAATTTGCTTTCTACAAACAGATGATGACAGAAATAACATTAGAGATGTTCAGATTCTATCACAGCCAACTGGGAAGAATATTTTTACCCTCCTTCATCTTAGAACCTGACTTGGCCGACAGTGTGTCTGCGCCTAGACATCACTTAACAAAAGACTTTCAGAAACTTTTAGGAACAATTCACTTAAAGAAAATTCCATTTCCAGGATCTTATGACTGTATTCAAAGGTAATAAAATATAAATGAGAATAAGGAACAAGCTAATAAACCTAACGGAGACCTGCATTTCAATAACAAGGTTTGGGACCCATTTGCTAGCCACATGGATATTCCTCCCACGACTTACAACATCGGCTGAATTACTTAACAGAAATGAAAGGCCATATTGCGTCTGATATCCAATATGGATGCTTTTTGGAGCTGAACAATGTGACATTTGCTCCAGAGCACTTGGATCTAATCAATACATAATGTTAAATGTGATTTAAAATCAATTTAATTGTATTCTTGCTCTCCCATGAGTCAAGGGGTGGGGGAAACAAAGGTATCATTTGAGATATAAACCATTCGGCTATTTCCCAAGGAAACCATATATTCCTTGCTCCTAATGGAGTTCAAAAAGTAGATACAGTGGGTTTCTACCACAAACGTTAAAAAGAATACTGCTAGACAGCTAGGATGGCCTACCCTAATAAATGAACCACAGAACTTTTATTTCCAACCAATTTAAAGGTTAAAGTTTCTTTACTTGTTAGAAAAGTTCTCCAGACCTGGAAAGATGGCTCAGTGGTTAAAGATGCTTCCTTGCAAAGCCCACGGTCCTGGATTTAATTCCCTAGTATCCACATAAAGAAAGACAAATGCACAAAGTGACACAAGGGTCTGGAGTTCATTTGCAATGACAAGGTAGCCCGGCAGGCCCATACTCACTCTCTCAGACAAATAAACAAATTTCTCCAAATTATGTGAAACTGAAATATATATAAGAGATACTGTACATATATTCACTTTACTTATTTATTTATTTTGATTTTTCAAGGTAGAATCTCACTCTAGCCCAGGCTGATCTGGAATTTCACTATGCAAGTCTCACAATGGCCTCAATCTCGCAGGAATCCTCCTACCTTTGCCTCCCAAGTGTTGGGATTAAAGGTGTGCACCACCACACCCAGCTTCACTTGATTTCTTATAGTATTGTATAGTTCCTAAACAGATGTCTTTCTACGTATATTTCCTATTGTCCTGATTCTCTCTAGTAATTTGCAGCAATGACACGTATACATTGAGCCAATCTTGACTGTACAGTGTATTATACACAGGCTTTCCTGAGCATCTATCCAGCCAATCACTAGTTACTGAGGCCAAATCTATGCAAGGTTATATTACTTACACTCAAGGAACAAAATAAAAGTCAGAGAGATTTTAAAGGGAAGAAAATTAGGATTCAAATGCCTGGCAATATGATAAATCCTTCAGAGACGGTCCATTATATGAGGATATGAGCACAATTCCAAAGCAGCAGTAAGTTGTCCTGAATTTCAATTTATATTTCAGGCCTTGATTATGAAAAGTGTAAATTGATTAAACCAATAGACTAGTTAGATACAACCTTGAACTCTTCCTTCCCACATTCAATGAACCATGTGGCTATAATAAGGAAGATTTTTGTTGTTGTTGTTTTTTTCAAGTTAGGGTCTCATTCTAGCTCTGGCTGACCTGAAATTCACTATGTAGTCTCAGGGTGGCCTTGAGCTCACGGCAATCCTCTTACCTCTGCCTCTCAAGTGCTGGGCTTAAAGGCGTGTGCAACCACACTCAGCTAAATTGCCTTGGTAATTGTAACTGAAACTAGCCCCATACAGTGTGCACACACAAATCATGCGTTATAAAATAAACTTGGATATGATAGACAGAATTATGGCAGTGAAGTAAAACTGTATTACAAATATGATCCAAATTACTAGTTGAAGTTAATTAGCATGGAACAGTTTTTGTTTCTTATGACTAAAACCAGGACCAGTCAGGGCAGCAGGTGCCTTGGGAAACTGTGAGTGCCTCAGCTCAGAAGCTTACACTATATACATCTCTGTGTGTATTACAGATAACTGTCTTATAAATGGAAAAACGTTTGCATAAAATTTGAGCTTAAGTACTTTACAAGTTGGCTTTAAGAAGAACAAAAGATATACAAGACGATCTTCGATTTATAAAGGAAAAGAAAATAGTTCACCAGAAAACAGTCAATTTTGTAGCTTACATAGTTCAAGAGACATAAAGACAAAACTTTTAAGATTATGATCCAAGATATCGTCAAAAGTGATCAAAACTTGAACTGTACCCCAAGTGTGCAGACAAATGTGAAGCAGTAACTGCAGGCTCCTAAAACGTCCTACTGTTCTATCTCCTCGTTTTTATATTTTATTTATTTATTTGAGGGAGAGATAAAGGCAGAGAAAAAAATGGGTGTGCAAGGGTCTCCAGCCACTGCAAACAAACTCCAGACACACGCACCACCCTGTGCCTCTGGCTTACGTGCGTTCTGGGAAATTGAACCTGGGTCCTTTGGCTTTACAGACAAGCACCTTAACCTTTATGCCATCTCTCCATCCCCTCCTCTGCTTTTTTTTAAAAAAATATTATTTATTTATTTATTTATTTGACAGAGAAAGTGGGGGGAGAGAGAGAGAAAGAGAGAATGGGCATGCCAGGGCCTCCAGCCACTGCAAATGAACTCCAGACACATGTGCCCCCTTGTGCATCTGGCTTAAGTGGGTCCTGGGGAATCAAACACAGGTCCTTTGGCTTTGCAGGCAAACACCTTAACCTCTCCAACCCCTGCTTTTTATTTTTTTTTAAATCAGAGTTTCAGTGCAACTTCAGTTGACAATAGGCAGAAGAGTGAATATACTATTGCTGTCTGCTGGGTGCATGACAATTCCTCACTTCCTTTTTGGTAAGCAACTCTACAGGTTCAAACAGGACTGACAATGCCAGAATAAGAGTCTAAAGTACATACTGACCAATAGGTAGTTTTCAGTTACATGTCATTATCTCTCTCTCTCTCTTCTCTCTCTGCTTCACACACCCATACCCCCACCCCCACACACTGCAAAGCACATCCTAGAAGTGGAAAATATGCCCTGAATTTCAAAGACTCATCACAGAAAAAAGAACACGGGATATCTCATTATCTTCTATATTAACTACATATTAAGATACATTAGGTATAATAGACTGAATAAATATTAATTCTACCTACATTCTTTCACTTTTTAACGTGACTACTGGAAGAGTTATTGTATTTGTAACTTGCACAGTATTTCTATTTGCTATTGCTGGTACCAAATCATTTATTTGAGAGTGATGAGGGAGTCAACAAGAGATAGACAAACCAGGCATACCAGAACTTCCTGCCACTGCAAATGAACTCCAGATGCATACACCACTTTCTGAATCTACCTTTACATGTGTGCTGGGGAATCAAACTTGGGCCTTTGAGGCTGTGCAAGCAACTTTAACCGCTAATGTATCTCTTCAGCCCTCAAAAAAATATTTTTTATATTTTATTTACTTATGAGAGAAAGAGAGAGGGGGCTCAGACAGAGAGAGAATAGGCACGGCAGGGCCTGTAAGCACTGAAGATGAATTCCATACATATTCGCCACCTTGTGCATCAGGTTTTACATGGGCACTGAGGAACTGAACCCGGGTCCTTAGGCTTTGCAGGTAAGTGCCATAACTGTTGAGCCATGTCTCCAACACACACACACACACACACACAAAAGATATTCATCGGGCTGTTCTAATATTTTTGATATGTTAAATTACTAATTATAATTTCTCAATCAAATATAAGCATTTTAACCTAAAACATAATCTGACAGATCTGAGAGAAGACATGAAAAACGTGTGTTTTCTATCAAAATGATTATTTTTCGGATAGCACCAGCTGTTGGCCTGTCAAGCCGGAGACTGTTTTTCTCATACCACCAAGTGCTAGCACTCAATCATGAAAAAAAGCAACTCTCTCTGGGCTTTCCCACATGGTGTACCTCAGCAGCAAGCTGTGCTTCCGTGGACACGTGAACATGGAACCCAGTTGGGCTGCTTGCTGACTGACTCTCTCGTCAATTCTCCCTCAATGTGGATAATTCAGAAGCTAATAAATCAGTCCATGGCTGGACATAACACTGGTCCAAAGGCACTCTCAAGTGAATTTCCGCCATTTCTCTTCCCTGCACTAACAAAGGAGATGAGTAGTTAGCCTCAAAGACCAAAGTCAGCAATTAGAAACTGTCTTGCCAGCCAGGCATGGTGGCGCACACCTTTAATCCCAGCACTCGGGAGGCAGAGGTAGGAGGATCCCTGTGAGTTTGAGGCCACCCTGAGACTACATAGTGAATTCCAGGTCAGCCTGAGCTAGAATGAGACCCTACCTCAAAAAAACAACAACAACGAAAAAAAAAAAAAAACAACTGTCTTGAAAACTGCTAAAAGTTCTCCTAGAAATTTCAAGATCTGATTCACCACATTTTGTACTGAAGGTTCACTCCAGTTGCCATAAACTAACCAGATCTTTGCCACAAAGTATGTTTGCCTCAAGCTACACATGGCCACTGCAACTGAAACGATCTAAAATTAGGAAACTCCTTGATCTCTGGGGATGGAGAGATGGCTTAGCAGTTAAGGCACTTGCCTGCAAAGCCAAAAGACCCAGGTTCAATTCTCCAGTACCCATGTAAAGTCAGATGCACTAGGTGGCTGGCACAAATATCTGGAGTTCATCTACAGTGGTTGAGAGGCCCTGGCACATCTATTCTCTCTCCCACCTCTATCTGCCTCTTTCTCTCAAATAAATAAAACCACAAGAAACTCCTTGATCTCAGGGACCATGTGTGGCAGTAAACGGAGCAGTGTGGACCACAAGCATCCGGGCACAAAGGCCTATGGGGGACAGTACAAACTAACACTCCACAAGTGGGCAACCTGGAAACTGTGGAGAGAGGAACCAGGTGGGTTGAGAAATGCTAAGATTATCTCCTAGATCCTCTGTGGAATGGAGTCGGGGAGCCGGGGGCAGAAGAGTACAGCCTTCTGGTTTGCCTGCTTGCTTGGTTTTCGTTTTGGTTTTCCAGGGTAGAGTCTCACTCTAGCCCAGGCTGACCTAAAACTCATTCTGTAGTCCCAGGCTAGCCTTGAACTCGCAGCAATCCTCTTACCTTTGCCTCTTGAGTGGGAATAAAGAGGTGCATTACTATGCCTGGCTGAGCACAACCTTTTTATTTAAAAATATCAATAAATTACAAAAAGAAATCACCTGCAAGGACAGAAAACAAATGTCAGCATTGCAGTTACCTTATGACAAATGAAATCTAGGAAATCTTGATTGACAGTTTTGGAAATGTATCTGTTAAAGGTAGAGAAAGCAGAATAATGGTCACATACATCATATTTATGAAATATAGAGAGGACCTTTACATAAACACATAATTGGTATATTATATATGTATAGAGGATATACACACTTGTATGTCTACAAATTACACATATATTTATATATGAAACTTATTTTGTATACCATATTTATATAATATAGAGAGAGGCTTTAAACTTCTCTCTCTATAAAAGGTGTCATGCCAGGAGTGGTGGCATACGTCTTTAATCCCAGCACTCAAGAGGCAGAGGTAGGAGGATTGCCATGAGTTCAAGGCCACCCTGAGACTACATAGCGAATTACAGGACAGTGTGGGCTAGAGCCAGCTCCTACCAAAAAAAAAAAAGGCATCACATATATATGTATGTATGTATATATACATCCCACATACATATATGAAGGCTGTAGAACATGAAATACTTTTTTTTTTTTTTTGGTTTTCTAAGGTAGGGTCTCACTTTAGCCCAGGCTAACCTGGAATTCACTATGTAGTCTCAGGGTGGCCTCGAACTCATGGCAATCCTCCTACCTCTGCCTCCTGAGTGAGTGCTACGATTAAAGGCATGTGCCACCACGCCCGGAATACTTGCTTATTTTTGTGGGAGGGACTTTTTTTTTTTCCAGGTAGGGTCTCTCTCTACCCCAGGCTGACGTGGCACTCACTCTGTAGCCCCAGGCTGGCCGTGAACTCAAGGCGATCCTTAAACCTCAGCCACCCTAGTGCTGGTACTAAAGACATGCACCATCACACCCAGAATTATTTTATTATTTATGTCTTTTTTGGTTTTGAAAGTATTTTATTTATTTATTTGTGAATAGAGAGGGAAAGGGGGAAGACAGAATAGGGGCGCCATGGCTTCTTGCCAATGCAAATAAATTCCAGATGCATGTGCCACCTTTGTGCATCTGGTTTTACATGGTGACTGGGAACTGAACCTGGGCCCTCAGGCTTTGGAGGCAAGTGCCTTGAACTGCTGAACCATCTTGCCAGCCCTTCTGTCTATTTTTTTGAGACAAGGTGTCACAGTGGAGCCAGGCTCACCTAAAATTTGCAGTAATCCCCCACCTCGGCCTTCTGAATGCTGAAATCATAAGCATGTGCCAACGTATCCAGCTTAATCATTCTTCCTCTGCTGCTCTTTACTGATTTAAAAATGCTCTAGGGCTGGAGAGAGAGCTTAGCAGTTGAGGTGCTTGCCTACGAAGCCTAATGACCCAGGTTCAGTTCCCCAGTATCCACATAAGCCACATGCAGGAGGTGGAGCATGAGTCTGGAGTTCTTTTGCAATGGCTAGAGGCCCTGGCACACCCATTCCCTTTCTTTCTTTCTATCTGCCTCTTCCTCTCTTCCTCTCTCTCTCTTTCTCTCTCTCAAATACATAAAAAAATTTTTTTAAAAAATACATGGTACATTTTGGTCTAGTTTATACACATGAATATAACTCAAGTGGCAATACTACAAAACTAAAGGAAAAATGCTACTGACTGTGCATATCTCCCATGGGCAGCTTCCACAGTGGACATGTTACTAAAGTTTAGTGGGAATATTCTCCCACAGGTCATGATAGTCACAGAGAAAATACTGAAATGAAACAGGCACACTGAAAGCTTTCTTGGGAGACCATATGATAGCTTCCCATTTCTGAAGACCCCAGAGAAAGGAGAGAACAGGCCATGAGAGCCAGGAATATTTAACAACCTCTTCAAGAAAACAGTTTGTATTCCTAGAACTGAGAACAATCAAACACAGGACACTTAGTAAGCCTGGCCTGAGTATGTAACTGCACAGTACTGTTGAGATTAGCAGCTCCACCATTCAGATAAATCAAACTCTCAGGCTTTCACTTGTGAGATAGTTTTCCAAAATAAAGTTTTTTTTTTTCCCCCCTCACCGGTGTAGAGCTTTTGAGAGGCGTGTCATACCCAAGATGTGGCAGGAGGCCAGATCAAATGTGCTATCTAAAGAAGCTCCTACGAAGAAACGTATGCAGAAATTCTGAACTGGTAAGACCAGTCATAGAGAACTGCCTGAACATGATCCATTTCAAGACTATTCTCTTCCCGTCTATCGGTATTATTAAGCTCATGTTGCAGATGAGAAGCTACAGACGCTTGATTTTACCTGACCGTCTGTGCCACAAAATCTCTGTCTCTAGGGCTGGAGGGTTTTCTCACCAGTTAAAGGAACTTGCTTGCAAAGCCTGATGGGCTGAGTTCATTTCCACAGATCCCACGTAAGGCCAGATGCACAAGTGGCAAATGTGTCTGGAGGCCCTGGCATTCCCATTCATCCTCTCACTCTCTCTCTCCTTGTAAATAAATAAATGAAATACTTAAAAAGCTGTCTATAATTCAAAATACTTGAAATCCTATGTGTGTGTGTGTGTTATTTTTTATTTTTTGTTTTTTTCAAGGTAGGGTTTCACTGTAGCACAGGCTGACCTGGAATTCACTATGTAGTCTCAGGGTGGCCTGGAACTCACGGTGATCCTCCTACCTCTGCCTTCTGAGTGATTGGATTAAAGGTGTGTGCTACCACACCCGGCTGAAATCCAAAATTTTAACAATCCAAATACATAGATTGGTTCTTATACCTGTACGGTCTTCTGAGAATAAGTTCAGAAAACAGGGCAACTCCATGAAGCTTTCCAGTAACTAGATTATTTCGATGGAGCTCAAGTAAAGATACAACACCAGGTGTGGTGGTATGTACCTTTAAGCCCAGTACTTGGGAGGCAGAGGAAGGAGGACTACTGTGAGTTCAAGGCCAACCTGGAATTACAGAGTGAGCTCTAGTGTCCACATCAGCCTGGGCTACAGTGAGACCCTGCCTCAAAACAGAACAACCAGGTACAGAGCGTGCTGTTTTCTGAATGATACCGTTTATGTGAAGAATTCCAGGGAAGACAAGAGGCACACCACACAGAAGTGGCACCGTGATGTCAAATGGATACCGTCTTTATTTGCTGCAGCATTCACATTCCCACCCCACACGTGAAATTCCAGCTTTGAAGTCAGCCCTTACCACACAGCGGAGGAGGCCCGGGGCCGTGGCAAGGGTCTGGTGCACTTGCCTCAGAATTGAGCCCGTCAGCTAGTCGGTTTCCTTCACTCTAGTGTGCAGACAACAGTGCCACCTGCCCAGGCTCCACGTGAAGACAGGTGCCCAAGAAGAAGGCACGTTACAACGGCTCATTAACAGATATATAGGCCACATGTCTGCCTGTGGTCCCCAGCCAGGGCAGACCTCACTGACCAGTATTTAAAGTTCCAATTTCTGTTACATATGTATTTGTGGATATATACACTTAGGTTTACTATGATACGCATAAGTATTTCCATAATATATTCATGGTCCATGTATGTGTATACAGATGTATATATACATATATGAAGAGTGTTTCTATTTTGCTGTTTGGTCTTCACACATTTTCTTTGGCTCATGTTCCAGAAACATCTGAGAACCTGATCCTCACACAACCACACTCAAGGCTTTCCTACTGAAAATCAGTTCTCCACACCTCAACAGTCTGTCAGAGGGGCTCAAGCTAGTCCAATTGCATTCACTCAAGCTCTGTGTTTACTCTCAGCGACTCTGTTGAATTTTATTTCCTTCCTCAGAAGGAAGACGCCATCTTCTCGAAGGAAGTATTTGTGGCCAACGTGACAGAAGTGAAATGTCTCCTCTCCAGTAACAGCTGTGAGTCAAAACTTATGACTGAAATCAACGGCACTGTGCTCTGAGACAGATGTGGGCGCGCAGACTAGCTCAAGCTCCGCCATTCCCAGACAGCCATGCATAAATCGTCCACAGCCAACCTAGTAGGCCGTGTTTTCCCCTTTTTGCCATGTTTTTCCTTTTTTTTTGCTATTCAAGTGATTCTTAATGTCCCTAAGAACTACTGTAGGCTCTGAAATGATAAAAGAGGAAATTCTGAAAGTTGCCAATCATTCGCCGGAAGCTCTGACTAAACAGATGGGTTTTGACACCTCTGGTTTGATTTTAAATGCAAACATGTCAATTTATGCACTGGCACAATCTTTTGGCAGGGACGAGGTGTTTAGTTTTTTGTTTATTTCCTTTAAGCTTTGTTCTCTGAGCTCAGTTGTTCCTACATTAGCAGTTAAGGCAACAGTGATATCATTACAGCCACAGTCATACAATTGTTATATTTTTATCTAACAGTCTTAAGTAATTTAATATCATTACTAAAAAGTACACAAAATTCCAATGTGGAGCCACCTGCAATTGATGTTTTAGGCAAGGGTGTGCATTTATGTGACCATAACGGTAGAGAGAAACACACGGACCACTTCTAGCCATGACTCCTTCCATAATGTGTATGCTATGTGGGTGCAGCCACAGTCAGCGACTGGGGGGCGTTCTGCCTCTGAGCTGAATTCCCAGGCCTGTGTTCGAAGCTGGTGCAGCACTCGGCCATTCTTGCCCTTCACAGGCAAAAGACCATACGCTGCTCGTAAGAGACACAAGCCAAGGACAAGCCTGACTGCCGAGCAGCTGATTATCTAGTTAGAAAGATGAAATGTACACAAAGGAAGTCACGTGGGAATATTTTTAGTAAAATGTCAGAACATGCATGGCGGTAGCATCCAGATAATCACTCAGTTGTCGAGAGGGAATATTAGCACGGTGTTGCAAGGTTTGTATTGTTCTGAGCTGGTTATGTCCACGTGACATAACCGCTTTTAAGGTAAGCTTTTATTAAGACAGCTTACATTAAGGAAGGAAGGCTTTACATCGGCTCTCAGTTTGAGGCTACAGTCTACCATGGTGGGGGAACATATGACGGCAGCGGGAACTTGAGGTGCTACTTGTGCTAGGTCCACAGTCAGGAAACAGAGAGAGATGAGTGCTGGTGCTCAGTAGGCTTTTTCCTTTTTATTCAGTTTGGGATCCCAGCCCACAGAACGAGGTCACCCCTGATCAGGGTGGATTGACCTTCCTCTATTAGTCCACTTAATGGGACCCCACAGTGCTCTTCCCTTCCTTGCCCTAACCCTTATGCAGAGACCTGGGCTACTCTGTGCTCATCATCTGTAGAGAAATAGGCAACTGAGAATGCCAGGCAAGACCAGCAGGTCTCACTGGCATTAATGTTTTAAGACCAAGGGTTTCAGAGGACAGACTTGTTTTCTCCGTAAAACAAAGCACAAATGAACATTTTGAGTAAGAGGTTTGCCAGCATCCCAGCACCCTGTCCATGTGGCCTTGAAGCAGAGGAAGAGATGGCACCATAGCAGTGCATGTGATTCTCTGACCAAGCCTGGAAGATGGCTAAAATTTCAACTTGCTTTGGGGAAATGAAGAGTTATAAAGGTGCTGGTGAGATGACCATGATTAAAGGCATTTGCTTGCAAAGCCTGACAGCATGGGTTTAATTGCCCAGGTCAGGAAAAGCAAGATGTACCAAGTGGTTCATGCATCTAAAGTTTGTTTGCAGTAGCATGAGGCTATGGCATGCCCATTATTTCATTCTCTTTCTCATAAATGAATGAAAGAAATTATATATGTACATACATTTATGACTTGCAGATAAACAACTCCTTTTCTTTCAACAAAAAACGCCACAGGAGAAAAAAATGATTTCAAACATTATTTATAAAAAAAAATTTGAGACAGAGAAAGAGAGAGAGAGAGAGAGAATAAATACGGGCATGCCAGAGCTTCTTGCCAATGTAAACACACTCCAGATGCATGTACCACACCACCTTGTGCATCTGGCACTATGTGGGTACTACAGAATTGAACCTGGACTGTTGGGCCTTGAAAACAAGCACTTTAACCACTGAGACATCTCTCCAGCCCCCCAAAATGACTTTTTTAAAAATACTTCACTTGCAGAGTATATATACTTCATACCGTACTCAAACTTCTAGATTCTAGTAAATGGGAGGAAGGGGAGAGACCCCTCCCCTCTAAGAGACATGGGCAGTATAAGAATCTGACCCTCCCCCACATCTGCTTGCTGCATGGATGGTAGCAACACAGGTATCTACAAGACTCCCACTGAGTATGCAGGTGACCCTGTGAGACAATTGGAGTCTTTTGGGTGACTGAGTGGAGAGTGACATCAGGGACCAGATGAGCTACAACTGCCCCACACCAAGAACTTGTATTATGCACCCCAGGGGAAAAGGAGTGGGGTTCTGATAATAATGAATATTTCCTCCCATCAACCTGACAGAACAGGCTTTGGAATACATTACGTTATAGCAAATGGATATAGTTTTGCATATGGGAGTTTGTATAATTAATTATACCTTCCACACAAGTTTTCAAAATTAAACCCAATACAGTGTGAAAACTAGAGAAAGACATATTATGAAACTTTCAGTGTCAGGATAAGTAGCAGAATGATCTAGTCTGTATGAGAACAGTTTTACCTGCATAACCTTCTGCATTCTGAAAGCAAGCTGCAAATCTGTATGTGTGGGGAACGGAGACTGAGGCTGGGGCAGAGAGCTAGGACGAAGAACTAATCTAGACACAAGGCTTCTTAAAGTAGCTTTTCTCCACAGCAGTCCCCAAACTAGAACTTCAGGGACGCATCAGGAAGCCTTAAATAAGACGCACAGCCACTTACCAATGCCTTATACCTACACATGCCATCATTTCATCAGATTTCACTGTGTAACAAGTGCACATGCATATTAACACACTCTCCCCGATACGCTACTAATGTCACCCTAAATTTCCCAACATAATACTCTTTGTAGCCCAATTAATAATGCCTACTTTCTTTATGCCAATGGAACAGTAATCTAAAGTTTTCTCTCTTTATCCAGCCACATCTAGCTCATTGTGGATAGAACTGTCCATGACAATAAATGTTCCTTTTCTGTTTTTAAAAGCCCTGAACTCTGTTAATTTTTGACAGAGCATAACTTCTAACGATGACAGACACCTAGAATTCAACAGAACATGCCCTCAGTGTCTAATGTTTATAAAATCATGTATCACTTTCTCTTGCAACCTGTCATCAGATGTGACATAATCTCATGCGTCAGCTCCAATTTTAAGGATGGCATTTTGCACTTTGCTTTCTAACGCCACAACTACAGTTATCCAACAGAAGCTGGCCAACTTCACTGGAGCAGACGGAGAACTGTTAACAAGTTGCCAACTTTAAATTACTGCTGAGTACCTCACATAGCTCTAGAATAATTCCTTTACAAGGTAATTAATCATAATTTCACAAAGATTCTGGTCAAATGCATTTTGTCTTTAGTTATAGAGAGGCAGTTTTATTGGGGATTACTAACACTTCTCTGTTCACTAACCAGTATTCATATTTTCACTATTTTCAACATAGGGTGTGTGCATGTGTGCTGTAGCTAAAGCCTACTGAGCAGCCAGAATGAGATGGGTCCCATCAAGATAATGTAACTTGTAGCTGACAAGAGAGAACTTTAAGGAACTGATGTAAAGAAATATTTGTGCTTTGCACCTATTCTCTCCCTATTTCAGCTGAAAAGTCTCGCCTCATGGAGGAACAGATTGAGAAAAACCACCCGTGGTAGCACAGCAGAAAATAAATTCTGTGAGTCCATATTTTTGGCTCCCTGTTTTGCATCCTTCAAATTATTTCAGGTTAAACTATTTCTTGAGGGAGTGTGGAGGTAAACATCGGAGGGGGGGGAAAAGAGAGGAGAAACTGCACAAATAGCACAAGGCTTGATTTTTTGAGAGTTCTCCAAACTTGGGAGAAGAAAACACGTTGACTTTTGTGGCTAGTCAGAGATGTTAGTAAAAATTAGCTTCAGGTCCACAAGTACCTTTGTCAAGACAGTGTGTCTACATGAGAAGTATGCCACATCCTAACTCTTTTAGATAGTGTCAGATTGCTCCTACTTCAAAGAATTTCCTTAACCAATATATGAAAAAGTTTCATTTTACTTTTATAAATAGCTTTATTTATTTGCAAGGAGAGAGAGAAAGAGAATGAAAAAGACGAAAGAGAAGGAATAGGCACACCCAGGCTTCCTGCCTCTACAAAAGAACTCTAGCTGCATGGGTAACTTTGTGCATCTGGGTGCATATGGGTACTAGGAATTTGAATATTGGGCACCGATTTTGCAAGAAAGTGCCTTTAGGGCTGGAGAGATGGCCTAGTGGTTAAGCGCTTGCCTGTGAAGTCTAAGGACCCTGGTTCGAGGCTCGATTCCCCAGGACCCACATTAGCAAGATGCACAAGGGGGCGCACGCATCTGGAGTTTGTCTGCAGTGGCTGGAAGCCGTGGCTGTGCCCATCTCCTCTCCCTCTCTCTCTGCCTCTCTCTCTCTCTCTCTGTCGCTCTCAAATAAATAAAAACAAACAAACAAACAAACAAACAAACAAAAAGAAAGTAGCTTTAACCACTGAGCCATTTCTCCAGCCTGCATTTTATTTGGTTAATCATAAAATTTCAAATATCCAGTGGATGTTGTAATGAATCATTCATACCTCCATGTCATCTGCAAAATTATTTCAAGGCTAATCTACACATTACTTCAGACAATATCATATGCAAATTTCCCTTCACATGAAGACCATAAATTGCTCTGGACTGAATTTTATCAAAATATAGGGCTTTATTTAAGTTCATGAGTGGCCCAAGCTTTACCTACATGTTCTAATTTTTAATTTTTGTCACATGGGTAACAACTACTAAAAGTGACAGCAGAGATGTACATGTGCTTCTGTGGCACCCAGGCTACGTCCTTGATGGATATCAACCTGGATCATAGAATTCTTCCCTGAAGAACATGGGCACCCCCAAGCCATGGGTTCCAGCTCTATGTAGCCATCATCCCTAAATCCACACTTAGAGGTAGTAGGGGAACGACTGGCCCATCTGGGTCATTAGCTCACTAAGCAACCTCTGCTGGCCAACTTAGTTTTTGACCATTTCTGCTGTCAGTACACATGTAAGGCGACTCTGAAAGAGAGCTAAGTGTGTGTGGTGGTGTGAGCCAGTGTGGATAGCCATGCTTGTTCTCAAGGGCACAGAGGAGAGAGGACATGGGTCACTGCAGGGTCACTGCAAACACAGTGGGAAGCCAGTTTCAAACGTCAATACAGACCTAGAATGAAGGACCAACCAATGTCAAGCTTGAGTTGAAACTTCCTTTTGCCATTTCATAACAATACACCACTGTCACAAGACAGAAATACTTTCTTTACCTTCCACTATAGACCTGGTTTACTGAAAACAAAGTAGCAAGATCCCAAACCATTCTCTGTGGAATTGTAAATGACATCAGTGGTAAGATCTGCCGTTATTAGTTTTAAGAAAGCAATGATGCCTTAAAAATATGACCTTATAACAGGAAGCTTATTGTTATGGATGGTTTGATCCACAATGAATTAGACTGTGGAGAGGTCTAGAAACAGAAATCTTTGCAATTTTAAATTTCAGTTTAGATTAGTGTCAAGAGAGATGATGTTGTTAAGGAGGCTGTGGAGTATTATGAGAGGGATGTTAGAAAATTTGGGATGGTATCAGTAATACACATAAAGAATAGAGAACACATTAATGTCTTTCTTCAATATAACCATGCCTACTCCACATAGATAAAGCCTAATCAAATATAATCCCAGCACTCAGAAGGTAAAGGAGGGAGGATCAGAAGTTCAAGGGCATCCTTGGAAACAAGCTTGAGGTCAGTGTGAGTAACAGGAGACTGTCCCACAAAACAAAAATAAAATAGAGGTAAGTATTTAGCTTCATAGATAATAAAATACTAAAATGCAATGGAGTGGGGGGGGGGTATGTGCGGACAGACAGGCTGATCCTGAACTTGAAATTATCCAGATTCAGTCTCTTCAGTGCTCAGACTACAGGTACACACCACCACTAGGTCTGGCTTCTGTTGCCTTCTTTATGGGATATTTCTCCTTTTATGTCTAATTTTTGTTGAAGTGATAAATTCTGCTGTCTGAAAGTGCACTGGTAACTGGTTGGTTGCTTTGCAAAGCTTGATCTTAAGTCCTCTTTTGGTTTTTATCTTAGAGAGAAAGACAGAGGGAGAGAGAGAATTGGTATGCCAGGGCCTCAGCCACTGCAATCGAACTCCAGACACTTTTGCCACCTAGAGGGCATGTGCGACTTTGCACTTGCCTCATCTTTGTGTGTCTGGCTTATATGGGATATGGAGAGTTGAACATGGGTCCTTAGGGTCCACAGGCAAGCATCTTAACCACTAAGCCATCTCTCCAGCCCCTTAAGTCCTCTTTCTTTTGCTTTCCTTCTCTATATAATCAATTCCAAACAATGGAAGTAAAGCAACAATGGAGTCCTTGCTAGGCAAAATGCACTGGTTCCCTGCCAAAGTTCACCTCAGTGATCAGAGCTACAAAGGACTCCTTAGAGAGAGTCCCTGAACTCATCCAACACTTAAGAGTTCTAGTCTTAGAGGCTGGTGGCTTGGCTTAGTATAGGAACCTAGCTAAGCCCGAGTACTGGAGTGCAGCCATGAGGTAAGACTAACACATTTTCATTCATCTATAGCCTGATGCCAGTAAAACCACCCAATTATGAATGTGAAAGTAATGATGACGATAGTAATCATAATAGCTTTTGCCAATGGGATACTGAAAGCTCAATGTCTTCAACAGTTTGGTGCAAACAAGAAAGAAAGAAAGTTGGTAGAATGGACAGTTACAGTCAGATTCCATGAAAACAAGACATGGGTGATCATTCTGACACCTGGATTTTCTTATGATAATGCAAAAAAATAAATAAATAAAAGCCATTACTGAGGTCAGATAAAAAAAAATAAAAAAGATCTAAGTTTAGTTTTTTGATGCAATTTATTTTATGAATGTTACTTTCTTAGAAACTTTATTTATTTTTTTATGTTTCTTTTCTTTTCATCCTTTATTTACAAAGAAGCATATTTCCTATAAATAAATGGACGGTATCTCTCCTATAAGGCATATCAGCTTGCAACAGAATGTCTGAAGTCAAAATAGATTATCTCCTGATTTGATCAAAAAATAGATGGAGTTGCAAATATGCTTTTATGATATTTTCATCTTTTTTAAAAAATTTTCATCTTTTTTAAGTGCAGAAGATTCCCAATCTGCTTACCAATTGAACTGCTTTGGTCATGAAACATTACCTTCTCAGCATGTGGTATGCCCATCAGCAGAAAAGTACAGACTAACTTTATTTATTACATTTGCATTGCCTGCAAAGCCATTTGCTTAATGGATGAGTCTCATTAGCAATCTAACCACAATATAAAGAACACAATGATGGGTTTCATGGGTTCATTAAAATAATATTTCAAAGGAGTCATTAGAACAGGAGAAGTCGAAGATTCAACAGACAGTAAGTTGTCTGCAAATAAATGAGATGGAACCAACATGTTTTCTAGTAAGTTAAGAAACATGTTTACAAATATATTACAGCCATTAAAAAAGGAAGCAGCAACTTAGTAAGTGCTGGGGGGGGGGCGATTAGTCATACAATTTACCAAGACAAGACTGTAATACTTTCATAGCAACAGTTATTGTAGATGCAAACGGCTATAGATAGAGGAGAGTGGGTCTTCAGAAGAAAAAAATCTTTCCATGCCCCCAAAATGACTCTTCAACTGAAGCAACATTTAAAACAGTCTATTTTGTCTTCAGATTACCACTATATTTTTTATACACATTTGTGTTATTTACCTCAGTATGCCTCTGTTTTTTCATTTAGAGAGGAAATTCACAATAAATTAGCAACATGAATAATTAGAGGTAAGATATATACCACCAGACAAATAGACAACTATATCCTTGCATTCAAAACACAAAGTTCTACATAGTCCTTACTATTTAATCACACCTAAAGATTGACATACTAAAATTTCCTCAATGACAGGCTGTTAATTACTAGTTCTTGAGCATTTTTTACTCAGTACTTTTTACCTCGCAGCAAAAGAATAAACATTACACAACACATTTCTAATACTGTTAAAAGCTTTACACATAGAACTGAATTGTATTTTAACGAGGTCATGTAGACTGTATTAAAGCCAAGGATTTTAGAGGGAGTCATTTAGAGATTTTTTTTTTCCCCCACAAAGCAAATTAAGAAACTGAACAAACCAGTCAAAAGAAATGGAATACTAATTACCCACCATCAAGTTCTTTGGAAGAGATTAGTCTTCTAATTCTATGAACTACAGTTGGACATGTGTCTGCACGCTTGGCATTAAGCATGTCTGGAACTTAGACACTATGGAACTCGGCGCACACTCCGTGTGGTGGAGAAGGAAAACACACTGACCCCACGCTACCCTGCAGCCGCCTCCCACCACGTGTTCTGCCTTATCCTTTGAGACGGGGCTCGGCTCAGGGACGTGATCTGCTCAGTGTACCACTAGCAAGCGGGCTTGAAAAGAGACCTGCAAAGCAGCAGTCCATCTGTGCTTTGCACTCTCTGCCTAGACCCGGCAGGTAGAGGATGAGAAATAACTGCAGCAGATCTAAATTACTCCAGCCAAGGACAGTAGCCTAGATAATCCCAGCCGCTCATCCCAGACATGTGACCTCAGGCGACCCCTAAAACAGCAGTCTAGGTCATCCCCACATCCCCACCCAGTCAGCCCACAGACGTGAGACCTCAGGCCATCCCAAGGACAGTATCCCAGGTTATGTCATCCCTAGCCTCCAGTCAGCCACCACACAGACCTAACATGATCCCACAAGAGAAATAAATTTTTTTTTTGTTTTTTTTTGAAATGCAGCACTACTATACATGCAAGATATTAACATACAACTTTGTAACAAGATTTTTTCTCTCTCTAAATACACGAACAGAATTGAATCAGGTCAAATTGGTCTTGCATATTAGGAAAACTACTAATAAGGCATTTATTTCCTACTTCAAAAAATAATTTTATTTGCCTATAAGGGGGGAATGAGAATATGAGAATGGGAGTGGGAGTTCTGAAAAACTTGTGAAATTACTTCATGGATTACAAAACTAACCAATTCCCACAATTAAGGGGTTACTATCACTTGGAAAAAAAACCACAGATTATAAGTGACCATAATTTGACAAGTCTGAGATTAACTAGAGCATTAAGTTTTTAAAAGATAAATGTATCCTAGAATGATCCATTTGTAATAAACCAAAGACTTTAACAAATACAGCTTTTCCTTTCTTTCTACCTACCTACCTACCTACCTACCTACCTACCTGTCTCGCTATACAGCTCAGGCTGGCTTCAAATCATCTATCCTTTTCCCTCAGGCTCCCGAGTGCTAGGATTACAGGCATGTACCACCATAACCATTTAAACAGAGCAAGAAAAACACAGTTTAAAGAACAATGTTTCCATTTAAATTTAAGACTAGCGAGTTGCTAGTTGCAACAATATGTCAGGCTATATCAGCACCCCATGCTTGTATCCAACACAGTTTTTCCCTGCCAGATCACAGGCTCCCTGCCGGTGAGACCCTGGTGATGCGGATCTGTGCGCACCCCAGTTTTACCCCGTGTTTCCCCAGCTGAATCGCGCACTTGGTCAAACAAAGTAAAACTACAATGGAAACTCATTCTGATAGAATGATAGACAAGGAATGGAATCCATGTGGTTGCATTCACCAAGGAGGCTGGAAGTCTATTACTACAGTACAAAATGTCCTACCCCTAGGCTGGAGGGATGGCTTAGCAGCTAAGGTGCTTGCCTGCAAAGCCAAAGGACCCAGGTTTGATTCCCCAGGACCCACGTAAGCCAGAAGCACAAGGCGGTACATGCGTCTGGACTTTGTTTGCAGTGGGTGGAGGCCCTGGTGCACCCATTTTTTTCTCTCTCTCTCTGTATCTCAAATAAATAAATAAAAATAAAGAAATGTTTTAAAAATGTTTTATTTTTATTTATTTGAGAGAAAGAGAGAGAGAGAGAGAGAGAATGGGTGCTTCAGGACATGTAGCCACTGCAAACGACCTCCAGGCACATGCACCACCTTGTGCAACAGGCTTACATGGGTCCAGCGGAATGACACCTTGGGTCCTTTGGCTTTGCAAGCACCTTAACTGCCAAGACATCTCTGCAGCCCGATATTGCCCAGCCTTTATAAACACACATCTAAATTATCAGTCTTCTCTAAGAGATAGTGTCACCTTTGTTCATAGTCAAGCCAGCAGAAAGTAAGAGGCACCTTTCTCCTCCTCTTCCTTTGTCTCTGTCCTCCCATCAGAGCTACTTAAATTGTGGCTAAGAAGTTCTGGCATTCTGTCATCTATTCCTGCCCACCCCCCCCCCCCTTGGTTTGAGACAAGATAGAAAGAATAATGGCATGTCTGTGATGGGGGAAAACCTAAGAGAAATGGGACTTGAGGCCCATTATTCAGGAGCAAATTCATACCTGGTACTAGAAATCAAATCAAAAGCCATGATACGATATTTCCACAAACTGCCCTCAAATTACTTATATTTATACCCATATAGTAATGATACGCTCACGTTTGGATAGAGAAGCTTCTCTTTCCCGATGGCGGTGACCACTGAAGTGACGCAAAACTCACCGAAGTTCCGAAAAGTGACAGTGATGTGTTCAGCACTAAGTGAGACATCTCTGTCACACCTACCTCAGCCTCCTGAGTGCTGGGACGAAAGGCACGCACCACCATGCCTGGCTCTAAGCTCTCCTCCAGACACCAAGTGGCCATGGCATTCCTGACTTCACAGTGGCTGATGCTACCTACACAGGACCTGCATAAGAGGGGATAATGATGTCCGAAAAGAACAGAGATGAGCTGGAAAGGAGAAGGCGTTCTGTGGAGGAGGCAATGGAGAGTGACAGGAGGGGGTGATCATGTATATCATGTGTATATATGGAGGTTGTCAACAAAAAGTTACCAATGAAATTCAGATTTTTACAAATAAAAGAAATGACTTAGCTAACTGACATAACTTGTAATCTGCTATGAATAGGTCTGGCGAGGTGGCTCAGTGGTAAAGGCACTTATCAGAAAAAGATTAACAACCAGGGTTCAATGCCCTCATACCCATGTAAACCCAGTTACACCGGATGGTTCATTCATCTGGAATCCCTTTGCAGTAGCTGGAGGCCTTAGTACACCCATATTCTCATAAAATCTCTCTCTCTCCTTGCAAATAAATAAATAAAGATATTTTAAATATGTATATGTTATGAATAATAAGATGTGAGAGGAGAATCAAGTAAGACTTCCTGTAAAATTGACATAATGCTAGTCTCTGTAGAAACTTTGAAAATATGGAGAATTCAGGTGAATGCCAAGGACACTGGCCAGTGACCTTTATGATTCCATACTCACAACCTAACTGCATTTCAGTTTTATGGCTTGTGTGTGTGAATGTGGGCATGTGCATGCCACAGCATGGATTGCAGAGGTCAGAGTACATCCCTGGGCATACACCTTCAAGTGTTAACCCTCATGCCCCACCTTGCTAGAGGCAACTCTCGGTGTGCCTCTGTGAATGGCAGACTAAGCTAGTCTGCAAACATCTACAGATTTTCCTTTCTCTGCCCATGCTGTAGGAGTGTTGGGGTGACAGCCAATCACTACCATGTCCTTCTTTACTGGATTCTGTGGAACCAAACTCAGCTCCACACACTAGTACAACAGGCACTTTTGATACACTGAGCCATCTTCCCATATCCTATATACTTTAGCTGCAAAATCATTTCTTTACCTCTCCAAAAAAAACCCACATATTTTCTTCCTAACCCTAAATCTATTGCCAACGCTCTAAAGATTTAACTATATATATAACCCTAACTTTAAGGAGACCTGTTTGTCAATCCTCATTGCTTCAGTAACAACCTGCACAACCTTGATCAGTTTACCCCTGGCTCTCTATATTATGTTAGCCTCTTCAGGAGGTTTTGCACTCACTGGACCAATTGTTATTTGAGGCTCTCAATGAGACAATCATGACTCTCATTTCTGTATGTCCAGCACTTGAAAGAGTGCCCTGTGTACAGAAAGAGTTCAGTAAAGGCTGTATGAGGAGACAGTTAAAGAACTGTTACCAGACAAGCTAAGAGAAGAACCTTTAACAGTAAGCTTGAATAGCTAAGAGAAGAACCTTTAACAGTAAGCTTGAATAGCTAAGAGAAGAACCTTTAACATTAAGCTTGAATAATACAGGCAAAAAAAAAAATGCTAAAAGCTTTTTAACACTGGATCCTTTACTGTGAGCCTGAGGCAGGAGTCTTCAAAGAGAAAAGATTTACCTAGAACAATAGAGAGCTAAAAATTTTACAACCCAACACATGTTAAAATTGGAAGAAATATCACAGGTGCCCAATAAACACAGATGCTAAGTTTTGTTCATATGTTGCATTAAGTGGCAGTTGTAAATTACCATATCTTTAAAATAAAGAGCTTCGTTGTTTATAAAACCTCTTGTTCTGAGAAATTTACTCATCGAGTTTCTTTAGGGGCCAAGGAGTGAGGAATGTCGATGTGATAAGTCCCTCTGGTCAGGATGGTCCCTCCCTCAGCATGGGACACTGAGGCCAGTGTTCAACCTCCCCGGTTCATGGATTCCATGTGACACAGCCTTGCTTTTCAAACGAAGCACTCTGATTCCTGCAGGGGCCTGTTTATCATATCGCCAGAGTTCAGTAGGATAAACTTAAAATCATCGTTCTTCCCTGCAGAATGTTCAAGGTAACTAATTTTACTCCTTGAATTTCCATAATGACCCCCTGCTTTCGGAGATGTTACCGAGTCAGATGAAAACATCGAGCCATTTGCTGGGAAATTAAATCCATTCTCCCTTCTCCGCCCACCCCTCCACCTGCTCCAGCACGCTAATGAACCAGCACGCCTGTGCTCTTTTGTTCGCAGGGGAAGGACCGTCAGCAAGAGCTGCACACTGTTTGAACGATGGTCATGAACAAGCCAGAGAATACTTTTATGTGCTTGACGAAGGAAAAGGTGCAATGAAAAAGTCCAAGGTTAAAAATTGCCAAAGGGAGCCTTGCCAGCTTTGCCCAGAGCACCCAGGACCCGAACATCACGGGCGTGCTTGCTTGTCTCCTCCTGCTGGCAAGTGTGAGATACTCTCCTTTGTTCACTCAATTTAGAAGACAAATTAGGCATGAATATTACTTGGCATAATAGCTTTAATTAAACAAAAAGGAAGCCAAACATTTTTTTTTGTTTTGAAAACATATGACATTTCGCAAACATAAGAATCTTAATGTAAAAACTATGTTTCAAATTAATGATGATAAAATCAAGTCTAGATACGAGATGAGTGAAGAAAACTCCTCAGCAATTCACTAAAGAACAATATTCAAGTGGCTGAAGAGAAATGAGAAGAGGGAAATCTTAATAGACAAGTAATTCAAATTAAAGTGAGACATCACATCCACTGTTAACATTACAAGTATTTCCATAATTATATTAAGAAGTTCACAACGCGGTACACATTGCTGGAGTGATGAAAGAACACTATTTTTTTTTTTTCTGGAGAAAAGTTTGGCAAAATGCAGCAAATGCTTTAATTTCCTTAATTATTTATTTATTACTTAGTTATTCTACTTACTAGACTTCCATGGAAGTAATCAAAGATGACAGGAAACATACACACTAACATTGTCCCATCATGATAACTGGCTAGGGAAGGTAAATAACCCACAATAAAGAACTTGTAATGAGGGCTGGATAGAAGGCTTAATGGTTAAGGTGCGTGCCTGCAAAGCCTAAGGACCCTGGTTCGATTCTCCAGGTCCCAAGTAAGCCAGAGGCACAAAGTGGCACATGCATCTGGAGTCTGTTTGCAGTGGCTAGAGGACTTGGCATGCCCATTCTCTCTCTCTCTCAAATAAATAAATAAATGAAAATAAAATCTTAAAAAAAAAGAACTTGTAATGATAGAAGGGGAACATGACAGCACAGAATTCTATTTTTGAATAATGACATTTTAAATGACATATGACAGGTAACATAGTCACAATAAAATAAGCAGAAAAGAAATCAGTACCAAATATTTAATTTTTTTTGCTTTTAAAATACATATAGGTGGGGGCTGGGAGGATGACTCTGTATGTCCTAATACACAATTTATTTTAGAAAAACTCCCACTGTATATTTGGATGGAATGTTCTATAAGTAGTCTGTTAGACTCATTTAATTGATAATGTCATTCTGTGCACTTTCATATGTGTGTGTGTGTATATATATATGTACACACACACACATTTTAGAAATGTATTTAAGTTGGAATAAGAGTCAGTCGATGTAGATGTCAAGCTGGTTGGCAATAGGTTAGTTTTTGCACAGGCTAAGCCTGGGGACACAGAAGACTATGCACCTTGGGTGGGACTCCTCGACTACAAGGAACTCACGCTTCTCTAGAGATTTCCTGATAAACATAAACAGCTCCTGATCTGAGCTGATGTGAACTCTGTGTTATGCTCAGACTCCCCATAGCTTTGACTGCCTTAAACTGAATAAAAGTTGTGAATATAGTCAGTTCGGGGAGCCCTCCAGTGCATCTCCCTGACACCCCCTTTAAATTGTCTATTGTGTGTTGCATATTCATTTCACATCCTCCCACGCACCACTGGATGGTGGCCCCAAGTCGAGACTACAAAGGGTCCATGACAGGAAAGAGAGATGGTTAACGGTAAGAGAAAGCAGATCACATGCACTGTGAAAGCAGAGGGCTAAATATTGGGGACAGAAAGGTTTGAGCAGGGATAGGGATGGGGAAGAAAGAGAAAGGATGTGGGAGGAGAGTTGACAAAAACTAATGACTTATGAAAAAGCCATACTGAAACCCACTTGTCGCCAAGTTAAAAATATCATTAAAAAGAAAGTTTGAACAGATAATGTGTGGGTGGATAATGCTGCTTCCAGAAGCCACTGAGCTTATCAAAGGAAACTCTCAGTGTCAGTGGTGGGGTGCCTCCAAGCAAGCTGTAGTTCAGGAAGGTCCCTGTAGCCGCTTAAGCAGTAAGGCCATTGCCGGTGCTGCTGATTGTCTATTGGAACTAGATGATAAGACGCTATTGCTGAAGACCATCCTTCAGTTGCAGGACAAGAAGAAATCAAAGTGGGACAGAGCCAGAAGTCTCCTACCTGCTGGCTGTGAGTCATAGTTCTAGAAAGTGCTATGAAAGCTGCTGGAAAAGTCATCAAGTCTTACCCACTGGTGGGCCCTACCCAAACAGGCTGACCAGGCCAGATGGGCCCCGTGGCATGACTGTTAATGGGGGAACCAAGCGTTCTCTGATTGGAGTTGAAGCCTACTTCACAGGAAGGAATTCATGCCTGGTACTGAAAACCCAGTCAAAAGCCTATCGTTGGGAAGGTCATAGGACCTAGTGGAGAAACTATTAACTGCTGTTCACTAAATGGATATGCTCTGCCCACCAAATTGACCTCAAATATGTATGTTTATATCCATAGATTAATGCTGTCTTTTGTTAAAAGCAGCTTCTTTTTGCAGTTGGTGGTGACTACTGGTGAGACTCAAAAATTCTTCAAAGCACCAAGAATAAGAGATCTATGGAGTGCTCAGTGATACATGAGACATCAACATCACCCCTTCAAGGATCAGGGACCTTAAGGAAGAGAAGTTGGGAAGAATGTAGAAGTTATGGAATAGGAGGAGTGCCATGGGGTGCTATCTTCTTCTAGACGTGACATGACTATTACAGCATCTGTGACCTCACCATGGGATGCTATCTTCTAGATGTGACATGGCTATTATAACATCCGTGACCTCACCATGGGATGATATCATCTAGATGTGACATGGCTATTACAGCATCTGTGACCTCACCATGGGATGCTATCTTCTAGATGTGACATGGCTGTTATAGCATCCATGACCTCACCATGGGATGCTATCTTCTAGACGTGACATGGCTATTACAGAATCCGTGACCTCAGAATGGGATACTATCTTCTAGACATGACATGGCTATTACAGCATCTGTGACCTCACCATGGGATGATATCATCTAGATGTGACATGGCTATTACAGCATCTGTGACCTCACCATGGGATGCTATCTTCTAGATGTGACATGACTATTACAGCATCCATGACCTCACCATGGGATGCTATCTTCTAGACGTGACATGACTATTACAGCATCCGTGACCTCACCATGGGATGCTATCTTCTAGATGTGACATGGCTATTACAGCATCTGTGACCTCACCATGGGATGCTATCTTCTAGACGTGACATGGCTATTACAGCATCCATGACCTCACCATGGGATGCTCTCTTCTAGACGTGACATGGCTGTTATAGCATCCATGACCTCACCATGAGATGCTATCTTCTAGACGTGACATGGCTATTACAGAATCTGTGACCGCACCACAGGATGCTATCTTCTAGACATGACATGGCTATTACAGCATCTGTGACCTCACCATGGGACACTATCTTCTAGACGTGACATGGCCTTTACAGCATCCGTGACCTCCCCATGACGTGGTTACCTGCACCAGACTTGCCCAGCACAGTGTTCATCAACAGTCCCTCAGGGATGATGGGGGAAAGCCTGCGGCACCCACCCCTCCTGGAGGAATTATTTCAGTTCATGGCTGCTGGGGATGGGATGGCATCTTCTGAAGTGGTGTCGCCACTGGTTTAGTGCATGTGCTCTGATAAATAATCCCTGATCCGTGCTCATGCCGGCAACCCTAATTACATTCAGTGGGTCACACAAATATAACAAAAAGAAAAAAAGACATCAAAGGAGCAGACTGGCCAGTTGGGATGAAATGGTTCAGTTGAAGTAGGACAGGGAAAGGAGATAAGAGAAAGTAATGGGAGGGGATTTCATTCAAAATATATCATATACCTGCATAAAACTGCCAATAAAAAATTACACTAAGTTCTGGAGAGATAGCTTGGCCATTAAGGCGCTTACCTGCAAAGCCAAAGGACCACTTACCTGCAAAGCCAAAGGACCCAGGTTTGATTACCCAGGACCCACATAAAGCCAGATGCACAAGGGGGCACATGCATCCGGAGTGTGTTTGCAATAACTAGAGGCCCTGTCTTATCCATTCTCTCTCTCTCTTGCTCGCTCGCTCTTGCTCTCAAATAAATAAAAATTTAAAAATTATATTAAATTTTAAAAATGTAAGGCACAGGATTTGAGGACATAGAATCCCTCTACACTGCTCAACCCTCGCTCGGTTTGAAAGTCTCTGTGCACTCATACATGGAGAAATTCTCCACACTGCCAAAAGCCAATCCGGCCTCAGCAGGATACCAGTCGGGACACATCAATTACAAAATGTCTGCATAGGATATGAAGAAACAGATTATCAGGAAAAAAATCCAATGCTAATAAAATTACCTTACCAAATTTAATTATAGAACAGATCCATGTTAAAGAGCATAGGTTAAAGTTACTTGGCATTTAAATGATTAGTTAATTGCTGAGAATATCCAAGAACAATTCTATATTAAAACTAACCAATTCAATCCAGTTTTTAGATGTCAGCAGAGATGGGTTCCCTCAAATTCACCAGGTAGAACTGTTTATATGTGATGCTTCATTCTGTTACACTCTACTGAACATATAGCATGATTTGAAGAGAGTCAAAAATGTACTTTGTCCTTTGCTATTTTGTTTGTGAACTTAAAATTGCACTCAAACTTAATGATAGCACTGGGGAGGCAGACTTCTGTGGCTCTATCATCTTTTTAAATCTGTGGGTCTATGACTTTTCCCCTTAAACATCTCCACTAAACATAAGCTTTTACTTTATTTTTCATATTTTATTTATTTACTCGCCAGGAGAGAGAAAGAGAGACAGAGAATGAATATAGGCATGCCAGGGCCTCTTGTCACTGTAAACAAATTCAAGATGCATGTGCCACTTCATGTAGGTACTGGGGAATTGAACCCAGGCTATCGAGCTTTGCAAGCAAGCACCTTTAACTTCTGTGCCATCTCTCCAACCCATGCTTTTATTTTAAATCAGTTACCTAGAGCACTGACAAGAAACTTGCAGCTAATTAAAAACTTTTAAACTCGTAACGAAGCCTAGCAAAACAATGATAAATGACTCATACCCATGTCAGGTGAAGTGCATTTGCATACACCGATAAAATAATTATTTGTTCTCAAAGGATGTACTTATCATCCCCATTCATTTGTCATGTAACACAGGACAAACAGTTATACTAATTGCCTCCAATCAACTTACTCTTCTCAATTTACAGGTTTCCCTTTCTATCCCATAAATTCTTTGCTGTGGTGAACTCGGAACATTATTCCTGTCAGTAGGAAGATGGCTTTACTGGGTGCAGATGGCTGTCCTTTTATAGGCCAACGTAATGACTTGTTCGTATCTAATCTGTCATCTGTTATTTATTTGTCATTATGAACTTTTTGGGTTTCATATCAATCAATTTCCCATGTTGACTAAACAGATGGTTCTATTTTTTAACAAAGGAAAGGAAGAAAATGACATTAAATGATTTTTAAAAAGTATAAGTCTGTGTACATTTTTAAATAATGTCTAAGTGAAATGAAAAATTACTACTAAAAAACTAAATTTGAATCAAAGAGAAATAGATTTTCAAACTCAATGGACATGCGAAGAAACAATCATTAGTAGCTGTCTCTAAGTAAAACTAATTAATTCAAATTTAAGAATAGGTTTGATTTTGCTCTAATTTTTTAAGAAAACTCTACTATGACAAGAAGCAACAGATGTAAATCATCCATTCAGAAACCATGTTAGAGTTCACAAGTGGCTCTCCTTTCTACTGCTTGTAGTACTTTTGAAGAGACGCTAATTGCATCAATATTTCTCTTCGTTGAGAATCATTCCTTATCTAAAGGCCTCACACCAATGAGGCTACAGTTTAGAAAACAGTACGTGGCACTGGGCCACTTTAAAGCATTTCACAGGAGAGGTATTGTAAAGTTACAAGAAACTAGGATATATTATGATAGAGAAACCCGATATTGCATACAACAGTGTATTTCAGATTGCATTTTTAAAATTAGTATTATTTGTTTTTTCTAGGTAGGATCTCGCTCTAGCCCAGGATGACCTGGAATTCACTAAGTAATCTCATAGTGGCCATTAACTCACAGCAATCCTCCTACCTCTGCCTCATAAGTACTGGGATTAAAGGTGTGTGCCACCACACACAGCTGATTGTACATATTTCATAGAGGAATACTTACCAAGGAACAGGAGAAATGCTTCATTAGTCCCTAACAAAGCTAAATGAGAATGGAACAAGGCCTTTGGGAAGACATCAATATTCCAGGAAGGGTTGTTCACTATTGTGCAGAATGGATCTCACTAAAATAACCAAGGTGGTGGTTACTCTCAAATGTCAATTTGACTGGATCTTCAATCACTTAGAAAAAAAATCTTTGGGCATGTTTATGAGGGTTTCTAGATTAGGTATTTAGGTGGGAAGACTCACCTTGACCTGGGTGACACCATCCCATGGGCTAGAGACCCAAACTGCATAAAAAGTAGAAAGCAAGCCAAGAACCAGCATTCACCCCTCTCTGCTTCTTAACTGCGGACTGAATGTGGCCAGCTGCCACAAACTCCTGCCTCCCGCCTTCCCTGCCATGGTGGTCTGCAGCCCTGGGAGCTATAAGCCTACATAACCCCTTCCCCCCTTGTCAGGCATTTGGGCACAGCACCAAGAAAAGTAATATACCACCAGTTCAGATTTCCTCCACAGCAACAGAACTGACCAGAAGGAACGGTGCAAGGGCTTAATTCTGTATGTTCTTGAAACAACAAAGAATGTACAGGGGAAAGTCAATTTATCAACAAAGAAATTCTTTGCACCTTTTTTTTTGTTTTAAAATTGTATTTATTCATTTGCAAACACACACAGAGAGAGAGAGAGAAAGAGAGAGATACAGACAGAATGGACGCACAAAGCCCTCTAGCCACTGCAAATGAACTCTAGATGCATGCGACACTGTGCATGTGACTTTACATGAGAATTGGGGAATCAAACTCTGGTCATTAGGCTTTCCAGGCAAGTGCCTTAACCGCTGAGCCATACAACCCCTGAACTTTTTTCTTATATGACAAATTAAAATATAAGAGTAGTGTAAGCAATTAACATGGCATTCCTTCATAGGCTGTGAATAGAAATATTTGATGAAATAATAGATCATAAAGCATGCATTTTAAAAAATTCAATACATACAGAAGCTTTGGTAGAAAGGGGAAAACAATAGAAAGCTATGAAACACTTATTTGGGACTGACAAAAAAATTTCCATCCTTTCTTACGGGAAGGAAAAGTAAAATGGGCTATTATGTACCAAAAGGCAGGGATTTATTTAAAACAAGATTTAAATCGAAAGTAAAAGATCTAAAGGCTCATATGAAATCTGGAATGGGGATCAAGCTTTTTAGGAAGGGACCACATAATTTATGTTAAAAGTGTCCCCAGAACGTGGCCATGGGCTTTGCATGTCACATCCTGCTAGCCACGGAACTGAGTCCAAATCCCCTGTGACTCTTACAGCATTGAGACGTGGGAGAGGAGCAGTAAAGAGAGCCAAACACCACGGTCTGGACCAAGTCCAAGCGATTTCTTCTTCCTTTCTTATCTTCCGACCCAGGGTGAGCTCTGATTTGTCCAAAATATGCTGAAGACATCCTTAAGTGATTAAACAGGATTGAAACTTGTTTCAAAGACAAGGTCTTCCACAGACCAATTTTAATGGAGTCCCAGTACATTAAATAATGATCTGTCAACAGTTTTACACACTAACAGTCAGTTTACATAAACCTTACTCAAAGCCAAAAAGGTTAGCCTAATATGAAACAATTCTTGGGGTATTTCACCTAGTTGGAGTATCCCCAGCATATACATTTTCATATTTCATATTTCACGACCCATTTTTAAAGCTTTGAACTACTCGTGCCTTTCACAAAAGTGCATCACATGGCCACCACCTCCTCTCTCTCGGGGATGGCATAGCACTCTTTCCCTGTCGGTCACAATGACTCAGATGTAAGTCATTACCCATCTCCAAGGGGAGCAGTCACTCTCCAAGGTTTGTCCAGGAACAACAACATCCACATCACCTCACAGCATGTTAGAAATACAAATTACACCCCTAACCCAGACCTCCTAAGCCCCAAACACTGGAGGTGATATTGACCACTTTTAGTTTTGATAAGCCTTGTAGGCATTCTGACAAACCACAATAACTTTGAGAAGTGTAGTATTGCACTGCGACATTCCTCAGGATGAAGATTGACTCACTCATCTTCGTATCCCTGGTGCACAGAGCAGGGCCCTCAATATTGAAGACACTTAATTCAAGCCAGTGACTTAAAATGAAGCATTCTAAAGACAGAACTCAGAGAATTCTCCTTCCTCATGACAGTAGCTCACACCATTGGGACATGTTCCGAGACCCTACTGATGCCTGAAGTCGCAGAGACTGAACTCCAGATACACATTTTCCTGTACGTGTATAGTTAATGTTTCGATTTGACTATAGTCTGACCACTGACGATCAAATGGAATACTCATGGTGAGGTGTTTAGTACAACTGTGGTGTTCAGAGGTGGGGAATTTGGAAGGTGACTGTGATTAGGTAAGGTCATATGATTGAATCCTGGAGGCTTTATTAGAAGGAGAAAAAGCAAGAGACACACGCGAGGCAGGCTAGCATACAGAAAAGCGTTCTGGGCATAAGGCTTGGTTTGAGCAGCAAACACACCATTCTCCTGAGCCATGCACTTAGAAGCTTGCTGGGAACCTGGGACCCCCACTTTCCTCACCTTTGCAATCATTCTTCATGATCTGAAACCAATGAAATACATTCACAAAGCCTGAACTAATTTTGTATGTATGCGAATGTGTCCCCTAAATGACCATTTAGGGAGGGGAAAAAAAAATCCCTATTTGCCATCGTATGAATAACTGGGTTTACATATGATTGAAATCAGATGCATCACGGGAAGGAATTTACACAATAGATAAAATATCATATAATCCAATCATGTTAATCAAACAATAAGATCACTCAAACTACACCCCTAGCAATCGATGTATCCTCCGCTAAAATTTCTGTAAAGAGAAAAGCCAAATAACTTTGGAGGGTCCTTGAGTTCTCTCCAGTCAAGTAGCCCATCACCCCATTGGCAGCTGGCACTGTAGTTCAACCATTACTATCACTTTCTTCTTAATAAAGTGTCTTTCCACACCACTGCCCTTGTGCACCTTCCCTCACTTCTCAGAGCAGGTCGCCAAGGTCCTGGAGAAGCCCAGAAATGACTGGTGACACACACCCACCTCTCATCTTATGTTGGATGGTCTGACACAAAGAAAGACAAGACCAGATGTGACCATTGGAACATGGGCTAAAACTGAGACAAAATAAGGCTTTTTTGGTCATTTACCCATGTAAATTAACACATCTATAATGGGCTTTCACAGCTAAATTAGGCACAGTAAGAATTTAATAATAGTAATGATGAATAAAATAATTAAAACACAGGGCTGGAGATGGCTCAGCCATTAAGCAAGGGCCTTGCCTGTAAAGTCTAAGGACCCAGGTGCAATTTCCCAGTGCCCACATAAAACCAGAGGCACAAGGTGGCACATGTGTCTGAAGTTTGTTTGCAGTGGCTAGAGGCCCTGGCATGTTCATTCTCTATCTGCCTCTTTCTCAAACTAAATAAAATATTTAAAATAACAAAACATAGTGTGATAATTATCAGCTTCACAATTTTGGCACTTTGAGGCCACTATGAAGCAAATCAGTTACAGGCGTAGTGGTCCCACAGTAGCCAATTGGCTAACGACGACAACTACTTAATGAAAGACAAGTGGGCACTGTATGCAGCATGGATCTATCTGCTGGACAAAGGCAGGACCGCCTAAAAAGACAGAGCAGGGCTGAAGAGATGGCTTAGTGGTTTAGGCACTTACCTGCAAAGCCAAAAGACCCAGGTTTGATTTCCCAGGACCCACATAAGCCAGATACACAAGGTGGTGCATGTGTCTGGAGTCCATTTGCAGTGGCTAGAAACCCTAGTGTTTCTATATATTCTCTCTCTCTTAAATAAATAAAAATTTAAAAAATATTTTTTAAAATATGGAGCAGGAAGTGAGAGATCTCACTACCCTACTCACAACAGCATACAATTTAAAACTTAGAACTTGAAGGGTGAAACTAGAAACCATTATACTAAATGCTAGGAACCAAGCACAGAACGTGGGTACCACACAGTCTTACCCACACAGAATCCAGAATGCTGGTCTCATAGCCATTGCAAGCAGAATGGTAGTTTCGAGGGCAGGGGAGACAAGAGGTGAGGGGCACAGGGGGGTTATCAATAATTACGGTTAGGGAGAAGAGATAAGTCCAGGTGTTCTATTGCCCACTAGGGTAATTATAATGATTATGTACTGCTCAATTCAATAAAGTTGGGCAAAGTGTTGTGAATGCCTTCAACATGAAGGAAGGAGTGTTTGAGGAAAAGATATGTTTATCCTGATTGGAACATTGAAACAATATAGACATGTATTTACCCACCACACAGGCACCTCATGAATATGCATAATTTTCTGTGACAATTATAATAATATGGGGAAACAGGTCTATGACTTCAAAACTTGGAAATTCAACACCACTTTGAGCTACTCATGAGTCTGATGCTAGAATTGGCTACATACTGAATTTGAGGATAGTCTGAGATACACAGAAAAAAAAATCTGTCTTAAATAAGTTAATGAATCAATTAGTGAATAAATGTAAAAGACTGTATTAGCTGTTTATTTCTTTTAATATTGTTGTACTCTGGCTGACCAAGTGTAAAAAAAAAAATGATAGAAATCAAAACTGCAGATGCAGGGAGGGGCTATTGTACTTCAAGATTTTCATTCTAGAGATGTGTGTGTGTACCAAGGAATTCAAATCCTTTAACCGGGAATTACCAGTTTCTGTGAATCTGCCATTAACTGATCAAACAAAGGGGGGTCTCTGGCACAAGGAAGAAGCACACAGAAGAAAGAAAAAAGAAATATCACTCTCCTGCTACCACTCATTTAGTATGAATGTCCTAGTATTCAATAAAAAATTGAATCACATCAAAATAAATTAATTGAGCAAAGATTACAAAAAGCATTAGAAAAATGTTTACATGTTAGTATTCTATCTGTTCTTTTAAAAATATTTTCAGTTATTAGAAAGAGAGAGAGAGAGAGAGAGAATGGGCATGTCAGGGCCTTTGTCACTGGGAATTAATTCTAGACACATGGTGCCACTTTGTGCGTCTGGCTTTAGGTGCGTACTGGGGAATTAAACCTGAGCCAACAGGCTTTGTAAGCAAGCACATTTAACCACTGAGCCTTATCTCCAACTCTAGGATCATGGTATTCTAATGCAAACAAATTCAGCTTTATTTCACGAAGAGTGCATAGTGAAACGTCAATTACCATGCTAAGCAAACAAGGGGAATAGAAGCGGGAACAGGCAGGTTTAGGCTACCTGGTGGGCATGCTTTAAGATGCCTGCCTCATCTTTAGGGCACACTAGGCAGGATCCTCAGCTCTGGGTTAGGATCCGCCTCTTGTCTCCATTAACTGTATGACCCTGTGAAATTACCCGGCTGCATTGAGTCTGCGCTTCTGTCTGCAGAGCACTGATGGTAACTCACTGAAAAAGGATGAGAGTCCACTGATGTCTATCGTATGCTCAATCCCGGCTATGGTTTCTGCTTTCACTCTGTCTGTTGGAGGCAGCCAGCCATGGTGACTTCATTTAATATGCTGGCCGTCTAACTGTCCACATAGCAGCACAGCAAACACAAGATTATTGAGTCAGGAACAGCATCCCATGGGGACTTACAGAGCACTAGGGACACGCACGTGGCAGACAACCCAGGGTTACAGGAAGATCAGCTGGATTTCACCTCGGAAGCAAGAAACGTCTACCAAGAGTAATGGTTGAGAATCACAGGATGGAGACCTTGCCATTACACAGAACCAAGTAGAATAGATGACTTTTTTTTGTTTTATTTTTGTTTTTGGTTTTCGAGGTAGGGTCTCACTCTAGCTCAGGCTGACCTGGAATTCACTATGTAGTCTCAGGGTGGCCTCAAACTCATGGTGATCCTCCTACCTCTGCCTCCCGAGTGCTGGGATTAAAGGCGTGCACCACCAGGCCTGGCTTTAGATGACGTTTTAAAAAATATGTGTTTTATTTATTTACTAGAGAGAGAGAGAGAGAATGGGGCCTCCAGGGCCTCCAGCCACTGCAAACGAACTCCAGACATGTGCATCCCTTGTGCGTCTGGCTTACGTGGGTCCTTTGGCTTTGCAGACATGCGCCTTAACCACCAAGCCATCTCTCCAGCCCCAGAATAGATGACTTTTTGATAACTGGATGACAAAACTACCAAAAGGAAATTCTCCAAATGCACTGTGGCTTTGCATATTAAAGTATCTTTCTGCAATCCCATGACAGCCCATCCTCCCTTCCCGCAGCAAGCTGTGGCCTGACTGGCCTTCGGGACGCACGGTTTCACCTTCCCCACGTGGGACACAAGGGTGGGTTCTTCACTGCACCAATCCTGTCTCTGGCAGAAGCACACTGGGATCTCAGGGAAAGATGACAGATGTGTAAGGACTTCAGAAGAGAGTATGGTTTTCTACCAGAGGTCCATAGAGCCCAACGTTAAAGGGAAATGTGAGCTAAGGCAATTAGCATTTAGAGATGTAAAGCAATTATGTAAACTCCAGGGCGTCGGAGACTTCTCACTCTGAGGCAACGAGAGCAATCTGCACTGGCCAAGCATAGAAATGGGAGCTCCTGTCACTTATCTGGTTCATTTTACACAGACTCTGGGCTCTGCCAGGTTTATACAGGGCTTTGTCGTCTTCCTCATGACTCAACCTTCGCAGTGTCGTCAGAACACTCAGCAGTGCCAGAGTCTGCGTCTACAGGGGAGTCTACGTCCACATGAGCGTGCCATAGGAAACAATTGTGGGAGACTTTCTTCACACGGTCTCAGTTTGCTGGGACAGAAACAGACAAATGCTATTAGAAATGGCGGATTGACTGTTACGTTGATTTCATTATCTGAATGAATGTCCAAATCATACCCTCCTCTCAGAAAACCCACTCGTGGGGTTGGAGGGATGGGTCAGTGACTAAAAGGGCTTGCCTTGCTGGGGGCGCGGTGGGGCGTACACCTTTCATCCCAGCACTCGGGAGGCAGAGGGAGGAGGATCGCTGTGAGTTCAAGGCCACCCTGAGACTATATAGTTTCCAGGTCAGCCTGGGCTAAAGTGAGACTCTACCTCAAAAAAGAAAATTAATTAATTAATTAATTAATTAAAAAGTGCTTGCCTGCAAAGCTTGATGACCTAGCTTTGATTTCCCAGTACCCATGAAAAGCCAAATGCACAAAGTGGAGAATGTGTCTGAAGTTTGTTTTCAGTGCTAGGAGACCCTGGAATGCCCTTTTTTTCTCTTTCACTTTCAGAAAGTATATATCTAAAACCATGTTACTGTTTGGTTTCTCCATTAACTAATAGGTAAAGCTTAATGAGTATATAATAAAAAGAGAGGGTAGGGATGGAGAGATGGCATAGTAACTGCTAAGCCATCTCTCCAGCCCCAAGAAAATTTTTAATGAGGGGTAAGGCAGATACCATATTGAGTACTATATATGGCTCTCATTTATTCTCCCCAAACCTATTATTACTCTGATCTCTATTATACAGATGGTCTTAAAATTAATACAAATGTAATGACAGAGGACTTGAAGATGTGGAAGAGCTAAAAGGTGTTCAAAAGCAGCACAGCTAGTTGGCAAGTGACGTGACTCATTATAAAGCTAGGGAAGCGAATGCCGTGCCTTCACGGGAGGAAGCCAAACCCCAGGAGAGCAGCCCACACGAACCACATAGTGATCTCAGGTCCCTAGGTCTCAGACTGAGTTTGGGTGGCAGACTGTCACCAGGAGGTGGGGGAAAAGAAGAAAGGAGACTCCACGGTTCTTCCACGGAAGGTCATTGCCATCTGGTTCCTCTGCAGGCAGGATCTCCTCCTTGTCTCTCTCCAAGTACACTTCCTGCTTCTGCTGCTTTTTTCCACTGCTCCAACTCAGGCAGTGGCTCTGTTCTCACTGACCTCTGCTAAGCCAGTATTTTGGTGGCTCCCTACACCAAGCAAGTCCCACTGTCAGTCAAGTTTTCAAGTCACCCTGGCTTGCAAGTTCCTTTGAAAGGGTCTTTGTTGTATCCCTCACTGACTTAGCCTTCAAATTCCTTTGGCCAAGAGTAACAAAATATCCCTGCTTCTAACACCACATGATAATAGTAACTGACTCAGACTTATCCAAATAATGGAATACTCATAAAAAAAAAAAAACTTTGCAGGCCATAGCACACTTCTTCTCTTACCCATAATTCAAATCTCACCTGCTTAGTTCCCAACAAGGATGTGTGACTTCCATATCCCTGCTCTGCCCTAAGGATTCAGGGGATCATCTCATCAGGGGAAAAGTTTAACATTTATATATATATATATATTCTTCCAAAGATTTACCACTGTTTTGGACTTTGAATCTATTGTTAAAATATGGTTGCTGAGAACATTAATTCTTGCTGAAATATTTTCAAGTGACTTCAGTCCGTTCTGCATGTTTAATAATGTTAGTTACAACTAGATCTACTTCACTATGAAACTTTACTTCTCATGAAAATATACAGCAATAAAACAGACCTGACTAATGGCTCATTCCATGCAGGATGCAGCTTCCACAGATGGTAAGACTGCTTCTGAATAATACTCGGTATTCACAGGCCATTTCGCCTCCTCTATGTTTCCACTGGTGATTGAAACAGAACGTATGCTGAGCTACAGTAACGGTGCCGGTGTGCATTTGCCAAGGAGTAACGATTAGTTTCTGTGACGTACTTTCACTTTAGAAAATGAATTCTCTAGAAACCCTACAAAACATTTTTCCCACACAGAGGTGAATTGTCACACCTTTGTTTGGCATGCCACATGTGAAGCCTTTGTCCTAAGACGTTTCACTTGACTCTACAGCAACCCTCACAGACAAGGTCAGACAAAGACTAACTGAAGGCCACACACTTACCAAGTGACTGAAGGTCTCATACTCTCCTTCACGCAATGAGACACTGTCTACTCACGCAAGCCTAGGCTATACACATGCCAAGCCCATGTAAGCACATGATAGGTACCATCTGAAACTCTCCCTTGCTCTTCTCTGAGAACACAGAGAGCAGTCTATTATCAGTGATCCTCACCAGCCAAAAAATAATCTTTAAAATGAGCTTAACCTTCTCCTAACAATACTTAATGTAATAGACACTGTACTGGCTGTTTGGTTTCCCTTTCCCAAGGAGGAACATGGCTAATGTTTTATCATTGGTTCTTTTCAGTTAGGTCAGGTCATAGTCCTGCCTGGACACTCAGCGCCCAGACTAATGGCTTCAATTTTCCAGGGTCTGTTTCTCAATCAGGAGCCAATCTACTAAGACCAACTAGCTAGGGTTCCTTCATGTATATTCAAATTATTTTTTTTAAGAATTCAAGGAATATTCCATCATTTTGTAAATATGTTGGTTTTGAGGGGAGTAGCTTTGCTAACTTGACTCTCTTCTAAAGCCGGCAGAAATTCTATGCAAACTGAATCTACAAAAATAATAGGAAGGGGCTTCCGGGTAAGATGGCAGTGTGCTAGCTATGCCAATGCAGCCTAGGGAGGAAATAAGCAGAAAAAAAAAAAAACAGTAAAATACACTCTTCTACCAAAAACTGAAGGGGTATAAGAAATTATCAACGTCAGCAGAGAAGCAGGAGAGACCCAGAGCTTCCAGCTATCACAGAGCTAGCCAGAATCGGCTCCTGCTGCGGCGCCCGTCCACGCGGCTGCCAACCTCCACCTGAGCTGCAGGGGAAGCCCAGTGAAGGGATTTTCAACTCGCACCAGCCTCCTCGCCAAGTCAGGAAGCCTGAAGGATAGGACAACGGGGACCAGGCGAGCAGATCATGAAGAAGAGGATCGCGGTACAAACCACACAGCCCCAGAACTACTTCAGTCAGCCTCCACAGCCTCCTCTCCCCTAACTGCCAGTGCCAGCAGCCACTGGAGACCTGGGGAAGGGAGATCAGCCACATAGCACCCAGCTCAGGTGATCAGATATGCAGACCCCCCCACTCAGACAGCCAAGTCCACAGCGCAGTAAACAGGGACCCAAGCCAGCACACAGCATAGGTGAGAACAGAGCCATCCCAAAAGCTAACAGAGCCACCTTACACCGGGTCAGTATTTGCCTCAAAGCCCGTTAGGTAGGCTTGCGCTGGAAGTGCTAATCATAGCTTCCATCTCAGGGCAGGTTATGTATTACATCTGATTGATGGTAAGCTTTGCTATTCTTAAATAAACTGTATTGAGGGGTTGTTCTTTGCCGCTTCCAGAGTTATAGCACTTTTGTCTTTTTCTTTTTCATTCATGAGGGCAGGGTCTCACGCACCCCCACGCTGACCTGGAATACTTTAAAGACCAGAAATCTCAGCCTCCCAGTTGACAGGATTAAGGGTGTGGGGCAACACATAGCCTTAGGAACTTGACTTTTTGAGATTATCTGTTTGTTTTAATATTCACTCTAACGTAAATACTCTGTGCTGGTTTTGATCAAATGTGTATATTGCGCAGATGAATTTTAGAATTTGCCTGTATTTTGCTCCACCCAGCCTACTAGAATACTTGCACGGCAGGCAAACCCAGCACCCAGGGTCACTTCTGCTGTGACTCTGGAAGTCATTACATAGCCACGCCTGGCACCTAAAGCACCTACTCTGAAGATATAAAACGTCAGACTTACATGTCTAAAAAGATGGCAGATAATTAGAAAACCCAAGCATCAAAAAGCCCAAAATGTAAAAATCTCTACATTGTAATACAGTAAACACAAAATATTACAATAATATAATTCCACCAAAAATCATAAATCCATCAGAAATGACCTCCAGTGAGACTGATTTAGATGAAATGCCTGACAAAGATTTCAAAAGAATGTTTACATCTATACTCAAAAAAATCAAAGGAATCAAAGAAGAAAACAAACTCCTGAAGAACACAGGAAACCAACCTAATGAAACAAGATTAATATGAGACATGAGTAAGGAAACATATTGGTATAGCCAATGACTTTCTGAATATAACCCCAGTTGCTCAGGAAATGAAACCAGAAATCAACCTCTGGGACCTCATGAAATTAAGCTTTTGTATAGAAAAGGACAGTGAAAAGAGCAAACCAACAACCTGCAGAATGGGGGAAAATCTTTACCAGCTACACATCTAACAGAGGAGTAATGTCCAGGATATACAAAGAACTCAAAAAACTAAATAATAAGAAATCAGGGCTGGAGAAATGGCTTAGTCACTAAGGCGCTTGCCTGCGAAGCCTAAGGACCCATGTTCAACTCTCAAGGTCCCACCTAAGCCAGATGCACAAAGTGACGCATGCACGCAAGATCACACATGCGTCCAGGGTGGAGCACATGTCTGGAGTTTGATTGCAGTGGCTGGAGGCCCTGCCGTGCCAAATTCTTCCTCTCTTGCTTTCTCACTCGTGCTCTCTCACATAAATAAAAAAATGCCAGGCTATTGGGCTTGTCTCAAAAAGAAAAAAATAAAAAAAGGAAATCAAACCACCCAATTAAAAAATGGGATATGGAACTAAATAGATATTTCTCAAAATAAGAAATACAGATGGCATATCTTTTCTAAGTTCTCTAATATCATTTCAAATTGTTTTTGCCAGAAGCTTCACATGTTAGCTTTAAGTCTATGATCAACTGATTTCATAATATTCAATTTTTTTTGTTTTTCCCTACTCTTTAGACAACTTATACTGATATGGCTGTAAATTCACTAATGTCTTATAATTTGTTTGATTTTGTTCCCATATAGTGTATTTCCCATTTCAACCACTGTTTTTTATTTTTTATTATATATATATGTATGTATATATATATATATGTATATATATGTGTGTATATATATATATATATATATATATATATGGAGAGAGAGAGAGAGAGAGAGAATGGGCATGCCAGGGCCTCCAGCCACTACAAATGAACTCCAGAGCATGTACCTGCTTGTACATATGGCTTACGTGGGTCCTGGGGAGTCCAACCTGGGTCCTTTGGCTTTGCAGGCAAGCACCTTAAGTGCTAAGCCATCTCTCCAGCCTAACCATAGTGTTTCTGAATTAGGAATTTTCATTTGATTTTTGAGTTGTCATTTTTAGCTAATGTTTATCATCTGTTCATGAACACTGTTAATTTTCTATTTATGCTTATGAATACTAATGTAATAACTATTACTAACTACAGTATCTTAGTCATCTTGACATCTATTCCTAGGGACTTTTTTCTTCATTGAGTGTCTTTTTCACACATACCGTAATTAGGTCTGATGCATAAGATGTCTGAATTATCTTTGCTTCCTTATACACAGTGAGTATTATTTTGGTAGTCAGCATATTGTCTTGATCATTTTAGATTTCCTACACTAATGTGTGAGAGTATGCCTACTTGATTTTGTCCCCTTAGTTTTAAGGACATACCTTCATTTCGGGTTGTAATTGTCCTAATGAGTGCTTTGTCTGTGATCTTAGCTGACTTTCTATGCTGTTCATCATGACCATTTTCTTCTGGCTAGTCCAGAACTCCAGCATATTTTAGCGCCCCCCACCCAGCTATTATTTTTTTATTTCTCATCCTGGAAAAGCCATCCAACTCTCTACATGTTCCACTCAGTAACCTGTCAATGATCTACAGAGAGCCTCACGAGTCCCACTTCTCAGTGTTTAGCGCAGAGACATCTCTTTCGTAACCTCCGAGGCTCAGGATTGTGAAGAGGTGATGGAAAGAATGTAAGAGGCAAAGGAAGAGGAAGAATGCTTTGAAAGACTGCCTTCCAGAACAAAAGTATCTGTGGCATTCATGACATCACAATGACTGGCTACTTACACAGGACCTGCATTATAGGCGAAGAGAAAAAGATGACGCAATAGAAGACAGACTATTTGCAAAGAAGAGATTCCATGGAGGGGGGATTCAGGAGGGCAAAAAGGGAAGGTGGTGGGAGGGCATTATGATAGGGGTATACTGCTTATGTTTATGTTTATGTTATGAAAGCTGTTAATAAAAGTTTTTTTAAAAGAGTCTCAATTCTGGGAAAGTTTCATATAGCTTCCTTCTCTCAAACTGTACCTACTACAGCCATATGGATGCTTTTAGCTGTGGTCTCCCCTTCCTCATGTACATCAGGGAAAACGGCCTGCTCCCTTCCAAGAATAGTACCCACAATGCACATCTTCCAGTGCCTCAAGTCAGGCTTATAGACTCTGTCCACGTTTTCAGTTGTTCACTCCGTACGGGAATCATTAACAGTTATTCATGCCCAAGACAAATGCTGACATTCAGTCTTAACAATAGGTTGGTGAAAGGTACGCAGGTCAACTCAACCTGCTCATTTCCACTGGCAAACTTATGGGAATATTGCTCTAGTGAAAACCTTATCAAGATGACCAACTTTAAAAGTCTCAAAAATCTTTTACAGATAAGCTTTTAAGCCACAGAGGGAAAAGCCACGATTAATAATGCTACAATGGTTTTTAAGGGATATAAAAAGGTACTTGTCATTCCTGTATTATCCTGATAAACATAAGCTTTCTGTAACAAATGATTTGTCACCTATGCTTCACAGCAGAGAATCTCGAGTCTCTGTACACCGTGTCATTTTTTTTCTTACACAATATGTAAAGGGAACAACCATTAGAAAAACTTATGTCATCTGCGTTAACTTTATGGATATATGCTTAAACTAACAACATTTTTGGCCACAATTCAAAATGACTTCATGTTTCAACTCAAGGTCAAACAAAGAAATCTGGTGTAAGATCTGACATACAAGTAGAAACCCTGTCTATAAACTTTCAGGTACTATTTAATTGTTTCCAATGCATTTCATCTCATACCTCGACCCCTCCTCCAATAAATTGCCACCTCCAAGGACCTTTATTAAAGTCACTTCACCAGAGCTGCCCTAATTAATGGTCAAGATCAAGCCTCCCCATGAGTATAAACATGCACTTGGGTTTCCACCAGGACTCAATACGTCCAGAGAAAATTTCCTTCTCTTCCCACAAAAATCTATGTCTCCTTCAGAGCATGCACTTTTGTTGCAATATGATCATAGCCACCTGGGTGTGGGTTTAAATCCCTCCTCTCCATCCTTTCATCTGTCTTATCCATCCAACCTCAAGGACCACTCCCTCCTTTAATTACATATGAAATGACCCTTTGTGCCCATCTCTGCTAGAATGAAAACTTCTTTGCCTCTTCATCTAATTCTACTGGCTTCACAACTCTCCTTCCTACCTACCCACACACAGGTTCAAAGTCTCTCTGTCAAAACTAATCTGATCATTGTTCCCCAGTTTAAGATCCATCAAATATCCCCAAACGTTGTCAGGTCTGTTTCTTTCACACACTTGAAATGCTGAGTGTCCTTTACTGGTCTATAAATTCATTGTAAGGAGCGACCATAACACATGTGTCATTGTTGTCCCATGAACTAACATAACCTTCACCCACGGGAGATTTCCAGTAAAGGACTCTTAGTCCAACCTTAGGAAGAGCCGTGACCGGCATGGCAGCTGCACAGCATGTCTACTGCCCAGGAAGGAAACTGCAGAACTCACCCACCTACATGATAGCAAGCTACTGGATATAAAGGAGCAGTGTCTCCTAATTGCTATGACCAGCCACTCTCTGTGATTCTGTTTATATGTGGTTGGCTGTGTTTGATACAAGTCCGTCATCCTAGCACTTGAGTGGATGAGGCAGGAGGCTTGCCACCAATGTAAATCCAACCTGGGATATTCAGAAAGTACCTTGTAAGGTAGAGATATAAAGCAAATCTCCGCCTGAAACACACACACACACACACACACACACACACACACAAACACGGTTAGACTTGCTTTCAAATTTAGGTCATTTTTAACCATTATACCTAGATACACTTAATATACATATTCTAAAAAGCTAAAACAATCCAGATACAAGAAGTTTGGGGGATATTTTTCCCTTTATATTGCAATGGCCTTTAGTAGGTAATTTTGATTTTTGTGGTAATTATGTTTAAAAACTTGCACTGGAAATTTAAGTGGCTACATCTACAAAAATAAGAATCTTTGGTAAACCTAGATCTACAAATCACCATCCATTTCCCATGCCAAGCTTTGCTCTCAATCTTACACTCATTCCATTTATAAACACAGAAAGCCACGGATGACCTGTTCCTGGAAAGTGCCCCATTATAGGTACCCTGTTTACAGCAGATTTAGCAGTAAAGGCTGCAAGAGCTTGGTGGGAAATAGCTCCACACTGTTTGACCAGGTGCTTCTTTAAAGCCAATAGACATTGCTTCATAAAAATTTGAATGGTGGGCTGGAGAAATGGCTCAATGGTTAAGGTATTTGCCTGCAAAGCCAAAGAACCCAGGTTCGATTCCCCAGGATCCATATAAGCCAGATGCTCAGGGGGGTGCACGCATTTAGTTTGTTTGCAGTGGCTGGAGGCCCTGGGGAACCCATTCTTTCTTTCTTTCTCTCTATCTCTCAAATAAAAAAAAAATAAACTATTTTTAAAATTTTTGAATGATGATGCCAATAATACTAATATTAGTCACTACTTAATCAGAATGTACTCCAAGTAAAGCCAGGTGTAGGGTGGTCTATGGTCTCATTCACCTCTGGGTCACTCTGGAAGGTGGGTGTTCATACCTTATGCAGTTAAGGCAGGTCAGGACAAACACAAAACACCTCCAGGCTCTGCCCTGGCCTCTGCACACAGCTTCCTTTCTCAGTTCAGAGAGTAAGAATACATTGTCTCTAATGCTATTCCCAGATTTAGCCCTCAAGGATTAGAGGCAAATGATATAAGAATTAGCTTGTGAGGGAAACAAAGAAGAAAGATTGCACTTTATAATAAAATATTTATTAAAGCTAGACATGGAAAGGCACCCTAGTAATCTTAACTCTCAGGAGGCTGAGGCAGGAAGATCACAGGTTCAAAGTCTGTTTGGACAAAATAATTTGATTCTATGAAAAATAAATCAAGCCTATTAAAATGCGTATTTTTAGCAGTGAAAATTTTGAAAGGATATGAAGATTAAATCAAAGCAATCCAAACTAATGAGATGTATGCAGGCTACAGTCCTTGTTTCTGGCAGAATTTAACTAAGAAGTTGTCACAGAGGCTGTAAGGGCCTTCCTTTATTTTCCTATCTTACTGGAATGATAGGTGACGGTAATATCCAATAGTAGTTGTCCTTTTCTATGTCTTATAGGAAAAATAAAATTTGTGCCACCATTTTCCAAGTACATTTCTAGAACAAATTCCCAGATAGCTGAACATTCACTGGTTGATTTTTACGGCCACTTGAGAAGATACCCTCAGCACTGGAGGAACGTGAGGAAGCACGGGAGCGTGTTTGAACATTTAACCTCCTTTTCAGCAGGTTTCTTTCAACACCAAATTTTTACTGAGCAAGTAAATCAGAGGTAGCTTTCTGTGCCTGCCTCATTAAAACCTTGATTTGCTTTCCTAACAGGATTCGTGTGGTTAAGTAAGAACTGGCAAGGCACTGCTGATGACACCGCCATGTTTTCATACCACGGGACCTTTGAGCTTAGCATTTTCATAACGAAAGTCACTGCATTGGGAAGTGTTTCTGAATCAACTCACTTGTTTCCAGATAGGCTCGAAGCAGATGGATCATTTCCTAAGCCCAAGAGTCCGAGACTGCCGGACAGTCTAGCTCTTTCAAAGAAAAGTGAGAAAATGAAGACACTAGCCATCTTTATTTAAGTCAACCTTTCAGGCTTTATGGGCACAAACCAACATCCACTCGCCACCATTACTGCTTCTTTTCCTGTCAACTCTGTGGGACATTAGTGGAAGGTAACATGACTGTGGCTCTCCTGTAACTATTTAGAATGCAAATCCAGGACCTGGGGAAATGGTGCGCTGGGTAAGAGCACTTGTTGTAAGCATGGCACCCACATAAACAGCTGGGCACAGTCACCCATGCCTGTAACCCCAGTCCCATGCAGAAGAGACTGCAGAATACCTGAAGCTTTCTGGTCAACCAGTTTGATCAAAAACTGCAACTCCAGGTTCAATGAGAAAGAAACGTGTCTCGAGGAAATAGGTGGATGAATGACATCAGAGGGCATCTGAAGCTCTACACACACACACACACACACACACACACACACACACACCAAGTAATTAAGCCGAATTGAAAGTTAAAGCATAGAGTTAGCATGATGTGTCCACTTTCTCTATCTCAATTTTCTCTTTTTCCAGTCTTTTTCTCTATCTTCATCTTATACCCGTGCTTCATGATTCAGCATTTCTGGTCAAAAAAAAAGCATCACAAGAGCAAATTCAAACTTATCTACTTCACTGAACAAACACCCTGAAGCTCTTGGCTTCCTGATGGCAAAAATATATGAACTAAGTGACATCCATTTCAATATGCATTAGCCTCTTCTTAGCAAGGCTCCTCTTTTATCTTTAGTTCTGAATTTGCTTTAGGATGTCTTTTATTTTTCCTTATCTAGGGCTCCTACTTTCCCACAGACTCTTTAAAAAATGTGTTTGGAAGCTGATATCATCAGTGCACTTTCTCTGAAATTTAAGTTTCTTTTGATATTGAGTTCAGTACATTTAGAGTGAAAAATCAAAGGATTAGGCTGGTTACAAAGATTTAAGTCAACAGAGAGGAATTTAATCTACTGGTGTTGGGTTTCATAATCAAGTAGGGAAGAACTTTTTTATATTCTAAAACCTACCCAATCAAAATCTCAAACAGTATCATACTTACTTATATATTCAATAAATTTGAATCAACACTTTGTTATAAGCCAGGCTCGGAAATGGGTGATGAGGTTTAGTGCTATGGCCTGCTTAGAACCTATGCTTGCATTCAAGGGCCTGTCTGTCTAGCTGACATCGGTCCTATATTTAGGGATACAGAATTCTGACTGCCCTTGTCATAACAATGGAGCTGGCTTAGCCTAGCCTGAGGGTGGGGAGCTGGATGGGTACGGAGCCAGGAAAGAATGGCCAGAGAAAGTGGCACTGAGGCCAGGCTCGCATGAAGAAGGAAAAGCACTTGGTGGAGCTGATGATAAACCACATTTCGAATGGGAAAGAAGCCCTGACACAGCCAAAGAGATGAGAGTAAGCCTGTGTGGCTTATGTGTAATGGGGAGGGAGGGAGGGAGAGAGAAAGAGAGAGGCAGAGGGTCATATTCAAGTCTGTGTGGCTTATGTGTAATGGGGAGAGAGAGAAAGAGAGAGAGAGAGAGAGAGGATCATATTCAAGCCTGTGTGGCTTACATGTAATAGCAAGAGAAGAGAGAGGGAGAGGGTCATATTCAAGCCTGGTGGCTTACATGTAATAGCAAGAGAAGAGAGGGAGAGGGTCATATTCAAGCCTGGCGGTTTACATGTAATGGGGAGAGAGGGGGCGGCATATTCATGGAAGATCAGAGGACATCTTACGAAATTGGACCTTCAGGATGGGGACATGGCTTAGGGGTTAAAAGCACTTGCTTGCCAAGTGTGTCAACGAGAGTGTGAGCTTCCCCATCACCCACAGAAAGCTAGTTCCCATGTACCTGGCACAACGAAGAGCTGGAGAACTGGAATCTCTCTGGCCAGTAATCTGGAGTCTCTGGGCCAGTCTGCATTTGTCTGCAGCAACAATGGACCTTTGCAAGGAGGGTGGAGCAAAATCTCTGGCCCCTCAAGGATGCCCTCTAAACTCCACATGCATATTTGGTACATGCATGTCCATACTATACTATACCCCCCCCCACACACACAAGAATAAACCTCCAAAAGTTTAAAAATAATTAAAATTTAGAACTTTATATAAAAAACAATGGGAAGCCAAGATTTTATATATATATATATATATATATATATATATATATATATATATATATATATATATATATATATATCTTTTTTATTGAAAACTTCCATAAACATAAACATTATGCCATGATCATAATCCCCTTCCACCACTCTCCTTTTCCCCACTCCCAAATCCCCCCTCCAGTTAGTCCTTTCTTTACAACTAATCTCTCCTATTTTGATGACTTTTTTTTTTTCCCTATTGCACAGGTCTTGTGTAGGGAGGGTCAGCTACTGTGAGGTCATGAGTATCAAGGCCCCTTTGTGTCTGGAAGACAGTACTGTAAGCACTCCTCCCCTTACATCCTTTCTGCCACCTCTTCCTCAATGGTAGAGGACCTAACACGGCCTGATGACAGAAACAGCACACTGAGTAACAAAGGAACAAGGGAAGCACAGGCATCAATCCCCACCCTGAATCTATGCAAAACACCCATTCTAGATCTCTCCTCTGTCAAATTCAGTGTCAAGAACTTTGGCTGCTCTGGAAGAGGAGTTTAGCCACAGCAAGACTAGAAGTAGAAACACTAGTGAGGAGATGGGAAACTAGCAGCAACCCTGGGGAGACAAGCAAGACAGGTGGGTAGATATGTGACCTCATCAATCTGCTTCTTCAGGAATAGATGTTATTGTTTTTGAAAACTCAACGGCTTTAATCCTACTGACATTCATGTATTACTGGAATGTGCTCCATCTAATCTTTTTTTTTTTTTTTTTTTTAGCGTGAGCCATAACACCTGCCTTAAGTTTTTTAAAAAAGTATCTTGTTTATTGAAGAGGGAGGTGGGGAGAGAGAGGAAGTATGGGTAAGCTGGGGCTTCTTGCTGCTGCAAATGAGCTCGACACATGCACCACTTTATGCATCTGGTCCCGTGACTTCTGAGAAATGGAAGCCAGGCAGTCAGGCTTTTCCAACAAGCACCTTAAACCATGGTGCCATCTCTCCAGAACCTCCATCTGATCTTTTAGGGTGATATGGATCTGGGGCTCCTTGTGTATGCAAGGGAAGCAATTTACCTCTGAGCTACATACCAAACCTTTTGAATTATCATATTACCTTAAAACAAAAATGAGACGTGACCATGTTAGATGGCTAAAACTGAAGCACAACACCACCAAGGATGGCAATTAATCCCAAGTCCTTTAGGAACTTAACAAAAGGACAACTGAGTTTAATTACAAACTATTCTTGTAGAACTACTGAAAATGTGTGTCAACCAACACTGTCTTAGTTTAAGTTATCTTCCACAACTGAATGCAGTAAGTCCCTATTTTTTCAGGCCCTGAACAAAATTAATTTCCTCCCTGCTAATCCAACTCTGCAGGGTCTCTTCCACTCAAGCCTGCCGAATGGAGTTTGAAATCTCAGAGACCATGTCAACTGGACATGACGTGGCACACGTGTCTGTAATCCCAATTTGTTTATTGCAATGACAGGCTAAGTCAGACAGACTGTGAAACTCACAGGTCAGCTAGTATGAACTTCCTGTTGTTAAGCAACAATATGAGACCCTCTCTCAAAGAAAGTGGAAAGAAAAGACCAATGCCCCAATATCCCAAGGTCATAATCTGATCATCACATGTATATTATGGCATGTGTGTAAACACACACACACACACACACACACACCAAAGCAGTTCATATATATTCCAACAGGTGACTGTAGACATAAATGACATGACCTATGGGATCTTCTATCCCAGCATTCATCCTCTTCAATCCGAAGGAAACCAAACACATGCACTTGATTTCCTACAATGAACCTGGTAGAAAGAAGCAGCACCATTTATGTGAGAGCCATTCAAGGAAGGAGCAAAAGAACAAGTATATGCCAGCAATGACTTGACTCTGAAACCTGTCATCCAAAGTCAAGATCAAACAGCATGCTCAAGTTCCCCATAAGTGTTCACAATACTTCCTTCTATTGAAATGTGGTAACAGCTGTATGGATGCATCTTCATGGAAAGGTCTATTAATCGGAGTGATTGCTAATCACTGAATCAACCCTGGCTATTTTCTGTCTTAGCATATTATATTCCACTACTGGGAAGAGAGGAGGAGAAAGGAGGGGAGAGGGGAGGGGAAGAGAGGGGAGGGGAGGGAAGGGAGAAGGAGGAGAGGAAAAGAGTGGGGAAGGGAGGGGAGGGAAAGGGAGGGAAAAGGGAAGGGAGGGAAAGGGAGGGAAAAGGAGGGGAGGGGAGGGGAGGGGAAAGGAAGGGGAAGGGAGGGAAAGGATGGGGTACAGAAGGGAAGAAGAGAAACTGGCCATTTTAGTGTCCCTGATTTAAAAAAAAAAAAAAAACTGAGTCACAGGCTTAAAAACTATGTAGATATTGGAAGAAACAATAAATTAAAGATAGTGGTGGAATGCCATAGTGACAAAGATTTCACTTTATTTTACAAAAAGAATCCTTATTTGTACTTTGTGCTTAGAGAAATTTTCACTGATGATTCCAAGACACTTTCTAATTATTTTTGGTACTGGGTTTTTTGATTCTTCGAAAGCAAAACCATTTGTAAGACCACCCCCCCCCACAATAAGACTCATTTTTGTATGTTAGAGAAATATTGATAGTTTTAACATAAGTCTGCTATCTTAAAACAGGTAAGTGCAGAATAGTAATAATTGTACTAGGAACATGATAGCTTACGTTCAAGATACCTTTACGAACTAGGGAGTTTTCCTCTGCCTAGACTGTTCTACGTATCTCAAATCATCATTGGTTCTGTCCCTGCTGAAAGTATCATTTCTAGGCTTGAACATATGTTTGGCAGAAAAATCCTCCTCAGGGCTTTGGGAGATCCTATACATCCCAGAAGAGCCACTGACAGTGGATCTTTGATAATGGCTACCAGGTCGGGGGACATCTGCTGTGATGGTCAATAAATAACGTGTGGCCTGAGCTCCAGCAAGTCACGCCCACCCACGGTCACGCAAGCAAACTTAACTAAGCTCAGGGGCCATGCGCACGCACATGCACACACATGTGCACACACACGCACGTGTGCGACAGAGTGGTGAGGGAACTTGCTGGAATAAGGTAGTTTCAGTGGGGGTGGTAAGAAAGTAGGGGCTGCATATGATCCAAATGCAACACATATGTGTATAAAATTAAAAAAAATTAAAAAGAAAAAGCAAATCAAAATATAATCAAAATACACTCTTTTTGCACTAAGCCACACTGGGGAAAAGCAATTTTCACATGAAACAACATTTCTGGAATTAGATGATAAAAATTGAAAAATTACTCGCCAAACCCATAACTACAATGCTGTCAAACAGAGCTCTGCACAATGGTGGAAATGCCCTAGATCTAGGGTGGTCTATCTGGTAATCGCGGAGCCACACGCAATCACTAAGCACTTGAATCTAGGGGGGTCTATCTGGTAACCGTGCAGCCACACGCAATCACTAAGCACTTGAAATACAGGTGTGTGACTGAAGAAGGGAGTTTTCAATTTTCACTGAATTTTAGTTAATTAATATTTAAATTTGTATAGCCACTTACAGAGAGTGGTCAGAAAACAGAAGCACAATAATGTTCACTTTTTAAAAAAAATCTTTAATAATTTGCATTCTACCTTATTCAGACTAGGCAGGTTTGTTTAATGTTCATGTTTCACATTAAACCTATGAAGATCTTAGCAGCAGTATGTCTGTCATGTTCTTGCAAAGTCAGTTCATGCCCACGTAAAGGCTTATTAGCAGACTTATGATTTAAATAAAGCTCTCCATTATTCTAATCATATGGTAGATACTCATCTACTGGTCACATGAATACCAAAGGTTTGATGTAAGAAATCAAAATACAAGCAGTTTATGAGGTGAAAACTTTCTAGGAAACAGAAAAATGTCACCAAATTTTACCAACATCAGTGAAAACATGTTTGTCACAGATCTTTAACAAATACACATATGCACACAGAAAACACAACTTCCTTCAGAAAAGGAGATTCTTCTTGGCTCTAAAATCTGCTCTTGCTATAAAAATGATGGCACTCCTCTGTAAAGGAAAAATATCCATGCAAACCAAATTCACAAGTTAGCTCAGAGAAGTTTAATAAAGTTGACACAAAGAAACTGTCTCTCCACAATTGAGATGACACATTTTTAGCTTTGGATTCTGATAGCTAATTTTCAAAATCCTTTAAAATATATAATTTCTTGAGAGGCAAAAACTTTTAAAGCTATTTTTTGCCATCTTTGAAAATGAAAGCAAAATGTGTTAGCATAATAGAATGCACAATACAGATATTTTAATATCCCCCAATTTGAGAGTGGAAACACAGAAAAGTGAACAACACTAATAAATGTAGATTCCAGAGGATAATGCTGGTTAAATTCAGTGGGAAACATGGTCATTTTGTTGTCTGACTAGATTGCTCACCCATTCATTTATCTATGTCTCCACACACAATGTCCATCCTTTAGAGACAGACTCTCTTTCATCAATCTATTAGGGAAGTCAGCAAAGCACATGGGTTAAGTCCCTTAGAAGAGTAAGTCAAAGGCAGTAGACAGTTTGTCACTGGGAGAAGCAACTTAAATAAGAACAGCCCAAAGACGCACAACAGAGAAGACCAGGGCATCTGCATTCAGAATTCTCAATACAAGATCCAGGGAGAGCCTGTCCCTTTAATCCCAAAGGGGTGGAGAAAGAGAATAGAGTACTTTATAGATGATGCAAAAATTCATGAATGGCTAAAATAATTAACGAAGGGCTTAAACACAGTAGCCATGTTATGGCGCCCATATTATGAAGCAAACGAAGCAAAGTGAGGGACAGTAATCATAACAGCATGTAGTTTGGAGCTGGAGAGATGGGTTAATGGTTAAGGCATTTGCCAGTAAAGCCAAAGGACTCAGGTTTGATTCCCCAGGACCCACGTAAGCCAGATGCACAAGGTGGTGCTTGTGTCTAGAGTTTGTTCGCAGCGACTGGAGGCCCTGCTGTGCCCATTCTCTCTCTCTCCCTCTCTCTGCCCCCCTCTCTCAAATAAATAAATTAATTAAATTGAAAAGAAAACAACATAGTTTTAATTCAAGAATAAATTGATAGAAATTCACCACATTTTAACTCATGCTTATGTTTCCTTCTTGAGATGAATCTTTTTGGAGACATTTTCCCTGTCATGGACAAGGATTACAAACCAATACAAACAAACTATACGGGCAGGTGACATATTTCACTTCTCTCCCTATGTTAGGGCTCAAAGAGACCTTTGGATTTATTATTTTGAGGTTTAAATACCAAAGAATTTCTGCAGAGGCCTGTTATCACTCAGCAGATGCTTAAACAGAAGTATCTGTCAGAAATATAGAGCAACCTACACAGATTTAGCTGTGTCAAAGTAATCTGACGAAATTATTTTACTATTAATTAAGGTAATTCCAAATTGGGCGTGGCATTGCTTTTTTGTCTTCTGAAACAATGAGGGATGTCTCTGAGTATCTTCGGCAATGCCCGGCCATCAGAAATGGTGTGCCTGCCAGCAATGCAGGGTTGGTGAAGCCCACTGGCATGCCTCTGGAGCCTGAAGCCCACCCTGAAACTCCACTCCACGTCCTTATCACAAAACTGCTCAGAGGAAGCGCCAACACAGAGTGAGACACAGAAGGCGGGCACAAGAAAAAGCAGACGCCCTCGGTAAGCACCATCTATCAAGTACGCAGAATATATCTACAGACCTTGGAGTATTACTCACATAGTCCTTGTCTAAAATTGGCCTTGTGGAGTCTGACTTTTGTCTCTTGATTGTATAATGATTAAAAAAAAATCCATTTAATCTCACAGTAGTGAGAATGAGGGCACATTACTGCTGAGGGGAGAACTGCTAAAGGTTAATTGGTTTTTAGATACTTATCCCGAATTGTTCAAGATTTTATCCTAATATCAATTTCTGCATTTATGCACAGGCACCCTCAGGCCAGGAGAAATAGATTTCATTCTAAATTTAAATATATCCCTGTAACCAAAAAGAGAAGCCTTTCCCCCAGATAATTCCCATAACCAGAATCCAACTTCCTAGATTAAGTAGGTTCAATTAACCAAATATCCCCAAAATAGTAATTTATGTCAGTGAATGGTTGAGATATCTATCTGGTTCATCTTAACACTTTAGATACTCAAAGAATATAATTGACAATATTAATTAAATATGAAAATACACTAGCACTAAGCAGTCTTTGTAGGAAGTTGTACTTTAACAATTCAAAAAGTGAGAAATATTGTTTCTAGAGTTAGAAGAGGGGGTTCTTGGTTCAAAACAAGGGTTCGCTTGATATGCCCTATTTTCCCAGTATTCATGGCAGATCATTAGCAAAAAGGAAATTAAGATATTTTTAAGTCATTAGGGCATAATTTTGTATAAGCAGATAACATCTTAAATGATATTCCTGTTTATTATCACAATAAACTATGTTAAGTTTGAGAGAGAAACTTTTGTCAGATAAGGATATGCACAGCTTTCAGAACATGCCATTTAGGAAACTCTTATAAAACAATAAGATTAAGCCAGGCGTGGTGGCGCACGCCTTTAATCCCAACACTCGGGAGGCAGAGGTAGGAAGATCGCCGCAAGTTCGAGGCCACCCTGAGACTCCATAGTGAATTCCAGGTCAGCCTGGGCTAGAGTGAGAACCTACCTTGAAAAACCAAAAAAGAAAAAGAAAAGAAAAAAAAAAAACCAATAAGATTAGCTGGGATTGATTCACACTCAATACCAAGCTTGAAAGAAAACAAACAAAAACCTTACCTCTGGGCTAGAGAGAGAGAGTCCAGTGGTTAAGAAGTCTGCCTGCAAAGCCTAAGGACTCGGGTTCCATTCCCCTGTACTCACATAAAGGCCGATCCACAAGGTGGCACAAATGCCTGGAGTTCATTTGCAGTGGCTGGAGGCCCTGGTGGGCCCGCTTTCTCTCTCTCCTTCTATCGCTGTCTGTCTGTCTGTCTGTTTCTCTCTCTCTCAATTAAGTAAATAAAAAACCCAACCTCAATATTCTGTGACTACAGTACCTCTAGACTTTGTCCATTTGTACTTATATTATTCCACAAATGTATCAGTAACAAAAACTAATGTTTATGCAAGAGTCATATAGGCCAGGAACTATGCTAGGATGTATATATTTATTATGTCATTTAAGCCTCACAGATCTCCTAAGGGTTAGATAGTCTTGTTACTTTTATATTAAAATGAGGGTGCTGGCACTTGAAATACCTTCTCATTGTGATACAATTCTACTGGAAGAAAAGAAAAAAAAATATTCAAGAAGTCTGGCCATGAATGTCTGTCTGTACATTTATGTTCATGACAAAGTTTCATTGTCTCAGTACATGGGTGTTCTGCGCTACGTGTTCAGGCATATATTACGAATACATACCAGGGCTGGAGAGATGGCTTAATGGCTAAGGAGTTTGCCTACAAAGCCAAAGAACCCAGGTTTGATTCCCCAGGACCCCTGTAAGCTAGATGCACACATCTAGAGTTTGTTGGCTGTGGCTAGAGGCCCGGGCATACCCATTCTCTCTCTTTTTGTACCTGCCTAGAAAATTCTCTCTCTCTCTCTCATAAAAATAAAATTAAAAAAAAAAAACACAAAAAAGCAAATAAATACAAGCCAAATATCAGTTATTATTACCACTAGTTTCCAAACACACTATGCCTTTTTACCTTGCAAGGCAAGAATGAATAGATATTTATTAACTATTTCATTCATCATGGACTCTTCTATCAGTGGATATGTGTTCATAATGCCTTAGTTCAAGCACTTCTGGAAGCCTTACAAAGTGCTAATGAACCCCAAATAAGTGCAGCCTCTAGGATCATTTCCTCATTCTACCACCTCAGCAGGTTGCTGGTCCTTACTGTTGTGACCACGGTCCGCATAGTCTTTTGAAACGCTACGAGGTATCACAAAGAGGGCAAAACCGAGGTGTTTCATACCATACAGAAATGACTCTAAGTCACCCAATAGCTGCTCATATAAATCCCCTGAACATAGCTGTTCAACTTTACAGAGTTATACATAACTACTTCAAGGGAAAAGAAAAAAACACTTAACATAAAACAACAACAAAAAAAATTGCACACGGAGTTCTTTCATTACTTAGATAAAATTTCAAAGACAGAGCAGAGAGCAGATCTAAAAGTTATGTGCCTGCACTGACTCCAGTTCTCCCTGTCAACATTAGACATGCCTAATTTGATATGAGGTCTTTGTAAATCGACCAGACACTTGTTACCTAAACTTACTCGGATAGCCGGCACGCACTGCAATTGGTATACACACAGCATTTTCTTTTTGCCTGAGTAGATAGGCTTGGATGCTATTACACCTGTTCTATAACTCCGAGATGGCAGGTTTGGAAGGTCTATTATCCAATGTCCCAGAACCTGAAATGTGTTTCAGGAAATGTCTCAAAGGTCTACACCTGTGCCATCCGATATGGTGGCTGGTAGTTACAACTCGGTATTTACATTTAAATTGAAATAAAATGAAACTTTCAGGCCGTTGCCATTCTAGCCACATTTCAAGGGTCCAGTCACCACATGAGCTTTAATAATCACTATGTCATCACAAAGGTAGTTACACTGTACAGCATCTGCCTACAGTAGCATTTCCTAACATGTTACCTTGGCCGGGCTTTAAACAATCACCGTTTAATGGAATTTTGGCTTTCCAGCAGGGTCAATTTGAACTGGCTTCCGTAAGTGGTAAAAAGAGAAATTCTGGGGAGGGACATATCACATGAACACAGAATTGGGGGAGGGGTTACATATAGCAAACAAGACACATGAGGTCTTCTACCAGTATTAATATAAAACTGTCAAATATGAGACCCGGATGTAGTTCACTGGTACAGAGAGACTTCCTTGATTCAATTCCTAGCACTGCTAAAAAAAGTATCAGAAAAGAACAATATTGTTAAATGTGTAAGACATACATACAGAATATCTTTTGATGTGCCATTTCTAAACAAGGCATGGAGATGTTATCACCTAGTCACCAGAGTTAATCCCTGTCTAACCCAAGAGACATTAGTTGTCTTGTTAATTCAACCTGGAACTTTTCTACAAATTGCTATTAAAAATACTAATAAACTTGGGCTGGAGAGATGGCTTAGTGGTTAAGCGCTTGCCTGTGAAGCCTAAGGACCCTGGTTCAAGGCTCAATTCCCCAGGACCCACGTTAGCCAGATGCACAAGGGGGCGCACATGTCTGGAGTTCGTTTGCAGTGGCTGGAAGCCCTGGCGTGCCCATTCTCTCTCTCTCTCTCTATCTGCCTCTCTCTCTCTCTCTCTCTCTCTCTCTCTGTCTGTTACTCTCAAATCTGTCTGTCACTCTCAAATAAATAAGTAAATTAAAAAAAAAGAAAAAAATACTAATAAACTTAAATGGCTAGCTGGAAATGGTGGTGAATACCTTTAATTCCAGCTCTCGGGAAGCAGAAGTAGAAGGATTACTGTGAGTTTGAGGCCAATGTGGGGATACAGAATGGGTTTCAGGTCAGCCTGGACTAGAGGGAGACCCTACCTTGAAACAAACTTTTAAAAATTTAAAAAGAATTAACTGACTATTTTACTTGCAGGTGACCCATATAGTCTAACTATTACTCTACCATATATATATATATATATATATATATATATGCATATATTTGTTTGTTTTGTTTTGTTTTTCGAGGTAGGGTCTTACTCTAGCTCAGGCTGACCTGGAATTCACTATGTAGTGTCAGGGTGGCCTCAAATTCATGGCGATCCTCCTACTTCTGTCTTCCAAATACTGGGATTAAAGGTGTGCGCCACCACACCCGGTTCTCTGCCCTATTTATATTTCTCCATGAAAACAACTGTACCAATGTTTATTGTCCTCGTATAGATTTTACATTCTTAATCCAATTCAGCTTCTCCATCCCCATCTACTCCTAGAAATCACTTTTTTTTTTTTTTTGATAAGCTGCCTCAAGTAGGCTTTTCATAAATTAAACAGAACTTCATTCAGCTTCTTATAAGCAGCCCTTGGTTTACCTGAATCTCCAAATGAGAAGTGAACTGAGTGCAACATGCATTTGGAATTAGGGTACAGAATGGGAACTCCAGTCGTGAGCTCTCCTTGGCAAGTACTTCCCCCAGACACTGCATCTGCTTCTGTGTCCCCATCGCTGCCTCTCACCGAACTCTTGCTGATGTCACCACTAGCTTGCTAAATCGTATCGGCAGCCTGCAAGCATCTAGGGTGACATTTCTCCCTGGTCAGTTCTGACCATAGGCTGAGATCTCATCTTACTTTTCAATCACAGTTGTGATTAGTTTAAAACAAACCAGTAGCAACTTTAACTAGATTTGCCTATTTCAGATCCTTACAGCCCTGCCTCCCACACCAGGAAGTCTACCGACGTGTGTTGGATTTTCAACACCGGGAGTGAACGTGCTCCTGGTGTCTGGTTGTAGAGACACCAGACTAGACATGTTTCTTAGCATGCTGCTAGGAACAGGAAAGCTTACCTCAAAGAAGAATCACCTTGCACAAAATGTCAACAATGCCACGGTCAGAAAAACAGGCTGCAAGCTGTGAGATGACTAGTGTTTACTTAAACATTCAGGTACATGTGGCTTGTACTAACATAGGCTTCCCGAGGAAACGGAACGGAAAACTGCTGTGTTCCTCCAGAGATCTTCAGATTAACAAAGTAGATTTAATGCTTAGGAGCAGCGACAGGTGTTACCAGCCTGCAAGCTCAGCTACTTGGCAGACTCAAGCGCAATGACTGCAAGTTCAAGACCAACCTGGGCAACTTAGGGAGCCCATGTCTTAAAATAAATATTGAGACTGGAGAGTTGGCTGAGCAGTTAAGGTGCTTGCCTTTGAAGCCTAAGGATTTGATTCCCCAGTACCTACATAAGCCAGATGCACATGATTGCAAATGCACCTGGAGTTCTTCTACAGTGGCTAGAGGCCCTAGAGCACCCATATTCATTCATTCCCCCACCCCCTCTCTGCTTATTTTTCTTTCTCAAACAAATAAATGAAAATAAAATAAATATTTAAAAATAAAAATAGAAAAAGAAGGGGATTTGAATATAACTCAATGGTGAAGTGCATGCCTAGCATGCAGAAGGCTTTGAATTTAGTCATTAGCAGTAGAAAAAATATCAAGAGCAAATAGGGGCATCTATTAGTAAAAATTAGCTTCACACAAGGCTGGTTTATATGTGTTGTCTTTTTTACCCAGTGACCTAACCAATAGGGTAATTACAGTCAGCATTTAAATATTACTGTATCAATATTTCACTATTCAAATAGTTTTAGAAATACATCTTAATTACCAAAAAAGTCAGAATATTCTCATCTTTATATTTCTTCACTTCTGGAAAATCTTTGTGTAACAAAAAATTGGCTTACTATTTTGGAGGTCACCTTTGCAATTTTGTTCTCCTGGCATTATAACTGAGTTAATAATAAAACTTTGTTAATATTATAAGGGAAAAGTGTACAACAGAGGTGATGGAATAATGTGCAAGTGGGTGGGCAGCCTTAATTATCACTGATGTTTTTCCCTTCCAGAGACTTCAGTGACAACCTGAGGGTTTAGTATCTTTTGTTCATGGTGGAATGAGCTTTTATTTTTCTTTTCTCACATACTCTACGTGAAAGGAAAGCTACCAGAGCAATATATTTCTGAGACTTACTTAGTAACTTTGCTTTGTTTCTTTCTTACCCTGTTCTGGTCAGTCATGGGTGTTGTTGCAGTCAGCTTTACCTCACTGGCAGAGAACATCTCACCAAGAGCAGCTGGTGGGAGGAAAGGGTTTACTTTGGCTTACAGACTCAAGGAGAAGCCCCATGATGGCAGGAGGAGAACAATGGCATGAGCAGAGGCTGGATATCACCTCCTGGCCTACAGCAGGTGGACAAAACAGCAGCAGGAGAGTGTGCCAAATACTAGCAAGGGGAAGCTGGCTATAATACTCAAGCCCACCCCCAACAATACACAACCTCCAGGATGCTCCAATTCCCAAATTGCCGCTAGCTAGGTATCTAGCATTCAAAGTATCTAAATGTATGGAGGACACCTGAACTAAACTACTACAGGCATGAACTTATGTATGGGATGGCATTTAATATTGCTAAACTTTTTCTATAATCAACTGCTTATTTTTCAATCTGACAAAATCCTATGCTCACTTCTTGCCCTAATTCATCAAATAGCATTACTAATTAAAATAAATATTAAACATAACTGCTTTAATTGCACAGGAAATTGTATTTTAAAAAAGTTTAGCAATCTTGACATAGACTAGTACAATCATCTAAAATAGCATTTTTTTTGAACAGTCAACTACATACAAGTGCTGCCCTGTCCTTCTGACATCCTGTTTTGGCTTCCTAAAGTTCCTATCAGTTGTTCCGTACAGCAATAGTCCTCACTGAAAAAGCATACGGGATACAAAAGCATGTCTACCTGGTTGACAAGTTGGGATGTTTATCGTATGAAATTCCTTTCTTAAAACTGAGAACTATGAAGTGTTGAAGTAATCTTGAGCATCCTACTTGGGAAAGAGGAGACAACTAATATTTCACACTTGGTTTTTGATGCTGAAGGGGAAAGTGACAGACAGACATGCAAGGGTAGACTATAGAGAGTCCACCATGTTTTGAATTTAGAAATATGGTAGGCATTCAACAGATATGTGATTGTGTAAGACAGAAGAAAATAAAAACCGTTATTCATTTCCCAAGTGCATACGAAGCCTTAGCAGAAATAATCTATGGAAAAGATGAACAAAGCTAGAATGTGTTTATGCATTAGCAGAAAGAAAACCCAAGAATTCATTAAAATGAAAGCTATTGTGAAAAGTCTGATTTTATATTCAATGCCTTTCCTTCTATTCTATACAGTTTTTGAATGTCTGTCTTGCTCTTAATTGCACAGTAATGTTCATGGCCTTCTAACCTATTGTTAATGCAAATAAAAAGTGAACAGATAAATTACTAATAAAACAGATCCTTGGTATGATTTAAAGGAAAAAGTAATCATGCAAAATTATGTGTAGTTTATATCCATCACCATGTCTGTTGTTGGGTTCCTATATAGTAAGTTCTCCAGGACTCAACTTAGGATGTCATAAAATCAAGAAATATCCACTTGGACATACTAAAACCACAACGCAGTTATGTGTTTTGGGACCATCAGCCAACCATCCCTGATGGACAGCTTGGTTAAAAGTTCCCACAGTCTTAACTTTTTTTTTTTTTAAAGCCTCCAGCCACCCGCCCACACAATATGCTCTGCACAGCATTTTGTCTGCAATTCAAAACCTATATAGTCAATAAAAAGAGCCAACCTGAACAATTAATTTTATGGTATTTATTACTTCAAACTAGGAAAGTTTCAGAATGGGTAAAAAAGCCACTGTGGATGTCATATTAAATTTTATATATGCCATGTCAGTGTGTTACACCCACAAGGTGAACAGTTAGAACCCTCCGGAGATAAATAACCACACGCTCTGATGCTACAGGGTTGCCCTGCCTCCTGCCCTAGCCAGCCACACACCCTATTCAGGCTATGTATTGTCTCTGATGCCTCAGTATATTCGTGCTGCAACACATACGCAGTCGATGCATGGCTTTTCTTTTGTGACCTCTCGAAAGTTGGGGATAGGGGGCTGGAGAGATGGCTTACTGGTTAGGGCACTTGCCTGTGAAGCCTAAGAATCCTGGTTCAATTTCCCAGTACCCATGTAAGCCAGATGCACAAGGTAGCACATGCATCTGGAGTTCGTTTGCAGTGGCCGGAGGCCCTGGTGTGCCCATTCACACTCTCTTTCTCTCTTTCTGTTTCTCTTTATCTGACTCTCTCAGATAAATAAATAAAAATTAAAAAATATATAAAAAGTTGGAAATATCCTTCCCAGGTGAGATAATAACCAATCATTTACTGATATATATATATATAGCCAGAGGTATCCTAAACGCTATACAAATATTAGCTTAGTTACATGTTACCTAAGTGGAAACCGAGGTACATGACAAGTAAGCTGTTCAGAGTCACAGAGCAAGCATGGGGCAGCTCAGGGTTCGAGCCCAGGCAGGGACGGCAAAGGTTAATGAGCACTAGACTCCTGCCTCTGAACAGTTCTTCCTTTAGCCACCTTCTCACTCCTCCTCTCACCCACAGACTGCCACTGTAAGGGGAGGTCCTGAAGCCAGACATCTACTTTTTGAGGAATCACCTTTGTGGCTGCACAGTTGAGCCATTCAAAGACTCGGAAGCACACGAAACAGTTGAGCCATAAGGACAAGACAGTGAGCGCTGACGTGCGGCCGCACCTTAGGGTCTGTGAAAGCGCTGTGGTTACGACCCCACCGGCTGCTCCCCTTCCCACCCTCTGTCACTGTGCCAGTAGAAACCACTGCCCTCCCTGACCGCTGTCTCGTGCCCAAAGGACAAGTCTGCTCAAGTCCTCGGCAATCTTTCTTCGTGCTACAGTGACCTACGCTCTAACTCTCGCCTCTCGTCTAAGCAATTTCTTCTGTTCTATGCACCACATAGAACATCATAGCAATCATCGTTTAAGAACCACCAGCCTCTAGCACAACCCTGCAGGCTTTAAAGACTGACACAACAGCAACAAAATTCACCATTTGGACTAACCCCCCCCCACTATTTGGACTAAAGCTTTCTCCACATTTGAAGTATCGAATTTTGTCTAAAATAATAAAAGCATTGAACTTGGGGTGTAGCTCAGTGGTAGAGTATGTGTCCAGCATGTGTGAGGTCTGGGTTTGATGTCCAGCGCATCTCCATCCAATAGAAAATAAAAGAAAGAAAATAATTGTAGCTTGTGATGCAGCACTTGCTCAGTATGCATTAAGTCCTGCAGCCAATCTCCAGTACTTCAAAAATAAATAATTAATTAATTAATAAGTGGGAAATAAAAGTGTATATTTAGCATCTACTCAAAGGAAGTAGCAAAATGTCCTTGTGATAATAACACAAGGTCTTGTGATTATATGACATGGTCATGTACAAACATTTTTAAGACCATGAATCTGGCATGAAAATGAAGTTTAACCAGAAGCACACCATAACTGGCTAATAGGTAATAAGGATCAGAACTAAAAAAAAAATGTTTTTTAATGGGGAGGGAGGGTATTACCATGGGATATTTTTTATAATCATGGAAGTTGTTAGTAAAAAAAATTTGAAAATAAAAAAAAAAAAAAAAGAACCACCAGCCTCAGCCCAGCACTCTACCTGCAAAAGGGCAGCAACGAATCCCCAGCCCATAACCTCCTTAACAAGGGACCTCCTTTCTATCCCAGGGAATATTGGCTCTTGCCAGGACAGTGCCTGCATTAAGTGACTTTCGAAGCAGAGCTGTGTCCATTGCAGCACAAACAAGCTGAGCCCTCAGGGGTAATGAATGACCTGAACAAGGCACATGGGCAGTTAGAATGGGAGCCAGGATTCTAGCCAGTCTGCCCTGGAAAGTGCCTACTTGGTACCATTTTCCTTTCTCCTCCACTGCCCAAGGAAATCCTATTTATTCAATCTCTCTCCAACTGCTCTGCCTTCTCCCTAAGTATAGAAACCGTTTACGTTGATTTCTTTTATATTTCTTAAGCTCTGGGCATGCTAAACCTCCTGAATGGATGAAAATATGAGAGACCAGAGCCTGGCACCCAAGGAGCTCCTCTGTGGCCATGGTGTAAAAGGATGGCACCTGTTTGGGGCAACAGAATCCCAAGAAAGGATGGATCTATCTTAAATCAAAAGCATTTTGAGAATAGAATAAATGTAAATCCCCAATTCTCTCCAGCTCCCACCCTGTGTCTCTGCTTCCTCCCTGTACTCCTCCTCCATTTCTCTGTGTCTACCCCTCTCATACAACTCCACTGTCACTAAGAGTCACAGGGGGGCTGGAGAGATGGCTTAGTGGTTAAGCGCTTGCCTATGAAGCCTAAGGATCCTGGTTCGAGGCTCGATTCCCCAGATCCCACATTAACCAGATGCACAAGGGGGCGCACGCATCTGGAGTTCATTTTCAGTGGCTGGAGGCCCTGGCACATCTGTTCTCTCTCTCTCTCTTTCTCTGTCTATCTGCCTTTCTCTCTCTGTCTGTCACTCTCAAATAAATAAAAACAAAAAAATTAAGAATAAAATAATATGAAATAAGAGTCACTGGGACTATGACACCCCACGCATATACCATACACTCCACCAACTGCATCTGAAATAGGTGTAACCACACTGTAAGTGAAACTTCCACTAAATAAGCACACTACTATTGGTGTTCATAAGAAAGAATTTATCTAAACTGTCTTCAGTCTTCTAAGTCAACAAGCCCCAAATCTAACATACAGAAGTGAGAATCCAGGTAACACCTTGAGATCTCTCCCACACATCACCACTTTCCTCTCGTGGATTACTAGGGCCACTGTAGAATGATGTAGCTCTTGGTACAAGGCAGATCTTATGCTAAAAGGTCTCCATGTACCATCCCATGCAGATACCTCAACAGCTCCTTAGTCTAGGGACTCCTGTGTTTAGCAGTGAGACCAAGACATCTAACAGCGCTCACAAGTAGAGGAGGAAGTACACAGCTCGGATTTGCATTACTAGAAACCACATTCACTTAACACCAAACCTCCCTTCCCTGCCAATACCACTCTGCCTGCTTTCACTAGCACCTCCCCCGCCCCCCACGCTCCTTTGGCAGCAAGTGATTAACACAGAATCGTTAAAATTTCTTTTGTACAATGACAGTGTCTTCTCTATGAAGCATTCTACTTCTGGATGAATTTTCTTCACTAAACGTTTTTCCCCAGAGTGGTCCCTGGAGCAGCAACATCAGCATCACTTGGGAGCATGTTTAGAGATGCGGGTTCCTGGGCCTTGCCCTAGCCCTTTTGTTTCAGAAAACTTTGGGGCTGGAGATCCAGTTTAATAAGCCTCATGGGTAATTCTAATGTTTGCTGTATTTTGAGAGTTGCTACTCCATAAGGTATTTCCTGAAAGGTGTAGATAACGGTCCCTTTGAAGATGCAGCGTCAGAGCAGGAAGAAAATTCATGGTAAGACATCTTGTTCCAGGAACACCCAGAGTGCCATACTTCATACTGAAGTGTGTCTTCACACATGGGCTTTCTGCCCGTAGATTTCAAATGACAACTGTGTCACAGTTACTAACCTGGGTGTCCAGCTTGAAATACTTTGAAAGGCAGGGAGGGCATCTTTGCTTCAGGACTGGACTTGTCCCAAATGAAGAAGGGAGACATGGTCACAGGTGACCCATCACTTTGCGTGTGAGAACAAGTTAATTACACCTTGACATCAGTGTCATGTTTATGTGCCAAGTATGGTCCATAATGAGGTCTTTACCACGCAACCATCTTTCAAGAGATTGTTTACGTTGGTAAGCACATTTTAGTGAGTGCCATTTCTTTCATTATGTATTCTCTAGTCTACAACACACCTGTCAGAAGACATGGATCTTTGCATAACTCATCAACATCTTCCCCAGGCCCTGAACCCTCCCTCCCCATCTCCAGATGTTTGTCCCTTTAACTAAAGGAGAGTAGCGTGCAAGTCCACGGGAACTCAGAGGCAAGCGTGATGGCGAGCACGCCTAAGAGTTAGCGGGGCCTTTCATCTGCTCCCTGAAAAACCCTTCTCCAGTGTTCTCACTGCGAATCTTGTCTGCTACAATTAAGCTGAAAAGCTGTTGTGGATGGAGTGACATCTGCTGTGCGGATCGTCACTTTGAAGAATGCCCAAGAAGGAAAATGAAAATCAATATAATTGCAAGTTATCAACCTTAAATTCCATTGACTGGCTTGCTTCAAAACTGCAGAAAGAAAATGATTGCAGCCTACCTGAGTAACAACAGATGAGCACTCTCATTTTAAAAGCTTAATTTTCAATCCAAATTTCTAATATTCAGAATGCTAGAAGCATTTTTTAACAATGTTTTTCCTTGTTAAACAACTCTATTCACAAAATCCTCAGGGTTGAAGGGGTTACCTAATAATTCATCATAATGCGTATTGAAATGTGTACTTTAGGGATGGAGAGATGACTTAGGGGTTAAGCCACTTGCCTGTGAATATTAGGACCCAGGTTGATTGCCCAGTACCCACATAAGCCAGATGCACAAGGTGACACATGCATCTGGAATTCATTTGCAGTGGCTGGAGGCCTTGGCACACCCATTCTTTCCATCTGCACCCCCCAATAAACAAATAAATAAATTTTAAAAAGAAATGTGCACTTTAATCTAAACACTCATTCCATTCCAAACAAGCAGGTGCTGTCTCTCCCTACTAGTTGCTTATTTTAAATATTTTATTTATTTATTTATTTGACAGAGAAAAAGAGGGAGAGAGAGAGAGAGAGTACGCCAGGGTCTCGAGCCACCACAAATGAACTCCAGACACATGCACCACCTTGTGAATCTGGCTAATGTGGGTCCTGGGGAACTGAACCTGGGTCCTTTGGCTTTGTAGGCACATGCCTTAACTGCTAAGCAATCCCTCCAGCCCTAGTTGCTTATTTTAAAACTATTACTTAGGACAAAGTGTTATACCCAAATAACATCACTCATCACCAATTTAGGATAAAGTATGCATTGTTTGATATTTGTTAGGGTTTTACTACCCTTAATATACTATATATAGTATATTCTATATACGTAGAATATTATAGTTTGCATATATTCTATATATAGAATATATGTGTGTGTGTGCTATGTGTGATTTTTTAAAACATTTTATACATAAACATGATCATAATCCTGTGTAAGTTTTTTTTTTTAATCTTTATTTATTTATTTGCAAGGAGGGAAGGAGAGAGGAAAGGAGGGGAGAAAGAGAGCATGTGTGCATGAGTGTGTCAGGTCCTTTTTTCCCCATTCACATGTTTATATTCCATGCCAAGGCCTTTTACAGCTGCAAATGAATTCCAGATGGATGCACCACTTTGTGCATCTGGCTTTACACGGATATTGAGGAATCAAACCCAAGGTGGCAAGCTTTGCAAGGAAGTACCTTTAACTGCTGAGCCATATTCCCAGCCTCACCCCTATGATATTTTAATTAAAAAAAGTGAATTCCAGTATCTTCTAAGCACATAAGAAAAGATGGCCACATAAAATGATTCCTTTACTCGCTCCATACCCAATCTTTCCACTGAAGAAAGCACACAGCACACTGCATGCCATAGATCAAACAATATAGTTCTTATCCTCCAAACACTTTTGTCTTCACTATACATTTTTATCTGTGTCAGTTATAAAATTCCAGAGCATGTGTGTGAATGTCTAGATTTCTACTGTTTCCTGAAACACCTGGCAGCCCGGTACCGAGGGTGGCCGTAAATGACTGATGCTATGGTATGTCACCACCTTTAAACCAGTTTGGACTCCAGTTTCCTGGGTAGCTGGCGTCTATGGGCCTGGGGCTTTGCTCCCTTCACATTCTTTTGTAGTTCAATGAGATTTCTCTCATTACCACTGTGAAGTTTTTTGAGAGAATTTCAAAAAGAGTAAGTTTTGGTAAATAGAGAAGAAAGAAAAGGGTTGGTGACAACAGAAGTGTCTCTTTGGACGGGGTTTATGATGTGGCAAAACTTCATGGGTCAGGGGAGTAGACTGTAAGGGCAGGGTAAACAAAACAGCCAGCGGACTGGTTTGGCAGGGTCACAGGGTAGGAATGAGAATCTTTGGCAGACAGCTTCACACAAGTGACTGGACTAATCTGAAAACAATTTAAGCCAATTCAAGGAGTAGCTGGGAGATTCTCTGAGTCAAAGCACTACGTCATGTCCTTCTGAGAAGCATGAAAATCAGGGAAGTGAAATGGCTACTTAAAGCTTAGGGTGGTACTATGGTTTAAATGTGAAATTTTCCCACAGGCTCATGCTGCCAGCTTGGTCGTGGGTTGACGGGGCTGTTTAGGGAGGTGGTACCAACTCTGGAACTGTGACCTCACTTACAGAAGTGGGTCACTAGGGGCAGATCTTTCAGAGTTGTAACATGGTCCTGTTTCCGGTCTAGCTCGGTTTTCTGAGCGGCAAAGCTTCTACCTCATGCTCCTGCCACCGTGTCTTCCCCACTAGGGCAGACAAAAGCCCAAAACCATGAGTCAGAACAAAGCTTTCGCTGCCCTTTAGCTGCTGGGTCAGATATTTCTGCCACAACAAGAAGAAACGTAACTAATACAGGTAGCATGCCCAACTGCCATACTTCTCATAAGTTAAGTCAAAAATAGAGCATGAAAGGCTAGAGACATGGCTTGGTGATTAAGACACTTGTGTGCAAAGCCAAAGGACCCCAGTTCAATTCCCCAGACCCACATAAGCCAGGTGCATGTGGTGCATAAGTCTGGAATTCATTTGCAGTGGCCGAAGGCCCTGGCGCACCCATTCTTTCTCTTTCTATCTGCCTCTCTCTCTGTCTGAAAATTAAGTACATAAATTAAAAAATTAGAAAAAAATATAGCATGAAGTCTGTATTCCTTGCAATAACTGTATCCCAAATCAAAGGTACTTTAGTCATTCTGGCTGGATTCAAATCCTGAGCCAAGTATGTGGTACAATATATGTAAGTACCATGATCTCGTGTAGGGTACTCCATACCTATAATCCACAGTTTTCACCCTTCCAAAGGGGGCAACTGTCGGATACAATGATGACACAAGGAGATGATGGGGCAGAGAAGGTCACACAGAATCTGACCTGTGGAGAAGTCACATTTGAGGGAATCCTTTGGGTAACACTTCTGTGGGGCTATTCAAAGTTACAAAGCAGAACAGGATGGAAAAGTCCAGGCCGGGATGCAGAGAGCAAACTACTGGTAGTGGGCTTTGAAGCTAATAACTTCTGCAAGGCAAAAGGAAGTGGAACATAGACAAGCCACGTCCACATGGCTGTTATTTTAGATGAAGGTGAATGAACACTGTCTTCAAGCCAGGAATCGTTTTATGCAGACTCTGTCCTTCACACTCTACCGTAAGTGCCTCCCCCATTTCATAGGCACATGGAAAATCAGAAAGGTTACAAAGCTTTGCATAAAGATATACAGTATTTTGTTAATATTTTTAAAGCTTGCATACAAAGTAATGAGTTTCACTATAGCAGCATTCAGCTGCTAGGTAGCAGGCTGGCCTAGAACTCACTATCCCCCTGCCTCTGCCATGCCCCGCTCTCCGCCATGCAACAGTCAGAACTGTCCCCCACATGACAAGTGCTGCCGTCCATGGACCAGTTCAATCTATCGCAGAGTCAACAGGCCTCTTGTGTGTCTGGAATGGTCCCTTGGGGGGCAGAACATCTATTGATCCCATGAGAGAGTGAAGGCTTTATTTCATTGTTACAGCCAATGGTACTGTTACCCCAGTGTGTCTCACTCTGGGCAGCTTCTCTGCCCCTCTCATAGGGCACACAGAAAGCAGATAGGCTGCCAGGGGGAGGGGAGGGTAACTGTCCTTGCTTCTGGCAAAGTTGATGATGGTGAGGCAAAGAGAAAACACAGCAACCATTCTTCTGTGAGTCTACTAAGAAAGTGTTCAAAGAAAGCCGCTTCTGTGCATGGCCAAAGAGTAATCATTTCCTAGTCCATTTTTAAAAGTATTTTATTTTTATTTTTTTTTTGAAGGGGGAGAGAGAGAAAGAGAGAATGGGTGCACCAAGACCTCTAGCCACTGCAAATGAACTCGAGATGCATGCTCCCCTTTGTGCATCTGGCTTACGTGGGTCCTGAGGAATCAAACCTGGGTCCTTTGGCTGTGCAGGCAGGCACTTTAACCATTAAGCCATCTCTCCAGCCTGCTAAGGACATTTTTGATGAGGCACTCAATACAAGAACAAATTCCAGGTGCTAAGCGAAAGAGATACAGACACAAAAGTGGAACTACTGTATAATTTCATTTACAAGAGGTGTCGAAGATAGATAAATCCATAGAGAAAGAACACAGTTAAGTGACTTGCTAGGGGCTGGAGAGAGGGAGTCATAGAAATGCTTAGTGGATAAAGAGTTTGTTTTGATACGATAAGGAAGTCTCAGGTCAGCGCAGAGGGCATGGTGGGTGCAGGGTTTACTCTGGTGTGATGGGATTCTCATGATGACATGGAGGGCATGGTGGCAAAACCCCAAGAACTGCTACTTTCAAGTATGTGTTTTCAGACACCACTCATCATGCCAAATTCATAATTTTTAAATGTTAGAAAACTGACCAGGCAGTGCATATCTGTAATCCTAACACCAGGGAGGATAAGTCAGAAGGAATGAGAGCTGGGTGTTAGTGTGGACTGCATAGTGATACCATATTTAAAAAACAATTTGAAGGGGCTTGAGGATGTAGAGTGCTGGACTTGTATATATGAAGCCCTGGGTTCCTCACACATTTCCATAGAAAATAATAAAGTACTAAAAAAAATGAGGGAGGAAAAAGAAACAAACATCATTATATTCTAGAATACAAGCAATTGGATTTTCCAATTTTTTCCCCCAGAACAATTCAAGAATCACTAAGAAACAAAGAATGAAACTGTATCCTTTTTCCCATTCCAGTTTCAATCTGGGGAGAGATGGGAAGCTTGTTTTTCTCCTGTACCCTTGTGTTGAGTCTCCACAAATCACATCGATACATGCACTAGGGAGACAATGAACTCCTTCCCCATGGATTATGGCCACCATGGCCCAGCAAATGAAGCCTAAGGATGAAGTCTTTACTGGAAGGCACTATTCTCTACTTCCTAAGTGCTTCATGAGAGGGGTGGGGCATGGCAGCGGCAGGAGGCCACTTCACAGCAAGAACCTGCCGTTGCTTTGTTTTGTTTTAAAAGCAACTGCACACTAGCAAGATGTCTCAGCCCCTAAGGCACTTACCTGCAGAGCCTTAAGGACCCAAGTTTGATTCCTCAGTACCCCTGCAAAGCCAGATGCACTAAGTGGCACATGCACCTGGAGTTTGCTTGCAGTGGCAGGAAGTCTTAGCATGCCCATAGTCATTCTGTCTCTGCCCCAGACAAATAAGTAATTTTTTTTTTTAATGCAACTGCAGGAGAGTGGTATCCTTACCTTGTAGGCAGAGCTCAGTTGGCCATTGGTGTTATTTCCGGATCTGAGAACATAGACTTGGAGCCAGGATTAGACACAAGAGTATTCTGAGAGCATGTCATGAAGCAAAGGAGGCAGGAGCCGGAAGAGAAGCCTCCAGACCTGCGGTGCTCACTGCTATGAGGAAGAGGAGCCTGGCAGATTTGGATAGCAGGCACCTAAGATTCCAGGGTGGTTCCAAGGCACGCCCCACCAGGGCAGGGGAGACAATGCAGGTATGCCACACAGGAAGGCATGTCTTACTAGACAGCTGAAGCGTGGCCTCTGCACAACCCAGTGGCAGATCCAGCTCAGCACAGCTGGGCTCTTCGGCCAAGAGACCTCTGCAGGCACCATGTCACCATGCATTTCAAAATCCTCTCTATACAGAGCCAACGCCATAGCTGAAAAGCTAACTGTGGCTACTGGAAACCTGAAAAGAACTTCAGCTCGCTTTCTTTGAGGCAACAGGTCCTGCAGCTTTCCCTCCTAAAGCGTAGAGGGCGGCTGTGCGGGAGGGAGGGAAATAAGATGCACACAAACGGCAGCATCGCCAGGGTTCACACTGGGGAGTCCAGACAGCAAGGAAACTCAGGGGACAGGAAGGTAGAGCGCCGCGCCTAAAGCCACAGCGTGAGGTCCCGCGCACGGAGGGCGAGGCACGCTGGTGGTCAGGGGAGACTGTACAAAGCAATACAAGGTTTTGCTTACTGAACTACATGGAAGGCAAAGCTATTCGCAAAAGTACACTGGTGCCACATAATTCCTCAAAATGAGCTACAAACCTGTTCTGTTCAGCAATAGGGATAATTTATAATTTGTATCCAGTGGGTGTTTTTTTTTTTTTTTGGCAAATGTAGAGGGTGATACTTAGTAAATCACACACTTGACACATTAGAAAATACTAATATTACTGTATAAGTAAACAGATCAAATTTTTCAATAGGAGCAATAAGGTACCTAGAATTGATCTATTTGATTACATGAAACATAACAAATTATTTTTTAAATTTATTTTTAGTTGAGGCAGAGAGAAATAGAGTGAGAGAAAAAGAGATAGAGAGAGAGAGAGCAAGAGAATGGGCACACCAGAACCTCTAGCTACTGAAAAGCAACTCCAAACACATGCACCACCTTGTGCATCTGGCTTATGTAGAGAATTGAACCTGGGTCCTTAGCCTTCGCAGGCAAGTGTCTGAACTGCTAAGCCATCTCCCCAGCCCAACAAATTATTTTTTTTTAATGTTTATTTTAGAGACAGAGATGGGGAGAGAGAGAGAGAAAGAGAAAGGTTGCCAGGGCCTCTTGCCACTGCAAATGAACTCCAGATCCAGCACCGTGTCTGGTACTGGAGAATGGACCTGGGCTAGCAGACTTTATAATCAAGCACCTGCAACTACTAAGCCATCACTCCAGCCCATTAAGCTCACAGGAGACACACAGATGGATGTTCTGGGGAAAAATTAATGAAGTTTGGCTGTGCTATAAGAAAAGGATTTAAACTAATATAACAAAAATAAAAGCGTGGGGAGGTGGCTCAATACTTAAAGGTGCTTGCTTACAAGGCCAGACAGCCCAGGTTCAATCTACAGCACCCATGTAAAGCCAGATGCACAAAGTGGCACATGTATCTGGAGATCATTTACAGTGGCAGGAGGCCCTAGCAGGCCATTTTTTCTCTCTCTCTCTCTGCTTGCAAATAAATAACTTAAAAAAAACAAAATAAACATTTTTATGTATATATGTAAATATAATATATTTTATATATTTTATTTATTTGAGAGAGAGAGAGAAATAATGGACACGTCAGGGCCTTCAGCCAGTGCAGATGAACTCCAGATACAAGTGTCACCTTATGTTCATGTGTAACATTGCATGTTTGAGTCACTGTGTGTCTGGCTTATGTGGGACCTGGAGATTCAAACTTGTGTTCTTAGGCTTCGCAGGCAAGCCCCTTAAGTGCTAAACCATCTCTCCAGCCCTGTATGTATAATGATTTAAAAAATAAAAAAGGTTGGGGCTGGAGAGATGGCTTAGTGGTTAAGCGCTTGCCTGTGAAGCCTAAGGACCCCGGTTCGAGGCTCAACTCCCCAGGACCCACGTTAGCCAGATGCACAAGGGGGTGCACATGTCTGGAGTTCGTTTGCAATGGCTGGAGGCCCTGGCACGCCCATTCTCTCTCCCTCTCTCCCTCTTTCCCTCTCTCTATCTGCCTCTTTCTCTCTCTGTCTGTCGCTCTCAAATAAATAAATAAAAATAAAAATAAATTTAAAAAAATAATAAAAAAGGCAAAGACTATATAAAAGAATAAAATATTATCTCCCAAGAGGTAGGCATAGTGCCTCCTAGTACAGAGCTCCAGAAAAGCTAATGGTAGTGCAAGTCTTTGGGGCAGTCAGCTCTTTATTCTGTAAGCCTTTTTAGTTGTTGCAATAATAATGTGCTAAGCACAAACTAAATAAATAGCTTAAAAGTTAAAGAATATTTAAGGTATTTCATTTATATCCTAGAAATAGTTTCCTCTTGTCAGAATTTCTGGTTATTAGCTCCAAAACTTTTTTGGAACAAAGCACATCTTCTTTCTTTCTCCTCTGCCTCCCTTCCCTCACTCCTCCAATTCTCTTTCCCTCTTTTCTTTCTGCACTTTGCTATCCATTCCCTTGTTCCCTTTCCCCCTTTCTCAGCCCTCAGGATGAAGTAGTCCCCTCTATTGAGGTGTGAAAAGTTCTTTTCCCCCAAAGTTGAGCTCAAAGGAACCTAGCGAGCCTGAGAACACCAATTCAACTGCTTGTGGTATTTGCTGTCTGCCACTGTGGCCACAGGCAGCAGCTGTGGAAGGCAGCGACCATCTGATCACATGTCTTTGGTCTTCTGAGTCAGGCATTGCCTGCGGACTGGTTTTGACTTGGATCTGGGGGGCGGAAACACCGCTCTCTGGGGCAGAAGACACCGAACAATCACATACACAGAGGAGCGATCAAGGAGGTGAGCAGGTGAGTACTGCCTTTCAGAGGATAAATTGCCTTTTCCTGGAAAATGATTATTGGCTAACAATGAGGTGGTAATTTACCTCCCTCAAGCCTATAATAAACAGAAATCAAAGTAGGGCACCAGTTTCAATAGCCCTGGGGTGATGGTACTCACCTTTTAACCTTGAAACCAGTCCCTACCTCATCAGCAATGATACATACATTCCTTTTTTTCCTAATAAAGAAAATGCCTTCTTAAAGAAAGGTTTTTGTTCAGATTAGCTGGGCAGGCTATCTGAAGTGTTACCTATTAGCAGACTTGACAGAATTTGAGATTTCTTTGGAAATAACCCATTTCATCAGCGCACCTCCTTGCTCTCTGCCTCCAGGAACTACTCTGAGAAAGCGGGTTCTATTATGAGAAGAGAACAAAAGAAGTGTTATTACATAAGGCAGGTGTGATAGGGCCGGCTGTTCGTGGAGGGTAGCAATACTCTGGCTGAGAAATAAAGCCTCTTTTAGGTAACATGCCTGTTTTAGAGGGGTGGAGGGTCATGTGATTACCTAAGCGCTAAGCCTACCATAGAAGTGGCAACAGAGAATGGCAATTAACTGGAATACACAGGATAGAAATTCAAGTCTTGTCTCTTGGGTCAGCACACTATAGGGACATTGAAAAGAGGGGAGTATAATAAAAAGCAGAGGTGGTAGGGCAGAGAACTCACCTGGCAGCCTGGGCTTAAGAAGGAAAAAGCTCCAGGAGAGAAAATGCATGAGGCTAGCCCAAGAGGGCATCAGGGTTTCCACTGGAAAAGAGTTTCCCATATTGTCATAAAACTCCCTGTTATCTCCATACCTCCAGAGAAAGACTGCTAGAAACAAGGACTTTCAGAGACTGGAGGCACAGGCAAAAGACATCTGCCAACCCCCTAGGCCAGGGGTTGAAGAGAAATACCAGGACACTCTGCATATAGGGCTGACACGCAAGAGATGCCCAGACCTGACTCCCACGTGAAAACACTGGGGGCGGGGAGTTGCTTGGTCACAGTAAGGACTGTACCATTTTGTTGTTGTTGTAAGGACGACTAATAGAAGTTAGCGGCCATCGCATGTCCATGAGAGGAGTTTGTTAGCCAAACTCAAAGCCTCTAAAAGGGATAAGTAAAATTTTAAAAAAAGTCAGTATTTAAAACTGAGAGGGTTTCATTTTTCATTAAAACAAATCCAGATATGTATCTTCTTTGCTGAAAGAGAGAAAGAGAGCCAAAAAAAAAAATTAGGCTCGAATTTCTGTGGCTACAGAGCAACCACTGGCTAATTTACAGAAGAGGTCAGGGTTAAACAGTTCATCTCTGACTCCGTATTGCCAGCACCACAACCCAGTCATCCGTACAGCCCACCTGCCCTGAGCCTGATGCCCTGAGCCCAATTCTGCAGTTTTCTTGATAATCCATGGTCTGTTGCATCTCACAGTGACTAAGGACACTTTCTGTCTATTTGTTTTAGTATAGTTCGAACTGCTCTTCTTGTTTTGTTTTGCTTTTTTTTTTTTTTTTTTTTTTTCTGAAGTAGGGTCTTGGTCTAGCCCAGGCTGACCCAGAATTCACTATGTAGTCTCAGGCTGATCTCAAACTCACAATGATCCTCTTACTTCTGCTTCCCAAGTACTGGGATTAAAGGTGTGTGCCACCAAACCCAGCCACCCACCATCCGCCTGTTTTGAGACAGTCTCTCATGACTAGACTAGAGTGGCTGACCAGTGCGCCCTAGGAATCCACCTGTCTCTGCCTCCCCTATGCTGGGATTACAGCTGACACTACTATCTCTGGCTTTTTGGAGACCTGGGGATTGATCTCAGGTCCTTGTGCTTGCAAGGCAGGCACTTCACTGACTGAGTCTTTAAGATTTTCTTTCTTCTCACTTTCTTCAGCCATTTCCTGTGGGGGAAAACCAACTTCTGTTGTTCTAGTCCCTAGAAGAATTCTTCTGTTTTATGGGAAAAAGTACTCATGATTCTAGAATGAAAACTACAAGCCAATGAAGATCATTACACTAAATTATTATAAGGTTGTACATTAACAACCTGGAATATGTTTATTTTTTTATCTGTTTTGATATGGTATATGGTTATATAACCCAGATGGATCGTAGTCCTGTGATCAACCTTAGCTTCCCATGTGCTGGCATTATAAGAGTATACCACATATCTGATTTCTTGAAGGTTGTTCTCTATATGTGGGCGAGATACGTTTATCCTCTGACTTACGGTTAGGTTCTATCAACACTATAGAAGCCAAAAAAGGAGCGAAGATGGGGCCTGAGTCCTTTCCCTCTCTCAGATTTCCTTCTCCGCGCACATCTTGATGGAGGTGAGCTCTTGGGCACCTTTGAACACACTGTACCCCAAGGCCAGCAGATGGTCCTGGCTCTCCTCCGCTGCCTGACCCATGTTTCTCCTCAACTCCCCCGATACTGCTCCTACTCTTCAAACTCGGCTTGGGGCGCAGCACAGTGGTAGTTTACTTGCGCAGCATGGTCAAGACCTAAGATTCCATCCCCAGTGCTACAAAAATGATAAATCTACAAATCAATAACCACCTTACTAGTCAAACCTTCATCCATCGGATTCTCAGTGCTGCTTGTTTCCTGCCAGAACCCTCACTGATAAATCATAAATCTGGACACAAGAGTAGCTGGACAGAAAATTAAAAAAAAATAGAAAGGGGAAAAAAAGATTTCAAATGAATGTTGAAACAATTTTTGGACAAGCGCAATGCTATAGATTTTCCTTACGAGGCTTACTTGCCTTAATCAGATACTTAAATGGCTGAGTGCTGTGGGTCATTTCTTCTCTGAAACCCTTCATTTCATGTGTAATTAGAGACATGCCAGTCTGCAGTGATGGCCACCTTCAAAACGGTCAGTCTGTCACACAAAGGCCTTCCTGATTACTAAGAGCCTTATTAAGGGGCTATTGTCTCCCACAGCAGTCCAACCCCTCCTATCTCCTGGTCTTTATCATCCTGCATTCTCCTTAAAGAGGGGTTTATAAAGACAAATGGACATCCCATGGACACCCACATCAGTCTGCATTCATAACTGAGGTGAAGTGCATCTGCTCCTATCACTCAGGGGTTTTGTTTTCCCATCTAAATCTAAGAATAACTTGTAATCACTTGCAAAGCAGGGAGAAAGTTTTCCAAAGAGCATGTGTGTGACAGAAGTCAGCTGGGAAGGAAAACGCAGCGGCCGGAGTCTGGGTGGACTCCGCTGTGACCTCCATTTGACTTTTCCAACATTTTGCCATGATATTTACTGCTATAAACTTTACGTATCTACTGTCTTTGGCAAAACTAATCAAACTTAGCAGCTAATATCCTTTAAAGAAGGCACTAATTCTTTTTACTTAATTTTTAATTTTTTATTTCATATTAGAGAGAAGGAAAAAGAATTGGTGTGCTTGGACCCTGGGCACTGCTGCTAATTCTAAAAACCGCCTAGGTCCTGTATGATAAAGAAAAGTCACCTTTATTTTCAGGCTAATTCACTCTATTCTTTTTATTCACATGAAACCTGTTATAATAACATGTAAAATAATTGTGGCAGATCTTCAAATTATCTGTTTCAGAAAAAAAGTTTGGTGTTATAGTAGTGTGAGGCCTAAGAAATAGAGAGTTAGAATAAAAGAACAATAAAAAAGTTTTAAGTCCTTGAAGAAGAAAATAAATCACTGTATTTCCATTGGTTAACACAGTACATGTGTGTAGTAGATGTTCCATCAAAGAGGTGAAAACCAGTGCCTTCGTGGCCCTCTCTCTGTCTTGGCAGACTTCACCCTGTGTCATACCACCTCTGCAACAACGTCCAGTTTCCAGGGACCACCTCTGTTTAGGGACGTGCATGCCTGGAACATGGTTCCTTTTTCAGAGACACCGACAGCATCAGGCAAAGGTTCAGACCGGCTCTGTGCTTTAGGCCCAGTGAGCACAGTCACCTACGAGAAGAAGACCGAGAGCCGAGCCGGCAGTCCCTGGTGTCCTCAAGTGGCCATTACGCCCTTCAGCAGCGACGGCCCCAGACAGACGACGGCAGGGAGAGAGGCACCGGGACGACCCGTGAGGAAGTGGGGATGCGCAGAGCCGGGCAAAGAACAAAAGCAATTAGGAGCGTCGTCTTCATGTTCTTTCAAGAGTGCAGGTTTAAAAGGTATGGGCCCCCAAACTTCTGCTGTCGCTTGGATTTCCTTCCACATACCACTACCTGTGCAATATTTAACTTCCTTCCTTAGAGAAAAGAGAGAGAGAAAGAGAGAGGGAGAGAACATGGGCATACCAGGGCCTCCTGCCACTATAAATGCCCTCCAGACACATGCGCCACTTTGTGTGTCTGGCATTCTTGAGTACTGGGGAATCAAACCTGGCCCTGTCAGGCTTTGCAAGCCAGCACTTTTAGCCACTGTGTCATTTCTGAAGCCCTAACGCCTGTTCTCAAGAATCAGCCAGCGACTCTAACGGGCTTGGATGTGCACGTCCTTGACAGGACCTGTGGTCAACAGTTAAAGCTCCCCGGCCCCACCTTCAGCAGCACAGCAGATGCCATGGAAGGAAGGGGAGGCGCTCAGGCACAAAGGGTCCAGAGAGTGAGGATAAAGGATCAGGTTGACAGATCTATGAGGTGCCACTGAAGCCTTCATGAAAGACCTATGCTGAATAACTGCATACACTCGCCTGGGAGATGGTTCAGTGGGGAAAGCGCTTGCTGGGTCATCACGTGGACCTGAGCTCAGATCGCCAGCACCCACATCGCATGCCGGGCAGGGTCTTACAACTTGTCAGGTCACCTGGGAGAAAAGCAGCAAGAGTGAGCTGGATCGGGACACCCAGGGGGCTGGACTAATAGACCTCAACGTCTGACCCTGGGGATGCATGACCTCCAGCAAAGGCTCTGCTTTCTCGAGGCTCTAGGACTTTCCAAAGTTGCCATGAGCTTGGGAACGAATATGAGTCTTAATCACAAGGCTATGGAGGACATTTTACATTCAAGCCACTTCTCTGGGAGGATGTCACGTGCAGCAAGTGTGTATAGAGGGTAAGAGTGGTGCTAGACATTTTTCAACACACAGGGACGCCCCCAAAGCAGGTCCACAGTACTGTGATTGAGAAACACTGAGCTAGACTGACCTTTACTGCCTGCATCCCAAGAGGCCGAGTTTCACCATTCTAAACCTAGAACACAGGGCAACAATAGGTCGCTTTTCAACTGTTAACTGGTTAGCCGGAACCCAAAGTTCACAGAGGCTGGTGCAATTGTGATCTGATAATTGTAGCAATCACGGTGATAAGACATGACAACGTGTGGGGCTGGGGAGACGGCTCAGCTGTTAAAGGTGTTTGCTTGTAAAGCCTGCTGCCTGGGTTTGGTTCCCCAGTACACGCATAAAGCCAGGTGCACAAATAACATGTGCATCTGAAGCTTGTTGACAGGGCAGGAAGCCCTGGCACACCCATTTTTTCTCTCTCTCTTTCTTTCTTGTGTGCTCACAATAGATTATATATATATATATATATGTGTGTGTGTGTGTGTGTGTGTGTGTGTGTGTGTGTGTGTGTATATATATATATATATATATATATATATATATATATATATATATATATATTAAAGACAACATATACCTGTACACATTATAGGTATGTCAGATATCACACTAAGGGTCCTAAAATCACAACATGTTAGTGTATAGACTTTGCATTCAGGCCTCAAGCTTGGTAAAAGGACACTCATATCACTCCATATTAACTAGCTGCCCTCAAAGCACATGCAGAAGACGTAAAAATTGCTTGTTGGTTCATAATGTTAGAAACAGCACATTAAATCCCTTTTATTCCATTACAAATGCTTTCCTCGAAAAAGAAAGCATCCTAATTGGAAGAACCAGGCAATCTCACATGCAAACTCTAAAGTGTTTTAATCCCTCTCTTCAGACAAAATGCAATCAAATGGGGCATCACTGCAACCGATTACTGCCAAGCTGGGCAGACTTCTGGAGCCAAAGCAGCCACTAATTCTGCCCTCCCGTATGCAGGAAAGGGAAGGAGGCCCACGCCCGCGGCACTTCAAGTAAATCAATCTCCTTCGTTAGCTCCCTTTCTTTATCGTTTCCTTGTACTGCAGGTTTTGTGGATCAAGCTTACCATTTTCATGTGAAGATCAATTGCAATATGTGCTTTGATTTCAGTCATTGGCAGACCTTGTGGAGAGGACAAATTCTAGAGAAAGACAAAAGACGGGGTGGTATACACTGGGGTTCTGTTACATCCCAACCACTCTGTGAATTTCTGATACAAGTATCCCAGAACCTTCCCGGTTACTGGCAAGGGTTTAGTTAAGATGTGTCCCAGCCAAGACTGTGCTTGTTTCCAGATATAGGCCAACTGGATACTCTTTCCTTCAAATAGGAATCTAGATTAGATTAACAGACATAGTAAAAAACAAAAACTGTGAAATTATTGTTTTAATAGTGGAACCCTCAAAAGACTATTGAATAGTACCCTCCTGTCTATAATTCCAAATCTATCTTGCTTCCTGTCCATTCAAATACCTCTCCTATCTCCTTCAATCTATACTGAGTTACTCAAGAGAATACAAGGAAATAAATTTCTTCCTTCCTTTTTTATTTTCATTTTTGGGCTTTTTGTTTTGTTTTGTTTTCTTTGAGGCAGAGTCTCACTCTAACCCAGAGTGACCTGGAAGTCCCTCTGTAGTCCCAGGCTGACCTCAAACTCACAGTAATCCTTCTACCTCTGCTTCCTGAGTGCTGGGATTAAAGGTGTGGCTCTCCTTCTTCTTCTTTTCTTCTTCTCTTCTTCTTCTTCTTTTTCTTTTCTTTTTCTCTTAAAGTAGCTATTTATATTTGCTTATTCAGGCATTTTTACTTTTTTTAAATTTTTATTTACTTGACAGAGAGGGAAAGAGGCAAGAAAAGAGAGAGAGAGAGAGAGAGAGAGAGATTCACCAGGGCCTCCAGCCACTGCAGACAAACTCCAGACACATGTGCCACCTTGTGAATCTGGTTTATGTGGGTCCTGGGGAATCAAATATGAGTCCTTTGGCTTTGCAGGCAAGCACCTTAATCACTAAGCCATCTCTCCAGCCCAACTCGGGTACTATTAAAGCATACTACTCACACAGATTTGAAGCCAGGATAGATTTCTGTTTCTCCATCATTAAATCATTTATTCACCTTATTCTTCAGTCACTAAGTCTGAAGGCAAAACCTGTTAAGGAAGCTTATCAATGTGAGTTGCTTAATTACTCAACAGGGAGGCTGCTGCTACAGGGCACTATTAATCATTTCACCTGGAAAGATAAGCAAGCGATTATATCCTCTGAAGTGTATCTGGATTGACACTGTGGACTCATAATTTCCGAGCTAAGGCAAATAGCCCAGGCTGGATAATATTCAAGGGAACTATGCATGCACAAGTTCATATAGTTATGTGGAAATATACTTTAAAAACCCTTTAAATTTGTGGAAGAGGGGGTGGAAAGATTGTTAGAGCCACAAGTCGGGACATTATGCACATAGACATTGCCTCTCCCCCATAACTGATGGCTAACTCCATAATGCACGACCCATATTTCCCAATGAAGAGGGTCCCTGCAGAGTGGGGCGGACAGGGAGGAGGCTAACAATGGTGCCAACATGGCTGTGTACAAACCATGTACATAACTAAAATAAATAAATAAAAATTAAAAAAAAACTTGTCCCTTTGAGTTCTTGATCTGCAATAAAATGAAAGACCTTATAGGACTTGTGTATCTACTAAAGGTTCCATGAGTGAGTCCTGTTTTGATTTTCAAGTACCATTTCTTCACTAAACAAAGGTTTTACCAATGACAGTGCATCTCTCTGTAATGGAATTTGAGAGAACTTACTTCACGTCTTTTCAACTGATGCTACTACTAGCGCATACACTGTACATTTATTCTGGAAAATCCACTTCAAGTAAACTACCTTCCTTACATTCTAGGCTACCAGGTTCAAGCAAACTAAACATCTTGGATATGCTGCCAAGTTTCAGCACACTTCCTCAATGGAGAAAGAGCTGAAAATTAAGAGCAAACCAGACTTGACTATTTGGTTCCAAATAAATTCCACCTCTAGACACCTTCTACCACTCTCCATTCACCCAGCTCTATGCATAATGGGCATTGAATGTAATAGCCAGCTGCATCCCTGCTAGATCAGAGAACATGGAGACGCTGGAAACCAGATGCCCCTAGTACCCAAAGAGGCTATGGTGGCAAAAGAGAAGCAGGAGGGGAAGGGGGGGAGGAACGGGAGAAAGGAGGGGGAGGGAGGGAGGAGGAGAAAGGAAGAAGAGGAAGGGAAGAGAAGGAAGGGAAGAGGAGAAGAAAGTAAGAGGAACAAGAAAGGAGGAGAGGGAGAAAGGAGGAAGAGGAAGGGAGGAGGAGGAACGAAGGAGGGGGAGAAAGAAAAAAGGAAGGGAGGAGGAGGAGGGAGGGAGGAGAGGGAGAAAGAAGGAGGAGGAAGGGAGAGGGGGAGGAGGAGGAGGAAGAAGGGGAGGGGAGAAAGAAGAAAGAGGGAGGGAGGAGGAGAAGAAATAAAGAGGAGGAAGGGAGGAGGAGGAGGAAGAGGTGGAGAAGAAGAGAGGAAAAGAACTTCTTCAAAGGCAGAAAGAAGTGAGAAAGGGAAAAAGGATCATGAGAATGTCACAAAATACTGGAAAATAAGGAGACGAAGGACAACAAGTGAGCCAGGGCAAGGAAAGAGCGGCTGAGCGCTGAGACTAGCAACACACAGTGACAGTTAGTCCTCGGGGTCCAGTACTCTTCTGGATGGCGATGTGACACTTCCGAGACCTGGTGCTGTTAGAGATAGTATAGAACTGGAAAAAGTACTGGGTTTCATTATTGTACCCTAGCTGACCTCAGTGGGAAGATACGCACACATACACTTGTGCCTATATGCATGTGTGTGTGTGTGTATGTATATATATATATATATATATATATATATATATATATTGAATGTTTGTATATCTATATATATAATGATTGTATCTATATCTATCCATATATATATATATATATATATATATATATATATATACAATTGCAAATAGCTTTTCTAAAAGAATGTGGAGGAACAGTTGCCATGGTTTAAAGAACACATATTCTTAGCAGATGATAGCAAAAACAAAATAAATAAATAAATAAAAAGAAAAAGAAAATTTAAAAAACCCTGTGTGTCAGAGAAGTTAAGACCAAAGCTGCCCTGTGTGGGTTCAGAATCTTTGGGGTGCCAATTCCAACTCTTCCCTTTAAGAGCCTCCATTGTCATCTCTGAAAAGTACCAGGCTGCATATTTCATTAGCTCTTGTAAATATTAAATATGATAATGCATATTATAAAAGTAAATGATAAAACTAGAGTTCCTTTAGTCTGCCTAGAGTAAAACTGTGATTAATCATCACTGGGCATGAACAAAAGTCCTCTAAAATAACATGTTGGCCCATGTGCGATTGAAACTATAAGCCTTGGGATAATCATAACCCTTTGCTTAGAGAGAAAGGGCTGTATAAGGTAGTCAAATCAAACTGTCCTTGTTCTTATAAAGCTGAATATTTGCCTCTTTTGGCTTACAAAAGGCTTCAATGATCTACCATATTAACTGAAGACATTTGAACTGGCTTTAAAATAACAACTCTGTAACCTTAGGTTCTGGATGTTTATAATGAGAAAGTACAACTGTTAGAAACATTGTACTATTCATATTCAGTAATTTATCGCATAATAATCACTAAGAACCTAATCATCCAATTACAATATACCCAAGTCATGTAAAAAGCTGGGTATTTTCTTTCTGCATTACATCTGAAGTCAGCCTTACTTGGGAGAACAAGTCATTTTGCAAATAAAATACATAAAAAAGTAACCAGGCATGGTGGCACACACCTTTAATGCCAGCACTTGGGAGGCAGAGGTAGGCAGATCACCATGAGTTTGAGGCCACCCTGAGACTACATAGTGATATCCAGGTCAGCCTGGGCTAGAGTGAGACCCTACCTCAAAAAACCAAGAAACAAAATAGATGAATAAATAAATAAGTAAATAAAATACATAAAAAGTAATACATTATCATCAAATGTGATTTAAAACATCACCATTTTTTTTTACTGGAACAATTCACTTAATAATCCTGAGTGTGCTTCTGCAACACCAAAGCTTATTTAAGTTTTATTTTGAATATATCTTTGCAAAACAATGTGTGGAGCATTTGCTAGGCTTCCAAGTATAGACAGATGTAATCTATGAGTTTAAAACCCTAAAGGGTATTACAGAGGAAGCAAACATCTAAATTCAACTTTAAATAATATGAAATCTGAAAAAAATCATACCCTAGCTATAAAAACACCATTTTATTGCTTAATGATTCTAACAAGTAGTGAGAAGTTAAGGGCAGAAAAAATTTAGAAGAACTTTCATACCACAGAAATGTGGAGAAGGACCCTAAATATTAGCTCTTTCAATAATCCTGCCCACATTGGAATTGCAAGAAAAGACAAATATGCAACCAAATAAAATTATGAAAATCATAGAGGTAAAAAAGGTGGGGCTTGGGCTGAGAGATGGCTCAGTGGTTAAGGTGCATGCCTGTGAAGCCAAAGGACTCAAGTTCGATTCTCCAGGTACCACGTAAGCCAGATGCACTAGGTGGCACAGGCGCCTGGAGTTTGTTTGCAGTGGCTAGAGTCTCTGGCATGCCCATTCTCTCTCTCTTTCTCTCTCCCTCTCTCTGTCTCTAATAAAAAAAGGGGGGGTTGCTAAAAAAGTCAGAGCCATGAGGAAGAACCAAAGATCTTACAGGTAAAGAACACAGTAACAACTAAAACTTAATAAAACGTTCTATTAGCAACTAGATAATGTATGAGACAGAGTTAATAAACTCAATGATAGATCCCTTGAAGTAAGCCAGTCAGAGGAAGAAGAAAGAATGAACAGGAGTGAAGAAAGAATAAGGGATACGTGGAGCACTGTCAAATACACACATAAACACGTATGGGAGTCCCAAAGGAGAAGAGGGACACTAAGAGCCAAAACACCATTTAGGGCTAGGAAATTGGCTTGGTGGTAAAAGCCCTGGCTGTGGGTGGCAGTTACCTTCTCGTTGCTGGGACAGACACCCGACCAGAAGCAGCTGACAGGAGGAATGGGTTTACTTCAGGCTGACAGGCTCCAGGAGAAGGTGCATCATGGCAGAGGGAGCTGCCCACTTCCTCACACACTCACAGCAGAGAGAACCAGCACCAGCTAGTACAAATAGCCAGGCTCAAACTGGCTCTCCACATACCCAGTTGAGCTGGACTGAAGAGCCAGTCGCAGAGACAAGCTCCCTGCAGCAGGGATATGCCTGCTGGAGAGCTAAGTAGGAAGCTCAGTCAAAAATCTCTGAGTTGGGCTGGAGACATGGCTTCGTGGTTAAGGTGCTTGCCTGCAAAGCCAAAGGACCCAGGTTCGATTCCCCAAGACCCACATAAGCCGGATGCACAAGGTGGCACATGTGTCTGGAGTGTGTCTGCAGTGGCTGGAGGCCCTGGTGAGCCCATTCTCTCTCTTTCTCTCTCTCTCTCTCTCTCTTCTTGCCTCTTTCCCTCTCTCTCAAATAAATAAAAATAAAATATCTTTAAAATACCTGAACACATATGTTGCATTCTGTGCAAGGGCCTGAAATCACATGAGTTTAATCCCAGCACCCACATTGACAGTTGGGCATGGCTATGCATGCCAGTAACCCCAGTCCCATGAGGGTAAGGCCAGAGACTGGACAATCACCAGGACTCACTGGTCAGCCAGCTCTGGGATCAATTAGAGACTCCATCTCAAGAAAAAAATGTGGGAGAGTGATAGGGGAGGACACCCAACTTTCTCCTCTGGTCACTGCCTGTGCGCATATGGGCACGCAACTGCACACACATGTCAATACACTATATACACATATCCCACAGCATCCATACTGTGCACACACACACACACACACACACACAATTTAAAGAAATACTAAATACTACAGGAAAAGGCATGGATATGCACATGGAGCAGGTTGTTTCTATGACAATATAAAAGCAACAAATATTTCACCAGACTAATTAAGAAGGAGGAGAGAAAATGAAGAATTGGAAATGAGAGATATCAGAAGTGATACTACAGAAATAAAACAGATCTTAAGAAACTACCTTGTCAACAAGTCCGATAACATATCAGAAGTGCATAGACTCCTCTTAACATATAATCTACCAAAGCTTAATCAATAAGAAAGAGGAAAGCTAAATAGAACACTGGTAAGTGAGAAGATTGAGTCCCTAATAAGAGAAAACTCCCAATAAGGAATAGTCGTGAAATGGACATCTGACTGTGGAATAATCCCAAAATTCCAATAAAATAAAGTTCAAGAAAAGTATCCAAACTTACTTTTGCATATCCAGCACCACCCTGATACCAAAGCCAGTAAAGACACTACAAGAAAAATTTCAGCCCAATATTCATGCTGAACATACAGGCAAAAACCCTCAAAAAAAAAAAAAAGGTCCTAGCAAACTGAATTAAAAACTGTCCAAGTCGGTCTAATTCATGGAATGCAAATATCATTCAGTAAATGTTAATTAATTGATATGATACTTTATTTTAGCAGAATTCAAGATATAATCTAATTGTTTCAATGGCCACAGCAGAGGCACTGACAAGATTCATATAAAAATATCCTGAGCTGGAAAGATAGCTCAGTGGTTAGTTAAGGTGCTTGTTCGCAAAGCCTAATGCCCAGAGTTCAATGCTCCAGTGTTCACGTAAAGCCAGATGCACAAAGTGGCACATGGATCTAAGGTTTGTTTGCAGTGGCTGGAGGCCCAGTGTACTCATCCTCTTTGTCTCTCTGTCCCTCCCTTTCTCTGCTCTCAAATAAATAAAAACAGGTTTTTTTTAAAAAATTACAGTCCATAATTCAAGATCTTTCTTTTTCCTTTAAGGGGTAATAAGACAATAGATTTAAAGACTCGTACTTTTGTAAAATGCATCCATTGTCCTTTCAAACATTGAGTCTAGAATCTGGAGGCAAACAAAAAACCTTAAGTATGCCCATAAGAGGGACACTAATGTGCAGGTGGCAGACAATTATCAACCCTATGTGCGCACAAAAGACGGCGTACTGTATTTGCTACTAACACATGCAGGAGCTTCAGGTGTACCCACCTGGGAAAAAGTGCCAACATCCCAGAATTTCCTGTTACTGGTGCCAATATTCCTTACAAACTGGAAAACTCTGAAGCCACATCTTAAACCTGGTGGATTGAGTCCCCTGGTCAACTCAATAAAACATTTGACTCCTACTAAGAAAGAAAGCTATTCTTCATTCTTTTTTTCAAGTGGAATATTTGTAAAGAAATCAGAAATCACAGCAGGGAAAATTGCACATTATTTTTCGTGACCTCCTCTCCCTTAACTAAGAAAATAATTCACCTAATGAGCCCAGAAGGACAATAACCCTGCCACTGCATTAGGGCAGTAGAGACTCCTCGGAACACAGCCATTTCCAACGCCACTGTTGCTAAACCGTGCAGGGGTTCCGGGGCCATTGTTAACTACTATGTGAGTTGTGTTTCTGAACCTACTGGTAGAGCATTAGCTGATATTTCTGGACAATAACTTTCCAGTTAAATGTTGTTTATTTCCCATGTGGTATGAATCTAATTTTATTTATTTATTTATTTATCTATCTATCTATCTATCTATCTATCTATTTATTTGACAGACAAGGAGGGAGAAAGAGAGAGAAGGGGCGTGCCAGGGCCTCCAGCCACTGCAAACGAACTCCAGATGTGTGCACCCCCTTGTGCATCTGGCTAACGTGGGTCCTGGGGAATCGAATCTGGGTCCTTTGGCTTTGAGGTAAATGCCTTAACTGCTAAGCCATCCCTCCAGCCCTAATTTTTTCCTCTGGAAAACTGTTGGATGATTCCCAAATCAAAATATATATTTTCAAAAATATTTTGTAAGACTATCTTTGAATTCATTGTCTGCCTACCTGGTTATATTCTCGTGTTTAGTAGTGCACCTGTTTTACCTGAATCAGTCTCATCTTCAGAGTTTTAGCCTGCAAAGATTCTCAAAATAAAATGAAAGCTTTATATTATTATTTCTGTCATAAGAACCAGGGGGGGGGGGGTCTGTGCCAGGTTGCATCTTGTGCAGTCTACACTTTCTCAACAGTGTATATGAAGAAAGAACCAACAAGATCAGTTTCATATTGAGATCCCCAGTACATTTCACAACCTATAGCTCGCTCTCTCTGCCAAGATTTAAAATAATTTGGAACATGGTCTCTGTATGAATCTCCTCTCTTTTACGTGACCCTGCACTTTCTCCTGAGACTACCAGAGTGTGTTCAGTATTAGTCAACCACGAGTGCCATTAACTGACATCAGCGGGATTCTGTAAATAACACTCGGTTCTCATAGTCATGCAAGAGGAAGCCACTAGAATCCGCATCATAGACACACAAACCTCGGTGCAGGGAAGGTGAGCATCCGACTCAAGTTGCTCACCTAAGTAGGAGCTCAGCTGGTACTAAAACCCAGGGGGCTGGGGGTTGAATGTGAAGTGTTCCCCCACACACTTGGGTTTGGAGAGTTGGAACCCAGATGGTGATGTTGTTTTGGGAGGTTGTAGAACCCTTGAAGGTAGAAGTAGGGCTAGCAGAGGTAAGTCATCGAGGACAGACCTTTGAGAGTGACACGGAAGCCCTGTGTCTGCTCCTGATCTCTGAAGATGTGACAGTGTGAGCAGTTGCTACCTCAACCTCCCACCAGTGCAGAGGGAGGTCCCTGGCAGCTGTGGCCATGTGTCCATGTTGGACTAGAGGCTCTGAAAGGGTTAGCCCACATAAGCCTGTCCCACCTCCAATTGTTCCTGTCAAGCATTTCTTCACAACAATCAACAGTAACCAGGACGTTAGGTCTAAGACTCCAATCTGTCCTGGTTGATAATAAAAATAATCATGAATGATAATTATCACTGATTTGGACTCACTGTTGATAATGATGACACAAGTAATGGAGCCCATTTTAGCTATGAAGAAAGGGTTCTGTTAGGTATATGCAGGAAATTTATTTTATAGAACATTTATTTAGTATTTAATTATTAATGAGAAGGACAGAGGGAGGGAAGGGAAGTATGGGTAGGCCAGAGCCTCATATATCTGCAAACAAACTCCAGACACATGTGCCACTTTGTGAGTCTGACTTTAAGTGGGTACTGGGAGATCAAGCTTGGGCTGTCAGGCTTTTCAAGCAAGCACCTTTCACCACAATGCCGGAGACATCACCGCTGGGCTTGAGAGCTGCAGGGCAAAGATGACTCCAATAACAGCTTGCTCTCTTTCTCCCTTTCTTCGTTTCTCCCCCTCTATACATGGGCATATGTGCAGGGAGGCCGTAGTTCTTCTTACAACATGCTTATAAATTAGTTATGAAGCCGGTGATATATGACTGTCTACATCAATAACAAGGCAGCAAATAGGCAAAACAAACACACAAAAAAATCAGGAGAAATAGAGGCTCCGTCCCTTCCTATTAACTGATCACTCATTCATTTGCTTAAGTATTTATTTAATATCTGCTACAAGCCAAACACTGTGCATGCTACAAGTTAGGGGATGCATGGGAGAACAAGATTTAAGTAAGTAGAAAGCTTAAAATCTAGCTGGAAAAACAGACAAGAGAAGCATGTAGCTGCAAATTGTATTAGAGCAAGAGGAAAACAAAACCCACGCAGTGATAGATGGTTGGCTAGCTGAAGGATGGAGGGATGGAGGCCTCTGGTCCTGCATATGTGAGAATCCAGATGTATCTAGATCCAGATTCAAGAGGCAGGCTTTGCTCAATCACATGGCTGACCTCCGTCCCAAACCAAGTTTCAGATTCATCAGTCCCATGATCTTGTGAAAAATTCGCAGTTTTATCAAGTTTGCTGGGGCTGCCGGGGCTGCTGGTGCACGTGGCCTGGGAAGAACTCTTGGAGGACCGCTCATCCAGAGCACAGCACTAGAGGGAGAAGAGGCCAAAGCCCAAGGTGGAAGATTAGTCATGAAAGCTCTGAACGTCCTGACAAATGCTTGGCTAGTCATGTTTGCTCCAGACTCAAACCAGTTCTGGTCTGGAATGAGTCCAAATGATGAAGATAATTATGACCGCTGCTCTGATCTTTTCCCAGAGGATGATTTGAATATCCTGTTGTAAGTTAAAAATAAATCTAAGAAATTCAATCAAGGAATACAAAAAGGGAACTCCAAAATCAAACACTGTTTTTATAGGTGTCTCTGAATTAACAGTGTCGACTATCCAAGAAATGGATGTCATCAGAGCACATTTAATAGAGAATACAAAAGATCAAAGGATGGGAGCTGCCTTCAAACACAAAGCATTATAAAGACTATGGCTTATGCCCAACAAAATGCCCTCTAAATACTTATGTTTATGCCTGTATATTGCTACTCTCGCTTTCAGTTAGAGATATTTCTCTTTACAGATGGTAGTGACCACTGGGGTGACTCAAAAACTCATCAAGTGCCAAGAAGAAGTCACAGTGGGGCTAAGCAAGTGCTCTTTGGTTGAATCTGAGGCCCACTCCCAGGAAAGAAATTCATGCTTGGTATTGAAAAATTAGTCAAAAGTCTATGGAAGGTCATAGGCCCCTAAGAGGGAGGCTACGACAGTGCTTTCACTAAATGTCTATGCTGTGCCTATCTAATTTCTCTTAAATATTATGTTTTTGCCCACAGATTAGGGTTATTCTAACCTTTGGTCAGAGAAGCTTCTTTTTGTAGTTGACGGTGACACTGGGACCCGAAACTCAAAGTGCTGAGACCAAGTGACTGATGAATGGTTATCACTAAAGGACTCATCGCTGTCATGCCATCTCTCCCAGGCTCAGGGCGTACTGGGAAGGAGGACGCGGAGGGAGTTTGAGAGCTACAGAGCTATGGAATGCTAACTTCTGGACGCTCCATGCCTACTACATTCATGACTTCACAGTGACTGTTGGGACATGCATGAACTTGGCCTATCAACATTCTGTTACGGATGGTGGAGGGAGGCAAAAATGGAAGAAGAATTACAGCCGGGCGTGGTGGCACACGCCTTTGATCCCAGCTCTCGGGAGGCAGAGGTAGGGAGGGTCGCCATGAGTTTGAGGACACCCTGAGACTACCTAGTGAATTCCAGGTCAGCCTGAGCTACAGTGAGACCCTACCTTGGAAACCACCCCCCCAAAAAAGGAAGGATTAAAGAAAAGTAAAAGAAGGACTAGTTGGAACAACAACAACAAAAGCAATTGTAAAACGTTTAAATAGAATAAAGTACGGTGGAAAGCCGCTGAGGAAAATGCCTGACACTGATTTCTGACCTCCCCACACACGTGCATGTCGGTGTGTCTGTATATGTACGTGGTGGTATTTTAAAATCATTTTTTTTTGCATAGAATTTAGTACTTGGCCAATGTTCAATACATCAGTTAACTTATTTTTTAAAATATTTATTTATTTATGAGGCATAGAGGGAAGCAGAGAGAGGGAGAGAAAAAATGGGCACACCAGGGCCTGCAGCTACTGCAAACGAACTCTGAATACATACACCACCATGGTCCTTTGGCTCTGAAGGTAAGTGCCTTAACTGCTAAGCCATTTCTCCAGCCCAACTTATTTCTTATTTATTAAAGCATTACCTTTAAGAACCATGAGATGTAGGTAATTACAGGAAAAGAAACATTAAGGAACACATGAACTAAACACATGAAAAATCACTAACAATTAGAATATTAAGATAAGAGAAATTAAAACAAGATACCACTGATTTCCCAAGGATAAAAGTCAGCTTTGGAAAAGTAAAAAGCATTAGTAAAGATGTAGACACACAGGTATTCTCATGAACTATAAACTCACATGACTTCTAAACGGCCATTTGAAATTTTATTTTAAAAATTTTCAATTCTACAATTTAGAAATAATATTTCTTTTCATGGCCTCTAAGATTCCAAGGACAAGAGGCAATAAACGTTTTTTCTGTAAAAGAACCAACAGTAAATATTTCAGGATTTGAGTCGGTAGTCTGTCTTACAATACAAGCAGGCCGTGATGGTCTATGGCAATCATAAATTATATATCAGTGGGCATGGTTGAGTTTAATAAAATTTTATTTACATTGAAATGTGAATTTCTCATAATTTCTTGGTGTCAAAAATATCACTCATCTTTTCACTTTTTTCAGCTATTAAAAAATATAAAACTAACTCTCAAGTTATGGCATATTTACATGCACACCACAGTTGCAAAAAATTAAATAAAATAAAATAAAAGTGAAGGCATAGGAAAAGCCAAAGGCCACACACATTCATCAGGAGCACTGGGGCACTAGGGGCCAGGCTCGTATGTGCAGTTCCAGGGACGTCTGCCACCTCCAATAATCACAAAGTGGACGACAACATCAGGAAAACAGGATGTCCAGTCACATTTCCCAGTTTTCAGGGGCTCTGGTGGGCAAGGGGTTGCCTAGCCAGATAAGAGAAGACAGTGGTCCCAGCAAATACTGTCTCAGGTCATTACTCAACACCTGCTTACCCTGACTAACAGTCCTTGCTAATTACGTGTTCAGAGCGTCTTTGGCTGTAAAGGATCCCAGAGGTCTGCAGAGAGACCCATTTACATGGTTTTCTCTTTTCACAAGGTCTTAGCCAAACCGCACCAAAATCTACGGAGCGTTTTATGAACTCCCATGCTATCAACTCGCGGATCCAAATACACCGGCGTCTTCCTGCAAAGGACGGAGAGGGGCAGAGATGTACATTTGTTCCATAAATAAAGCAGGCAAGGTATGGATTTTATGAGGCACAAAGGGGCCTTTCACCGCCATGAATATTCTAACAGGCCACTAACCTGTGTGTGCTAAACTAACATTACTTTTTGTGATCTTAGATAAAAGACAAAATTCATGTAGATGATAAAATGCTCCAAAATCCTATTCTTTCTCTCTCCTTAAATAAAGCAAAACTGCCAAAACAGAAAATGTGGACATCTCCAGAAACGCTTCATAAATTTTCTTTTTAAGTATACCAAATATATTAATGTATGCTTCAAATATAGTAAGTACATTATATTTACGTATATGCTAAATATATTAATATATTTCCATTGGCTTAATTAGATGCTAAACATATTGATATATTGTTATGTCATATTTATTATTTCTATTAACTATTCAAAATGCAGACATATATGTACACAGTACACAGGCTACACAAAACCTTACATAATGCAGTTATGAGAGCACTTTTTTTGTTTGTTTGTTTTTCGAGGTAGGGTCTCACTCTAGCCCATGCTGACCTGGAATTCACTATGGATTCTCAGGGTGGCCTCGAACTCACAGCAATCCACCTACCTCTGCCTCCCGAGTGCTGGGATTGAAGGTGTGCGCCACCACGCCTGGCGAGTGCACATTTTCTTAAAATGCTATTGAACATATAAAATATTGAACTCTTCCTGGAATTCCTTCTTGATTGAAAGTTAACTAGTTACCCTCCATTTAGGGACTTATTTTTTGTAATTTTGCAATATGGCATGTGCAATCATCTTCACTGGGTACACATAATTTTTAATGATCTCCTAAACAATCATAGTATGGCTGTGCCACTCCATGCCACTCATCTCCACAGTAAAATATTCATTTAATTTTGTTTCAATTTTTTTCATGATAGTGCTACAACGAGTAAATATATGTATGTATGTATGTATGTATGTATGTATGTATGTATGTATGTATATATATACATTTTTTAAATTTTTTGTGTGAAGAGAGAGAGAGAGAAAGAGAATTGGCACACCAGGGCCCTCCAGCCACTGTATTCGAACTCCAGACACGTGTGCCACCTTGTCCACACATGGAACCTTGCACACTCACGTCACCATATACGTCTGGGACGTGGAAAGTTGAACATTGGTTCTTAGGCTCCGCAGGCAAGTCCTTAACCACTAAGCCATCTCTCCAGCCCTCCATATATACATTTTAAAGAAGAGAGCCACACGAGAGTCCTCTGTTAAAGGCTATGTGTGTGACTCTATCACCCAGCTCTGCTCTGCATTCTATGCAGCACGGGGTGTGATATGCTCTGAAGTCGCACCTACATCTCAGGCAGAAAATTCTACCGCCTCCTCAGAAGTTCTGAGACTGAGCGTTTCTTCTGACGGGCTGCTTGTGTGCTGCTCCTCTGTAAATGGCTCTTTTGGATCCACTGCTCCATTTTCAAGGGGCTGCTCGAAAACTTTCTTTACGGAGAATCTTCATTTTCCGTGGCTTAACTATGGGTCTGTCATGCAGGCTCTGAGTACCACTTCGCCTGGGTTAGTGTTTGCATGTTAGATCTGCTCCCTGTCAAACACACACGGTAAGGCAGCCGGGGGACTGCGCTTCAACACACCTTTATGACCACTTGCTCTACAGCTCTCTGCTTGCACTCAGTGGTTGGTCCCCCCACCCCACCTCTTATTCCTTGCCCCACAGTTCCTTTTCAGTGCCCATCCTCCTGTGATCACAGTTACCTCCATAAAGAACCTCCATTTCTCCTCCCGTCTCCCCATCCTACCCTCTTTTTTTTTTTTTTTTTTTTTTTTCAGAGACAGAATATAAAGCATGGGCTGAAGACGGTTTTGATGAGATGACTAGAAAAACTGCTTTTCCTCATTGGCATGGTAGAAATATTGCTCAAGTGGTTTGGGACCCATTTGCTTCCACTGCCTCCATCCATCTCTGCTTTATGGCTTTTGACTCCGGCTGCCTTAACTCCACCTTGGGTTTTGTCCCCTTCCCGCTCAGCTGCCAGGTTGGGTCTCGTTTCCCTGATTTACTGTCCCTTGCCCCTCTCCCCCACAGCATCGGAGCCCTGTCTCCAAAAGGTCCCTTCCAACCCTGAGATGCACTCATGTATTGATTAGGTCAAGTTTGGTTCAATAAACATTTTAGCATAAGTGGGTTCATTTCCAGTAGCACAGATGGTAAAACCCAGGAATGTGAATTTTTTTTCGAGTGACATATTAAATTTTAAAAACTTATTGACAATTTCCATAAATATAAGCAATATACCATGATCATAAATCCCTCCCACCAGCTTCATAACCCCCTCCCAAGTTCCCCTCCATCCAATTCCTTCCTCTTTCCAACCAGTCTGTCTTCTGACATACTAATTATATCGCATCACACGGATATGTTCTTATGGAGATAAAAATCACAATGCTAATGTACAATTGTGCCACAGAATATGATTCCACTTATTTTATATTAGGTTTTCTATTTAATACTTATGAAGGTGTTTCCTTAACTATATTAAGAATTATTACATTAAATACCCAAGTACCATTAGTAAAAGTAACATTTAAAAAATATTATTTATTTATTTATTTGTAAGCAGAGAGAGAGAGAGAGAGAGGGAGATAGGAAGAGACAGTGAGTATGGGCATGCCAGGGCCTCCTGCTACTGCAAACGAACTCCAGATACCCACACCACTTTGTGTGTCTGGCTTTTGCGTGCATACTGGGGAGTTGAACATGAGGCATCAGGCTTTGCAAGCATTCTCCTTTAACAGCTGAGCCATCTCTCCGGTCCCTGTTTCTTCTTCTTTTATGACATGTCTCGCGTCTGAATACTGGTAATGTGGAAGATGTCTTTGTAGAAGTGTGCTCTACAGGCAAAGCACGGTCAAGAGGTTGACGTGGGGGCATCCGTGAAAGAACCCACTGCACAGCCAGACCTCCGTGACTTGGGACCTGGGGAATTCTGGTGCATTGTCTCGGGGTCCCCACATTGGAGGCTGGAAGCCTCCCTTTCCCTTTCCTAACTGCTTCAGGGCATTCGGAGCTCTTCTCATAGGCACTGCATTTTACAGATCTAAAAAGAGTCAATACGTTGATTGTTCTGTACAACACGCTGGTTTTGTTTTTTTTTTGGTTGTTGCTGCTGCTTAGGTTGAAGGACAATCAATTGTGATTTACATAGACTCAAGGACAACTTAAAAAGACAGTTGCTGTAACTAAGACTGGCGAGTCTCCTTGGAGAAGTGTGAAGCATAGCAAAGCCTTTCAATTCATAACTGAGCAAAAATCTTCTGCCTCTCAGAGGCACTTACCCCAAACCCTACACCTCCAATCTTTTCCGCAAATGGCTCTCTCATCTTTTCATAATGAAAATCCCATCACACTGGGAAACTCTTTGGTACGTTTCTATCCTCTTAAAAAAATATTTATCTGAGAGAGAGAGAGAGAAAAGGCAGGAGAGGGAGGGAAAGAGATTGAGTGTGGGCACCCCAGGGCCTCCTACCACTGCAAATGAACTCCAGATGAGTGTGCCACTTTGTGCATCTGGCTTAATATGTGTAATGAAAAATCAAACCTGGGCTGTCAGGTTTTGCAGGCAAGCACCTTTAACCACTGAGCCATCTCTTCAGTCCCTTCTCCATCCTATTAAACATAAGAACCAAATTCTTCATCCTGGTTTACGAAGGTTGACTCTTCAGGCTCTCAGACCCCAGAGATCCACCCTACCTTCAGACTATAAATATTTGTATTTTCCCCATTTCCTTTCTGAAATTAATTCTTCTATTAATGAAACCTACTGACACACATCTCTTTAAAGTTGTTTTGATACCCTGAGTTTAATGTCAAGTTAATGCTAGAGTGGGGCAGACTGTGAAAATAGACGTGGTCATTGCCTGGCATGTTCTCAAGCAGCCTAAAACGACTACATGAGTCCGCGGGGATGAGGGGGGACACCCCAACAAGAACCCGGAACTCTGGGTGGGTGGGAAAGTAGACAGGCAGAACTCAGGCCCTGGTAACATCGGTGCATCAAGGGATCAACCAGTCTTAAGAGTTACACTACTTCCAGGTCTTTCCATGACCTGTACCAATTAAATTCATTTTACCCTTAAATTTTCTGCAGGGCTTTCTGCCTGTGACATAAAACCAACACACCCAGGAAGACTAAGCAGAGAAAGAAGAGCGCCACGTCTCTTCTGTCAGCTAATCTAAAGGGTATCCATGCAGTTGATACAAAAATTTTGGTCCAACTTTTAAAATAAAATTCTCTCCTAATGATGACTTGAGCCCTGCCACTCTATGGGAGAATCAGCAGAACCTGTAGGATTTATTTGGAATTGACATTCTCTATTGTAATTTTGTTTTATTTTTAAATTTTCTTTGTTTTCACTGGAAAGGAAAGATACTGCTCAGTTTTAAACGTGTACCAGTTGCTTTGTTACAATAAAACTAAATGTGTACCAAAAAAAAAAAAAATTTTGGTCCAGGGAGGAATTAAATTCTATAAATATGTAACACAGTCCAGGTCTGTGGACCTCAGCTTTGGGGTACTTATCCAAATTAGCAAAGAATTGGAAAAAAAAACCACAGAGCCTGAGAAGGGTAAATTATGAATTATGAGGTTGGTTTTAGGAAGAATTATAATACAAGGGGAAAGCTAGCTGGAAGATCCAAGTCTCCCTCTCGTCCAGCTGGAAAGGGAAAGAGAAGATGGTGAAATCTCCTTCACAGAGAAGCCTCTGGAACATGCCCATGCGTGCAAACACACACACACACACACACACATACACACATGTTGTGGGGACAGGGGGAGAGAAAGAAAATTATAGAACATATATGTAGCAAAACAGGAAAGCATCCAAAAGCAAATTAGGACAGCACACGAACCTCTTCCTCTCAGCCTGGCTGGGAGTGAGGAGAGCTCACCAAAGCAAGGACTAGGAGGGTCAGGCACCAGGCTTATGGCCAAGACAGAGATTTACACCCACATTCCAGGCCCATTTATGTGGGTCAGACATCCAATTATGATGAGCCTTGCCATCAAGGATAGGTGTGAAAGGGAGAGAGAGATCTGACGGGTCGTGGACTCCAGAGGCTACCTCGGGAGGAGGCAGCCCACGCAGATGTGTTACACTGAGGAAGAAGCACGATTGATTCCTGTTACTGAGAAATTGCTTGTAAGCCATCTTGGATGAGACGGGATCAGACACAGGTTCTGGTCCTGCCACGGCAGGCAAGGTGGCATCCATGTCCTCCTTGGGCCTTTGTCCCTGGCTGACTGCCCAGAGAAAGCGGTCTTTTTCCTGTTTCTCCTTCATAGTCACTGAAGAACACTACAAAAAGTAGTGTGTGTGTGTGTGTGTGTGTGTGTGTGTGTGTGTGTGTGTGAGAAGAATGAGACACAGACTTCATAGGAGCCTGGCCTTGGTGCTTAAGGACATGACTGCTGCCCACAACTCCTTCCCTTTAAGAAGGTTGCTTACGTCCTGATGTTTATACGCTTTCACTGATCGCACGGCAGAGTTCCCAGAGACCCAAGGCAATGGTGCAGACAGGATTTGCATTTTTAGACCTGCTTTACCTCCTGTCAGGCCTGGGGGAGCTAAGCAGTTCTAATGCTGACTGGCATACCTGGAAGTGGTAGGTACATAGTGGGGCTTTTAGTTGGCAGAGTGAGCAAACAACCCCTACTTAAAACCTTAGCAAGAAATGCTTGCTTCAGATTTTCAACGTAGGCCTGGAGAGATGACGCAAAGCTTAAGGCACTTGCCTGCAAAGCCAAAGGGCCCAGGCTCGATTCCCCAGGATCCACGTAAAGCCAGATGCACAAGGTGGGGAGGTGGTGCATGCATCTGGAGTTTGTTTCCAATGGCTGGAGTCCCTGGAGTATCCATTCTCTCTCTCTCTCTCTCTCTCTGTCTCTCTCTCCCTCTTTCTCAGAAAGAAAGAAAGAAAGAAAGAAAGAAAGAAAGAAAGAAAGAAAGAGAGAGAGAGATTTTTTTAAATACAGTTTTTTTTTCAAATATAAGAATATCCCTCCAGCTTTTTCTCCTCTTCCAAAATCAAAAGATATACATTGCAAGTGTAACAATATTTCTACCTGCTTTCACTCTAGATTATAGTTGTGTGACAATAACCACCATGATTACAGTAAATGCTTACATGCCACCATTTGTGGCTGCACTACAAAAGTGCTACCATCTCTACATTAACAACCATGCTAAGATGATTAGTATTTCTATTACCACCAGGCCACTAGCGACAACCCTGAGGCTCAGAGATGCTGGGTGACTCATACAGAGACAGACACTAACCCCAGTCTCTCAGGAGACAACATGCAGGCGGAAAACTAACAGGTTCTAATAAAACTTTGAGATTATGAGAAAGGGAATTAGCATCTCCAAGATTTCAGATATGAGACAGGGGTAAATCACCTTTCTCAACCACAATACAAATTGAAAATAGTTTTTGAAGAATGCCCAAATTTGAAATTAGGAAGGCAGACGTGTGTGGGAGGGTGTGGGGACGTCAAGGGAATCAGTTCAATGTACAATATATAGGTGTATGCACACAAGTATTATCATGCACTCCGCACATAAGTGTGCATGTACAAATTTGAAAAGGAGGAGGAGGGAGAAGGAGAGAAAGCAGTGGAAGAGAATTCAATTCTGCACCAACCAATCTGGCGACCTTTAAGCTGCAGCACCCTGAAGTTTGGGCTATAGTTAGCCATGATCCCTGGTCCTCACACTGGCATGCACATGTATGTGCACACTGGTTCACGGGCACATGCAACAAACACGCAAAATGAAAGCATTCCTTCATGTTGATGGTGAATGGAGCTGTGGGATCCGCGAGGCTGAGTGGCCCATGCTTCCTTCAGGTCCCGAGGCTCTGAAGAGCTCAGAGGAGGAAATCTTCCCGCGGTGCTCTGAAGTGGAAAGTGGGATAATCCAGCTCCCCAGTGAGTGTGGGCCATCGAGGCGCCTTCTCTTTGTCAGCAGCCGGAAATAAGCAATACACAGACTCCCAAGTTTCCACCTGTCACGGTAATCACCTTTTGCATTCACGGACAAGCAGAACGTGGTTTTAATCTTTCCTTCCTTTTGATTCCGAATATCACAGTGAAGGTTCTCTCAGGTGCAGGTGGCCATAGAATCCCAACGCCAGCTGAACTTGCGGCTCTCAGAAGGGCGAGTGTCAGTCTGTTTGCCTTTCTGTGAAAAGATTTTGGAGGACCAAGGGTATTTGAAGAATATGGGCTGAGCTCAGCCAGTCTGACCAAAAATCGATGAGCTCCAGGTTCAGTGAAGAGACTTTGTCTCAAGGAAATAAGATGGAAGACTGACACCCAACCTGTCCCTCTGGTGTCCACACACGAGTGCACAGCACACTCACACATATTTCAAGAAAGAAAGAAAAAAGAGGAGAGGGAGGGAGAAAAGGAAGGAAGGAAGGAAAGGAGGGAAGGAAGGAAAGAAAGGAATGTAGGAGAAAAAGAGAAATGAAAGAAGGGAGGAAGGAAGGAAGGGGGAGAGAGAAGAAAGAGAAAGAGAGAAAAAGAAAGAAAAAGGAAAGAAGGAAGGGAGGAAGGAAGGAAAGGAAGGAAAAGAAGAAAGGAAGGAGGGCGCAAGGGAAGGAGAGATGGGGGAGGAATTGCCTCCCACTATAGGAGGTAAGAAAGGTCAACTCCAGATGCACGGCTCACTTCGGTTGACCAGCCTTATGTAATTACTAGGATTCAAACCTAGGAGATCCATAGAGACCTTCCCCCCCCTCCATTCCTTAACAACATTACCATGAGATTCAAATTTGAACCTGAGTCTTGGCAGGGACAAGTGGCAGACAGACCATGGCAGGGGGGGAAATGTGGCCGTGCAGCCAGGCGAGCACATGGTTGATCAGGGAAAGGGACATGGCCAGGAAGATCATTTATGAAAAGTGGTTGCATGTAACAGAAAAGCAGGTGTTTTATTTCCTTCCTGATGAAGAGGAAGAAAGAGGAGGAGCAAACAATGATGGTGTAGTCAGTTAAACGTTGCTGGGATGGACATCCAAACCAGGCACAGTTGATGGGAGGAAGGCGTTTATTTCAGGCTTGCAGGGGGGAGTTCCATCAGTGGTAGAAGAAACGACTTCCACACATCCAAGCAGAGAGAAACAACAAACAGCCCAGAGAAACCAAAGGCAGCAGCTCTAATGGAGTGGCGAGCAGCAGAGACCCTGCCAGAGCTCAGACCTCTCTGCATGCTTTGGGGCTGGAAATCAGATCCACCCCCAAACGTACCTTAGTGCTGGTCCCCCAGGGTTGGTCCCCAGGGTCACCACCTCCAGCTAGGCAGCAGGAGACACAAGTTAAAAGCTTTAATAAAATACCTGAGTGTAAGGGGAACATACCTTCAAAGGGTTACAAGTCTCCTGCATTCAATAATATCTACACATGTTCATAGTGCTCTCGCACCCTGGGATGCCATCATTCAAGATTAAGTACTAACTCAGGAGGACAGTGAACAAACACTGCTTTCCCCCTTCTTAAAAACTGGAACTCAGCTGGGTGTGGTGGCACACACCTTTAATCCCAGTACTTGGAAGGCAGAGGTAGAAAGATCACTGTGAGTTTGAGGGTAGCCTAAGACTACATTGTGAATTCCAGGTCAGTCTGGGCTAGAGTGAGACCCTTTCTTGAAAAACAAACAAACAAAGAAAACTTATAATGTGGTTATGGGAAGATTGCTCAGAGAGTAGAGCTTGTTGTGTAAGCATGAGAACCTGAGTTCTGACCCTCAGTATCCATATGAAATGCCAAGATGGTGACACGTGCCTGTAATCCCAGCATTAAGGCCTGGGGCTCACTGGCTAGTTAAGAGAGCCAAATTGGTGATCTCCGAATTCATCGAGAGGCCCTGTCTCAAAGAATAAGGTAGAGAGCGACTGAAGACCTCACAGAAGGCCAAACACGAACACAAACACACACCCACACACGCACACATGCAAAATATGTGATGTATTTGTGAAGCCAGTCTTATAAAGAAACTTCTCAGAGAGGCCATAGATTTACTGCGATATTAAAAGTCATAAAAATTATAGTTACAGGCTAAGTACTTAAACTGAAATTACATACCACCCCATTAATTATATAATCAATACTGATAAAAGAAATGAGGGAGTAAATTGTAGTATTCTAGCTTAAATCAAATCGATACATTATTTATTGACAATGATGACATAGAAAATGACACAAAGAAGAAAAGGCACTGTGTGTGGTTGGTGGGGGGGTGTTTCTGAGCCTGAAGAGTTTAGCATCTGGCTGGGAGAACTGCTTTGCAGCGTGTACAAAATTCATCTGTACAGCACCAACAATGCAGGGTGTCCCGTGGCTCTGTGCAGGAAATGTGCGAAAGGAGCCATGAGAGAAAAGATCGCGCTGATGCTGTGAGCGGCATGGGTTCTGGAGTCTCATTCCTGAAAGTGGATCCCCAAACTCCCCCACTTTCACCATACACGTTGGACCAGTTCTCAGTGGTCCGTGGAGAGAAACAGTACCTAACTCACATGGAGATTATTTTAAGAACTACGTCAACGAAGGTTGGCCAAGTGCTTAAGATGTAGCTGTGTATTCAGTAGGTGCCACATGACAGTTAAGTGGGGAAACAGAATTGGAAAGAAGGGAAGGTAGATCTCTGGTTCTAAAGTTCCCATGAGTTATGGTGGAATTGTAAAAGTGAGAGAAACATTCATTTTCTCCATTCTACTGATTCCTTTCCTACTAAGACAAATATCTACTTTCTCAAATGTTATGAAAAGTAGAAATAGGGCTGCAGAGATGGTTTAGCATTTAAGACACTTGCCTGTGAAGCCTGAGGACCCAGGTTCAATTACCCAGTACCCACGTAAGCAAGATGCACAAGGTGGTGCATGTATCCAGACTTTGTAGTGGTTGGAGGCCCTACAACATCGATTCTCTCTCTCAATAAATAAATAAAATGGGCTGCAGAGATGGCTTAGTGGCTAAGCACTTGCCTGTGAAGCCTAAGGACCCCAGTTCGAGGCTCGATTCCCCAGGACCCACGTTAGCCAGATGCACAAGGGGGCGCACGCATCTGGAGTTCGTTTGCAGTGGCTGGAGGCCCTGGCGCGCCCATTCTCTCTCTCTCTATCTCTCTCTCTTTGTCTCTCTGTCTGTCACCCTCAAATAAATAAATAAAAAATAAACAAAATAAATAAAATATTTTTTAAAAAAACGTTAATATAATAGCTAGGCATGGTGGTGCATGCCTATAATCCCAGTACTTGGGAAGTGGAGGCAGGAGGGAGGATCAGGAGTTCCAGGCCAGCATTGTCAACATAGTGAGTTCGAAGCCAGCCTGGTCTACTGTAAAAGCCATTCAAAAAAAAAATTAAAAGCAATAAACTTTCCCCTGTTTTGTTTGCCTGCTATAAAATTGTCCTTCCTTCTCATTATGGAGAAACTCCCACATTCTTTGATAAGAGCACTTACCGAATACTCTTCATAAGTCTTCATTCTCCGCCACTCAGTGCAGCTCCTGGCCCTTCCATTCTGCAGTAAGTTCTGAGCATATCTCAACACAGAAACTCACTAGTTAGCACCTCTCTGTGTTATTAAAAAGTATTCATTACCTGATCCCAATTTTCTCTCTTCTAGGCTCTGTCACTGCTATCAGAGTGTTGAACTCTAAGAGCAAGACATGTTCGTCTTAGCACATACATCTTTTGTCACTAGTATTATGTCCACAATCAAAGGGCTTTGGTAAGACTCATTTACACTCCTGGTAGGGAGGCTTCTGAGGTGCCCCCCAAATTCCTACTCCTGGTGCATATGCGCAGTATTATTTTCTCCTGTAGAGTACAGGAAGGACTGTGATGTGATGATGGCCAAAGGATTGTACAAATGTAATTCAGAGCCGCTGAATCAGTTCATTCTGAGTTAATTCAGAGATAAATTAACTTTGAGTGGGACTGACCTTATCAGGTGAGCCCTTAAAAGGAAATAGAGTAGTTTTTTCCCTGAAGCTAGACATTCAAAACCCAAGAAAAATTTTACTGCTGACCATTAAAGAAAGCAAGCTCTTATGCTGTGAGAGGGCTTAGAGTCACATGGCAATGAACTTGGAGTGACGGCTGGCTTATTGCCAGCAAGACGACGAGACTTTACGTCCTACAACCACAAGGAAACGGTTTTTCCAGAAGGGACATATTTGGCAATGGTTCCTTGCCAAGTCACTCCTCTGAGGGTGATCAAACCAGCTGACACCTTGACTGCTGCCTCTAGGGACCCAAAGGAGAGATCCCAGGCAGAATATACCAGAATCCAGCCCAGCGAAATGGTGAAATAAGACAGATACTGCTTTAAGTGAGTAAGTTGGAGGTCACTTGTTCTGCCGTAATGGCAATCTAATGTACTGTTTGCCTACTTCTCTGACGTTTTATTTTCTCTTCCAAATTTCCCTTCATGCAACGCTAACACGCTGTTTGCTCGTGGACTCCTGTTTCTCCCATCTCAGTGGTCTCCCATGTGACTATGCGTAATTGAATCGCTGTAACGAGCATCTCTCTGTGGCTATCTCTAGAGTGCTACACTGTTCCCTTTTCACTATTCCCTCTTCTGTTTTCCTTGTTGCCTGCTAGTTACCTGCATGCAGCACTATCAAAGTCCTCCCTGGGACACATGAACCCCACCTGTTACTGCACCCACAAACCCCTTGTTCAGTGCCCAGATGCCTTGGCTCCCTCCCCCCAGTGGCCCCTCTTTTCAATCATTATACATCACCAGGAGATCCTTTCTTATATGACCAGCAATTGGCCAAATCTCCTGGCCTTTTAGCAACACATTCTATTCAAGATACCTTTTCCGTTTCCATGAAATTTCGACCCTGAATATGACTTGCCTAACTCTTTACCCTAACAGATCAAAACTCAACTTCAGAAGTTCTACCCACTTACCAGTAGGCAAGCGGAACTCATAAAGCCCCTCGGGAGCACAGGAGGTCTCAAACTCAGCCCATGGGTGTTTCTCATCTCATCCCACTCACTCGATTGCAAGACCTGATGGACAACGTTTATATCTCTGGGTCACGGTATCTTCATATGGTCATGAGAGGAGGTAGCATCTACCTCACAGGGCTGGCGTGAGGACTCGATAAAAAGCAAGCAAATACATGGCGCCTGTTTGAGTCCTTCCATGACCTGTCTAGAATGGGAGCCTGCTTCCTTATCCATCTTGCAAGCTCAGCGAGGTCTCTACATCCTCAACAGGAGTTACTAGGGAGACCTTGACCACTCTCCTACATGGGAACCTCACGCCTGGCGTCTCTATCCAGGCTGCAAGTTTTCGAGAACGTTCTCAGCACTGCCTGCTTTCACTCCTCTCCCTGAGTGCTCCCTACCAAATTGCAACTTATACTGATGAGGAAATTGTACACATTCCAGCTGAAACTTGGGAGCACAGAGGGAGGAGGATAAAGGGGGGGAGGCTGGGGGAGGTAAGCATGCTTCATTGTAGCTGAGATCACAGTGAAGTCCAGGGCCTTGTGTGCTCAAGTTAGTCTCAGTGAGGAAGTCCTTGTGGGACCCACGCGGCATCACAGAGATCAACTCCGCACCAAGGATGGTGACACACCTCCCGTGGGAGGGCTGTTCATCTCATCACAGGCCTCGGAAAGAAGACGTCTAGCATGAGGGAGACTCCTGGGTCACAGAGGGGAAGAACAGAATAATTGAGCCTGGCGCCTTTAATTCCAGCACTCGGGAGGGGGAGGCAGAGGTAGGATTGCCATGAGTTCGAGGCCACCCTGAGATTACATAGTGAAATCCAGGTCAGCCTGGGCTAGAGTGAGACCCTACCTCAAAAACAAAAAAAAATAAAATAAAATAAAACAAACAAAACACTTGTCCCAACAGTGTAAATAGTTGACAATCTAATGTTTACCTGTGATGGTAGAAGCCATCTTTATGGGAAAACTTCCCACCATGCCGCTAAAGATATGACAGAGCTGAGAGATCAGAGGACTGTGTCTCTTAGGAAACTTAACCAGCTATCACTTTCATCATGTAATGGAGGGCACAATTATTTCCTACCAAACAGTTTCCATATGACATTTATATGAACTGATCAAGTTATAAAATTTCCACCACTGGGGCTGGAGAGATGGCTTAGTGGTTAAGGCACTTGCCTGCGAAGCCTAACGACCCAGGTTCATTTCCTCAGTACCCATGTAAAGCCAGATGCACAAGGTAGTACGTGCATCTGGAGTTTGTTTGCAGAGGCTAGAGGCCCTGGTGAGTCCCTTCTCTGTCTTTCTTTCTCTCTGGTTGCAAATAAATAAGTTTTTAAAAATTTCAACCAGAAATCAAAGTCAAAATTTTTATTTTGCCTGAGTTTGTGCGTTGTGCGAATGCAGGTTCACATGTACGTGGATGCACATGGCTGGGGGGGGGGGTATACATGTCTACATGTATGGTGGTGGAGGCCACAGGCTGACTCTATGTCTTCCTCCTCATCCTCTCCCTTATTTATTGAGTCAGGGTCTCTTTTTTTAAACTTTTTTGTTCATTTTTATTTATTTATTTGAGAGTGACAGACAGAGAAAGAGAGAATGGACGTGCCAGGGCCTCCAGCCACTGCAAACGAACTCCAGACACGTGTGCCCCCTTGTGCATCTGGCTAACGTGGGTCCTGGGGAATCGAGCCTCGAACCAGGGTCCTTAGGCTTCACAGGCAAGCACTTAACTGCTAAGCCATTTCTCCAGCCCTTTTTAATTTTTTTTTTTTGAGTCAGGGTCTCTTTAACCCAGGGGTTGTCTCAGAGATCTCATCGCCACCTCCTGAGTGCTGGGGTGGCTCAGGGGTAAAACGTGTGTCATGGAAGTGCAAGGACCAAAGTTTGGGTCCACTCATGTAAATAATGGGTGGGCATGGTGGACCCCAGTCATGCAAGGCTTCCACTGCACAAACTCTAAATGTAGTGTGCTTATTTGATGTGTCTCACGTCTGAGAAAACTCTATCTTCCACAGCATGTCCTGTTTTGCTGAAAATTCTGTCAAGAGCCAGGTGGTTGTTTACCTACCAGAAGCTGCTTGCCCTGTGTTTTTTAACAAATCCTATTAGCTAAAAACATCCTGCATTCTATTCCCTTAACTCATTATTTCCCCCCAAGAACCCATAGAACACTCTTCACTGGAATTTTGCAAATCTTATCTGGTATTTCATTTTTCTCTTTCGGTTTCGTGCACTTATCTCCACCACGGCAGGTAAGAGCCACCAATGCTCTGGCGATATGCAGCTGTTTCTGAACGTTCCGGGACCACATCTATAGAACTTCCGATTTGCTTATCTTATCAAAGACCACTTTATAGCGCTTCCAGAAGTCTTCATTTCCTGAGGTGAAGTCACACACTCCCAAGACAGTCAGTTTCAGGGCATCAACCAGTCTCAGCTGCTCTAAAGCAAAACGTCTCCCTTTTTCTCACAAATGCCCTGGTTTTCTTACTTTTTTTAAAAAGTATAATGTCATGATTAAGAAATAAATTACCACCAACATTACTCCATGGCCAACACTCTTGCTTCATAAATTGCTCTTATACTGTAGACTTAATACTTCAGTATTTCAATTTTAAATTTTTTTTTTAATTTTTATTTTTTGGTGTTTCAATGTAGGATCTCACTGTAGCCCAGGCTAACCTGGAACTCACAGTGTAGTCTCATGATGGCCTCAAATTCATGGTGATCCTCCTACCTCTGCCTCCCGAGTGCTGGGATTAAAGGCGTGAGCCGCCACGCCCCACTTTTCTTTCTCTTTCTCTCTTTGAGACAGGGTTACATTTAGTCCACTCTGGCCTCCTTGATCTTCGTGCCTCAACCTACCAGCTGCAGGGATTGTAGGAATACAATACACACCTCCTTAAAGATGGGGCTCAGTACATGGCTTGGAACGTGGGGCCAGTAGCCAGCAAATGAGTTTAACTCTATCTGGATACAACTGGCAAATCTAGATAGGTACTTGTCATAAACAAAAATCAGGACTGGGGGATGGCTCAGAAGTTAAGAGCGCTAGGACGGCCAGAGAATCTGAGATTGACTCTCCTAGGACCCGTGCAAACAGCAGGGTGTAGCCACACATGTCTGCATCCCTCGTCCATGTGTGTGTGGCGGGGGGCAGGCAAGACTGGGGGATTGGAGAATCGCTGGGGCTTGCTGACCAAAAAATAGCAAGTTCTGGATGAGGGAGAAGTCCCGTTTCAAGGAAATATGCAGAAGAGAGAGAGAACGCCACTGAAGTCCTCCTCTGGCCTTGGTGTGCACGCATCTGCATATATACATGCATACACCACACATAAACATACACACATCACACCATACTCTATGCACACATGACAAAACTGTAACACGCCAGAGCTCTGGGTGAAAATGAGTGTGATAGTGCATGTATCCATCTAATCACGTAAGCTATGCTGACGGATGAGAACACAGGCATATGACATTGGACCTTTTTATTTTTTACTTATTTGCAAGCAGAGAAAGATAAAGAGAAGAGAGACAGAGAGAAAGGGCATGCTAAGGCCTCCAGCTGCTGCAAATGAACTCCAGCTGCATGTGCCACTTTGTGCATCTGGCTTTGCATGGGTACTGGGGAGTCTAACCCATGTTGCAAGGCTTGACAGGAAGTGCCTTAGCCACAGAGCCAGCTCCTGACATTTGATCTTAACCAGAGGTTCTTCTATTAGCTCTTGAAGATGGCTTGTCATTACTTCATAAACACAACACCAACTGTAGAATGAAGATCACCTTACAAACAAATATAATTCTGATTTTCACAGCTAAACACCTGAATAGGATCAAAGTATCCTTAAGAAGTATCCTTTGAATAGCAATAGCATCTGGTTGTTAACAGCTGGTTTAGTTCTACTGGGGATAACAGTTGTAATAGGAAAAAAAATTATAAAATTAATGAGTTTCTGTACTACTGATGTGCCCATATTGGACTTTGCTACCAACACCAAACTACCTACCCTTTTTTATATTTCCTATGTTTTTGAAAAGATGCATTTTGATATTGTCTACATTTATCAAAACAAGGCCACCAGAGTTCAAAGCATTTGCTGGAAGAATTGTTCAACAATGCATTGTTTATTTTATTTTATTGTACTGGAATATGAACACTCAACATGAGACCTGCCCTCTTACAGTTTTAAGTGCACAACATGGAATTATTGACCTGCATGCACGATTCTTCTCTGCTGACCTCTTGAGCGCGTTCAGGCTCCGCTGAAGTCACAGCAGGCGGACGGCTGCTCTCCGGCTGCTCCCACCCCGCCCGCTCGAAACCGCAGTTCTACCCTTTGCATGAGTACGGCTCTCTAAAATGCCTTATACAAAAAAATAAAATAAAATAAAAAATCAGGCAGAGGCCTCCTGAGACTAGCTAGTTCCTCTAACTACAATGCTCCAGCTTCATCCGGCCATCTCTTAAGGCTGAAGCCCCTGTCTTTGTTAAGGTTAAGTAGCATTCCCAGCGTACGTATACCATGTTCTCTTCCTAACATTGCCCATGGATGGACAGTTAGGTTGTCCCTATACTTCAGCTTATTGAACCTTGGTGCGATGCTCACGACATTCCTCATGCCCCTTTCCACACTCAGATTTCAGTTCTTTAGAAACATATCACAAATGCGATGACTGAATCATGTAGTAATTCTACTTTTCTTTTCTTTTTTTTGGGGGGGGGGAGTAGGAATCATTACACTGTTTTCCATAGTTTCTACGTGAGCTGGGTTTATTTTTGAGGTATGCTGTGAGTTAATGACATCGGCTCCTTAAATAACTGTTTAATGATGGCTAGTGGGAACTGTTCTCTTCTTCTGTTCCCTCTACTCCCTCTCTGCGCGCATGCCCCTCTGGGAATGTGTGCCAGTTGAGGCCACTGTTGGCATTTCAGTTCTGAGATAATAGATGTGGATTCTTCCACATTTCTACTGACAGCAGGGTGAGTCCAGTCATGCTAACCCAGTTTCCCACAGGGGAAGTGGGAGTACTCCATTGGCACTTCCCCACCACTATACATCCTGTCAGATATACATTACCACGCCCCCATTGCACGATTTAATCACAGATCCAAACTGTCTTTTCTCTATTTCCTTGACAAACTGACACTAGCATTACTCAAAATAAGTGCTACCTTCATCCCAAAGAGATAGCAGAAGGGAGAATTTCCCTTCAATTAACTCCTACATTTTAGCTATTGATTATTTTGAAACATTCACTTTACACTGTATTGCACAGTCCTGCTACATAAAAGTTCTCTTTAATTCTAAAACCACTCCTGCCCACCCTCTAGTAATCATTTTGACACTTCAGGGTGTCATTTTGGTAACATTTTACTATGTTCATAGTTAAAGCAAAGGAAAGACATATCATTTGCAATAGTTATTCTCTCCTGTAACATGTATGAGACATCCCCCCACCCTTTGGTTTATTTTACACAGCTTCCAAACAAATAAACCTGAGAGTGAAATACAAAGTGTCCTTGGCTTTATCATCTATGCAGCCCACCAGGCAATTGGCCCAGTGCATGATGAAACTATCCTGAATGAAGAGAATCAATGGCATAGGAAGGACACAGTGGACCATCACAGGACCACCCTGTCTGTATCCATCATTCGGCAGCAAGATGACTGTTTGGGCCACCCACAAGCCACCTCCTTCCATGTGCCTTCCTTTGGGATTTCTACTGAAGCCAAGTCTGTCCAGTCCATGCTAGCCTTTCACTACAGCCCCTGAAGGAACTACACACCACAGATGCTGTAGCAGACAGTTTCAGGTTCACTGAGATGAACTTCCAGACCAGGCACAGTTATGGAGGAAGGGATATTTATTGAAGCTTACAGATCCAGGGGAAGTTCCATAATGGCAGAAGAAGCTGGCCTGCCTTCACAGGCCCAAGCAGAGACAGAGAAGCACAAGCCTAAAGCCAAGAGCCACAGCACACTTCAGGAACTCCAGCTAGTCACACTTTGCATATCTTTAGATTGAAATCTGAAACCCACCACCACACCTTAAGATCCACACAATGGCACTGACTCCAGCCAGGTGGCTGCAGATGCAAACTACAAACAAACAACTGAATATATTGGGGGCCATCTATTCTATTCAAACCACCACAGACGTGCAGCCCTTTAGAGACATTCCTAATGGGCAGAGTATGCAAATACAGCCTTCAGCATTTCCAGGGAGTCTACCACGTGACAGTTACTCAAGTCAACTTTTATATGAAAAATTCAGATATGACAGCAAAGTATTTTTTTAACAGTCCTCCTGATACGTTCTAGATGTGGATGTAGCATTGGGAAATTACATAGTCCATGCTGTAATAAAAATGATTTTGTTCACCATCTTTGTTTATGAAGAATGGTGTTGAAATATCGAGCAATGCTACATCGGGGGAGGCAGGAGGGTAACACCATCAGGGCAGATAAAAGCTAAGACTTCCTTTGGGTTCCTTTTCAAAATGTAGTTCGATGCCACATGGAGTTAGGTTTGTTCAGTGTTCTCCCGCCGGCACGTGCTGTCTGTATGCCTGCGTCAGCTACACAAGGGCCTGCCCTGGTCCCTTGGGGTCCTGCCGTGGAGAGAACAGACCAAACCCTCTGCTCTCAGGGAGCTGATATTCTTTTCATTGAATAGCTGCAATCCAAAAGATTTGTATTTTCACTTTTAAAGGGCTTGATACTAAAATTAACTCAGTTGAAATTTTACTCAGTTTCCCACTACTTATCAAATCATCTGTAATAAATGTTTGCCTCGTGCCTAAGAAAAGCGCCAATGGTGTGAGAGTCTTCAAACTGTCCTTCCTCTCCACAGAATGTTTTGCTGTTCATCTGCACCGACTACAGGAAGGGGTGTTTTATTTATTTTTTAATCCAAGTACAAGTAAGTGTAGTATAACTTGTACCTCCTACTCTGTACTTTCCTGTTCGGTTTTACTTTTCATGATATCCATCTTGCTCCCTAGCTTGCAGATGAGGCTCATTGAAATCCCATGCACAGTACTCAGCTTGACTGAAATTTTGCCAAGTGGCAGCCCAAGCAAGATGATCATACGTCTTAAAAACCCACCATTAATGCTTTGGGTCAGTGCTGGCATCAGTGCATTTCAGATCTGTGGGCGAGACTGCTGGAGCCTGATGAGGGCTTTTCTAAATAGATTCTGATGACAGTAGATAGGGGAAAATGGTGAACAGATTTTCAGTGGAAGAAAGCAATAATACAATATATCCAAACTATTAATAAAAACTGTTAGAGAGTGCTCTGTATATGCCTGCCAGCGACTCACAGAACACAAAAAGGGCTAATCATTCATCCATTTATTCAAAACTTACTAAATCCTTTGCCTATTCCCAGTGCCCCAGATGCTGCTCAGGATTTCTATGGGCTAACTCATCAATGGACAGCTCTGAAGACTGGGGATTTCCATTATTACTTCGCAGGCACAGTCACACCGTCCTGGGACGCATGCCAATTACAGGAATAGACGTCAAAGCATGAAATACTACTCAGCTAACCTTGACCAAGTGACCAGCGAGTTTGACTAGTTCACTTTCCTCCTAATAAATATCGCTGTAGGGGTTTCCTCACTGAATTGTAGACATTGCTAAAACGTCTCGTAGCTGTTTTACCATATATTCTTTCTTCAAAGTATGTTTCCAGCTCCCAGCCGGAAACTGCTACATGAGCTCCTGGGGGAAGGTGAGCAAGAACAGTGTGAGCAAGCAGGGGTCCGAGCTCCGCAGAATCAACCAGCCTGACCAGAAGCACAGGCCAGCACGTCAGTGGGTAACCAATGGCGTCCTGATTGGCTAAGAGAGCGGCACAGTGAAAAAGACCCATATATTGAGCTTGGAACCAGGTCAGAATCCGATGGAGACAAGTGTCAAGCCTCCACTCGTCTCCAGCTAAGAGAGGGGCTTCATCCATCAAAATCTCCCTAAATTGATAACTTATCCTATTTAACCTATGCTGACTCCATTGGAGAATCTGTTTTTCTTTTTTGGAAAGTAACTTAAAACTCACCCACCACAGCTCAGGGAATTTTGTGGAAGAGGAGGATGGAAAGATTTTAAGAGCTACAAGTTGGCATGTTATACCCAGAGGCATAGCCTCCCTCCAATAACTGACTACTGCTCCCATAACACATAACCCACAACCCCATGGGGAAGACCAGCAAACCTGCTGAGGTGGGCCCCCAGTGGAATGGGGGCAGGGAGTAGGTAATAGATGGTACCAACACATGATGTGTCCATACAAAGTATGTTCATAATTTTAAGAAATCCTAGATTTTAAAAAAGTATGTTAAAGGAGTGGATGGAATCTCCACTCATTTAATAATGAAGTAGTTAATGAAAGAATCATTTGAAAAGTAGGCTGGAAGGGGCTGGAGAGATTGCTCAGTGGTTAAGGCACTAGCTTCCAGAGCCTAAAAACTTAGGTTCAATTCCCCAGTACCCACATAAGCCAGATGCACAAAGTGACACATGCATCTGGATTTCATTTGCAGTGGCTAGAGGCCCTGGCATACATGCATTCCCTCCACCCTCTCCTTCTCTCTGTCTCTCTCTGCTTATACATAAGTAAATAAAGCTTTAAAAACAAGACAGAAATGAAGTTCTTACTATGACAGAAGCAATTCCATGTGTTTAAAAAAGAAGTGTGCTGGAGAAAACAGTAAGACCTTTAAAGCAAATATTATCATTTCATCCTCATGACCTCATCATCATTCTCCTAATTTGTTTTCTTTATGATGCTTAGCTGAGAGAATAGTCACAAGAGGAGAAAAAAAAATCATTTCACCTCCAGAGACTATAACACACAGATACATGTTAAAATAGCCATATGCAAATGATTAAAAACTAGGTCATTTATTGTCTTAGAAAAGTCTTTGTTGTAAATCTGAAGCCAAAACATTCTTAGACAGTTAATATTTCATAAATATGAAAGTATAAACTACTATCTTTTCAAAAACAATTCATTTTATGATATGACCAATGATGTCTTTAAAAAGCTTGACTTTCTATTCATCTATCTATCCTTCATTCTTCTGAAAGCTGATTCATTTTTTTCCCCAAATTTCACTATTCTTATCCATTATCCTAAAAGCCATTTGTTCTCACAATCATGCCCCCAAAAGGATGTGAATCTATTTTTTACGAAGGGGTGTAATTCCACGAGTGCCTAATTGCTTTATCATCTAGCTAAGGTAACTAAACATCTTCCTTATCATAGCATGGACTTTTACACAGGAAAGACAATCTCTGAGAGAGGTACAGGACAAGACATGGTCAACAGAAAACATAGTGCCCCGTGCTCATAAATAAAACTTTGCCTTCTCATTCAAGTGACAGGTCATATGATCTTTCTGGCTAAGACTAGAAAGATTGTAATATATATATATATATATATATATATATATATATCAATGCAGCATTTGCCTGCATTATAGCCTTGCCACACATATGGTCATCACAGCCCTTCTTGGTGCCTCCATATGAACCACCAGCAGCCCTCTAGAGAAGTAGGATCAAATTCTGAGGCATACATATGTCGCTGTAAGAATCTGGTGAAATGCTTTTCAGGACCCCAGCTACTCACATTCAGCAGGTCTGTGTGGGGCTGTTGTAGTTACCTTCACGATGGTGGGACAAAACACCAAAAGTGGGCAATGGGAGGAAAGGATTTGATCTGGCTCACAGTCTCAAGGGGAAGCTTCCTGACGGCAGGGACAGCAGGACACGAGCAGAGGCTGGACGTCACCTCTGCCCCAGCAGGTGGAAAACAGCAGCAGGAGAGCGAGCCGAGCTCTAACAAGGGGGAGTTGGCTGTAACACCCCTAAGCCCATCCCAAAAACACACCTCCTCCTCAGCACCAACTCCAAGATTGCCACAAGCTGAAGACCAAGCCTTCAAAACACATGAGTTTATGGAGGACATCTGATTCAAACCATACAGAGACTCATCAATTTCCATTTCTTTTTAAAAATATTTTAGCTTTCTTTATTTATTTGAGAGAGTGAAATAGGCAGGGAAGGAGAGAGTGATGGGTGCGCCAGGGCCTCCAGCCACTGCAAATGAACTCCAGATGTGTGTGCCCCCTTGTGCATCTGGCTCACGTGGTTCCTGGGGAATCGAGCCTGGGTCCTTTGGTTTGGCAGACAAGTACCTTAAACACTAAGCCATTTCTCCAGCCCATTAATTTCCATTTCTAACCTACTCAGAAGTGGTGACATGCTCACCTGGGAATCACACTTTGAGAATCACATGAAGATGTACTCAACCTTTGGGCTTGTGACATGACTTTGTCAATTATAAATGTGTTTGGCAAGATTCACAGCTGTCCTGGGACACATGGTACTCACAGGGCAAGGCTAGATCCACCTTTCTAAGCCACTCTGATGCCAAATCACCCAGGGCAAATGTATCAGAGACTCTATATCCAATCCTTTTCCTGGGTTAGTAAAGCCTGCTATTTTGAGAGGCTCATAGAAGATAGTCCTTAGAAAAAGGACTTGCATGGCTTCAACGGCAGGCAATCCGCTTTTGTAGAAAGAAGAAAGAAATGGAACTTGATGTAATGGCTCCTTGCCTGAACTAAGAATTAGCCGAGTCTGGTTGGTGAAGGCCTATCTCATTTCTAAACCGGTATCCTCTAGGAGAGCTGTGAATGCTCTGGGTCAAAAAATGCACACTGGACATTCCTAGGAAGCCACTCACAAGGCCAAGTGTAATTTTATTTAAACCTGTCTGAACTTGCTCCTCTGGCCCTCAAGATTTTTTCTCTTGCAAAAGAAGAATTCCAAGAGACACACTCATGTGCACGTACACACACACACACACACACACACACACTCCCACATGAGATTTTATCAAACTTTAAAGCAAAAGAGCCAAGAAAAAAACCCCAAGCAGTTACGTCTATAAAGTGATTTCTTACCCTTCTTCACATCTTCCTCTTCAAAGCAAAAGAAACAAGGATTATAACAACCACTCTGTTTGAAAAAAATATTTTATTTTTTATTTATTTGAGAGAGAAAGATGGAGAGAGAGATCGAAAGAGAGAAAGAGAAAGATAATATGGGCATGCCAGGGCCTTCAGCCACTGTAGACAAACTCCAGATGCATAGTCTACCTTGTACATCTGGCTTACATGGATCCTGGAGAATTGAACCTAGGTCCTTTGGTTTTGCAGGCAAGTATCTTAACCACAATGCCATTTCTCCATCCCCATAACCACTCTTTAATACCCCCCCAAATAACACACACCCAAAAGCCACATTACTGGGGCTGGGGAAGCGGCCTAGTAGTTAAAGGGACTTGCTTGTAAAGCCTGCTGCCCAGGGTTCCATTCCCAAGTCACACATGTAAGCTGGAGACAAAAAAGTGACAAAAGTATCTGGTGTTCATCTGCAGTGGCAAAAGCCCTTGCAAGCATGTGTACACACAAGCGCAGGCACACACATTCACACACACGCGCGCACGCGCGCACACGCGCAAATGAATTTTTGAAATCCATGCCTTGGGTGTGCCTACCAACATGATGTTACTTGGTAGACAAACCAACGAAATAAATTCCAACATGAACAACAATAAAATAGACATGGAGAACAGTAGCAGCAAATTGAAATTTCTACAGTCCAAGTTTTTAATATACTTTTACATATTAGACAGAACAACACAGGTGAGGGAAGACACAGTGGGGGATAGAGGAGGGCCTGAGAGGTCTGCCCTTAGCCAAAGAGAAAACCACAGCCCAGACCAAAGTCTAAGTCTGATCACAGCCATGGGGTCGCTGTTGGGACTGTTTCTCTTTTCCGTTTCTAAGCCTTGGCTTATTTGTTGATATGACCAGGGACTTTAAGTTGAATTTAAAGTGCTGTAGTCAGCTTCACGTTGCTGGGACGAACATCCAACCAGACGCAGCTTGTGGGAGGAAGAGATTTATCTCAGTTTACACATCCAGGGGAAACTCCACCAGTGGCAGAAGAAGTTGCTTATTTCCATGCATCCAAACAGAGCAACGGCAGCAAGCAAACACCAACACCAGCAAGCAGGAACCACCAGAGCTCGAACTGCTCTCTGCACACCTTCAGGCTGGAATTCAGATCCACCCCCAGTGACACCTCCTCCAGCCAGATGCCTAGAGACCCAAATCACAAGTTTAGTTTTAATAAAACACCCGAGACTGAGGCCATACCTTTATACTATCACGTTCAAACTACGACAAAGCGCTATGTATGAAAAATTATAAAGATTCTAAATGAGAGGTTCTCCCATCAAAGAATGTCATACTAATGTTAGGCAGTGACTCGGTTACCTTCTAGTTGCTGAAATAAAGCACTCAACCAAAAGCAGCTGATGGCAGGAAGGTTGTTCATTTTGGCTTTCCGTCTCGAAGGGAAGCTCCCTGATGGCAGGGGATAGGATGGCATGAGCAGAGGCTGGACGTCACCTCTGCAGCACAAGGTGGCAAACAGCAGCAGGTGAGTGAGCTGAACTCTGGCAAAGGGGAGCTGACTTTAACCAGCCTAAGTCTGCCTCCCCAAACATGCCTCCCCCAGCTAGACTCCACATCCCAAACTGCCGTCACCCGGAAACCAAGCACTCAGAACACAGGAGTTTATGGGGGACTGGTAATTCAAGCCATCACAGCAGGTAGTCTGAGGTGGGAAGCTTTTGAGGTAACTCAAAACTGCCCGGCACCTTAAAGGATTCAGCGCCCACCCTGACGTGTGCACACACCCAGTGCCGTTTGAAGGTTGGTAATGTGGCATAGTGTCCTTTAACTTTCATGGGTATTGCATGGAAATTATTTTTCTCCTCAGTCCTGTGAGGCTATCGGAAAGTGTTTTGCCTTGCAGCGACATTCTTCTCAGCCTGACACATTACAAGGAACTCACAAGAGAGAGAGAGAGAGAGAGAGAGGTGCAGAGAAAGAGAGAAATTTGCACACTGAGATCCAAAACTTGCTGAGCTAAATACAGCTGGTATCGCAGGCCTGTCCTCTTCCTGAGCTGTTGGTCCTTCTGAATCCTACTGCTTTTCCATGCTCAAACCTCAACATGGGTCTTCACTTCCTCACGAGACCATGATGTTCTGTACGGTCTAGGTGTGGTCTTTTTCCTGGTTTCTTGGCTGCTCGTCCAAGGCCCATATTGACATATCCGGTAAAGGGTGAAACACTGTGAATATCAATAGTTCACTCTACACATTCCTGTTCTTGGTTTTCTTAGAAACCCTTTTATGTCTTCAAATTAGGTGTGTTTTGCATTCTGTCAATGTTGGACTTTCCCAAACACATTGGGCTTTTTCAAAAAATGCATTGGTTGTCACAAATCAGTCCAATACTGTCACGAGCAGAAGTCCCAGGGCTAAATAGTCATACAAGCACTTCTCTAGGAAATAGTGTTCTCATTCTGAAACGTGAGGTTCAAAGTCAAACAATATTTAATTTACGTAAACCACATAGGAATTATTTTGGTAAGACTGACTAAAACTGTGACAGGATATATCATATATCCCCATCTTAAACAAGACATCAACTAGCACTTTTGGTCCCTTTAAGATAGATACGTCAGGCAATTTTTTACAGTTTGTCAACAGCCCTAAAAGAAATTTCAAGTAACCATAAATCAGTGTTATGGTTTGGAGTACTTGAGACACTCTAGATAAATATTTGATGATAAATCACACGGGGCAGAGGAACCGTTTCATCTAATATACCAATATAAAATCAGTGATAGCCATCCACCCTCATGCAAATCGTGGAGCTAGATGGGAATGTGGCTGACAGAGGATCACTCCACAGCTCTCAGAGGCAAAGGTATGCAGTGTTTTGTGGGGCACCCTCTGACTTCAAACTCTGTGCACCACAGGGAATCCCAACAGACATATGTACAATGAATCACCAAGTTATCCCCGTTATTTATCTCCAACTGGGTCATTTAGTATTTTTTAAATTTTCATCTGCAGAATAAAGTAAAAGAGTAATGATAAATTCCCTTTACAAAAACACTGGATAGTTGGGGGAGACGGCTTAGGGGTTAAGGTGCCTGTGAAGCCTAAAGACCCAGGTTTGATTCTCCAGATCCTACCTAAGCCAGGTGCACAAGGTGGTGCATGTGTCTGGAGTTCGTTTGCAGTGGCTAGAGGCCCTGGTGGGCCCATCTTCTCTCCCCCTTGTTCCCTGTCTCTAATAAATAAAAATAAACTACTTAAAAAAAAATCTCCAAATACTGTCTTGTTAGGACGTCTGTTCCGAGGTTTAAAGAGCTCTCTCTACCACACAGGAAGCTTGCAAAGATGAGAGGACTCAGAATGGCACTGCTGATGTAAATTTCTCTATGATTTTAACTGAGTACCATAGCAGAGCCCTGTTGAGAACGTTCCAGAATCTTCCTTCACATGCCTATGTGTTTCAATATTAAGAGAAAACACCCAGGCATTCAAATAACAGGGGTACGGAAAGAAATCAGAAAGCAGAGCCTAAAGGCTGGGCAACAGATAGCTCAGTAGGTAAAGTGCCTGCCTTGCAAACATGTGGGCCCCCAGAACCCATGGAAAAAGAGCCAAGTGTGGTGGGGTGCACTTGGAATTCCAGCACTGGAGAGGTAGAAACAGGTAAAACCCTGGGGCTCATTACAACTGGTGAGTTGTAAGTCAATGAAAGACCCAGTGTTGGGTCAGGGAGATGGCTCAGCAGTTGAAGGTGCTTGCTTGCAAAGCCTAATGGCCTGGGTTTCAATGCCCAATGCCCATGTAAACCCAGATGCAAAAAGTGGCATATGTGTCTGGAGTTCTTGTGCAGTAGCAAGAGGCCCTGGTACACACATGCTTAGTCTCTCTCTCTCAAATTAATTATTTTTGTGCTTTTTTTTTATTAGATAGAAACTCTGTATGGACACATCATGCATTGATACCATCATTTCCTTCCTCCCTGCCCCCATTCCACTGAAGGCCCTCCTCAGTGGGGTTGCTGGTGTTCCCCATGGGGTTGTGGGCTATGGGCTGTGAGAGCAGCAGGCAGTCACTGTGGGGGTGGGGTCCTGTTGACAGATTTTGGTTGTCCTCGGTCCTCAACACACAGTGCTGAAAGGAAAAGAGTGCACAGCACCAGAGGAACACCATGCAGGGATGTCATCGGGTTGCCACACCCACATCCACACATTGGCATGTGCACCTGCATACCCACGCCCACCTCCACATACGGAAACATGCACAAATGAACAGCCTAACTAATTGCTTGATTTTTTTCACAACCACTAAATTTTAAGATTGAGTCACTATGAAATGTGCCTAAAAACAAAAAATCAAAACTAACTTTTCCTCACTATGCCAAGGACATCACATGAACTCGATCCATCTTCTCAACAACTCTTTGAGGCAAACTCTCATTTTTCCAGAAGAGGGAAATGAGGCACAGAGTAGCTTAGGAATTTGCTCAAAAGCAGGTAAGTGGTAGAAAAATCCACCAGCAGTGATGGCTCAGCAATTAAGTTGTTTGCCTGCAAAAACGAACAGTCCTGGTTCGATTCCCCAGTACCAACATCAAACCAGAAGTACAGAGTGGAACATGCAACTGGAGGTTGTTTTTGGTAGCTAGAGGCCTTAGTGGGCCCCTTCTCATCCCCCCCACCCTCTCTCTCTCACTCACTTTCTGTCTCTCTCCCCCTTTGCAAATAACTAATAAAAAAGAAAGAAAAAAAATCAACCAGCGACTAAGTCCCTAGGTATCCCATCAAAAGCTCTGAGCCACATTGTGTCTCTGCCTTTTGGACGGAGGTGATTGTTTTAATGTCTACCTGCACACTCCCCGTACTTCCCTAAAGTGACTATGGATTATGGACGTGTTCCTTCCTTGGTTATTCTGAAGTTAGATGTAAAATTAATGACATCCTGGGAGCCGTGCTTCTGCCTAGAACATCTCACTAACAACATGGTTTATGAAATCTTTATATCTACTTGAAATAAATGTGTTTACTAAGTATTGCCAGGAAGCTCATATTCTGTTGATATTACACTCAGGCAGTGTATGTTGCTATAGTGCTAAGGAGCCTTCAATACAAGGAACTCTTTCTATCCTAGTAATTCACTAACTCTGAAAAATGAAGAACCTGGTCTATTACCTTTTATAAGTTCCTAAGTTTCTATAAACGTTGCTCACTTGACATAGAAAGTGTGGGAAAGTTCCAGATGTTGCCCGTAGGCTCTCTTCCCTCCAATGTCACTACTGGGTACTAGTGTGGAGAACAGGGGCCTCTGCGGAGACACAAAGATGTGCTGATCAGCCAGAAACCTCACGGTGCATCTGAGTACAGTGGTCCATGCCCACAAACTCAGCACTTGGGAGGCTGAGGCAGGAGGATTGGGGGTTCCAAGCCAACCTGGGACTACGTGGCTACATTGTGAGAATGTGTCTCAAAAACAAACAAACAAAAAAAAAAACATGTGAAAAGAAACTTCACACTGCAAATGTTCATTTCAGTGAACGTTTATGAAGGATGGAAGAGTGGGAACGACATTGTGGCAAGTGAGCCAATCACAGTGTGCCTCAGTCTCCTTGACCGAATGACTGACAAGCTGCCTGCTCGGGCTCGTAGGAAGGTGACACTGTGAAGGCGCTGGGAGGCTCTTCAGTCGTAAGGGGACATGCATGCACACACGTGCACACACACATGCACACACTCATCTAAGTTTCCAGGGGCAACATGGTGTGTCTTCGGCAGATGCCGAGGAGTATGTGGCGTGACACAGCAGAAGAGAAATGCACCAAGGCTCCCGGAGGAAGGAAGCCGAGGAGGAGATGCCTGGGTTGCCATAGTGACAGGAAAGGATACAGCAGTCTATGGGAAGGGGCTGGGAGGGAGGGGAATGTGCAAGCAAGCCACCAGACGCGGTCCTGGAGCCTCCCCCTAATGCCGAGCATACAACGTCGAGAAGAAATGGCAGGAGAATAGCATTTGGCATAAAACACCTATGTGCATGCAACACAAACCAAAACCACCAGAAACTTTATCTGCAATCAAACGGAAACCTGACTGTCAACAATGTGGTGAAGATCTACTCCCCCATTTAAGGACAGGTGTCACAGCTTTTCAGCAACTCATCAAAGGTCAAGTCTAGGGGACGAGGAGACAGCTTGGCAGGACTTGATTGCAAAACCTGCAAACCTGGGTTGGTGCGCCGACACCCACATAAAGCCAGGCACAAAAAAGAGAACAAGCACCCAGTGTTTGTTTGCAGCAGCAAGAGACCCAGGCACACCTGCATACCACACACACACACACACACACACACACACACACACACACACGAATCTCATGTCTATAGAGAGCATAAATGGTAGACAGCAGGTTCACAGAAGGTCTATGGACTCGGGATTTCTGCTCAGTGACCACCTGCTATGCTGCTTTCTTTACTCCCTTTATGCCATCTAAAATATCTAGGCATGTCTTTCTCTCCTTTTTTTGAGGGGGTTGTTTTGTTTTGTTTTTGTTTTTCTGGATAGGGTTTCATTCTAGCTCAGGCTGACCTGGGATTCACTAGGTACTTTCAGGGTGGCCTAGCACTTGTGGTGATCCTCCTACCTCTGCCTCCCAAGTGCTGGGATTAAAGGCATGTGTCACCACACCCTGCTTGTTTTTATTTTTTGAGGTAGGGTCTCGCTATAGGCCACGCTGACCTGGAATTCACTATGTAGTCTCAGGGTGGCCTCGAACTCAGGGCGATCCTCCTCCCTCTGCCTCCCGAGTGCTGGGATCAATGGTGTGCGCCACCACACCTGGCTAGGCATGTGTTTCTATGAAGGAGAGCATTATTGTGCTTAAGTACACTAGGAAAAAAATCCAAATAACAAAAACAAAAACAAAAGATCAAGTGGTATGTCAACATTTCCAATGCTGTGTTTATGACAACTATTTGTAAGAAGTGAGGTCACTGTGGATTTGGTCAATATCCTTCAATATCACTTGACCTTCATCAGAAAGAGAAGAAAACTAAAAAGTTAAAATGCAACTTTATGTTCCCTTCATTGGGCAATTCTATTATACAAGATGATTCAGAAAAAACCCGTGTAAAGACAGGCGTGACAGTCGGAAGGAGAAGTTACTGGGGGTTAAATAATGTAGCTTGTATGGTATATCATGAAGCAAGCTCTTCGTGGGGAATGGAGGAGGACATGTTCCCCCATTGGGCACTAGGCTTCAACTTTTTCCTTGTATAGCATGGGATTCCTGGGAAAACTCCAATTTTGTTGGGGGGGTGCATTATTTCAATCATCTGACAGCCAAAGGGAGGGAGGGGCACATGTGTCTCTTTAGAACACCTTACTTCCTGCCAGGCTGGGCATAGCTGGAGCATTCTAATGATGTGGAGAAAGACAGAAGTAGAGCCAGAAACACAGGGCTGGCCGTGGAGATGACGGGAAGACACAGCTTTGATGACAACACGGGACGTGTGTACCACACTGTTCCACAGCTCAGTCCTCGTTCACTGAGGGTTAGCTCCAAATGATGCTTTAAAGCCCGCAATTCCCCACGAATTCATTTGCTCGGCAGGAAATCAATAAGCTACCATGCTTTTCTTCTATATTTCTGGGCGATTTCTCATATAAATAAATGCCCAGGCCTGGAGGAAGACATCATCTTACCAGTTGTCTTCATTTTAGGCTCTGCATAAATGAATTCAGGTTGCAAATTAAAGCCAAGAAGTGTAGGAGCAACAGCCACACTTCGTAATAAAACCACTGCGATGCCAGTTAAGAATTAGTCGGCTTCTTTCTTGAGCTAGACGCCAGTGATGCATATGCGTCATCCCGTTTCATCTTGAAACAGCCGTAGGTATTCAGAATGGACCCACTGGAGATGGTTTAGTGGTCAAGGCACTTGGCCTGCAAAGCTAAAGGATCCAGGTTCGATTCTCCAGGACCCACATAAGCCAGATGCATGGAGGGCACATGTGTCTGGAGTTTGTTTGCAGTGGCTGGAGGCTCTGGTTTACCCCACCTCTCTCTCTCTCTCTCTGCCTCTTTCTCTGTCTCAAATAAATAAATAAAATAAAATATTTTTTAAAAGGAGAGGCTTAGAGAAGCTTTACTGTATGCCCAAGGGCACTAAATTTGTAACAAGTGAGTGTAATGTTAATGATACTGAAGGAAGGACTCACCATGCATTATTGTCTTTAAATATTTAAACCTTGGCAGGTGTATTGTAAGTCTACTTCGTGTTGTACTCTCAGCAACCCTTGGATTTCTTCTCCTTAATGACTTCTGAGTGTCCCCAGTGTCCCCTGCCATCTCCCAGAAGGGCATTTAAAACCCCTGCTGTGAATACCAACAACTCCACTAAGGAGGGCCCTCAGTGAAACGGGGGTGGGGAAAAGGGGGCATAGAGTATAACATGAAGAGAGTGGGACCAACAAATGATTTGTTCATACAGTAAAGTTCATAGCTAATTTTTTCAAAGATGCTTAAGGTTGAGACTGGAACTCGTGATGAGGCACTTGCCTAATGGAGACTTTGGACCCTGGGTTTGGTGTCTGGGACCACACCAAAAATAAATAAATAAATGAAAAATAACGACACTGGAATTCGTGTGAAGCCAAGAGAGAGTGGTTGAACAAAGGCATTTAGAGTGACCAGTTTAATGAATTTTAAACAGTGATTACTAATTAGTGCATCAATCTTAACTCTAAAGTGCTAGCGCTTGCTTGAATAGTTTCTCCTAAGTTGATTGAAGATTCCATCCAAAATATTGTTTACATTATTAATGTGCTCAGCAACCTCATCTTCAGAGGAATGTAAACCTGTACCTGGTCCCTGAGGAGTGAGCACATATTATTAATTAAAATGATCATGAACACAGTTATTATTTCTTCCATGTTTTAGTATCAATGGTATTATTTTCAAATAAGGTAGGTTTACAAACAAGGCTTATAAAATATGCAAATGCAGGTGCCTTAGATATCAAGCCCTCTAAAGTTTACATAAGGTTGTGATTTCAAATTATTAAAAATTGACAGTCAATTATTTTTTTCAGCTTATGCAAATGATCTGCAGCTGCAAATGATGTAAAGATGTATTAAAAGTTTACAGGTTCAGGGCTGGGAAAATGGTTTAGCAGTCAGGGCGTTTGCCTGCGAAGCCTAAGGGCCCCAGTTCAATTCCCCAGGACCCACATAAGCCAGATGCATAAGGGGGCACATGTGTCTGGAGTTTGTTTATAGTGACTAGAGGCCCTGGCATGCCCATTCTCTCTTTCTATCTGCCTCTCTGTCTCTCGCTCTCTCTCTCTCTCTTATTGAGAGAGAGAGTGTGTGTATATATATATATATATATATATATATATATATATACATATATATATGTATATGTATGTATGTATATACATATATATATAACACACACACACACACACACATATATTAAAGTTTACAAGTTCAAAGGACAAACCAAATCCTTCAGGAAAAGCCCAAACAAAATTCAACACCATTAGCAAGATTGTGACACTCTCCTTTCTTATGATCCAAATGACAGCAACAGGGATTTGTACATAATGATGCAATTATATGCTGTCATGAACAATATAATTATTTTATGCCTAAGCAGATATATTTTTCTGACCAAGTACCCTGTAGAACTTTCAAATGTGAATTCTCCTAACTCGGCTTTGCTGTCCTTACAGTATTTTTGATTTTTCTACGGACACATGGAGCGGACTTTGTTTTAAAGACTCGCTCGCTTCATGTTTGAGTCCTTACAGGCTAGCCACCATTGCCTCCACCCGCTCCCCAGGGAGGCTCCACTGGACCAGGCCCTTCTTCCAAGGCTCCCCTTCCTCCTACAGGTCAGGGGCCAACAGGAGAGGACATGAGACTGAGAGATGGACAGAAGGGCTACAGCAAGCCAAGGAGGAGACAGGAAATGAACAGGGAATTCGTTAAGAGGGTCTACTTCCGGTGAAGTCTGTGCCCACAGATGCCACAGTGAGACCTGATGTAAGTCTCTTCTGTGACCTTAGTTGTGTTATAGTCTCTAACTTCTCTGTCTAGACCATGGTGCGGGGGGGGGGGCAATGACATAGATAGATGTTGTGCAGATGAAATGAGTGACAACACAAAGCTCTTAATAAGATGCCTGGTACATAGTAGATGCTCCACAATATTAGCTGTCACGAGGGTGGTAATAATTATGTTATTATTGTGACAGGACAGAAAGATAGGGGAAATCATAATGGCATGAGAAGAGGGGCCACAGGCTCTGCTCCTGGGATCTGGACGTGCTTTTACTAATAAGGGGGAAACGGAGGACTTCACAGGACTACAAACACCACTGACAGAGAGGTCAACTGGCCCGCCAGGACAATGCCTTGACTCTTTAGTACTGCCCTCTCATCCCTTGACCCAGAGCCGTACCGACCACAAACTCCATTTACTAACTTTAACTTTTAACCAGGTTACACTGTTCGAACAGTGTTAAAAGGTAGAGGTCATTTCCTAGCAACTTTATGGATGTAGCTTTTGAGTCATCAAATATATCTATTTATACCCATTACAGAGAAAAGAAGTTGCCACGCGACTTCGAGAGCTTGTGCCCATTGGGGTGCATCTTTTCTTCCCTTTGCACGCTCTGACCACCTCTCTCTTATCAGTGGAACTTCCCTTTTGTCCAATTCCCCAGAGTTCTTTTTCTTTCTACCTCTTAATAAAATACTCAACTTCACCTCAACAGCTGGCTTTTTCTACCGTCCATGCTAGTGTAGGAGCCCCAAACCCTGGGGTTTCACTCTGCCTGGGTGGAAGTCTCTATGAAGAAACTCCCCAGCTTGCTGAAAGAGGGGTTGAGGGGTAAGGCCGGACTTGACTTAAACCAAGAGTGGAACCTACTCATTTCCACTGACAACTACTTGATACGTTAAAGTAAGTGTCATGACGAGCTATGGGAAGAATGCTGGTAGGCCCCCCACGGAAGGACTGGAAAGAAAGCTCCGCCGATGAAGTGATTGCCTCACAAGCATGAGGACCTGACTCTGACCCCCTCACAACACGACACATGTTTGAAAAAGTCACTCATAGCCGGGCGTGGTGGCGCACTCCTTTAATCCCAGCACTCGGGAGGCAGAGGTAGGAGGATCGCCGTGAGTTCGAGGCCACCCTGAGACTCCATAGTGAATTCCAGGTCAGCCTGGGCTACAGTGAGACCCTACCTCGAAAAACCAAAAAAGAAAACCCCCCCCCAAAAAAGAAAAAGTCACTCATGGTGGTGTGTTCTGTAACCCCAGCACTGGGTAGGCAGAGACAGGAGAACCCCTGGAGCTCACTGACCAGCCAATCTAGCATTCTTGGCCATCTCCAGGCCAATGTGATAAACTACCCTCCCCCCCAAAAAAAGAAGAGAAATAAATTGAGTTCCTGCTTCGACAAGAAAAAAAGAAAGAAAAAGAAAAAAAAATAAAAAGGTGTCCTCTGGCCTCTGTGAACACACGTGTGCACATATACACACATGTTCATGCACCTATGGGCACATGTTCACAGTAAATATTCCTGGACTTGCTCAGTCGGAATGGACAGATATTGCTAAGGAATATATCCTTAAAAATCTAGAAGGAAAAAGAAAAAAAAAAAAAAAACAGCGACCAGAGCATTGTTCAAGAAAGCCTCCCTGGAAGGGATGGCCTGTTCAGGGGAGTGACTTTTACTTTGGGAAGCCGCCTGCAGCCGTGGGTCACTTGGAAGCCTGGCCACGCTGATGAGTGTCATTACCCTCACCATCCACGAAGTCATCTGCTATGTCGCATCTTGGCACAGGCATGCTCATTTGTAACAATTATCCCTTCAGTGTGACGTGAAGAGAAAGCAGCTTCTAGCGCTCTGCAGAGCTGCTCCAAACAATTAACATTCCGAAATGCTCTCCAAGCTGAATGCAGGTGAGACCCTCGCAGAGGCACGTCCTCTTAAATAAGCGGGTTCCTGTTTGCTCTTCTCCCAGCATAAGTCCTTGAGCTCACAAATCCCTTAGCACCCAAAGTCATTTATTTTTTTAACCTGACTTTTCAAGTCCCAAACCCATCCTCTAGAAGCGTCCACCACTGCCTGAGCACCTTGGGGCCTTGCTATGCACATGACACCATGAGAAGGATGTGGCATGTGTGACCTTGTCTCAGAAGAGGCAAGTACTTCTTTAGTTTTAAACACCAGAAAACTGTCCAAGAGATGAGTTAAGTCCCTTATTCAAGATCAGGGATTAGAGGTGATAGGATCCTTAATAGTCCATGTTGCTTTCTTCCTTTATAAAAAATAAAATAAAATAAAATAATCTAAGACTCAGGATAGGGAGATGGCTTAGAGGTTCAAGGCTCTTGCATGCAACAGTTACCTGGCCAGGTTCAATTCCCCAGTACCTATGTACAAATAGATGCCCAAGATGGGGCAAAGGTCTGGAGATCATTTGCATTACCAAGAGGCCCTGGCCTGCCCATTCTCATATTTATTATCTCCCTCTCTCTTTATCTCAGAAGTAAGTAAATATATTTTCTTAAAATAGACATACACACATGCACACACCACACACACAAATACCAATGACAAGAACATTCACAATGTTCACGACCTCACAGTGGCTGACCTGCGTAACGAGAGGGGAAATGGCGACATCAAAATAGAAGACAGACTATTGGAAAGTAGAAGGGATTCCTGGGGCGGGGGGGATTCAGGAAGGAGGAAAAGGAGGGGATGGTGGGAGAAGAATACCATCATGGTATATTGTCTATATGTATAGAAGTTGTCCACAAAAAGTTTTCCAAAACTACAAAAACTGAGACTCAAGTTACAAACGCAAACTAAGGTATAATAGAGTGAAGTCAGGTAAGGTGAATGAATGGGAAATGAATGACAAAAGGAAAAGAAAGGCAAATTTCCCAGCACTAAAATCAAATGGCAAAGTAGAATTCCAGTTATCAGTCCCGATCAACTTTGGTTTTCATGGGGTTCAACCTGACTCTGTTACTCAAAAACTGAATTTAATTTTTGGCCACGGTCTTAGGCATCAATGAGGCACCTCTTGCTTATTACACTTAGATCATTTTTTCTCCTTGGGGAACTGCAACTCAGCAATCCAGGTGACTGGCTAGCCTTCATCACGAAATGCAAATGGCCCATATGCAAGGGCTGTGCACCAACCGATGGTGCCAATCACACCTTGAGTGCAGGGCGGCTTCAAGGATGAGAATGTGGTAGCATTTTATTTGCATGATACCAGGTGCATGATGAGTACATATGTTTGTGTCACTATTAGTCGTTGGTGTGTGTGTGTGTGTGTGTGTGCATGTGTGTGTGTATGTATAAATACATATACATATGTCTATGTGTCTATATCTATGACATTAGATATAGATATAGATAGATAGAGATACATAGATATAGATAGATAATCCCTGAGTCTTTAAAAGATTACTTATCATGGAAACAAGATCACATACTAAGTGTCCTTTTTTGAAAGCAAGTCACTCTGAGAGAGAGAAATTACTGAAATGAATGACAAGCTTGCACAAGTAAGAAACACTGAGATGGACTGTTCTGTTTTACTTGGGGCACTAGCCACCTGTTTGAAATTTATTTTAATAAAAGTTGGTCAATAGAGTGAGATGGACTGCAGGATTAAGCTGGTGTCAGAGCAAGGAAATTCATAACCAGGAAAACTTTAATAAATTTACTTGAAAAGGTCAAAATCCATTATTAGTTAAACACGCTTATCAAATGCAGCTGCAATTAAGTATCACTAACCACTGGATGAACTGCTACATACACCAGGTAGTTGAGTCCACGGGCTAAGCTGATTAGCCCAACCAGGCCATTGACCCAAAACTTAAGTGGCCAGTGCGTCACGTGCACGAGGACACTGTCCATCCTTGAGCTGGCAAAAGCTGGGATAGAAAGGGCCACGGGACTCTGTTACTTCACATGTGACCAGGTGACTCTGCCTTGAAAGAATGTTGGTTCACAGGTGGATCTGTACAACCTGAAACACACAGCAGGACATTTAGATACTTACGGCCATAAATATTGTAAGGAGTGAGCAGGACATTTAGATACTTATTGTAAGGAGTGAGCCTTTCCTTTTTGTGTTTTTGTTTTGTTTTTCTTGGTTTTTGCTCAAAGAGAACGGCCCAAGGGTGCAAAGGTCCTGGGAATGCTGAAGGACGGAAAGCCACGGGAGTATTTATTGCCCACTCTCTGCCACCCTTCCCTCCGCCACTTGCCAAGACCATACTTCACTTCCCGCTGCCCTCAGGCGTGACTGGCAGTCTTGCAAAGTCACATGTCAGGGCACACTACACCCCTTCTTAAAGACAATGCTAATTACGGGAGTAACCTGTTCAGTCTCTTGCCCAAAAGATTCCAGCATACAACTTGACTTCCCCATAATTCACTGTATTTCAGCAATTAAATTAGTGGCAGTGGCAGCCTCACAGAATCCTTTAAATCCCCGCGGGGTTGTTCTTTGATTAGACCAGATCAAGGAAGAGGCGGTTGTTTGCAGGCGGGTTAGAAGGGCTCGCTGTTTCATTGCTAGCAGTGCTGGAAAATGAAAGGTCATGCGTGTTGACATCACATCTGTATCCATCTGTGACATCGGTGACAGACGACATTCACATTATTCTTTTTTTTTGATTTGTTTGTTTTTCTTTGGTTTGTCGAGGTAGGGTTTCACTCTAGCCCAGGCTGACCTGGAATTCACTATGTACTCTCAGGCTGGCCTCGAACTCACAGCAATCCTCCTACCTCTGCCTCCCAAGTGCTGGGAGTAAAAGGCGTGCGCCACCACGCCCGGCTGAGATTATTCTTAAGGAAGGCCTTAAGTAGAATAGAATACCGTTCAGGTGGGAAGGCAGGCAGCCTTACGTGTGAGGCACAGAGCCTCAGCACTGACATTTGTGCGTGTCCGCTTTCGCAACACACCCTGACAGCCAGTTCCAGGTGGCAGCGCTCATACGTCATCCAATGATCTCCTTCATCACCTGGGGGCTGGGTGCACCCTACTTCATTTCTATCTTGGGTGGAAAGACTGCATTTCTTGTACTTTGTTCATCAGTAATTCTCAACCCGAGCTTCAAATTACATGGAGTTTTCATATTAATGTGCAAAATCTTAACTAGATAGCCCAGGTTCTACTCCCCAGCTAGTGAATGGGGGTTAGGCCTCTGGAACGAGTGTTTTCTGTTATAGTTACCTTCTTGTTGCTGGGACAACACACCAGCCAAAAGCAGCTGCTGGGGAGAAAAGTTGCTTATCTCGGCTTATAGTCTCAAGGGAAGCTCATGATGGCAGGGGACAGCGTGGCATGAGCACAGGCTGGACGTCACCTCTGCCACAGCAGGTGGACAACAGCAGCAGGACAGTGAGCAGAACACTGGCAGGGGGGAGCTGGCTATAACACCCCTTAATCCTGCTTTCAAGAACACACCTCCAAGCAAGGCTCCGCCTCCAAATTAACATCAGATGGGGACCAAGCCAGAGGCCCGGACACACCCATTCTCTCTCTGCCTCTTTTTCTCTCAAATAAATAAATTATATATATAAATTTTCCTGCTCAGCACATGCCTTTAATCCCAGCACTTGGGAGGCAGAAGTAGGAGGACTGCAGTGAGTTCGAGGCTATCCTGAGACTACAAAGTGAGTTCCAGGTCAGCCTGGGCCAAAGCGAGACCCTGCCTTGGAAAAAGAAATTCCTGAGGAACAAAATCCAAGGTTGTCCTCCGGCCTCCCACATACACCCTCCCCACACACCCACAACACACACCCACACACACACACACACACACACATGCATGTGCCCACGTATGTATTTTTTTTTAAATCACTCTGCACATATATCTGTTGAATTTGTTGGGAAGCGTTGTGTTTTGGATATAAACTATTTGCCATAGGCTCATATGTTTGAATACTCAGTCCACAGGAAGTAGTGATGTTTGGGAAGGAAGTTTGAGTACCTTTGGGATGTGGAGGCTTGCTGGAGAAAATGGGTCACGAGACCAGGTGGGGCTTGGGATTTTATAGCATGGCCCCACTTCCTGTCCTCTGCTTCCTGACTCTAGATGCAACATGACCATCCACTTCCTACTCCTGCCACCATGACTTCCTTGCCATAATGGACTCCACCCTCTGGAACTATGAGCCAAAATGAAAAATCTCTCTCCTTCCCTAGGTTGCTTCTGGTCAGGTATTTTGTCCAAGCAACAAAAATGTACCTAGTACAGAGAATAAACATTATTAGGGCATATTGTGGAAACCATGAAAACAAGGTTCCACTAATCAAAATCATCACTGAGATATCCTGCCTTGTCAAAAGTGAAGTCTGCAGGGAAAGGAGTTTCCGTGTCTTTCCACCAAGCATTGACTGAGAAACATGAATTCTTTTGAGGGAAAGTATTTTGTTGTTTGCTGGTTTATTTTTATTTGTTCTGTAGTTTGGTTTTGTTTTGTTTTTGAGGTAGGATCTCACTCTAGCCAAGGCTGACCTAGAACTCACTCTAGTCCCTGGCTGGCCTCAAAGTCACAGCAATCATCCTACCTCTGCCTTTTGAGTGCTGAGATTAAAGGTGTGCACCACCACACCCGGCTCTGCTTATGTTTCTAATGATCTATGAAAAATTAACAAATGGAGCCATGACTTTTTCTAGGAACTTAGTCAAAACAGGAAGTTATGGGGCATCTATGATGTATATTAATTTGACATATAGGCATTTAAGTTTTTCAAAATCCCAGTGATTATATAAAAAAAGACAAACTTTTATTCAGTTTCACCTTGCTTAAATAAGTAGCTTCAATAAACACAGAATGCAGAGAGCTTTAGCCTTACGTGTGGGACAGGAAGGTTCATTTTCCTCCAAATATGTATTATCCCATATATGCTGTGATTTACAATCCCCAAAGCATTAAAGTTTAAATTCTGAATCGCCTGTTTTGGATTCGTTGGAATTCTGATCCAATCATCACCCCCAAATAGAGGCAGGATGAAGACAATTTTCCAGACTTTAAAGCCAGATGGCACATATCAGCTAAATATTTCTCCCCTCCTTGTTCAGAAGAAAATTCATGTTGGAAATAGTGAATCAACTTATGTAAGATATGTATTTAAAAGATCCTTACTCATCAACCCCAAACTTAGGATTCTATTTAAGGGAAATACATTAAGTTGAAAAACTGGCAAGAAAGAATACATGTAACAACACTGGCAAAGAAAATCTTTCTTTGAGGAAATTCCCTTAATCTTAAAAAAAAAAAAAAATTCTTACTTTTTCCCACTCAAACCTATGTAATCTAATAAATCTTTCCTCACTAATATGTCAAATTTTTATTTGAACTAATTTTAGTAGTATATAAAAGTAGGATTATTTGTGAAGTTGTCTGGTATTAATTATAACATTAAATAGTAAGTTGCATTCAGGATTTCCCATGTTATTAAAAAAAAAAAAAAACAGGGCTGGAGATATGGCTTAGCAGTTAAGAGACTTGCCTGCAAAGCCTAAGGACCTGGGTACCACTCCCTAGTACTCACACAAAGCCAGACGCACAAAGTAGCACATGTATCTGGAGTGAGCTTGTGGTGGCTAGAGGCCCTGGCCTACCCATTTTCTCTCTCTCTCTAAAATAAATAAGATATTTTTTAAAAAAAGAATTCCAAATTGGTCTCTTACCTCATAGCCCTTCAGATTAGCCAGCACTGTTTGGGGCAAAGGCTCACATGAATAGTAGAGGCACGATAAAGGCGGGACACAAACAGGCCATGCTCTTACCTAACTCAAACACCTCTACTTGCCATCTGAATCACTGAACTTGCACATGGAATGATGTTTGATGAAAAGAGATGGGCATCTTAAGGATGAAAGTATTAACACTGGGGCTGGAGAGATGGCTTAGTGGTTAAGTGCTTGCCTGTGAGGCCTAAAGACCCCGGTTCGAGGCTCGATTCCCCAGGACCCACATAAGCCAGATGCACAAGGTGGCTCATATATCTGGAATTCTTTTGCAGTGGCTAGAGGTCCTGCTGCACCTATTCTCTCTCTTTCTCTCTCTCTCAAATAAATAAATAAATAAGTTTTTTAAAAAGAAAATAAGAACACCAGTGATTTAGCAGAAGTGAAACATACATTCTAAACAAGGGTCAATTATACATTGCTGTCAGAGCCCTGGATAAGATGGGTCCTTCAATCAAAAAGTAAACTATGGACTGCAGAGATGGCTCACCATTTATGGCACTTATCTGTAAAGCCTAATAACCAGAGTTCAATTCCCCAGTACCTATGTAAAGCCAGATGCACTAAGTGGCTCATATATCTGGAGTTTATCTGTAGTGGCAAGACGCCTTGGCATGGCCATACTCACTTTTTTTTTCTCTCTCTCTCTCTCAAATAAATAAATAAGTAAATAACCTTTTTGTGGTGAAATAGGGCTGGAGAAATAGCTTAGTAGTTAAGGCACTTATCTATGAAGCCTAAGGACCTAGGTTCAATTCCCCAGTACCCATATAAGCCAGATGGTGGTGCATGCTTCTTAAGTTTGTTTGCAGTGGCTGGAGCCCTAGAGTGCCCATTCTCTCTCTCTCTCAAATAAATAAATAAATATATAAAAATTAAATATTTTTTAAAAAATGTTTAAAAAAAATGAAATACAATGGGCCACTCTAAAGTATCTTAGCTGCCAGGCAATATGAACTACTAATGTCTTCATATAAGGAATACATCTACAAACCCTGTGACAGGCTCAAACACTGACTCGGCCAAAAGTTAAACTGATCAGTATGCCCAACTCAGTGGCAGGACATAGTTTTTTTTTATGTTTTTTTTTTACGTTTATTTTTATTTATTTATTTGAGAATGATGGATATAGAGAGAAAGACGCAGACAGGGAGAGAGAGAGAGAAAAAGAGAGAGAGAGAGAGAATGGGCACTCCAGGGCCTCTAGCCACTACAAACAAATTCCAGACACATGCACCACCTTGTGCATCTGACTTATGTGGGTCCTGGGAATCGAGCCTTGAACCAGGGTCCTTAGGTTTCACAGGCAAGCGCTTAACCACTAAGCCATCTCTCAAGCCCCCAGGACATAGTTTTCTGAATAAATGGTGCCTACAGTGGGCATCAAGCCAAGTATGGGTGAAACTTACTCAACATGAACGGTGGAGCCCTTGTCTGCCTAGAGTTCATGGTCTAATGGAAAGATGGCCATTGGTCCAACAGAACAAAGAGCACCGCACTGCCCACAGGGGTGTCTTCGTATGCTCCCTGAGTGTGGTGGTTTGATTCAGGTGTCCCCCATAAACCTATGTGTTCTGAATGCTAGGTTCCCAGCTGATGGAGATTTGGGAATTAACGCCTCTTGGAGGCAGAGTGTTGTTGGGGGCGGGCTTATGGGTGTTATAGCCAGTTTCCCCATGCTAGTGTTTGGCACATTCCTATTGCTATTGTCCACCTGATGTTGGCAAGGGGGTGATGTCCACCCTCTGCTCATGCCATGATTTTCCCCTGTCATCACAGAGCTTCCCCTCAAGTCTGTAAGCCAAAATAAACCCCTTTTCTCCCACAAGCTGCTCTTGGTCGAGTGATTTCTGCCAGCAATGCGGACCTGACTGCAGCACTGAGCTTCCAGTGTCACCCCAACACCCATTCATCCCATGCCTACCATCCCTAAGCATAAGCACAGTGGTCGTCAGTATTTTACAGAAGAGCCACTGGGTCACAGGAGGGCCACAGAGCCGAAGAGCAGCCAAGTCCCCTGTGAAGCCAGTTTCATGTTCTCTGCGTCCAGGAGCTCGACCATCACACGCATACCCTGACAATCGTTACCGGAAAACCTGAGTGATATGCAGCTAAGAGAGTCTTCCAGCCAATAGACACCTGAAGGGGAGGTACACAGAATCTTACTAAGTAAATGACATTAGTGCCTACAGGTGAAGAAAGAGTAGCAATATGGAAACAGCCTCAAATGTCCCACAGGGGGAAAGAGCACAGGATGGCGAACATGACCACTGGACGGGACGCATGGGAAGAAACGAGAGTGGGGGCCACCAGGGGTCACATGGCCACACGCATGCTTTCAAACACCTTGCTGGCTATACCTACATACATAACCCTGGCCAGGCTAACACACAAGCAGCCCCGTTTTGGATTGCTTCAAGAGTTGCCTGAGTCTGTCTCCATAGGGTGCCTGGATCGCCTGTCAGTCAACTGGGTGCTGTGGCTTGCCAAGAAATCAGCTGTTCAGCCAGTGAGGACTTTTGTCTCAACATCAGGAAGCAGTCTTAGAAGTGTCTTAGACCCTCAAGCTTTAGTGGAGAAGGGGAATTGGGATGATAGGAAACTTTAAAAATCATAGTACTCTCCTCAAACATCTTTACATCATTGGGAGGTGGCAGAACTATACAGATCTGTCACATAATATTGAATACCATGGGACATTTGGTCATAATTAAAAGTACTTAGGGGTTATTTCATGTAAATGTTGAGAATAAAAAACAGTCCTGTTTTTCTTATCTCTTAAGATGTAGGTTAGTTTTTCCTTAAACAAGACAAAACAAAACAACAAAATAAAAGCACTTCAGGACGAGGAAGACTCAGTTGCCAAAGTGCCTACTGGGCAAGCATGAGCACCTTGGGTATGATCCGCAGCACCCAGGCTGTAATCCCAGGACTCAAGGGGCAGAGATGGGAAGATTGCCAGGAAAAGGTGGCTTGGCAGATTAAATGACTCAGTAAGCTCTGGGTTCACTGAGAGGCCTTGACTCAATAAACAAAGCAGAAAGTAAGTGAAACGGAAATCTAGTGTTGGTCTCTTGGCACCACATACATGTGCCCACACACTCACATCTACTCATGTACCCCTCGACACACGCGCACAGGCACACACACATGCACACATACACGCATCCACAAACATGCATCCACGCACTGCACACGTACCACACACATACACACGCACATGCAATAAAACTTCAAACAGAAAACGATATATGCATACTTCCTTCCCTGAAGAGAAAATAGTTTTCTTTTTGTTCAGAAGGATTGAATCACACAGATTAAGATTTAATCACCAAAGATCCATTGAACACTGTCAGAAGATAAAACACTGCAGGTATGTTCGACCCGCATGACTGGCCCTGAAACTCTCATTTCTTTGTTAGTCAGTATACCTCATCCTTTCCTCCCTCCATCGCTTCTTCCATCCTTTCCTCTCCAGAAAGATTAATGAGACTTTTAGAGGCTAGAGAGATTGTTCAGTAGTTAAGGCGCTTCCCTGCAAAACCTAAGGAGTCAGGTTCAATTCTCCACGCAGGTCAGATGCACAAAGAGGGACATGCATCTGGAGCTTGTTTGCAGAAGCTAGAGGCCTTGGTGCGTTTATTCTCTCTACTCTCTCTGCTTGCAAAGAAATCAATCAAAAAAATTGTTTTTATGTTTTTTTTAATTTTTTGTTTATTTATTTGAGAGCGACAGAGAGAAGGAGGCAGAGAGAAAGAGAGAGAGAGAGAGAGAGAATGGGCCCGCCAGAGCTTCCAGCCTCTGTAAACGAACTCCAGATGCGTGCGCCCCCTTGTGCATCTGGCTAACGTGGGTCCTGGGGAATTGAGCCTCGAACCGGGGTCCTTAGGCTTCACAGGCAAGCGCTTAACCGCTAAGCCATCTCTCCAGCCCTGAATCAAAAAAATTTTAAGAGACTGAGGAAATGTCCCACTTATTGTAAGGTGGGAATCATAAGATCCTGAATGCTAACGTCAAGATCTCCCAAAGCTGTGCAGACATTACTAACAGAATGTCCCGAGGCGTTTCTGAGAATAGGACCATGACCTTGAACTCAAAACGTTGAACAAGGCCCTAGCTTTGACACCATTTACCCAACTTTTCTGGGCATCAGCATCCACATATGTGAAACGGGGAAGAAAAGGGCAGGTGGCTCACACCGGAGCAAAGAGTTAGCCAGGGTGCCAAGCCCTGCACAGTGCCGGCCAGGGGTACTGATTCTTTGGTCTCAACACATGAGTGTAACTTTCATCATCCACTGTTGCAGCCTCCTCCTGGTGGTGCAAAGAAGGTTACCAGAGGACCCCTGGGAGGACCTTCTCCTTTACTTTTGATCTGCAGAGCTTGGGAATTTAACTTGTTTATCGCTTTGAAACTGAGGCTCCACAGTACTTCTCACCTGAGATCTTCTGAAAGCACTCAAGGAAACAAGGGTAAACCCATCAGCTTAAAAAGCAACTCTTGGACTAAATGGAGTTGATCAAGAGATCTTGCTTTGGTTTAAAAAGGCCTGACCCAAGGAACAGAAGTAGGTCTTCCCAAGTCTCCTTCCATTCCTGAGAGAAACAAACAAACTCTGGTCAACAACACCAGCCGCTCATTGCTCCCCTGCTGAATTATAAAACGAATAGTCACATGTCAAATAACCAGATGAACAGATTATGAATTCAGTATCTTTCCACTAATGTACTAACTTAATTGTATGCCGAGATCACAGTTGCAGTTTTACATTTTTAATATTTTCATTTATTTGAGAGAGAGAGAGAATATGTGCACCAGGGTCTCCTGTCACTGCCAACAAACTCCAGATGCATGTGCCACTTTGTGCATCTGGGTTTATGTGGGTATTTGGAAATCAAACCCAGGGCTTCAGGCTTTGCAAGCAAGCCTTAACCTCTGGGCCATCTCTCTAGCACAATTTCACCTTTTAAAGTGATGCTTTCTCTAGTTCACTGGTTCCATCAGACTCCATGCCCACTCTTCTTTCCATGCCCACTCTTCTTTCCATGCCCACTCTTCTTTCCATGCCCACTCTCCTTTCCATGCCCACTCTTCTTTCTGCAAAGTTTTGCACAGTGCTTGGAAGGCAACGTCTTCAACTTTACAAGCGTGGTTTGTTCACAGACAAGAAGATAAAAATATTCCCGATTCCTCAGCAACTTCTGACAGGACGGGAGAACACCTTAGGTGTCCAAAAGCCACCAATCCCAAAGACATCTTAGCAAGCTAAGTTAGAGGAAAATTTAAATAGCAGCAATTATCATATCTCACGTTGAAGAAAAATAAATGCCTCAAATACTATTATTCATTTAACTTTTCTGACAACCCAACATTTATCTCTGTTCGCAGTATATTATAGAAATGCTTCTCATTCTATTCATTCCACAGCATACTTTTGATACTAATAAGATGCATGTCCCAGAGTTGATCCTTTTTAAAAAAAAAAAAAGAGTTTGAAAAGGCATAAGCTATTATGTTGATTACAAAGCAAAGAGAGTGCCAGTAAGTGTGGCAAATAAGCTGCAACCAACAGGTCTATGCCCTTCAAAGTGGCACTTCTCTCTGCTCTCCAGTTGTGCTCTGAAGATTCGCTTCTATGTGGAAAAATCCATCTGCACATAGGTAGCCAGTTTATTCGGTAATATTCAATTCAAATCAAACAGTAATTAAAGCTCTTAATTCGTATGAGCACTGTTCCAAGATTAACTAAAGGGCTTCGGGGAGCAGAAGGAGGGGAGATCAATTAGGAACCTATTAAAATATTCAAAAGGCGAGAGGGAGGCTGGGAGAGAGTACCTGTCTAGGTAGGAACCTAAACTTGGGATGTGGAAGTGGGAATGTAACAGGAGAAAGTGAGAGATGATATGAAAGGAAAATTAATATTATCTGAAGAGGTAACAGGAAGGTGAAAAGACTACTGCAAGCCTTAATTTTTTTTTCTTTTTCTTTTTCTTTTTCTTTTTTTTCTTTTTTTTTTTTTTCAAAGGAAAAGCCATTAACCATCAGAACAAATGGCTTCATGGGAAAGAGTTCCCTTTGGAACTATCAAGTGTGGGAGTCTGCACGTGAAAACCTAACCTTACAGAGAATTGATAACACTGGGAGACATGATCGACAGAGATGTTATACTGAGGGACACTTACAGAACATTACACTCACAACTGGAAAAAAGACATCTCTGTAAATTCAGATGCACTTTATTTTCTTAACAACAGTGACAGAATCAGGACATGACTCTGTCTGCTCACCCAGCAGTCAAGGGAGATGAAGTGGACCAGGCAGACAGAGGGCAAGAAAGTCAAAGCTGACAGAACCAATACCAAAGGTTCAATTTGCTTCTGCCATAGCAAGCCAAAATCATTTGGCTTATTTTTTCCACCCAAAGAAAAATGAACATGTATTCACATTATAATAATTTGATACATTCAGAATTAATGAAAAAATAAGCTCTAGAATCCTAAATCAACTGAACAGAATAACAGAGAATGGATGAAGGCCCCAAGGCCTTCTGTCACACTCAGATATAATAAAAACACCGGTCATGTTTATAGTTCAATTTTACAGGACTAAATTAATGAGCAGATTTGCAGTATTCTGGAAATTCCATAGTATTCGCCTTTACATAGCATTTTTTGCACTTATTAATAATTAGACAAGGGGGCTGGGAAGATAGCTTCGTGGTTAAGGTACTTCCCTGCAAAACCAAAGGACCTAGGTTCAATTCCCCAGAACTCACATAAGCCAGATGCACAAGGTGACGCAGACATGTGGCATTTGTTTGTAGTGGCTGGAGGCCCTGGCGTGCCCATTCTCTATCTGTCTCCCTCTCTCTGTGCTTCTCTCTCTCTCTCTCAAATAAATAAAAAATAAAAATATTTTTAAAATAGTAATTAGACAAGGAAATCATTAACTATTCTTCAAAACAGGTGGGCTAAGGCATGGAAGCTGAATTTCACTTGTGCATTACTCTTAAATACCATTCCAACTTTAAAACAACACTATTTAAACAACAAACACCCCTGACTGTTATAATGAGCCAGGCTGAATTATCTGCTGTCACTAACCTCTAGAGCTTTGATCACGTCATAAAAAGATGCTATTTATACTTCTTTGATAACAGCAGATCTTAGGGGAAAAACCTAAAGAGCTAGTAACACCACAATAGTTGTAGCAACTGGTAAGTATTTACTACTTGCCTGGCATTGGGCTACAGACACAACCCTCTATCTCTAATTTTCACAATATTGTACCTATTTGGCATTTGAAAAGTCTATTGTAGAGATAGGAAACTAAAAGGAGATCAAGAAAGTTAAGTGATTCAGTGAGTTAAGTATCTTTCCCCTTCAATAAAGTGTTGCATGCCAGAGGTCTGAAAAACATTCTTTCCATTGTAAATATGTATTATAAGCAACAAATAAATATTGATCTCAACTAAGCAAAGACAGATTTCATGCATTGATTATTTCCTTGAAAGCCAAGGTCCATGGTTGCCAGAAACCTACACTGACCTTTGACCACACAAGCGAGGGGGATGAGCTGGAGGGGACCCTTTGTGCTCAGACTGCTGAAGGCCACATAAGACTGAAGACGTTCTCCCCTGACCACTGACCATATAAGCAAGAAACCTGGAGGTGGCCTCCCCAGGAATGCAGAGCGTTCATGGACACTCTCAAGGAAAAGACAGGAATGTTGATGTAGGTAGACACAAAAGAAATCAGGGAGCTATAATACCATCTTCAAACTCCACGAATCTCATCTATGAGGAATGCTCCAGTTCCAAATGACTTAGCAAACCTCACAACTCAGCATTGTAGGGTATGCAATATAAATAACACATTTCTTTTGCAGTAGGAAAAAAAAGAGAAAGAGAGAGAACTAATGCAGAAGGCCTGGGGCACAGGAAGCTAATGCAGAAGGCCTGGGGCACAGGAAGCTAATGCGGAAGGCCTGGGGCACAGGAAGCTAATGCGGAAGGCCTGGGGCATGAGGGCTGATGAGGAAGGCCTGGGGCACGAGGGCTGATGAGGAAGGCCTGGGGCACAGGAAGCTAATGCGGAAGGCCTGGGGCACGAGGGCTGATGAGGAAGGCCTGGGGCACGAGGGCTGATGAGGAAGGCCTGGGGCACAGGAAGCTAATGCGGAAGGCCTGGGGCACGAGGGCTGATGAGGAAGGCCTGGGGCACGAGGGCTGATGAGGAAGGCCTGGGGCACGAGAGCTGATGAGGAAGGCCTGGGACACGAGAGCTAATGAGGAAGGCCTGGGGCACGAGAGCTAATGAGGAAGGCCTGGGGCACGAGAGCTGATGAGGAAGGCCTGGGGCACGAGGGCTGAAGAGGGAGGCCTGGGCACGAGGGCTGAAGAGGAAGGCCTGGGGCACGAGGGCTGAAGAGGAAGGCCTAGGGCACGAGGGCTGAAGAGGAAGGCCTGGGGCACGAGGGCTGAAGAGGAAGGCCTGGGGCACGAGGGCTGAAGAGGAAGGCCCGGGACACAGGAAACTATGATTCCAGCTCACGTGAAGGTGCCTCGCTCCCTCACCCCCAGCCACACATCCAGGCTTCAGCAAAGAAGAAATGCAAATTTCAAGTAAATATAAATGGATACTTAAGAGACACTTTACTCAAAATGATGATTGCAATAAAAGGCAGGAGACTACTGCCATTTGGGGATAGCTCTGTCCTTGGGTAGTGCAAGTGCAAGTGTCCCAAAGGACAGGCAAAATCTGTCTTCTTTTCTAGGGAGATGTAAAAAAATTGGAAAGAACTGATAATGGGGAAGTAGAAGAGGTGATCATTTGGGGAAAGATTTTCCTGAGGTCAGGCCAACTCCAAGAATAGGGCCTAAATCCAGGCCAAAGTAAAGGAAGGAGGGGAGCCTGACTACAGTTTGGTTCAGTTACCAGATACTTAGTGAGTGACTACAGATAGTTCAGATGATCCCTTATAAAGCAAGGAATCAGGATGTGGACAATGATCTGCTCTTATAGTTACCTTCACACTGTGGGGACAAAATCACCTGACCAAAAGCAGCTGATGGTAGAAAAGGGTTTACTTTGGCTTAGTCTCCAGCGGAAGCTTCATGATGGCAAGGGAAGGTGGTAGGGCAGGGGCTGGACGTCACATCTCGCCACGGCAGGTGGAAAACAGCAGCAGAGGAGGGAGCTCAGCCCTAGCAACAGGGAGCTGGATAAAACAGCCCTAAGGCAGCCCTCAACAACACACCTCCTCCAGCAACAGTCCACCTACCAAACTGCCATCAGCTGGGGATCAAGCACTCAGAACACACAAGGTCATGGGGGGACATCAGAATCAAACCACCACACAAGCCTTTTGGAGAACACAAGAAGTATGAGACTGCCTTCCTTCCTCCTCCCCTCCCTCCTTCCCTGCTTCCCTTCCTACTTTCTTTCCTACTTGCCCACAGAGAGTCTCACAAAGGAGCCCAGACAAGCCTAGGGCTCACATCCTAGGGGTCTAGCTGGGTCTCAACATGCCCAGCAGACTTCTGTATCTATTTCTTTTTACTAAGGCCACTGGGCTCAGGTGAACAAATATTGTAGACAGGAGACTATGAGAGACCAGAAAGGGAAGAACAGATCCCTAATGGAAGCCCGGCACTGAAAATGTCCACCGAACACAAGCAGCTTAGCTTGACTCTGGCTTTAGGGTGGAACAGAAGAAAACAGAATTGGAGCAGTTGATAAAATTATCCGCAATCTGATAGCACAGAGCTGCCTTCATTTACACGGTGGGAACTACATGCTGGGAAACTGGACAAAGTGGCTCACTCTAACTGACTAAGGACTCTGCCAAAATGGAGATGTCATCAAGGCCATGGTTTAGCCACTGCTTTGGAGAACTGACATCTCCGCAGTGTACTCAATAAGCTTGAATTTTCTACTTTTGTTGAAAGGATGAATTCTTTCACCGATCTGCCAATATTCCCCCGATACAATGACCATAAATATACATGATTTTATGTATAGTTTTAATCACAGTTGTCTAAGTACATCATCATTTGTATTATATAAATATGCATTTATATAAATATCAATATTTTATGCATAGTACTGGTATATACATAATTTAGTGCGGGCTTTTTAAAGTAAGGAATTTCTGCTTCCTTATTCAAACAATCACTTTTATGTTTCCTCTAGAAAAATGAATGCCATGTAGTAAATCAAAAAGTTGGTCATGGGGAGAAATTTTAAACACATGAGGATTTTAGAATCTATTATTCTTTTTTTTTTTTTCAGGTTTTTTCTCTGGATGCAATTGCACCTGGGCACGTGTTTTTATACATAACCTCAATGGTTGGTGAGAGAATGAGGAAATCGTGTATCGTGTCCTTTTATTAGCTCCTGTCTTTCTGGGAACAGAGGCCACGCTTGCCACTGGGCTCCTCATCACGCCTGGCCTTCCATCAGGTACTCTTTCATTACTGTCATCCTCTGCATACGGACTAGAGGCCAGACATCACGCTGGCCACGTCATGGCGTGATGACTATCGATTCCCATGCAGCCTGCTTACAGCACAACTGTTCACAAGTTTCACGTACGTGTCTGCATCCTAGACCTACGAGAACCGTACAGCGTTTAGGCGTGGGCACGTAGACACAGATATGTGGCGTCAGCTTCCCTGTATTGTCTCAGGAGTCACGGAGGGGGCATATACCACTTTTCGTATTGGAAGACAGGAAACTTACAGTGTGATTTAATGATTAATCCCCAGCCTATAATAATTTCACTCAAATTTCTCTGACGCGATCAGGGAGCAATACCTTCCCGCCATCCTGTTTATGCTGAGTGAAAGCTGAATTATCTTGGGGGCATTGAGACTTCTTTTCTCTCACCTCTGAAAGCAGAAGGCGTAGAGCACAGCCTTGTTGAGCAACAGGTGTGTGATCCATCCTCATGGTAGGAATATCAGCAACAACAAACAGTAAAGGCAATAATTAGAACAACAGTGAAGATTACAGCACGCCCATAGTGGGAGGCCCTGGAGAAGGTGCTTGCTTCACTCCTGTCGCAGACAGCTTCAGGTTCGCTGAGACGAACTTCCAGACCAGGCACGGTTATGGAGGAAGGGATATTTATTGAAGCTTACAGATCCAGGGGAAGTTCCATAATGACAGAAGAAGCTGGCCTGCCTTCATAGGACCAAACACAGAGAGAAAAACCACAAGCCAAAGGCCACACAGCACAGCACACTTCAGGAACTCCAGCCAGGCACATTTTGCTTATCCTTAGATTGGAATCTCAGACTCACCACCACACCTGAGGGCTGGACCCTAAGATCCACCTGGTGACACGGCCTCCAGCCACGTGGCCGCAGATGCAAAGTACATGCCTATGAAACACTGAATACATTGGGGGCCATCTATTCAAACTGCCAAAACTACCAAATTAAATACTCTCTTGTAGTAATCTCCTGACCTCCACTCAGAGATGGCCAATGAGACACACTTAAGATCACACCATCACCTAGAATGGAACCAAGAGTGAGTCCAGGAAGTCCCAATGCCCAGAAATGTCAAAATAAAAATTAGATTAACTGACCTAGGCCAGTCTTGGTCAATATCTTAGAGAAGAATTCAGGATGATGAATTCAAAGGTAAGGTAGTTAAGCAAATTAGAATCTAATTCATTTAGGGCTGGAGAGATGGCTTAGCAGCTAAGGTGCTTGCCTGCAAAGCCAAAGGACCCAGGTTCGATTCCCCAGGACCCACGTAAGCCAGATGCACAAGGTGGCACAAAGCCGATGCATGCATGTATGTGTAAATAAACACATAAATAAATATATGAAAACAAACAAAATAAAAAAGAATCTAGGGCTAGATGGATGGCTTAGCAGTTAAGGCATTTGCCTGCAAAGCCAAAGAACCTTGGTTGGATTCCCCAGGACCAATGTAAGCCAGGTGCACAAGGTGGCACATGTATCTGGAGTTCGTTTGCAATGGCTGGAGGCCGTGGCGTGCCCCTTCTCTCCCTCTCTCTCCCTCGCTCTCTGCCTCTTTCTCTCTCGCACTCTCAAATAATTTTTTTAAAAAAATAAAAGAATCTACTTCACTTCATGAAAACGTTTTAGGTTTTAGGTTTTGACATGACTCTGTCTCCGTGGAACCAGTCACTAGACCATGATTATCTAATCTCTTAGTGCCTCCTGAAGCAGACTGTCTTCACCACACGGAACAATATCACCTTTTAAGCGCCTGGCATCCCACTATGGACGTTACACTTCATCTTTTCTTTCCACTATGCTGCATGTCTCTTCTTTTGTATTTCAAAATCTTTTACAAGCACATTCCATTTTAAAAAAATATTTTATTCATTTATGAGAGAGAAAGGAGGAGAGAGAGAGAGAGAGAGAGAGCGAGCACATCAAAGCTTCCAGCTGCTGCCAACAAACTCCAGACGCATGTGCCACCTGTGCATCTGGCTTTTTTTTTTTTTTTTTTTTTTTGGAGGAGGGGTACTAGGGAATCCAACCCTAGTCCTTGGGCTTTACAGGGAAGCACCTTAACTGCTGAGCCATCTCTCTAGAAAGGCGTTCTATTTTTGATATGAAAAAGGAATAAACAAACACATGAGACAACAGAGTATGTTTAAGACGTAGAGGAAGTATTCATAAAAGACACTGAAAATTCCCAATGACACAGAGGGTATCATCACACCACATATCAAATCCGAGCCACATACCAAACAGTGTTCCAGGCAAGTGCAAGGCAATGTAACTATTGTTTTGGGAATTACAGATGGGATCCAGTCAAAGGCACTGTATTAATTATATTGTTTTCCATGGAACATTTCTAAGGTTGCCCAGCACAGCAGGACTGTAGAACACTCATGATCAAACTGTCAAAGAAGGCCAGACTTGAGGGAAGGGACCTCTGGGAGAAAAGAGATTTGAAAATAATGTAGTGCCTGCCCAAGGTGCAGACGCGCCTGTCTCTGCAAGTATGACCACATTATTGATTCTCCAAGGAAGAAAGGAAATATGACTTTGTCCCTTAACTGACATCAAAGTTACAATGAAATGCACCACTGGACAAAAGCATTTGCAAATGGTTTGATGCTGATACAGTGCTCAGAGTGTCCTACGAGAAGGCCACACCACCACCTGTTCTAGGATGCCATGACTCACAGGCAAAGAAAGAAACCCAAGGCAAGGAGGGGAGGGCATGTAAATATTTGAAGTGACCAAAGCCTTCGAGTCAAAGACCCTGAAGTTCTTTGAAAACTGACAACCCACAGATTATTCACCTCTCTATATGCAGCCCCCAAATTATTAGTGATTGCAGTGAAATTACACACACACACACACACACACACACACACAGGAGTCCACCTCTGAACTAAATGCAAATAATAGCTTCCTGTGGCTAGTTATCTAAGATATTTTTTAATATTTTGATTTCTTTGTGTGTGTGCATGTGTGTGTGTGTATGTGTGTGCTCACATGCATGTGTATGCCCATGTGTACATGAACATGCCAGGGCTTCTTGCCACTGCAAATGATTGCCAGACAAAACCTGGCTTTACATGGATACTGGGGAAACTAACCTTGGCCAGAAGGCTTTGCCAGCAAGCACTGTTAACCTCTAAGCCATCTCCCCATCCCACCACCTCACCTAAGACTTTATTGATGGACACTTCTGGGCACATGTTAGTGAGCACCTCTCTTAAGACACCTGCTCTAAAACTAAAATCATGTCTTCACGGGAACTGAAAAAGGCATGACTCCTCGCGTGCAATGGGAGGTACAGTAACTATTTGCAGAAAACTAAAAATAAGAGAGTGAATGAATAGAACCAAAGAACAAAATAAATGGATGCTTCAATCTGGATTTTTCCAATAGGATATTTTATCTTCTATCTTGTTTTTGAATTAGAGAGGAAGGAAACAAAATCAAGCCATAGCAGATGCAATTTATTCATTTCTCACAACATCCAATGATAAAAAAAATCCTAATCCAATGATAAAACTAAGGGTCAAAAAGTTAAAGCTGATGATTATAAAGCACAAATTTCCTGCTGAGTGCCAACAATCATAGACTCTGGAACAATTCCCGAGAGCTGCCTGACATCAAATATTAATCAGCCAGTTTAGGATCCATCAGCAAATCCAGTGCACCTCCAAAGGGGCCTGACGGGTTAGGCAAAGGACAGTGTCCATCCATGCTTCCACTGATGACTAAAAGTCCATAGGTCAGAGAGGGCCCAGCTCTGATGTACCCCACATTAATTATTTAAAGTTATATTTCAGATGCTAGCAAGTCATTACATCTTCCTCTATCAGTCTCATTAGGATTCAAAGTACGCTTTCATTCAACAAAGTCAAAACACTTTTCTTGAGCTAGAGAGATGGCTTAGCACTTAAGGCACTTGCCTGCAAAGCCAAAGGACCAAGTTGAATTCGCCATGTAAGCCAGATGCACAAGGTGGTGCATGTGCATCTGGAGTTCGTTTGTAGCTGGAGTCCCTGACATGCATTTACTTTCTCTCTTTCTCTCTCAAATAAATAAATATTAAATTTTCCTAAGAAAATACTTTTCCTTATCCCAAAAATATCTTACCATGCATATTTCCAATAAGTAGTCTCTCACCAATCAATATCATCATATATTTGGAATTCACTTACCATAGCAGATGGGAACCAGTCTCTCATTCCCCATCAGTTGATTTATCCCCCATCATCAGCTCTGATACCCAGCTCACGGGTGTCTGTAACTAGCAATAATGATCTGACTCTACAGAGAAGGCGTCCCTAACCCAGTCTGTCTGATTTTAAACTGAATTATAGAGAGTTTCAAGTATACAAAGAAAAGTACAGAGTAGTGAAATCAATCTTGATATATCCACTACCTTGCAAAAAGGACCAGCCTTGGAACTCATTGTCAGTCCTGTTTCAGCTACTCTTACTTACTCCCTCATCCAGTATGATTTGGAAGCATATTGTAGACACTCTATGATGTCGCTGTACATGTTGTTGCATGTAACTCTGTAAGCCTTAAATCCCAATTGGACATAATGGTATACACCTTTTCTTTTCACTAATTTATTTGAGAGAATGACAGAAAGAGTGAGTATGGGCACACCAGGCCCTCCTACTAAAAACTCCACACACATGTGCCAGCTTGCATATCTGGACCGATTTGTGGGTGCTAGAGAATCAAATCCAAGCCATCGGGCTTTGCAAGCAAGTACCCTTAACTGGCTGGCCATCTCATGGGCCCAGTGGTGCCCACCTTTGAGCCCAGCAATTGAGAGGTTACAGTAGGAACATCGCCATTAGATTAAAGCCAGTCTAGGGCTACAAGTGAGTTCCAGGTCAGACTGGGCTAGATGGAGACACGGCCTCAAAAACAAACCCCCTCACCCCACATTTAACTAAGTCCCTGGAAAAACAGTTAAAAGTTAAATTGACAATATAAAATATTTTTGAATGTACTAAAATTTAGCAAGGATAAAATCAACAATATTAACTTTGAATATTCAAATTTCTACTTTTCTCCTAAGTTTAAGACCACCACCACCTTGAAAAAAAATGTCATTAGTTTTTTGAATGACTTCTTTTTTGAGGCTAGCCCAACAGACTGGCCCCCTATTTTATGAAAGGGAATGAGAGCAAGAGAGAAAGAGAGAGAGAGAATTGGCGCTCCAGGGCCTCCGGTCACTGTCATTGTCAGCATGTGCCACCTTGTGCACAGGTGCGACCTTGCCTGCTTGTGTCACCTTGCATGTATGGCTTACGTGGGACCTGGAGAGTCGAACATGGGTCCTCAGGCTTCACAGGCAAGCGCCTTAACTGCTAAGCCACCTCTCCAGCTCTCAAATGACTTTTCAAGCCACTAAAATGTCTCGAACTAAAGTTAGTTTAAATGTGTTGTAATTCAAACCATTTGTCCTGTTGTTTCTCTGAGTGACCGCACAACATACAGTAATTCACCAGGCATGGTGGTGCACGCCTTTAATCCCAGCACTCAGGAGGCAGCGGTAGGAGAATCACCATGAGTTCAAGGCCACGCTGAGACTACATAGTGAATTCCAGGTCAGCCTGAGCTAGAGTGAAACCTTACCTCGAAAACCAAAAATAAACAACAGTAACAAAAAAAAAAAAAACCAGTAATACGATATGGTAGATTTTCTGGAAACTTTCACACTACACAGTCTCATGAATTCTCATCAGATAAGCAAGCAAATTGACTCACCCATAAGCGGGGAGTCACAGTTAATGCTTTCTATGGAATGTCTGTGTTCCACATCTTGACTAGATTTTATGGAATCCTCCTAACATGCCCTTGAAAGGTTTGGTGAGTCAGCCACACGTACCCAGCTACATAGGAAGTCAGTGGCAAAGGCAGGCAGGTCAAGCAGTACACTGTACTATGGCTGGACAACACGGGCTTGGAAAGGGAGGAATCAAGATTAAAATATAAGGTGATGGCAGCCAAAAGGCTGGAAACCTACTCAGTGCTGGCTGCAAGTAACAGCTGGGCGTGTGCAGCCAAAGGCCACACTGTTTAAATGCAAGAGAGGAGGTGCTATGCAAGTGACCTGTGAAGAACATTAGGCTCATGGCCCAGGGCTTGTTAGGGGTCTGTCTGTTCCAGCTCTCAAGCCAACTCCCATCTCTGAAGTGCATTATGCCCTCGTACTAAACTATTTCCATTATGTTACTGTGTGTGTCTGGTATAATTCATTGTTAGAGACACATAGTTAGAACCTGCGCCTCCCCATGGTGACTTCATCAACTACTGTGCATTGTAGTTACCTCTGCATTGCTGGGACAAAACACCTGACCAAAACCAGCTCATGAGAGGAGAGGGCTTACTGTGGCTTACAGTCTTAAGGGGGAGGCTTCACGATGGCAGGGGAAAGCATGGCATGAGCAGAGGCTGGACAGCACCTGTGCCACAGTGGGTGGAACACAGCAGCAGGAGAGTGAGCTGGGCTCTGACAAGGGGGAGTTAGGTATAACACCCCACTGCCCACACCAGACAATGCGCCTCCTCCAGCAAAGCTCCCCCTCCACAGTTGCCACCTGCTGGGAACCAAGCATCAAACCAGTACACAGTACTTTTACCCCCATTTTTGCACTGGCATTTGAAGACACAAACGTATGGGCTCTGGGAAGGGAGGCATACACTGGAAGGGCACATGGAGCAGGTCCGAGAGGTGACTTCAAGGAGAATAAGAAACTGAGTCTGGATGGCTGCTGTAAGTTCCCAAGGATTCTAAGTTTAGTTACTGCTCAGAGTCAGAAAGTGAGCCTCAAAAACATCTTCCATGTAAGAGAGCCACGAGTGGAGGCACCGCTTGGGAGGATGCTACTTCACAGCACCTGACTGGGTCACCTTCTTTCAAGATTCTCTGAAGAAAACGCAAATCTCATGGGTGGCAATTGATAGGTACAGCTATAAATACTTGCCCAGGCTGAAAGTAATCTATCTTGAAAGTCCCTCTCAATTACCTGATGTTTGGGGCTTCCTGCAGTGCCTGGCTATTTCAGCCTTGCCAACATAAAGAAACACGTCTACTGTAAATTCAAAACACTTCATCATCACGTTACCATACAAAATAGTAAGTCGTAGGCTTAGCTAATTCCCTGACGTGCCAGAGATGATGAAGTCTTTAATGTCAAGCTCTTTATGCGGCCATCTTTCCTCCTGATTCTACCTCCCCTTTTCTGCCATCACAAAGATATAACCAGGTAACAAAGTTCATTACCCAGAAAATCTATTTTGCCAGCCAAAGCAAATAGATTTCAGATGAACTGTCCAAGTCCTGGTTTAAAATGCCAAGAATTAAGGGTTCTTTTTACTTGTAAGGCTGTCTGAGAAGCCGCTATTCTATGAGTCTAATGCAAATATAAAGAGAAGGAGGGGGGCGGCTAGATTGGAAAACTGAAGGAGTGACTTTTGAGATAAAGACAACTAAGGCTCCTTTGCCTCAACTAGTGATAGGGTAAGTCAGAAACCAAGAGGAATCAGATGGCCGTGGAGATGCAGGAGCCACCAGGACAGAGACTCCCGGAAGGGTAAATTGTGAGTGATTATGAGGGAAAGCGAAGCTGGAAAGTCCAAGCCAAAAGATACCACCCACCTTCCTAGCCAAACTGGGAAGGGGAGAGGGGAGATGAAGAAAGTCTCCCTCACACAGATTCCTTTCTGGGGAAGAAAGCCCCAGTGAAGTGGCTTACACATGTGGACAGCATGCAGAAAAATGCTCAAGACAAAGTAGGAAGATGCCCACGCAAAAGGAAATTCTCTCTCTCCCCAGCCTCGCTGCCTCAGTAGAGATCCCATCCCTCACACAGAGGAAGAGTCCAGAGCTTACCAAACGAGCCAAGAGGGCTACAGGCACGGCTCAGGCCCTTTTATATGGATCGACCATACAATCAGGATGCGCCTTCATCATTAGACTCAGGTGTGGAAGCGAGAGACCTGATTGGTTGGTGGAATCAAAGGGCTGACTCAGTCGGGCCATCCCACAAGCATTACAAGCCCAGGAAAATGGAGGAAGAATCAGTAAATTGTCACTGGAGTTGACACTTGTAGTCATTTTAGATGAGAACTGGATCGGACACAGGTTCTAGTCCTGCCAGGGCAGTCAAGGTGGCGTCCATGTTTCGGTGAGCCAATCCCTAGCTAACTAGTTCCCAGACACTCCTCCCCACCCCCAGCCCCGAAAAAAGCTATCCTGTTCCTCACCTGGTATCACTAGGAGCCTCGGTGAAACAATATGGAAACTGGATCAGAGTGGACCTGCTGAGTAATCCCTGGATTCCGGGCTATTTAAGATGATCAGTGAGTGAATGCAAGTATTTGCCGAGTGCCTGCTGTCCTCCTAGCAGGGGTCTAGACATTGAAGCATTGTTACCTGGTTTACCGTGGATTCTACAGTCTAAGAAACCTCCAGACAAGGTCGAAAGACACTCTGTCTCTGATTCCAAACTACATACTTATTCAAGCACCATTCATTAAAACAACATTCAACCACTAGGTGGGGCACCTGGAAGAAACGAGAGAGTGTGAGAGCAGCACTTACCTGGCAGGAGGTGAGGTCCTGACATCCTAAAGAGAGACAGAGACTTCTCTGTTCCTCCCTTTAGCTATTAGACTATCGCCATTTAAAAATACTTTGATTTGTTTGAGAGAGAGAGCACGCGAGAGCGAGAACATGGGCATGCCAGGGCTTCTTGCTGCCGTAAGCAAATCCCACATCATTCGCCACTTTGGGCGTCTGTCTTTACCTGGATGCTGAGGAATGGAATCTGGGCTCTCAGGCTTTGAAAGCAAGCACCTCGACCACTGAACTATCTCTCCAGCTCCAATGATCACAGCGCTTTCTCACTTGCAAAATAAATATGATTATCAGTCATACAGGAGCTAGAAGATGACCTCCAGAGAAAAGACGCACAGACTTCTGTACAACACCTCTCAAAGGAGCAGGCCTATGAACAAAGAAATCCTCCAGGCCTAGAAACTTCTCATAGAAAAGAACAGACTAAACTGTCTGATAGTTCATTCTATAAATTTTGCCATTGTCTCATATTTTTTCTTTCTTTTTTAAGAATATTTTTATGTATTTAGTTTTAAGCAGAGAGAGAGAGAGGTGGGAGAGGGAGAAAGTGGGTGCACCAGGGCCTCCAGCCACTGCAAATGAATTCCAGATGCACATGCCACTTTGTGCTTCTGGCTTTATGTGGACGCTGGGGAATCAAACCCTGTCTGTTAGGCTTTGCATGCAAGTGCCTTAACCACTGAACCATCTTTCCCGCCCAGATTTTTCTCTGACTTGTAAGATAGCCACAAGTGGAGATGGGGAGGAAGTCCATGGTCAATCCCATGCTTGCTGATGTTGTGAAAGCCTTGGGGGCGGGGCTTCCTGGGTGAAGGTTGGGGCAGCCAGAATGGGAAAGCTGAGCATCATCCTGAGTGTGCAGGGCAACAGCTCTGTACAAGACAGAGGTTCTTATAGTGTTTTCATAACCAGTGTCCCTAAGCCAGCATCAGTAACTAAACAGAATCTCAGCGACCCTGGGTTATCTATACTCAAAAGTAAGTGAGTGTCCTATATTCAGACAACTCTAACTGGACAATATGTTGTGTGTGTGACAAGTGACTAAGTATGGTGTCAGCTTCAAATGGAAAGAATGGGCTATCTTGATTTGTCAAAAGGTTTTGTGAAAAACACAAGAAAATAATTAATAAGTACAATTCTAAAAAGAAACCTGTTCAACTTACTTTCTCTAGTACAAGGGTAGTAGGTAGGGAAGACGTTAGCAGACTTGGAGGTTGCTGAATGAGGGACCCAGCCTCCCTTCTCCCTGGTATGCATGGAAAGAGGGTCCATGGAGGTATGTCAATCACTCATCAGGTCATGCTAAGGAGGTGGGAGGAACTGTGATTCCCTCGTTGAAATAATGTACTATCTCACCAGAAGTCCCTTTTCTTGTGTAGTTACTCACAGACCCTCACTGTTGAGGGTCTCTGAGGCCTCACTGGCTGCATCTCTTAGCTCCGAGAAAACATAACTTTTCTTTATTACTTCCTTCATTCTTTTGCTTATTTAGATACTGTGCAAACTCCCAAGTACGTCTGCCCTGACACCTTGATGCCCTTCCTCCTTTTCCTCACCAAATGCCCCGTGGCACACTCACTTCTTGACACCCATGTGCCTAACTTTCCAAGGCCAAGAGACAAAGGACTCAACACTATGACAATCTGCAACAAAAGTTTTCTATCATACGTACCATAACTACCTTGAACAGAAGTAATAATTTATAATTGCTTAGTCATATTTACTGTCTCACTTCAGGTCAAGGGATCAAAACGAAGACCATGTAGTGAACACAGAAGAAAAGCCAATTTAGGAACTTGGTATTTGGGGATTACATTCTTATTTTAGTATTTATTTATTTATTTATTGGTTCTGGAACTACAGAGATTTTCCTGAATAATTTGAATGATGGCAAATAAACAAAGTGGGCTGGAACTTCGCTATTCCCTCTCAACTTTGATTCAATTAGTCTCCATAGAAACTGTCCATGGGAGGTCAAGGACTGACGTTTATGACATCTAATGGCATCGAATTCCAAGACAGAGCATGAGACATGTTACAAATTGTGCTGAGAGACGTTAGAAAATGAACTACTGTGTCACAATTTACAATAAGAAACACTTGTTAGAAGAAGCAAATGTAAATATCAGTCCTTTCCTCTTTCAAAACAAGGACAGAGTCCTAACATAAGAGTACCTATACATCTCACCCCCCCCACCCACACCTTACTCCCAAGAAGCCATTAGTACTGACTAAAAACACTGCAGAAAAACAAGCTCTCCTTCTAACTCACAGAGGCATCTAGGCAGCTTTCAAAGTCACAGAAACTCACACATCTCCTTAGAATATGTGTGAGGGTCCTTTCCATTTCGAGGAATGCAATCAAAATCTTGGCTTCCATTACTATGCAATTTAGCATAGCATATGTTAGACCCCTTTTATCAGTGTTTCTATTTTGAAGAACACATTGAATTTAACAAGAATACTATGACTGAGATCAAATTGTAGTTTTCTAACGTCTAGTCTACACCTCTTTGTCCCAGATTGTGTGTAGCATTGACCCCCACATAATCAACGGGAGCCACCTGTGCCCACCCCACTAGTCACCCACACCTGCTTCTACCATGCCACTGCTCACTAATGTGCCTCCACTGGAACATCTGCCTGCTTTAGGTAAAAATGCCACACACATATAAATTAGCATAACAGGCTTTTAAGCTATTACTGCAAGAGAAAAAGCAGTCAATATGCTAATTTGCAGACTCTACGCCTAATTTTCATTAGGCTTACCCTAATTTCTTTTGCCAGTTGGCATGCGGACCAGGACCTATTTCCATAGCCCAAAAAATTGCTTCATTCACAGATGGCCCCAAAAGATGTGGAGTTCCTTCTGTTTCAACTTCTGAGGCAGGAGGAAGGAGGCTGCGAGCAAAGTCTTCTGTTCAGGGTCATTATTATCTGAGCAACAGGTATCCTAAACTCAGCGTCCCTCCCGAGATAACTGAGAGGCACGACTTCTACTCCTAGCCTCTAACTTGTTTACCTTTGACCAAAACGTGCAATAAATTCCCAAGTGCAGGAACACAGGCTCAAACTGTAAATTCTATCAACCAAAAGAAACAATATCTTACCAGCAGTTCAGTGATCACAGTCTAAAAGCATCAGCTTTCACATGGCTCCTGGAGCCACGGAGAGGGTTTCAGACAGTCTTACTCGGCTATGTGTTTATAAAACCAAAAAGGGGGGAGCGATTATTATTTTCAGGATACCTGGTAATTGAGAGGAAACAAAATGTATTCAACATCATTACTGCCTCAAATAAACCCCTCCCTTTAGACAGGTAACCATATGGGCATTAAGTAGCAGAAAAAGAACCAAGAGGCACTGTGTAACCACTGTGTTCTACCGATTATATTCTGTTGTTTGTTTTAGTGAACCTATTCTGTTATCTGTTGTAACATCCCAGTATTACAAAATCAAAGGCTAAGGTTTGTAAATCTCTTTTCCAAAGGTCAAATCTATGTGCACTTCTGACAAGGCATCTGAAATTTTTACTGATTCTAAACAGGTCGAACTTAGTGGGAATTCAAGGGACGTAATGTATCCTTCTGATGGCCTCAAAGATTCAAGCAGGAATTTCATTATCTACCCTGTGTCAATCAGTAGCAAGAGAAAGTAGGAGATTAATGTTCCTTGCCTTTTCTTACATATGTGGGACACACACACACATGCAAACACCATGAAAGCAGAAGGAAGAGGACCAGTGAAGAAGGGAGGAGGAGGAAGGATGGGAGAAGACAATGGGGTAACGAATGGGAGCAAGAGAACTAAGCACCATGGTGCACATGTATGAAAACGTCATAATGAGGCCTGGGGAGAGGGCTCGGTGGTTAAAGGTGCTTGCAAAGCCTGCTGGCCCTAGGTTCAATTCCTCCGTACTCATCTAAGCCAAATGTACAATGTGATGTATGTATCTGGAGCTCCTCTGCAATGGTAGGAGGCTTTGGCATGCTCTCTCTCTCTCTCTCTTACCCTCTAATAAATAAAAAAATATTTTAAGTGTCATAAAGAAACCCATTATTTCATATACTAACTAAATAGTACCACAATGAAACCCATTATACATATGCTAATTAAAAATTATTTTTTAAGAAGCAAGTCTGTTCCTCCTTACTGATCTGAGTACTGGTAACGGCCAGCACTGACTGAGTCAACCTAACTTAACGAATAGTCAAAATAGTCCCAGTAAGTAGATATAAGCAACACACTATTATGTAGTTGAATGGAAATGTACAAAGACCGCAAGTGACTTGACATGCTATGGTTTGTACCTAGTTTGTCTCTGGGAAACTCACACTGCAATACAATCTCTAATGGAAATGTATGGAGAGGTGGGTTCAGGCCATTTTCATGGGACTTGATGCATTTTGGAAAGACCTGGATGTTATAAAGTGAGGCTAGGGCTAGAGAGATGTCTTAGCAGTTAAAGCCAAAGAACCCTGGTTCAATTCTGCAGGACCAACATAAGCCAGATGTACAAGGTGGTGCATGTGTCTGAGTTTGTTTGCCGTGGCTGGAGGCTCTGGCATGTCCATTCTTTTTTTCTATCTACCTCTTTATCTCTTCCTTCCCTCTCTCTCTCAAATAAACAAATAAATTTAAAAAAATAATAAAGTGAGAGCCGGGCTTGGTGGTGCACACCGTTAATCCCAGCACTGGGGAGGCAGAGGTACGAGAATCACTGTGAGTTCGAAGTCACCCTGAGACACGTAGTGAATTCCAGGTCAGCCTGGACTAGAGTGAGACCCTACCTAGAAAAATAAAAATAATAACAATAATAAAGCGAAGCTGCCCCTGTGAGCAGTGTCAGTGGTATATGCCCACATTGTCCTTTCCCCTTTCTGTCAAGAGTTGAAGCCGGGCTGGACAGATGGCTTAGTGGCTAAGGCGCTTGTCTGCAAAACCTAAAAACTCATGTTCGAATCTCCAGGTCCTGTGTAAGCTAGATGCACAGTGACACAAACACACAATGCCGCACAAGTGCACTTGGTGGCGAACGCATCTGGAGTTAGTTTGCAGTGGCTGAAGGCCTTCGCATGCCCATTCTCTCTCTCTCTCTCTTTAATTAACAACAAAAAAAGAGTTGAACCCACAAAAAGGCTTGGGCACATATGGGTGTCTGAAGTGAGACTTTCTAGCCTCTTGAGCTATGAGTGACAATGAACCCATCTTTCAAAAATGACCCAGTCTAGGAAATTTTGTTAAAGAAATATAAAACAAGAGAAGACAGTGGCAGCCTAGATCGCCCAAGCTCTGACCTTGGTACCACATTTTCTCCACTTCTGAAAACAAAAGAAAATAGAGGGTCTGGAGACCTAATCACTAAGGCACTTGCCTGAGAAGCTTAAGGACACAAGTTCAATTTTCAACTCCCCAGCACCCATGTAAGCCAGATGCACATAACAGCACATGTGTCTGCAGTTAGTTTGCAGTGGCAGAAGCCCTGGTATGCCCACTCTCTCTCTCTCTCTCTCATAATAAATAACTAAAATTTTAAAAACGAAACAAAACAGAATTGTAAAACAAAGAATAAACTACGCAGAGACTCACAAAACAAGACCCACTAACTGAACTATCGTACATGCTGCAGCCAGGGAGCCCTTTGGTCATTGCAAACTCAGGATCCCCGATGATTACAAGCTGAGTGATAGCCTAATGAGGAAATAGTTAAGTCTAGGAAATAAAATGGTGCCCAGTTAAAAGACCTATTATGTTAGCTCCTACTTGAAAAGCAAACAATTGAATGAAACATTTGGTTAGAAAGTGAAGCCACTGAACGTATTTTACTCAGAGGCCTCCACCTGATTTAGAAACAGGCTAAAGGGCCTATTGAGTCAGCTCAGATTTGAAAAGAAAACAATAATCTGCTGAAATATGATCTTAACGCTAGCAATGGCCAACTAGAGTCTAGTGACACTTGAAGAAAGAGGGAAAACAGGGATCTTTCATTAGCAAAGCAGACTGAACAAAACTCACAATTCCTCCTCTCGGCCCCTCCCTCAGAGCCTCACAAAAATCCGGGTCATAACAGATATGCTGACACAACCAGCCTTATGGTATTTCATACCGAGAGCTGTAATTCTATCTCCTAATTGTATACCAGGCGACAGAAATGCCGACAAGAACAAAAGCACAATAACCAGCTAGAAAAAGTCCATCAAATTCTTGGAGTATAGAAAATGCATATGAAACACTATTATCTTCAGCCACAGCGAGGAGATGTCACACAATCAATTCATATAACATGCCAAGTTAATAAAATCTGCATGCAAAATTTATGAATGCAGTAATATTCCTTTTTATCACAAGTTATTAATGGTCAATTTAATGAACATCTACAGCTGGAGTGCTTTGGGTCTGTATGATATTTTAATCATCTTTAGCCATGGATTTAAATGCATTTCATTTCATAACCATCAGCTATTTGAGATAAGAAAGCCTTTACATAAGTACTGAAAAATTTGGGGTAAGTTACCAATTTTGTCTTAATGCAGTTATTGATTTTTATAAAATTTATTACAATAGAAACAGAACTCAATGTTCCATTATAATAATATTTGCCTTAATGTCTATATTAGAATGCAAAAAAGGTTGTTTAAAGTTGCATTACACATTCATTTCGCTTAAAATCTCCCTTCCATTCCCTTTCCAACAAAAAACTTTCTAACCTTGTTTATACAAAACAATTTTGCTCAAAGCTATTACCCTCCAAAAAGTATCCTGCTGGAGTACTGACATCGTAGACATAAATATTCCTGGAAATTAATGTGTCATATTCCTTAAAGTAGCTTAGTTATTTCAATTCACTAGTTGACATGATATTTTCTGTTTAAGCATTATTCTCAATTCTACTCTTCTCCTAGACTTTTGCCTAAAATTAAACTTTTCCATATTGTCGAGGAGACAGGTGACATTTCATACAGGTAAAAGCCTTCCCAACATAAGGAGACAGGGATCGCTGTGAGTTTGAGGCCAGCCTGGGTCTACAGAGTGACTTTCACGTCAGCCTGGGCTACAGTGAGATCCTACCTCAAAATAAACAAAAATTAAGAATTTTTTTTGTAAGTGGACGGTTTATTTTGGATCTTGGTTTCAAAGGCTCCATTCAGATCATGACATCTTCTCAATTAGTTACTTTGGGCCTGTAGACAGGCAGGTGATCATTTCTGGCAAAGAGACAGGGCAAAGCCATCCATGGTGAAAAACTCAAAGATTAAACAGGAGGCAGCTGGGATCCCAATATCCCCATTCAAGGACACGTCTCCAGTGACTAGGAGACTTCCTTCCAGGCTTCACCTCTTTAAGTTTCCTTTCTCCCCCAACAGTGCCAAGCTTGCCACCCAGCCTTTAACACCTTCCAGATCTGAATTATAACAGCCATTGACGGATGCTTGATGGCAACGTCAATTGCTCTACAAGCTCTGTAAGAAGTTAACAGTGAGAAGTTAAGCAAGTCCTACGCCCAGCAGCTTTGGTTCACCATGTGACCTTCCGGGGTCACTTGATCAAATGTTCCTTCAATATCATACTGGGGGAGGCTTTTTTGTTGTTGTTGTTGTTGTTGTTGCTGTTTTGTTGTTTTGTTTTTTTGGTAGGGTCTCACTCTAGCCCATGCTGACCTGAAATTCACAGTGTCAGGCTGACCTCAAACTCACAGCAATCCTCCTACATCTGCCTCCTGAGTGCTGGGATTAAAGGTGTGCACCACCATGCCTGGCTAATGATGGTTTCTTTAGAGGACTAAGTCCCATTCTTACGGATCTAACACAGGAACCAGGATGTGCAGGTAAATGAACAAACTTCAAGACAGCGTAGAAAGTGCAAATGTTAAGGAGAAAAGGAACACAGAATGAAAATTTAGAGAAAATATTTGTTCCTCTACACAGGTCACAGGGCAAGACCTAAAAGATAGTTCTAATATAGAAGACTATGGGATGTTTTAGGGAAATAAAACCACACATAATTACTTGGGACAAATAAACATATGGTCAAAAACTGTGCACAACGTGGTTGTTGCACGTGAAATACCTTTGACAATGCACAAATTGGTATAGAGCAGGCACCTCTGAATTCCTCTAAGAAGTAGGAAGCTTGTAAGTTTGGGACGATCTTATCTCATTAAATTTCATTTTAAACTTTCTGAATCTGCCTAAATTTTCTCATCTTATCAGGAAAGCCAATATATGCTTACGCTGTAAGGTTAAAGTAATGAACTTGTGAAGGGAACCTGTCACATCAAATTATTAACAAGCCACAATCCCACTGTTGGGGAGTAGCTAAGCTGCAGTGTTAATTTTAAAGAACTGTGCTTACATCTGCATTATAATTAGGTCACACCTTCAACATTATCATATTAACTTCACCTTAATGTGCTATTTTATCACCATTTCCAAAATGACATTTTACATGTAGACATAAAGAAAAAAATCTCTGCTTTTATTTTGATAACTCATAAACACTGAACCTTAAACTTAATATTTAGAACAATATTGAATAGAGTTCAATATTTGGAATAATACTGAGAACAGAGATATGAATGATTAAAACTCCTAAGTATTTAGAATTAAATATTTAAAAAATATTCCAAAAGCAAATATTAGATTTTTTTCATAAAAGCATAGAAAATTGCTATATAGAATATGAAATTTGGGTTTCTTTGATCTATTAGAATACCTCTTTTTTTAAAAAAATCATTATTTTTGTTTAGAGTTCTTTTGAATTTAGACATGCATTGTATTAGTGGTTTGGAGGAGTAGAAAGGTGGCAATAGATAAATTCTAAAACTCTCCATTTTAAACAATTATATAGTAAAGTACATTTAACAGAGATAATTATAAAATTGATCAACTTAACCATTTTCCAAGCAAAAAGCCAAGAGGCATTTAATATATTTACAATTTTGTATAACTCTCACTACTACCTATTTCAACAAGATATTCACCATCCCCAGAATAGCATGATATTTCAAATATATTTTAATGAAGATAGAGGACCAAAATATATAATAGTTTAGTGGCAGAGTGGTTGCCTACCATTTATTGGGTCCTGGTCCCTATTTCCTGAATTGATGGATGGATGGATGAATGGATAGGAAGAAGGAAGGAAGGAAGGGGAAGAAGGGAAGAAAGAAGGAAGAAAGGATAAGGGGAGGAGGAGGAGAAGGAAGGCAGGCAGGAACAGAGGGAAGGAGGGAAGGGAGGAAGGGAGGGAGGGAGTGAGGAAGAGGAGGAAAGGAAGGAAGGAAGGAGGGAGGGAGGGAGGAAGGGAAGGAAGGAACAGAGGGAAAGAAGGGAGGGAGGGAGGGAGGACAGTCATAAAGGAAAGAGAAAGAGCTTTCCTTACAAAACAATTGCAACTGGGCATGGTGGCACACGCCTTTAATCCCAGCATTTAGGAGATTGAGGTAGGAGGAATGCTGTGAGTTTGAGGCCAGCTTGAGACTACATAGGAAATTCCAGGTCACCCTGGGCTACAGTTGAGACCCTACCTCAAAAAAGAATTCCTTAATTTCTTCAGTTTCCAGTTGTTTTCTCTTTCAGTTTTCCCAAAATTTTATCAAAAACTTTATGGAGGTATTTTCTAGCTCTAGAATCCCCTCCTTCTAGGATAGTCTTTTTGTCTCCTTTCTTTACCTCTTCCTTTAAAATAAACTTTTATTCTTTCAAAAACAAAACCTATGGAACTTTGTGTTCACTATTTATGAGGTAAACAAATGTGAGTTTTCCAAACTAAAAACCCAGTGACAAACATCCGTTTAACTGTCTCTTAACTCTCAATATCAAAGCACAGAGTAACTAACACTCACAGTAATGACATGAACTGAATGGACAGGTGAGAAACAGAAACACCCATGTACATATTTCCAGACCAGGGAGTATGTACACAAACTTTCTGAATGAAGAAAAGCAGATTAATATGTACCGTGTATGTGTATGTGTGTGTGAAGAACATTGGGAGAAATGACTTTTAGTATCATTGGGTTGTGAAATTTTTCTTAAACTTGATCCAAAGTGCAAAGACAAAAGGAAAACACTGAGTTGAGCTACATTAAAATGAAACATTGAATGTATGAGAACATACACATATATCCACACAGACAAGCCAAATATAACTCCAACTCACAAACCAGAAAATGTCTTGAAATGGATATACTCATAAAACATTTGAATACAGAAATCAGTAGGAAAAATCTACAAAGTAGTAGGAAAAAGTGAGCCAGTGGGAAAATAGAAGAGAATGCACACAAGCAAAAGACAGAAAGAGGCAGCTGGTTAGAATATTTAGGTGACTAACTGAAGCGTTTTGCACCAGTGAAAATTGGCGAAATACAAGTTAAAGTAACAGGTAACATTACATCTTCACTAGAGTAGTAAACATTGAACAGTTTTGCTGGTGCAAGACTTGAAGTGGGCATGGAGAACAGGGATTTATGCCCATTGCGGTGAAGAACTGATGTAACCAACTGAAATGGGATTGAAAAACAAAGATGCATGACTTGTTGCATGTGAATTTCAATTCCAGGGAAGTGAGAAACTCACCAGTATACTACAGGACATGCACTAGGACATTTGTTTGACATTGCCTTAATGGAGAAAAACTAGAAAAAAAAATCCAAGAAAAGGCAATTATGGAATAATTTGCCAGTTGCCTAGAACCTAGAATATAACACACGAGGTTCTAAAACTACAGGAACCTAATCTACATTTGCCAATACAGTGTTATCTGAAGAAATGTTCTATGCAAGACTCTACACATAGTAAGACATAAAAATATAAAACACATTAAACAAAACATGCCATTTACTTTTTTAGAGATATACACTCAGGATAAATCACATCAACCTGGGAAAACAGGAAACACTGCGGTCGTTTGAATATGTGTCCCCCATAGACTCAAGAGTCAATTATTAAGTTCGTAACCTGAATTTCAGGCCACCTGTGTGGAGGAGGTGTTACTGGGGACAGATCTTAGGGTACAGCCCTAAGGTGTGTAAGGGGAAGATCTGATTTCCATCCCAAAGGTATGCAGAGAGATGTGAGCTCTGCCCGGGTCCCCTCTGCTGCTCACGTATGTGCCTGTTGCTTTTGGTGTTGGCTCGCTGGTGATGGTTTCTCTCTGCTTGGATGTGTGGAAGCAGCTTTTTCCACCACTGATGGAACTTCCCCTGGATCTGCAAGCGCGAAATAAATTCCATCCTCCCCTAAACTGTGCCTGGTTTGGATGTTCATACCCACAACATGGAAGCTATCTACAACACATACTACATTCCAGGTAATGAGTACTTCGAAAACAATAGTGTTCAAGTTTCACTGAGCATTTGGAAGCAGTTGTGTGATAAAAACTAGAAGAGGCACGCTACCACAGCTGGTGAGTACAGACCAGGGGTGTTGCTGAACATTGTCCATGAAAACAGGATCTGCCCCCATCACCAATGTTGCCGAGGGTCACAAATTCAACTCTACAGAAAGACAAATGGCATCAGATGGGAGTGGGGAAGAGCAATTGACCTGTAATGTTTTCTTTTTAAATAAGTTTAGAAGAGCAAATAGAAATGTTAAAATTTCAAAGTGCCTGCCATGTTATTCCTGGCACATTTTTTTTTATATTTGAAATCTTTTACATGGTTTTTAAAAGTTAAATCATTCTACAAATAAACAGAGTTAATTTCTAAATCTGACAGAGGTGATATAATTCTTCTGGCACCATTCTGTCAATGTACTTTTTCCTTAACTACTCTTTTACTCAGGAGTAGATTTTACTTTTTATTTTTGGTGTTTGTTCTGTACCGAGATACGTATTAAGGCTGTTAGAACACAGTTTATCCATCATCGTGGGCATATTCCATCATAGTTTCAGACAAGAACAGCCTGAAATCATCCCAGGTAAAGCCCCTCTAGTTCTTTCCTGTTTCTACACACCTGCTTTTTCTAGTCCTTCTTCTAAATTCTAGTCCACTTTCTGAAGGAGCGGAGGGTAGAACGCAGACACGCCTCCTGCCTGCCACCACGCTTGCCCTACTAGGTGACATCCCGCATGAACAGGTCCCTTCTGTATTCCAGAAGTGCCTTCAAATACTCTGAGGTGAACCAGGGCCCAGGCTTATGCTTTCATTTAGTTCCATAGTGCGGGGCTTGGCAAATTTCATCTCTGAAAGAGAAATAGTAACTCCTCCAGGCTGTGCAGGCTGGGTGGTCTCTGTCACAAGTGCTCAGCCCCGTCACTGTAACAGAAGCATCCACAGACCATACATGAAGGAATGAGTGTGGCTTCATTCCAATGTCACTTTAGTTAGAGTAACAGATAGGATGTGGGCTTGGGCTCTGGACCTCAATTTTTCAGTACCTTGAGAGTTAACTTAAAAAAAAAAAAAACAGTACAACTTGGGGCTGCAGCAACGGCTTAGCAGTTAAGGTGCTTGCCTGGAAAGCCTAAGGACCCAGGATGGATGCCTCAGTACCCACGTAAAGCCAGATGCACATGTTTACAATAGCTAGAGGCCCTGGTGTGTCCATATTCATTCTCTCTCCATATATGTATGTGTTATTGTGTGTGTGTGTGTGTGTGCGCGCACACACACACACACACACACACGTGCCTCTTTCTCTCTCTCAAATAAAAATAAAATAGTTTTTAAAGTATTGAACAAGGACTGGAGAGATGGCTTAGTGGTTAAGCGCTTGCCTGTGAAGCCTAAGAACCCTGGTTTGAGGCTCGATTCACCAGGACCCACGATGCACAAGGGAGCTCATGAGTCTGGAGTTCGTTTTCAGTGGCTGGAGGCCCTGACGCGCCCATTCTCTCTCTCTACCTGCCTCTATCTCTTTCTGTCTGTTGCTCTCAAATAAAGAAATAAAAATAAACAAAAAAATTAAAAAAGTGTTGAACAAGAAGACATTACTTTAAACACTAAGTTATATGTTTAGGAATTTACTCAAACCTTAGCAACAAATTTTTACTTTGCACATTTTTTGTGTGTGTGCGTAGAGAATGGATGGTGTAGAAGAAGACAGGATATGTATGTGGTGTACAACACATATGTCTGCAGATGTGTGTGCTCTGTGTGTACACAGGAAGAGGCCAGAGGGGAACACTGGGTGTTCATTTCTTTTCACTTGCCCACCAATTTCCCAGAGAATCTCTCATTCAACCCAGAACTTCCATTTTCACCATTTTTTTTGGCGGGGGGAGGCGGTTTCAGCAAGCCCCAGGGGTTCGCTGGTATCTGCCTCGCACAGGACTGGAGTTACAGATGTGTTTGGCCATGCTCATCTGTTGACGTGGGTACTGGGGAATGGAACACAGGTGGTCTCCTCAGGCCGTGGTGCTTGCATAACCAGGGCTCATGACAGCCATCTCCCTCGCCTCCAGTGTGTTCTGATCAGTAAAGAAATTTTAACAAACTTAAAATGAATCCACATGAATGAAATATTCAAACTTCTTTCTGGAGAGTGCTATATGGTCTGACTTATTAAATTACTAACTATAATTGGTTCCATTTATTTAAATCATCCTATTAGAGATTTTTTTGTAGTAAAATAAATACACATATCTTATCTTCAATTCAGCTAAGGGATTGGAATGACAAGGACAGTGAAATTACACTCTGTACAAATAAGAGCCCTCTATTAGGTTTGCTACCTCACCTGAATAATTCTGTGTAATCATGAATAATGATGTTATTCGACAACCTAATGATAGCATGGTGTATAGCTTCAACTCATCCATCTCTGTCAAGAAGGTCAAACATCTACAGTCCAGAGCACTGTGCAAAGTGGAATAAACAAATAGTTGATATCACAGACTCCAGTTATCTCTCCAAATGGAACCAAGAAGTTCCATTTCACTGAACTCTTGGACCCATGAAACACAAATATACTCCAAAAAGACTTAATGTGCATTTTCAACCTGAAAAACTAAAAGTAGTCAGATGCCAACAAACACTCGTCTGACGATATTTTTAATTGGTTGAGGCAGGAAACTCAACACAGATTTTCAGTTGCAAAGCCTTCTGGGAGCTTGAGTATATACAGAGAACTAAGTAATCCTAGGGTACTGTGACATAGGCATGGAGGCAAGGAATGAGGCCTGTGGTGGTTTGATTCAGGTGTCCCCCCATAAACTTAGGTGTTCTGAACACTAGGTACCCAGCTGATGGAGATTTGGGAATTGATGCCTCCTGGAGGCGGTGTATTGTTGGGGGCGGGCTTATGGGTGTTATAGCCAGTGTCCCCTTGCCAGTTGGGCACTCTCTCCTGTTGCTATTGTCTACCTTATTTTGGCCAGGGGGTGATGTCTACCCTCAGCTCATGCTATCATTTTCCCCTGCCACTGTAGGGCTTCCTCTCGAGCCTGTAAGCCAAAATAAACCCTTTTTTTCCCACAAGCTGCTCTTGGTCGGGTGATCTCTGCCAGCCATGCGAGCCTGATGGCAACAAGGCCTTGGTATGTCACATCTGAACAGTAGCAGTAGAGAAACACTTCACCGAGTTTGTGTCCTGCGCAACCCAGGACAGCACGGCCTAGAACACGGAATGGATGGAGGCCTTCCGTAGGGCTTGGGCAGATCTGAGCCCTGGCTGTAGCGTAGCATGTGGGGTACCTAAATAACACCGCCGCACAATGAACTTCAATCATTTCCTGTTTATGTGCCCTGCTCCTACTGTCTCCTTGCGATCTCATTAAAAAAAAAAAAGGGTGTCCAGCTCCATTTGTTTTCAATCATCTTAAATATTTTTTTATTTACTTATTTGCAAGAAAAGACAGAGAGAGAGACAGAGGAAATGGACACACCAGGGCCTCCAGCCACTGCAAATGAACTACAGATGCATGTACCACTTTGTGCATCCAGCTTTACATGGATAATGGAGAATCGAACCCAGGCAGCCACACTTTGCTAGCATGCACCTTTAACAGCTGAGCCATCCCTCCAGCCTATGTTTCTAATTATTTCATCTCAAGGCATTCATGGTGAATGCCTTGCCCACACTGCCTTGGATCTCTTTATGATTTTTTTTTCTTGTTGTTGTTGTTTTTGTTTTTGTTGTTGTTTTTCAAGGTAGAATCTCACTCTAGCGCAGGCTGACCTGGAATTCATAGGGTGGCCTAGGAACTCACAATGATCCTCCTACCTCTGCCTCCCAAGTGCAGGGATTAAAGGCGTGTGCTACCACACCAGGCTCTCTGTGATTCTTTTAAATATTATTGAATAGGCACATTTATTTCTGGGCACTTCTAGTCAAGGTTCTCTCTATGTTCACAGGTCATCAGATCACATGTCTATGGCAACTCAAAAATTTCCCTACTTCTAGTTTCAAGGACTCTCTCATGCTTTCACATATTCCTCATCAGTTTAATTTTTGAAGTCGAAAACATATTGTTCATGACTTTTGGATTCATATTTACAGATTTCATCTTTAAAATATTTTTTATTTATCTGCAAGCAGAGAAAGATAGTCAGAAAAGACACAAAGAGAATGGGTATGCCAGGCCCTCCAGCCACTTGGAAAGGAACTCCAGATGCATGTACCCCTCAAACCCGGGTCATCAGACTTTGCAGACAAGCATCCTAACTGCTGAACCTCCTCTTGAGCCCCAGATTTCATCTTTTATTATTGACATTGGAATGCAAGAAGGAAAGCACTCCCCTTACCTGACTGCTCACTACTCAATATTCAGGACCAGGCACAAAAACACTGTCAAAATTTTCATTCATTCATTCATTCATTCATTCATTCATCTATTCATAGTAAACAACTGTGTTTTGAATTTAAATCAGTCAAACTATGGTCATAGAGCCAGACTGTAGCCCAGACTGGCCTGGAACACATAATTCTCTTTCCTCCACCTCTCAACTGACTTTTTATAAATAAAGTTTTATGAAAATACAAGCATGTTCAATCATTTACCTATTGTCTATGGCTGTTTTCACATGACAACGACTTAGTTGAGGCAGAGAATATGCAGCCGAAAAATTATTTAGTAACTGGTTCTTTGCAGAGAATGGTTACCAGATTTTAGCCTGCTATATAGAATGTTTTGAAAAGCTAAGTCCTTGTCTACCATATGTTTTTATTTTGGTATTTTTTTTTAAATTCAATCCCGAAGTCTAAAGGAAAACAACAAAGCCCTCAGTGTCATTCGTCAAGTTACATGCGCTGGACCTGCATTCATTATGTCAACTGGCTCAGTCCTTGACCAGTAATGCCACAAAGCAGTTGACTAGGCAGAGGAAACGATAGTAAAAAGACAGGTCTAGAGATGAACTGTTAATCCAGGAGTCACTAGGCTATGCAGCTATTTAAATTAGATTGAAATCAACTTAAAAATTCAGTTCCCCATGAACACCACATTTCAGGTGTTTACTTGTCACATACAGCTCTTGTATTGCAGAGAAAAAAAAAATTATGGAATCTATCAATCACTTCAAATGTCTACTGGCAAATGTTGGCCCCAAAGTTCAAAAAATACAGCTCTAAGATGTTTGGTGAGCATTGGGCAGCATGAGGCTACTTAAAAAGCCAAAGATCATAATAAGAAATGAAGGAAGAGTCAGAAAGTACAGTGACTCTGAGTCCTAACAAGTTTAACTCCTAGACCCAGCAAGACATGACCATCTCTTGCATTGTACAAAACCCCTCCAATACAGAAAGAAACCACAAAAAGTCTGAACGCACTCACAACATAAACCTAAAAGGGGATTCTCCTATGGAAAAGGTTGTCACAAGATGACCTTAGGGACTACACCAACCATCAAAGCACCCTTGTAGTTTAGGGTAAAGGACCCCCCCCCCACACTAAGCAGAGTATACAGCTTAGACCGTAGGTCCACCTCAGATAAAGAACTCCACACCTCTCTACCCTCATCTGTCAAATAGTGGATTTTTATAAGTTTTAAATATTTTGAAATTCTATAGTCTAAAAGGAGGCCTCTACAAACCTCTCAGTGCCTCCTACTAAGAGGTGGACTGGTTCATTGGGCCAACTAGCTGAATATACAATGTGTTAACACAGTGTCTGGTGTCTAGTAAATGATATATAAACACTAGCTTTAAAAGAAACAAACAATAGGGCTGGAGATATGGCTTAGCGGTTAAGGCACTTGCCTGTGAAACCTAAGGACCCAGGTTCAATTCCCCAATACCCACATAAGCCAGATGCACAAGGTGGTGCATGAGTCTGGAGTTTGTTTGCAGTGGCTGGAGGTACTGTGTGCTCAGTCTCTCTCTCTCTCTTCTCTCTCTCTCTCTCTCTATATATATATATATATATACATATATATATACATACATACATATATATATGTGTGTGTGTGTGTGTGTATATACATAGATATATATCCATGCCTTTCTCTTTCAAGTAAATAAAAATAAAATAAATAAAATATTTTAAAACAAATGACATGATCCCCATCAGATAACATCAAGATTTGTTTAACTGAACTGAAGTGAACTGGATTCTTTGAGCCAAAGTACTTACAAACTTGTATAATAAAAACAGATTTCTTTAATTGGTGAGAAATAAAATGCTGGCTCTGAAGAACAGACTTACCCCTGAGAATTTCTCATTGTCCTTTTATAAGGGATGATTTGTTTTTTAAATAACTCTGCCTAAGGAGCCAGATTTCAACATACATTTAATGTTTATAGAGAACTTCTTATAGGCAGCCATCACGTGTCTTCTTTGAATTATAGATATATGAACACCAAAGCTAAACAATGGTTCAAGCAACAGCTTTGAAGAGTTGTATTGGCACCCCATACTACTCAGTTTTATATGCATTTCTTTTCTTTTTAATTAAGAGCTACAAAATAACCAACATTTTACTAGCTCTCTCAATCATGCTTAGTAGATGCACATTGCTTCTCTAAAGTTTAACTCTCTAGGCTATTGCCTTTCAAAATTGGCTCATGTGTGTGTGCCAAAGTATCTGTAGGGGCTTATTTCGTGTAACATTCTCTTACTTCCTATCTGAATTTTCTAGGTCAGATTCCCCATCACTGAGGAGTCAGGTTACAGCCCGTCTATGAATCATTTAACCAACACTACAGGTGACTTGCACCTGGAAATCTGTTGTCAGATTAAGACTTTCAAATGCTGTGGCTAGAGAGATGGCTCAGTAGAGAAGAGCACTTGCTGCAGAAGCACGAAGACCTCAGTTCAACCCCTAGAACTCCTGTAAAAAGATGGGCAGGACCGTGCACGCCTGCGACCCCAGAGCTGAGGAAGCCTAAGGACCCACATTCCACTCTCCAGATCCCACGTAAGCCAGACACACAAAGGTGAAGCAAGCACAAGGTTGCATGTGCCCACTAGGTGGTACAAGCATTTATAGTTCAATTGCAGTGGCTGAGGCTCTGACATGCCAATTCTCTCTCTCTCTCTCTCTCTCTCTCTCTCTCTCTCTCTCTGTAAAATAAAAAAAAAATAAAGAAAGAAAGAAGCAAGGCATGAAAGTAGGATGGAGATTCATACAGAAGAAGGGGTTAGTGGAAGGGGGAAGGAAATAAGACAAGGCAACAGGTAGAAATATTATCAAAACAAATTATACACAAGCATGAAAGTGTCAAAATAAAACAGTAATAATGGCAGACAAAAAATATGGGCACAATATAGAAGTCCACTCTGGCGAATGCTTTTAAAAATAATACCCAGAGCCAGGCATGGTAGCACACGCCTTTAATCCCAGCACTTGGGAGGCAGAGGACTGCCATGAGTTCAAGGCCACCCTGACAGTACATAGTGAATTCCAGATCAGCCTGGACTAGAGTGAGACCCTACCTCAAAGAAAAAAAAAAAAACAAAAAACATATCCAGTGTTAAGTCTGTGATTGTGACATGATCCTCAATTTTACAATAGCTAAATATTAGGATGGAATATTTCTAGAGTAAAAAATAAATAAATAAATTTATATCAGATGGGCTAAGTACCATGGTGACCTCTTAGTTCATTCTCTGTGTTGTCTGACTCTGAATTTTTTAAAAAAAGTATCTATTCCAGCCTCAATTTTCTCTCTATTAAAAATTAAGTAATAAACTTCTTTAAAAAAAATAAAGGTGCTCTAAGCCAGGTGTAGTGGTTCACGCCTTTAATCTCAGCACTTGGGAGGCAGACGTAGGTGTTTTGCCATGAGTTCAAGGCCACCCAGAGATGACACAGTGAATTCCAGGCCAGCCAGGGCTAGAGCAAGACCCTGCCTCAGAAAAAGAAAAAAGAAAAGCTGCTCAATAACACCTTGCTAGAGGCCAAATTAATGCTAAGTAACATATTACTATTTTCACATTAATTATCACATATTATGAATCTCATTGCTACTCTGGATAAGAGTGAGATGTTCTACTTTCCCTACGAGTATACACATTATATGTTTGCAGCATGGAATGTAACAGCGAAAGTTCTGAAAGTAAATGTTCAAAATGAGATGAAGTAATTATGGAAAATAAAATTGATATAATACCATGGAAAAACTGAAAATAAAGTTTACATTGTCTCAATGGTAAAGATATACTCTAGTACCATTAGATAGGAAAGGAATAAGATATCATGGATGGTATATTATTCTAGCTATGCTCAAAATTGTCTGAGAAAATAACAGGAAAAGAAAATAATTTTAAAAGATTGAAAGAGTTTCCTCTAGACAATAGGATTCTGAGGCCTTTTCTTTTGCTTCATACTTTTGTGAATAAAAAAAAAATACATTAAACATATCCCTAAGAAGTAAATGCAGACTCATTAAAAGAAAAGGAAAATAAAACCCTATGTTATGAGAAACCACTAGATTGTATCATAAAGGGACGTTAGTTTTACTGCACACATCAGCAACTTCATGACACAAATAATCAGAAAAATGAATTATTAAGTACATTCTCCTGATATAAGCATATCTGCTGTTTAACCTTATTAATAGCCACACCAATTATACATTAAATTTTCTTTTGGTTCAACAAAGTGCTGACTAAGAAGTTTGAAGTTCTTTCCTATCTTAACCTTCTAAGAACTTCACCTGACGGCATTTGTTAATTATCATGTAATTGTATAACACACTTAATAAAGGAACTGACAAATACGATATATTGATTCTCATGAAACTTTCAGTGACAGCATGTAATTGCTGTGCTCAACCACAACCATAGATAAAAAAGCAATGAGCAAAGTAATGGAGAAAATAATTTTAACAGAAAATCTGTGATACAAAAAGTTTTAATAAGTCTTATGGGAAAGATGGAATGGTTCTCTGTTAACCACACACCTGGGTAGCCACATTCTGGTAGTAAGCCCAGTTGTGGAAATCAAATATACTAGTTGTCTAACTTACAAATATTCTTCAAGATCTGATGAACTATAATGTGTTCAGTGGGTTGAAAAGACACAAATTCTGTTCTTCAAGTTCAAGGGGGAAGTTAAAGTGTGATATATCAGAATGAATCAAGTGGTTCCAGGTCATAGACGGATTAAGAAGGAATAGCCTGGTCATCATCAGCCACCACCCTTAAAGGTTGATAGTTTACCAATCCATGCAAATTTCTCAAAGGTATTTTATCTATTTCTTTATATGTGAACTATAAGACCAGAAAAAAACCCACAAAATATAAAGATACAAATCCATCTGAAACATTTTTTTTTCATTTCTTGTTTCAACAAAAAGTGTTAAACCAAACCAGCTACCTAAACAAGGATAGTTACTTACCTATGATGTAGGTTACTGACAAGGAAGTAATTTTTATGATTAAACTGGTCTTACTCATATGGAGATGGCTATTGGGTAGTTACTTCCCTAATCTTTAGTTTTTCCAGTACATATGTACAATAAAGTTAACTAAATCAGTGAACATTTAAGAAAAGTTATCAGCCAACCAATGTTAGTTATTACCAATAAGTTGTCACCTAAAACCCATTTCCAAACATCTCATAACCAGTGCCGGTCCACTATTCCCTCTGGAAATGTGTATTATCAGAACCTAGTGTTTGCTTATTATTCCTGTGGTAATCTCTGAGAGCATCCTAAATCCCTGGCATATTGCCCTAAGATAGTGATACACACTCTTAGATCCCAGGCATTCAATGAGCATCTAGTAGCATTTCAATAGCTTTCTGCTGACCAATGGACAAAGGGCTCTTAAAAAATAAAAATTTAAAAACTTCTATTTAACTTCAACTTGGTGACATTAACCATACACAACACAATTATTAAGTGCAGACCCTTCCGGCCCCATTATTTCTGCTCTCTGTAGAAGAAATTATAAGCCCATTTCCAAAAATCCAGGTTAATTACTTTTCATTTTCAGGTGATTTCACAAAGATTTCCAACTTTGTCATTAGTCTTGTTTTTCTTCCAGTTAATAACAAAGCCATGCATGAGTGAAATGTGAAAGTCTGGTAGTATTTTTTTTAACAGTGCTGCTCTTCACAGAAAATAGAATTAAGCTTTACATAACATTTTATAGCTTCTTTTATAGTAGAAGTAAAGAGAAAATACTCCACCAATAGTTTCTCACATACTCATGGGGCTGAAGTCTGTTTTTCACAGTGCACTCTGTTGCGGTAGTGGGTAAGTGGATAAGAATGAAGGCACTGTGTAGTCCATGCAGCAGCAGCAAGTGTGGCAGGGCGTGGGGACGTGAGCACCCTGTACAAGGTGTACTGGAGAGAAGGACTGCAGTGAGCACAAAGGCTTTTAGAAGCCATGATTAAAAGCTAGCTCATCTTTATCTTCTGTACAAAAGAAGATCATCAAAAGATACTGCCTGGGGATGAAATGAGGGACTTTGTAACCAGATGTGCATTTTGGTGAACCCTCCTTGACTATTTCACAATGGGAGAGTGAACGCACTCGTCTGGGGGAGAAATGCTGGGAGCTCTGTTAGGGTGCTCACATAGGACATTAGGGAAATACACAGATATGTAGAATCTAGGAGATCATCCTTGCAAGATGAGCCCTGTGCAATCTAGCATCGTGTGGAAATGAAATATGAAGGGAGCTACTTTGTAAGGAAGAACAAATGTAAGAAATAATGTTTCCAGAGGATAAATTTTACTTTGTTTTTCATTTAGTTTTGACTAGTTAGAAATCGTTCACAATGGTAGTCAACTTAAATTCATTATTACATGTGGAAAATTATTGTACTGAATAGTGGTGAGAGAAATGCGGATGACTGGATGATTATTGAAGCAGATTCCGTTAGAAATTTCAGGTTGAGTTTTCTCCATGAGTATAGTTTGTATCATTTTAGAAAAGATGAAAACAAAAACATCACCCTACAAATCCTATAAAATACTTCAAAACATCAAAGGTTCTATCTTTCAAGTTAGTTTGAATTCTGTCCCTGCTACAAGAAATCTGGATAATATGAGAATACTTTCTTAGGCATCCTAAAAGCTCAAAGATGACCTTTAACAATCTTTGAAGGAGACTCATGACAGCACAGGGTAGTTTCTGAAATATACAACTGCAAAGCAGAGCCATCAGAGGGTCAAAATCCTGTATTTGATTTTAAGTCTAATACCACACTGGGCTCCTGAAGTACTGCCTGATATGACAGCATAAATGTACACACAGATGACCACACACACACACACACACACACACACACAAATCTAATTGAAGTTCTCTCCCTAATCCCACACAGTAGAAATCTATGGGGTCCAGCAGCTAATCCATTCCTACTCAGATTCTTTCGGGTATCTGCTCATCTCCCATAGCAGACGGTTCTGGTAAGCTACCAAGCAAAACACTTCTGTCCCAGGCCAGAGACCTTAGGCTGACAGAACAGATGGTCTGTCCTGGGAATTCGACTCTTGGCAGCTCTCGGTGACATGGGCGCACGCATGGCCGGAGCTGCAGGATTCCAACGGCAGAATCCCAAGGACACTGTCATTTCTGCAACCAGGATGCTGAAGTGTGCCCTGATTTCAATTACCTCTGCTGCCACTGTTCAACTTTCTCTAGGAATTCCACAGCTGCCTCTGCATGTCTTTGTGACTCAAGACCTTGACACAACCAAGAGCGGACGCTCAGTTCGGACAGTGAAGTTGCCTGAACTCACACTGGTGGCAAATGTCTGCATTTGCATTCGTACCTGTGTTAGCCTGAATTGGCATCTAAGCTCTTAGTGCATTTACAGTTCTGTTTCCTATTATCGTATTTCACGTGAAACGTGTAAAAAAATCTTGTGCTGTTTGTTTGTGGCCTGAGTTCATCTCTTAGAATGCAGAATGAGATGGAATTTGCTATGACAAGTGACAGATGACTCAGAAAGCCTGGGAAACTCTCAGAACAGCACCCGCTACAGAGTAATGCTTGGGTGAATGCTCGAACATAATTACTACCATGACTACCTTCCATCAAGGCTGAGTTATCCTCAAGTGGTCATCACCCTTTGTACTGTCTTCTTGTGTACAAATAAATACCACTTCATGTGTTTTCAGACAATCAAGCTGTAACTAAAGAAACATCTAAGCCATCGATACAGACGGTTTCAACTCAGACCACTTATCTGCGATCAGGAATTTACAATTTCCATTTCACGATCCTACAATCCTTCCCAGTATGCTTTGGGTAAATGAGTAAAGAAAAAAAACATAAACATGAAGTGGGGAGGTTTGACAAAGTGGTCCCATTGTACTGGACTTTAATAGCAGTGTGTGTTGGTATTGACAAAGGATGTAAGTGATACACAGACATCCATACACATCTTCCAGTCTTTTCTAACGGAAGTGCCAACAAGCAGTATTACTAGAGCGGCACTGAGCAAGGGCTCTTTGGAAATAGTTAATTACAGCTGTGGAGCATAAAATGTATAAAATGGGGCTGGACAGATGGCTTAGCAGGTAAGGCGCTTGCCTGCAAAGCCAAAGGACCCAGATTCAATTCCCCAGGACCCACTTAAGCCAGATACACAAACGGGCACATGTGTCTGGAGTTTGTTTGCAGTGGCTAGAGGCCCTGGTGCGTCCATTCATTCTCTCTCTCTCTCTCTTTCTCTCTCTCTCTCTCTCCTCCCTCTTCCTCTCTCTTTTTCAAATAAATTTAATAAATAAATAATAAATAAATAAATAGAAATAGAAAATAAAGTTGAAGTATAAAATGAACTTGAAACATATGCTGGGAAATACGAATCAAAGACTAATAGAGCCAAAAGGACACAAACACCTGCTGCTGTGTTGGACACAGTCAAAATGGCATAACAGGAGTGGATTATAACCCTGTTAAAAGGACTTGAGCCAAGGAGCTGACAAACCGAGATGGAGAGACAGAGATATCCGGACTGAGTTAATACAACTGTATGTGTGTGTAAAGTTCCTTCTTGTAGAAGAATGCCAGATAGTAAGTGTTCAAAGGATGGCAGAATTGGAAATCCAGGATCTTATAAACTCCTTATTAAAATGACTCGGGCAAATATCAATAATGGATCCTCAAACTAGGGGTGGGGGGAGGATAAACGCTTGAGAATTTAAATTGTTATAAGCTGAGGAAAATGTGAACTGTCTCAAAGCCATGGTAACAAGAACCATCTGGAAGCCTTCATGATTGACAGGCTTGCTAACCAACCAAGAGAAACAGTCCTTTGTTGCTGAAAGTCAACCAATCAGAAATAGACTTCAAGTTGGCTAAAGGTCAGCCCATTAAAATCAAATTCAAAATTCTCCATGTGTAGGTCAAACCTACCTCCCTTTCACTTGAATACACACATTTCTCTATCCATCATGGCAACTCACTTATTTCTCAAAATTTGCCTACCTCCATATTTCACAGTTGGGACTACTCCAAGAATCTACATTTATCATTTCACTTTTCCTTTACAGTACAATCAGCCTTTTCTTTTGATTACAAATAATGAGCAGACTGTAATATCCACACCCTACATATTAAGTGAAGGAAAACTAAATTTGCCTTTGACACTGGGGCAACCTGGCAGACCTCACATAGCCAAGCAGTGAAGCCCAGCATTGATTCCAGAAGCCTGCTGTGAAGTATTCCGATGGGACACAGAGGTACATGGCAAAAGATGCCTACCTATCACTGCCCTGGCCAGAAACTTTGAACCTAAACAGAACTGTGAGAAAGAAGTCAGGTGGACTAAGCAAGCGGAGTGAATAGGGTGTGGAGCATTTGGCGTGGAGTGTGCAGATGGTATACATATGTGCATGATGAACCAAGGAAGATAAGAAGATATGTAGATTAGAGGTTCTCGTTCTCTGTCTCTCTCTCCAGATATGCAAAGCTGTCAGCTGGTTGCAATGCTTTTCTGTGGCATCCTGATGAAACTTCCTTTCAAAATTATCAGCCTGAAATAAACCCTTTCCTCCCATAAGCTGCTTCTACTCAGGTAATTTGTCCCAGCAACAAGAATGTAACTGCCACACCAATTAAAAACATTTAAGCTGAGCATGGTGGTGCACGCCTTTAATCCCAGCACTGGAGAGGCAGAGGTAGGAGGATCACCGTGAGTTCAAGGCCAACCTGAGACCACATAGTGAATTCCAGGTCAGCCTGGGCTACAGTGAGACCCTACCTCAAAAAAAAAAATTGAACATAGAAAATATGATATCACTGAATTGATATAAATTTGTATTTTTCTGATGTTGAGGATTGAACATTTGGACTTAGAAGTAATGGGCAAATATTTCATCAGTGCTGTAGTCCCAGCCATGTGGGTCTTTTGGCTTGGAGTTAATGTGGTATAGTTTTGTGGAAAGCATCCACGTTTGTCGGAGGTATGCTGAGCTATTTTGGAAGGGAGCACCAGCTGTGGATAAAGGGAAATGTCTGTCTGTCTGTCTGTCTGTCTGTCTGTCTGACTGTCTGTCTGACTGTCTGTCTGTCTATAAAGAATCACAACAGGAAGGTGTAAAGGCATTAAGCTTGATGAATAATGATGAGAAACAAATAGGTAGTGACCAAGCAGGGTCTTTCAACTTTCCTGTGAGTTTGTAATCTTTCAGTTCTTCGTTTTTACTTTGAAACCTATGATCACAAACTGCATCTGGAATAACACATATATTTTCCCTCTGCCCCAATATCTCACTTATAATAAAAATAAATCCACTATATTCTATTTATATTTGTAAGTCAGCTCATATCTTATTTGGCAGAAAAACTGGTTCAACTAAGCCAAATTTATAGTGTTTAACTCTCAAAATATTGCACACACACACACATACACACACATTTAAAAAATATTTTTTGGCTAAGAATAGACAAGGTAAGATTCCTTTTAGAGTTTAAAATATTCCAATCTTTATCACAAGACACTTTATCTCTCTTGTCAATAAACCAGCCCATGAAGAGAAGAATTTCCCTGTTCCAACAGGAGGAATAAATTTTGAATCAAAGCATCCAGACAGACATCTAAAATGCTGAGTGTCTCTGGACACAGGACTCTCCCTCTGCCCCTTCACTGACATTAGCCTATGGTGTCTCATACTAAGACGTCCTCAAGTGGAAGACAGGCTTTCAACTTCCAGAAGAGCACGTGAGCAGAGGCCACCTTACTGGATGAAACTCGGCTGCCACGTCCCCTGGGCAGGGGGTTAGCTGCCACAGAAGACAGACAGCAATGCAGATGAAGGCAGGGGCTGCGGGGCGGCACTCAGCGATGCCACGAGGAACATCTCTCGCCTGTGGCACAGACGGAGCGGGCAGCTAGACAGACAAGCCCTGTGCTAAGAAACTCGGATCCCAGCGGGATCTGAAGCTGTGAAGAAACCAGATAAGGGCTTTCGGGTGGAAGGCAATGTGGGACTACAGCTGCCTGAGCCCCTAGGCAGACAATGAATCTGTCCCTCTCCTGGCACAGAATGCACACACTGACCCTTGACCCGGAGAAGAGAAGAAGGAAGGAAAATCTATACATTTACGGGATGTGAAATGCAAACAGCTGAGGGAATTTGGCGAGGGAGACGGAGCATGACAGCATTCACGTCGATATTTTTATGGACTTACCGGAAGTAAAACGCATTCTGAGAAACCCCATCCCAAAGCTGGCTAACCCCACGGGACAGATATCACCGCTTTCTTGGGCCTTGGCCTGCACAGGAAAACAAGCTAGAAAGGAAGCCTTGGGTTTTAACTGACAAAAATTTCTAGAAAGAGGAGGAAAGTTTCAGGACACCGGTGGAACCCCAAATCCATGGGATCCCTCTACAGGTCTCCAAATTGTCAGAGCGTAGAGGCCAAGTAAATAGTTGGACCCTTTCATGCATCAGAGACAAGTGACACATTGTGCTACTCATAACACTCCCTGGATTTAGTGTGCGGGTTTGAATCCCACCTCTATGAACTCGTGTATTTTGAAGGATTGGTTTCCAGCTGCTGACAATTTGGGAGCTAGCGTCTTGCTGAACGAGATGTGTCACTAAGAGGGGACCGCGAGGTTTCGCAGCCTGCCGTTTGCCAGCGCTGGCATGGGTCCCTCCTGTGCTGCGCTCCCTTGCCCGCTGCTGTGGCGAGAAGCAATGTCGAGTTTCTGCTCTAGCACACTTTCCTTGCCACCACGGATCTTCCTCCTGAGACCGTAAGGCAAAATAAATGCTGTCCTACCATCAGCTGCTTTTGCTCAGGTGGCTTGTCACAGCCACAAGAAGGTAGCTACAACAGGGAGACACCCTAATTTGAAGTGTAAGGCCACTTAAGTTAGGCAATTCCCTGGGCCTTGATCCAGGCAAAGAGCTACACCAGGATTCAAAACTGGGAACTGGGTATAAAGTTTGTGTGTGTGTGTGTGTGTGTGTGTGTGTGTGTGTGTGTGTGTGTGTGCACGCATGCATGTGCATGTGCATGTATATGTATAGTGTGTGTGTGTGTGTGTATATATATATATATACATATATACATATATATATATATATATGTATATATATATATGCTTCATGTTAGTTGTGTATGCACATGTACTTGTGTGGGCCCATGTGCACATGTGTGTGCATGCACGTGGAAGCCAAAGGTCATCTTTGGGTGTCTTCGTCTACTATCTCATCACCTTATTTTTATGAGGCCTTTTGTTAAGATTCAAACTCAAGTCCTCATGCTTTCCTGGCATTCTGCCAGTGAGCCCTTTCCCTAGCCTCAAAGTCTATACTTATGCACACAAGCACACCGCCTCTCAGAGGTCATCATCACCTCTCTCCTAAGGAACTAAGGCGCACAGTGGGCAGGCGTGCGGTGTTCCTGGGGACTGAAAGCAGGATTTCATGCACCCTGAGGCTCACTGGCTCTTAAAGTGAACGTTAAAGCAGAAGCAGTGGGAGGAGGGGCCTAGCTGAAGCAGACACAAGGGCTTCCAGGAAGCACAGCATGACGTCAGCACACCCAGGAAACTGTCCATAAACCAACCAGTGGCTCGTGTCTCTTTCCATTGTCAAAGACCGTTAACAAAATTACACCATGTGTATTCACACGAGCACATCATCTGATAACTGAAATAGAGAGCTAAGATAACGAAAATGTTTCTTCACTGACTTTTAAGCCTACATCCTATTAATGTATCTTGTGGTAGCCATGTTTTCCATAAACAAAAACATAGCATGGAAAGTGTCACTGTTGCAGCATCACAACTCTCAAATGAATGGCTTCACAGAACACAAGCATCCACTCACTGATGCTTTCTTGTGCAATGGATCATGATGAGTCTTGTGGCAAAAGCAGAGGAAGGAACCGGGCGTGTTGGTGCATGCCTTTAATCCCAGCACTCAGGAGGTAGAGATAGGGGACCTCCACCCTGAGACTACATAGTGAATTGTAGCCCAGCCTGAGCTAGAGTGAGAACCTACCTCAAAACAACAACAACAAAAACTAAGTGTAGGAGGAAACGCTAACCTATACAGAGACCTCTGTTGGAAAAGAGCTCATATATTCCCTCAGTGGGTCTCAGGGACCCTCATGGGCTTAAATGGTTTAAGTCAAAATCAGGTTTGACCACTTGATCTTGAAACCTGTGTCTGCCAGTTTGTACTTGTTTGATCTATATTAATGAGGCAGAAATAATCTCATTTCATCTTCTGCACAATAGAGTTACTTTTTATGGTACATACCTAATATGGCAGTTCATTAGTATTAAAATATCATTTTTCAGGCTGCGGATATAGCTCAGTGGTAGATGCTTATCTAGCATGTGTGAAGTTCAAGGTTTAAGCCCCAGTACATAACCACCTCAAAAAAAAAAAAAAAAAAAAAAGGTCTGAATAACATTTGGCAAATTCTTAGAAAAATCTCATGACTTTTTACATGAGAAAGTAAAAGGAATCAAGGCAAGGAAATCATGATTTAATTTTGCAGGAAGTCTCTTTGTATACTTCATTTTCTGTTCTCATAGTTGGGATGAGGGTCACTGGGGCAGGCATGGAACATTGCATCCACGTTATACCAGCACACTTGGTAAATTAAGAATTCAACTGAGCTGCAGACTTCAACTGTCTTTGATTTAAGAAAAAAAAAAAAAAAACCCACTGGAATCTCCACCCCAGAGAGGATGAGTAGACACATCCTCCACACAAAACCCTTTCATGTTCAAAGTCATATCAGACAGGGGAAGTTCTTTAGTGTGGTTTCTGTTCAGTTGGGCTCCAAAAATATGTCAGGAAGTTGTTAAGCTTATCAACTCAAAAGCATTTTTTAATAATGAAAAGTTAAGAATTAAGAGTCAATATTACCTCAAGGTTAGGTAACGTATATTTTTTACTTGGGCAAACTTTTACTCATTTTGTTTCTAAAAGGTGATAAAGGCCACTCGAGGAGAGATTGTAAGAAATGAACACAGAGAACGATGCGGGAAAGCTATCTTCCCATTCACACTTCTTCCACATGTGTTACTACTTTATGCCTACAGGAGTCACTCTGCCACCCAGCCCTGCTGTACTTTGCACGTGGTCTTAACCATCTGCAGTCCCCCGCCAGACATCTGTTCCAATACCCAGGCTTTGCTAGGAAGCATCATGATCATAGAAGATGGGCTGTTTCCCCAACCTCTCCCATCTTCCTACCCAGAGCCATAGGCAAAGTACCTACTAACTATTTTTATATTTTATTTACTTATTTGTATGCATAGAGACGAGAGAATGGGTCCCCCATGGCCTCTTGTCTCTATAAACAACTTTGAGGTGCATATGCCACTTTGTGCAACTGGCTTTATGTGGGTACTAGGGAATCAAACCCAAGTAGTCATTAGACTTTGCAGGCAAGTGCCTTAACTGTTGAGCCATCTTTCCTGTCCAAGACTTACTAATGCTACTGGGGCTCTTGTGTCCTTCACCAATGCCCCAAGGGCAGTCTCCAGCTACCAGAGGCCTGGCTATCTGGAAACCGCCATGTTGGGTTTACAATATTTTACAATACTTTAATTATATTATAATTTTATATGATAACTATATAATCATATCACTTTATATGATAGCTACATTAAGCATTACCTATATAAAACAATACTGCAATAGCATACTACACAGCATACACTTGGTCACTCAAAAGACACATTATCCTCTGGCCATAATTCCCATGGTTTCAGCATTATATTTATGCAAGGAACATGTAAAACTTAAAATTTATAACACAAAGACATGTTCAGGCATTGAATAAGGAAGTTCATGGGTATTACTATTTTCAGAGTGCAAAAACATGGGTATGCTTCCTGAATGCTCAGTGCTACACCAACGCCTCTTTGTTTGTGAGCTTGGGAACAGCATTCTCTCTCTCCTTCAAAGAGTTGCTGAGAGGATAAAGTGAATTTTTAAAGCATGCCTATGAAGTGCTATGAACCTGTTGGTGATAGTAGACTAGTTAAAAGAAAAAAAAAAGATCATTAAAAAAACACAAGAAAATATACATAAATATTTCACTGATCTCAGCATAGAAAGGCTTTGTAAACATCAAAGACCTGAAAAAAACTCAAGGGAAAATGTTGATAAGTTTAACTATAATAAAATTTCAAGCTTTCAATAATGGCATAAGCAAATTCAAGAAGCTGGGGACAGAATGGAATAATATTTGTAACAAATATGTTATTTCATAAAAGACCCCCAACAAACTGAGAAAAAAAGAGAGAAGACATAGCCAAGGACTTTAAAAAGCAATATACCAAAAAGCAATTCATAAAAACATTTAAAAGTTTACTCTACTATCAATTAAATAATACAAGTGGGAACAATGAGATGTCTAACATACATCAAATTGTCAAGGGCTTACAAGAGTTCGGTGAGGTACAGACCCTCCACATGGCTGACCAAAGAGATTACATGGATATTTGTCAAATTCAACATCATCACACTTGAGCAAACAAATGATTCCAATTTAAGAAAATTATCAGAATTACAACAAAAGATCAAATAGCAAAGTACTCATTATACATAGGCTGAAAAGTTAGAAGTAATAAATTACCATAGATCCATAAGGTACACTATTACACTGTCATTAGAATCTCTTTTAAGTACTTATTGAAATATCAAAAGATGTTACCAATGAAATAGGTTAAAATCAGATTATGTCTCTTATCTAGAGAAATATAAAGCTGCCAAAAATAAAATGAAAGTTCATCAGATGAAATTTCTGGTTAATGAGATTATAGACATTTCTTTATTTTATATAATGGATAGGTGTTGTAATAAATAGGGGAAAATGTGATATTTAAAGTGTGCAAATTTGATACAAATTGTTTTTTATAAAGGCATACATTAAATAAAACATTTATTTTTGTCAAGCAATTCATTAGCTAGTTACTAGTTCCTATTGAAAATATCAAATATGAGGCTGGAGGGATGGCTTAGCGGTTAAGGCGCTTGCTGCAAAGCCAAAAGACCCAGGTTTTATTCCCTAGGACACACATACACCAGATGCACAAGGTGGTGCATGCATCTGGAGTTGGTTTGCAGTAGCTGGAGGCCCCTGGCATGCCGTTCTCTCTGTTTCTCTCCCTCTCTCTGACTCTCTCTCTCAAATAGATAAATAAATACAATTTAAAAACAATAAAATGGAAATATCAAATATGATTGGGGAGATTGCTCAGTGGTTAAAGAGGCTTGCTTGCAAAGCCTGAAGGCCTGGGTTCTATTCCCCAGTACCTACATCAAGCCAGATGCACGAAGTGGTACATGTGCCTGAAGTTAGTTTGTAGTGATAGGAGGCCCCGGCACAGCCCATGCCCACTTTCTCTCTCTCTCTCTCTCAAATAAATAAGTAAAAAATTATTTTAGAAATGAATACCAAGTAGTTTGAATACATATAACCCCTTCTCGGCATCTTGGCAGTACCAAGACTACACTGGAAGTTCAGTACACCTAGAGAGCAGCAGGTTGAACTGTGGGGAGAGTGAAAGAGGAGTCGCTTCACTTGAAAGCGTGTGAGAGAAGTGCGTAGTCCAGACAGCTAGGAGAACTGGCTCGAGCCCTTCCAGCGCTCACAGGCCGCCGCATCAGCACGAATGCCTATGGCTCAGCAGAGAACGCTTAGTGTCTCACAGCCCCGGGGACCGCGCTGAGATGCCTCACTTAAAAAAAAATCCATTAAAATCATTTCAAAGAGAAAGACGCACGCTTAGTGTTGCAGGGTCGTTTTTCAGGGTGGTGTGGGCAGGGGGAGGCACATCAACTGCATGATGGCCAACAAGCACCAACCCTAAGCGAAAGCCCCTGAGGGTTTCACGTGCACCACTTCTTGGCAAAGCAATTCAGCGCCGGGAATACTCATACCTCCACTAGCCAGAGATTACTTACAAGCAGTAAATTTTTTAACAATTCCTCTTAAAATAAAAGCATTCACAGAACATTGCATTCCCAGAAATGCGTAGGTTTATGAACAAGTGGTATTTCAATGCCATGGTTAAATGAGTTGTTTAAAATCGAGTTTCAGTTTCAGTTTTCTTAAGATCTGAAGGAGCTGTGAAAGCAATGGTATACCCGCCTTGGAAGGTGAGGCCACACTGTCATATCTAGAGAGAGAGGATGAGCATGTCAGGGTCTTTAGCCACTGCAAACAGACTCCTGGTATCTGGCTTTACGTGGGTACTTGGGAATGGAACCCAAGTCCCTCAGCTTTGCAGGCAAGTGCCTTAACCGCTGAGCCATATCTCCAGCTCCACATTGTCATATTCTAAGCAGAAGAAATAGTGGAGATGGCGGAGGCAAGAATGTACTACCGTGGTATTGTCACTACTTTGATAGCCATACTATATTGAATCTCTTTCTGGCCCCTTCACCATACCTCGGGCAGAATTTACAACATTGCTATCACTTTCCCTCATGTTAAGTCTCTCCACTTTAAGTTTCTAGCCTCAGTTTAAAATACCATGTCCCGCCTAACAAAAGGCTTAAGAAGCAAACTTAGGGATGGAGAGATGGCTCAGCGGTTAAGGCGCTTGCCTGTAAAGTCTAACACATCCCCAGTAGCCTCATAAAGTCAGACGCACAAGGTGGCACATGCATCCGGAGTTCACCTGTAGTGGCTGGAGGCCCTGCTGTACTTTTCTCTCTGTGTCTTCTCTCTTTTACCTTGCAGATAGTAATTAAAAGAAAAAAAAATCAAACCCAACCACTTAAAGCTACCCGTTTCTCACTGTTACTGGGACTAAGGTAAGCAGGTGAGGAAAGTGTCCCCACCCTGGTTCCCGTTCCATTTTCTGAAGTCCTTGTAAATATTCCAGTCTCTGCATGAGGGAGGAGATAAACCCACCAAAGTACTTTTTTCTAGAAAGGCTCCCTCATGCTACTCTACCACTCTGTTTTTAAGACTCCATCCATGAAAGGATCGACATGTCCGAAACATCCACTTCAGAGAGGACAGCACCTTAGGTGGCCTGGCGCATACGTGAGCAGGCTTGAGGTACCAATGCTCCAGTGCTCCTCTGACCTTCATGCTCCTTTAGTGTCAACCCCCCGGCAACCTCCTGAGGTGGGCGCCCTTATAAACCCGCAGGGTCTGCAGCTTCGGTGGTGCCCACTGAGAGAACAAGATCAAGTTCAAGATCAACAAGAGAACAAGAACAAGTCACTCAGACAACAGAAGGCCAAGCAGATCTGCAGTCCTCACCCCAACCTCTACCTTCACCCTCCCTGTTTGTCCCCTTGCAAAGTTAGGGCCATGGAGGGGTGATCAATGTTGCGTATGTCATTGCTTCTCAGTGGAGTGGGGCTGGGGGGTATGTGTCCCCAATTATCGTCAGCTGTCTGGTGCAGGTCCTGCCTTCTCATCCCACGGCATAGGAAGTCTTTCTCGATTTCTGTCCAACTCCAGCATTTCCATCATCACAACGCTGCAAATACGATTGAAATTGAAATCTCCAGGTGTTGTAGTTTCCTCTGTGTTTAGCTTACTGTCTAGAGGGGAAGTTTCATAATGGCAGCGAAAAGACAGGAGGACAGACACCGTGCATCACCACATCTCCCCAACGTAGCTGGCGAGAAGCAGCTAACATTGGCAAGCTAGGCTGATAAACCTCAGGGTCCACCCCCAGTGACACACCTCCTCCAGCAAGCCTCTGCCTCCCACGTTGCCATCAACTGAGGACCAAGAATTCAAAGCACATGAGGCCATGGGGGACATGTGATGCACCGAGGGGCCTCCAGTCCACAAAAAGTACAGAAAATACAAAGTACCCTTCTAGATTCTGCATGTGAAACACTCTAGATAAGGACTGCACTGTAATTCCTGATGATTTGTTCTTTCATCCTGACACATCTTACTTAACAACTATTATAGCAGTCATCTTTGGTAAACGGAAGAATACCATGGTTGACTTTTTAAAGCATTAGCATTCAACAAATTAATCATAGTTCCAACAAAGCTCTTGAACTGGAAATCAATCTTGACGTTGAAATGATCTCCTGATAACAGTCATTTCAAAACCTACCAGGAAAGAGAAAACTTAAGAGATCCACACACGCAAACACACACACACATGCATGCAAACACAAGCCACACACATTTATGCACACAGCACAAACATACACACATGTTAAAAAAGGGAAGAAAGAATTGTGCTGTATTAACTCCTAACCATGGCTGGAAAGACGGCTTAGTGGTTAAGGTGCTTGCCTGCAAAGCCAAAGGACCCAGGTTTGATTCCCCAGGACCCATGTAAAGTCAGGTGCACAAGATGGCAGATGCGTCTGGAGTTCATTTGCAGTGGCTGGAGGCCCTGGTGTGCCCAATCTCTGTAACTTCCTCTTCTCTCTCTCTTTCTCAAATAAATAAATAAAACTTTTAAAAATTAAAAGAAAATGTTTAATTCACTAAAATCTATACTATGTGGCATTCAATGGTGTCCACTATCAAACAGCATCCCAGATCTCAGAGATAAAAATGGCAGTTTCCAGGTCTGGAGAGATGGCTTAGCATCTAAGGCATTTGCCTACAAAGCCAAAGGATTCGATTCTCCAGAACCCACAGAAGCCAGATGGCCAAGGGGGCACATGCATCTGGAGTTCATTTGCAATGGCTGGAGGCCCCTGGCAAACCCATTTTTTTTCTCTCTCTCCCCCATCACCTTCTCCCTTTTTCTCTCAAATATTTATTTATTTATTTATTTATTTTAAATATCAGCTTCCTCCATGAACCCTCATTTCCCTAAGATTAGCTCTTCCTGGCACAATAGCATGCCCCTCCTGTTAGTAAAAGACTGAGATTCTTCTAGACTTCTTGGCCCCATGTGCTGCTTTCTGCCTCTTTGCCTCCTCCCGTGGACCCTGCAGACCTCCCCACAGTGCAGAGGTTAGTAGATTGCTGTCTTTTGAAACAGAACTCTCACGAATATCAGAAATAGCAGTCAGCATTGTACCTCACACTCACTCTGCAGTATAATCCCCCTGCCTCAGAGACAGTCACCCATATCCTGCCTTCCCAGGTGTAGGTACACAGAAGCCAAAGCATGACCCCAACGACAACCACAGCTGCCACAGAAATTCCAGAAAAATAGCTTAGATGCAATACTAGTTCTGCTACTGAAGATTTTTTCCTTTAAATATTTGAGAGAAAGAGAAGAGAGAGAATGGGCATGCCAGGGCCTCCTGCCACTGCAAATGAACTCCAGCTGCATGTGTCACTCTGTGCATCTGGCTTTATGTGGTTACTGGGAAATTGAACTCAGGTCGTAAGGCTTTGCAGGCAAGCATATGAAAAAGACTGAGCCATCTCTCCAGTCCCAGATACCTAAGATTTTAGAGACTCCTTTAGGATAAGGCCAGTTTAATATTTGTGTCCAAGAGCTATTTGCTAACTTATAGTTATTTTTTCAGTCAATTAGCTTGAGGAAGGAAATGAGAGCTAAGAAAATTAATTAGATCATTAATTTGCAATATAAATTAGTTATGCTAATTATAACAGTTGAGTATATACAAATTATGTATATATAATAAATAACAAATAACTAATATACACAAGGCTCAGCTGGGAGAAGAAAGCCACTTGACTGTTCCAGAATCTCCATGTATATTCCCTCAGCAGAGTTTAACAGTTTTGCTATGTGTATGAAAATATAGGATAAACATTAACTGCCTACTGAATTTATTTTCAGGCCAAATGGAAAATAGAATATATTTTGCATTATTTGAGTCAATTATGTGACATTTCTTATGAATAATGATGTATTATTCCATTCATTACTCCTAATTATGTTCCTTTCCCAGTGCAAGGCTGGCAGCACCACAACCAGGCGCTCTCTGTTCTCTGTAACCTGATGTCTTGCATGGAAAGCGGGTCAAACATGTGCTTAGGACACGAAGAGCAAAGTTCAGCAGTCATTAACCATGACAGGTGAGAGCTAGCCGAGAAAGTCACACGTGGAAATAAAATGGAAGTGTGGAACAAACTGTCACATCAGAGGATATCCGTGTAGGCAGTGAATATGAGAACTATGTGAGGTGTCATTGGGGTGCATTTAATGACCAGTGTACCCTTTGCTGGAGCAGGATGGGGAGCATCGGACTGCCCTCCTCCCTCGTACGCACACACATTAAAACACAACTGCGTGCAGATCGGCAGTTTGTAAAGGTATCGCTTTCTGCTTATGAAAGGGGATTCTGTGGCCTTTATGCAGTGCTAAGGAAATACATCCACCCAAAGCCCCAGTTGAAAAGCCAGGTGAAGTTTTCTCCTCCAGTGCATATCCGGGTCAGGCCAGATCCACTTACAGCAGGGTCTAAAGCTATGTGATAAATCCCGTCATGGAGAAGTCAGGGTCAAGGAAAGGCAGGCAAAATGAGATTGCTAAGCTCCCAGACAGGCTACCACGTGTACAGGTATGCTCACCAGGGAGCGGGCAGCGAACAGTGGGCAGAGACTAAAGAGGAAGATTCAGAGCTGAACAGGAATCCACCATACAAGGTCTCGAGAACAATTTGAGTATGCTTCAGGCATACAGTCCGCTTATTTTTCTCTTCATTCTCAGACCTTCGTGGCACACATATATAATACCCATTAAATGCCTTCTACACCAAGCCACTATTCTTTGTATGCTGAAAGAAAACTGCAAATTTCAGCTCTAGGAACAAAAATGAACTTGGAAGAGAATGGATGGGGTGAGAAAGACTTCCCTCATTTCCCCTGGCTCTGGGATTACTCGTTCCTGCGAACTCTAAATGCCCTCACAACACCACCCTCAACATTATCAGTTTCCATCACCTCATGAGCCAGCACTTGGCATGAAGCAGTTGTTTTCTATACAGTCACTTCCTGGATAACAAGTCAAGCAGGATGACAGTCACACAAGGTTTGTCCCCTAATAGAGATGGACAGGCACCTCTGTGGGGCATTCTAGACATTGAAAGCAGATGCTGGTGAGCAGAGGGAATGATGACATCATCTAAGAACTTCCTTTGTCCCACTACCCATAGGGAGCTCCTGCTGACGGTCACTGCGTGATCATCTGATGCCCAAGGACGCATGTAGAACTCTTTCCTCTAGAAAGAGGAAAAAGAAAGCACCAGTTGATCAATCACTGCCACATACACATCTTTTAATGGAATTATCTGCCAAATGTATATATGTATATTGACATATACATATACACACACACATATATATGTGTGTATTTGTGTGTTGTGGTACTTTGATCAGGTGTCCCCCATAAACTTAGGTGTTCTGAATGCTAGGTTCCCAGCTGATGGAGATTTGGGAATTAATGCCTCCTGGAGGGAGTGTATTGTTGGGGGCGGGCTGATGGGGGTTATAGCCAGATTCCCCATGCCAGTGTTTGGCACACTCTCCTGTTGCTATTGTCCACCTTATGTTGGCCAGGGGGTGATGTCCACCCTCTGCTCATGCCATCATTTTCCCTTGCCATCGTGGAGCTTCCCCTTGAGCCTGTAAACCAAAGTAAATCTCTTTTTCCCAGAAGCTGCTGTTGGTTGGGTGATTTCTACCAGCAATGTGAACCTGACTACAACATGTGTGTATGTGCATATATATGTATATACATATGGGATGGGGAGATGGCTCAGTGCCTAAAGGTGCTTGCTTGCAAAGCCTAATAGCCTGGGTTCCATGTCCCAGTACCCACATAAGCAAGATGCACAAAGTGGCACATGCATCTGGAGTTCCTTGGCAGTGGCAGGAGGCCCTGATGTGTCCATGACTCCCTCTCCTCTTGCAAATAAACATTTTTTTTAATATGACCACAGGACAACCAGCAAGGTCACACTGAAGATCTCTCTGCAGGGGCACGAGTCCACAGCATGTATGCACGGAGAGGAGCAAAGGCATGTGCTGGAGGCAATTTCAAGATCACAATTCTATCTTTAGCAATAAAGATGTTAAAACAGTGCTTACACTCATTTTATTTGTACAGGAAGGTTTAAAAAAGACGGTTTTTGAGAAATGAAATATCATCAGATCACTAATAACTGTGGCTTCCTGAACAATTAAAGGAATTCACAAGATTATAACCCACTCAGGAAGTGACAAATATTTCTGATTTTTATGGAAAGACTCAAAGGGCACTTTTATCTATAGCATCTTTTGTAAGAATCACTGTTAAGTAGTGGAGCTATTTTTATTATTTTTTCAGTTATTTCAGGAGTACTCAATATGGCAAATGGTCTGAAGCCAGGAAAGTTAACATTTTTCATTTGGAAAGGTAACATCTTGAATTAAAACACATTTGTCAGAGTTTTCTTTATTTTTTAACATTAATTATATACTTTAATGTATGAACAAATCGTGTGAGTCCGCTTCCCCTCATGTTATTCTCTTAAATCCCCACTCCCCTGGCCCTCTTCCACTGAGGGTCCTTCTCACTGGGGTTGCAGTCTTCACCTTGGGTTTTGAATGCATCAGTCACTCTCTGTGGGCCGGGGAGGGGTGATGCCTCAGGATTCACCTTTCCACTCTGTGGCTCTCACAATCTTTTCGACCCTCCTTCCACAATAGTCCCTGAGCCTTGGCAGGTGTGTTATAAGTCTACTTTAGTGTTGAGCTCTCTGAAACCTCTGGAGTTCTAGTTTGATGGGCTTTGAGTGTCTCAACATCTACCGTCATCTCTGTGGAGCAGGTTTTCAGGCTAGCAACCCACCAGAGAGTCTCCCAATTAACTAAGTTTATCCCCTGTAATTCAATCTGCTCCCACTCTTGGGTGAGGAACTTGTATTTTTTTTTCACATGGCAATAAAAATTCGGGAACCCAGTTTTTTCAAGAAAAGCTGACTCCCTAGCTTGAGCCGAACCACCTGTAGCACATCTCCGGAGGCCAAAGAGACATCACAGAGAAAGTGGCCACTTAAACCATTTTCTCTACTATCTGTTGAGGCTGAAATGTGCATGCAGGTGTGCATGTGTTGTATGCACGCGTGTAGGCATGTAGGCCCCATGCATACATGCAGAGACCATAGGATAACATTGGCCATGTATCACTCATCCATTTGCTTTCTTGAAATGGGATCTCACTGAACCCAGATCTACCGTTTTCAGTCAGATGGTCCCAGTGATTCTCTCGCCTCCACTCCTCGCAGGACTGGGCTCACAGGCCTATGTGACCATGCGAACCTCCTTATATGGGTTGGTGGGGAATCGAACGTAGGGCAAAGCAGCCCCTCTCAGGCCCTCCATGCTTGCACAGCAAGAGCTCTTACCCACTGAGCCGCCTCCCCAAAGTCCTAGGCTGAATTTTATAGCACAGTTTCCACTGCAGCAAACTTTTGTTTGTAATGCGTCAGCAGAAATGTGCCGTCAGTTACCTAGTCTAATTCTTCACAAACACACTTTGGGAGGCTGTCCCCCATGCATCATCCTAACGTTGTTTGGCTCTGATAACATTCTGAGTGGGATGCTCTTATTGGGGGGAAAAAATCTGTTCTTTTTAATAACTGATTCAATAAAATGTTGACAAATGGTTTGTATAATCTGGTATGGCTAGAAAGGAGGGTTTGTCTCTGTCATGGCACGCCACATTCCGGCCATCTACAAACACTGTCATGTTACCCTTATGTTAGAGCTCTAAGTGCCATTCTGCAGAACAAGCTAAAGATCAATACACTGTCCACGGAAAACAACAGGACATAACAAATGAATGATTTTATTTACAATAAAAGCCCCGGTCACCAAATGGATTCCACTCATGCTCAGATTCATTTTTCATGTTCAACTCAGGAGCAGAGGGGAGGGGCAGGAGAAGTATTAGCCGTGATGGCGTTGGCTTATTTACACAGTGAACAGTGGCTGGGCTGCATTGAGACACATTGAAAAAAATGTTCTCAGCAAAATTCTTAAGTAGCGCTCTCCAAAATAATTCTGTTTTCTCACCCAGAATCGCTGAAAAGCATGTCCCCATAAAGAGAAATTAATAGATTAAAGATGCTCTGACATATTCTTCTAGACTGCTGTGCCACAGAGGCCAAAGCTGATTCCCTTAGCTTTAAGCACTGCTGGCAAGGAACACAAGTGTTTGCTTTAGGTAGCGACAAGGAGGGATTGAAGTGGCTCTTTTGAGAATGAATCAAGCCGTTTTGCTTCAAAAGCATATCTTCAGCTCCTGTTTGGCAGCTCCTTGCCTCCTATGAAAGCTAGCAAAACATCAATGAGCAAAGACATCAGAAAGAAAGAGGCATCTGGAGGGAGCGGTGACGTGTCACTGAGGACACAGGTTCAAAGATAACATTTACAAGTCTCCCACCACTGCCCCCATCCCCAAAGACCATGAGAATATCACTGTTATAGAGAATGAACCAAGTATACCAAACAAAATCTTCCATTTTACGTGAATCATTAACACCCTGTCTTTAACATACGAAACTGTCCACTGGTGAACTCATATAGAGAAAGAAGCGGAGAAGCGCCCATCTCCACGGGCCTTCAGTCAAGCACTCCACCCGACCCAACACCGTTACAAACGGAGTTGTGACTGACAAGGCGTCAAGGGAGAGTGGAGAAGAGATAGGTTGGGCAGGGTACTGAAAACTACAATGACACAGTGACATGACTTGGCATTTGGCCTTGGGAATATACGAAAGGCATGCTATCAGCAGACCTCTACGTTTCCATTCCGCTCATGGCCACAGCATTAACGTGCTCTTGGTGTTTTCAGTTTGACTCAGCATTGAGTTACCTGCATTACTTTCAGATAGTAAGAAAAAGGGGTCAAGGGCAGAGAGCTGTCCACGCGTGCACAGGGAAGGGGGATTCTGTGCAGAGACCGGCAGGGATGTGGAGAGACCTGACACGCGGCAGTTTGGGAGAAGCTACGTGGCGTGTGGAACCGAGAATGAGCCCAGAAACAATGTGCTTAAGCAATCAGCATGTGAGGAAGGAATCAAACGTCAGGGAGGATTTCTTTCCTAAGAGGGAGGGACAGCTGTCACAGCATCTTAGTAGAAATGAAAAGGATGAGGAGTATGTCAAGCAAGAGGCTAACAGGGGGAGCTATGATAGAAGGACAGTACTGTACACATTTAGGACATATCTAGAAAGAAGGGAAACTAAGGCAAAGTAGTAAAAATATTTTTAAAAATTTTTAAAAAATGTAAGCCTGACTAAGAGAGAGGGCTCAGTGGTTAAAGGCACTTGCTTGCAAAGCCTGAAGGCCTGGGTTTGATTCCCCAGCACCCACATAAAGCCAATTGCACAAAGTGGTGCTTGCATCTGGATTTCATTGGTAGTGCCAAGGGGCCCTGGCGTGCCCATAGTCACTCTCAGTCTGACCATTTCTTTCTCTGTCTCCCTCAAATAAATAAGTGAAATTTTAAAAAAACATGCATGCCAAGGAGTTTTGATTTTTTTTTTACTTCAAAAACATAAGTGAAACACTAGTGGTTTTCCAGGAGACATAAAAATGATATGATGATATGATGAGGTTTATCTTTAGAATGAGGTTGAGAGAGTTATGAAATAGGGAGGCTACAGAAAGTGAGGCGATCTCTACTAAAGGGTTAGACTCAGGCAGGCAAGACAGAGTGCTGAGAGGAGGGAAAAGCCCACTCCAGACGCCTCACAGTTCATTTTATAAAATGTTAGACAGAGCTGCCCAGATTCAGTTCCCTAATCTCAAGACAAGAGGCCATGGCATTCTGCAAATAAATGATTGCCTTAGTAAGATGCTTCCCAGAGCTGCAACTCAACGGGGTCTACAAAGTAAAACAAAATTCAAAAAATTACAAAATCATCACCTAGGAAGGAGTGTCCCATCACGTTACCTGCTGGCCCCAAAACCATTTCCATCACTGTTGGTTCGAGGCAGCCTTGCTGAGTGTAGGAACTAAGAGCAGTCTGGCACCCACTGCCCTCAGCCTCAGGAGGAAGAAGGTCCTTCTGGCTACTTTCCAAGTAAATGGATATATTCTAGCTCTAGTAACCATTCTACATGTCTTTGGCATTTTCTCAAAAATTTGATTACTGACCACTTTCAAAAGATTTCACTCCTGGTTCTAACTTTTAATAATAGCTCACTAGTTATTCGGGCAATTTCTCTAGAAGGACACCTTTCTACCTTTCTCTGAGATATTCTGCAATTCATAAATATCACATGTTCAGAGTTGGTTAAAAAGACCACAGGGGAATAAAAGCAAGTTACTATCAAGAAACAAGTGAAAATAATCATTAAACAAAGTCCATTTCATTATTTACCATTTAAAAAGCAAGGCATCTCTATAACCTTACATTTTCTTAATCCAAGGTATTAAGATTTGTTTATCTAATTCACATCTTCATCCCAAGTTTTCTTACTGCTTTGCAAAAGTCAATTAAAACTGGGACATAGAGAGCAATGGCATTTAAACTTTATTCTTTAGACATCTCAATTATAGACATTTTACTGTAAAGCTTTCCCGAAGGAGAATGGCCCATACAAACACAGTATAATCAAATGAAGAAAGAAAGTACTGCTACTCAAAGAAGTTCAAGGTCTTTGTGGATAACATAAAATTGAATATAATTTAAAATTCTTCTGTGGTATTAAGTCTTAATATTGTGGCTTGTCTTTTCCTTCTATATAGAGAATACAGCTTCTCAATATGAAGCTTTAGACTTAATTATATCTTCATAAACTTACAAGAAGAATTTGAAATGATAGGAAAATGATTATTACATACAACTATTTACTATTTTATTGCTTGGTCATTACCTTTGCAATTTACAAAATTGATTAGCTAAAATTTGGACTTAACTATTTTGGGAGTCCATCAGTGTATCACAATGATCTTTTAGCACATGATTGTTGTTTTTTTTCTTTTTCCTTCAAACAGCTAATGGTTATATGACTAGGAAGGTAAGTTTTTCTTAAAGTTCTCAACCATTTTCACTGAAAAACTCCAAAAATATCTTGACATATTTATATATTTGAAATCATACTAAGTAATGCAATTCAAAGCCAAATGATGCACCCATGTCGAAAATATCTATTATCTTAACACATGGAATTTCATAATTGTTGCCCCTTGCACAGTAACTGGGAGTAGAAAAAAATTCTTTAAAACTCAATAAAATCCAAACATACACAATCATAAAAAATACTTCCAATCCCATAATTCCTCTATTTTGCCAATTGTCACAACGTCCACACAGAAGAGAATAAATCCCTAGCTAAAAGTGGGAAGACGTCCTCCTACTCCTAACAGAAACAAGATAATTCAACCAGCACTGAGCACAAGAGTCATCTAGAAACATGAGTTGTTTTCTCCCCCCATGAGAAAAATGTCATTTCAAATCCCAGCATAAAAAAGATCACACCTATGTGAAATGCGCACATTTAATTCAAACTTTCAACTTGAAAGATCTCCAAGAAGAAAACAAGCGGTCAGTCTGAAATTCCCATGTAATACCTTAATCCCACAGCACAAAGTCACCAACCAATTCCTAACCCTCCATTAAAATTCACAACGGATAAGATAAATACAAGGTGCCCATGATATTCATTGGGCAATTTTAGAAACACCTATTTATTTACACAACTATGGTAGTGAAAAGGTCAAACAAAACTTCACCTCCAAACCCACAGTTGCTAAGCAACTCTTTTCAGTTGTTCTGCAACACTGGTCAAGCATATTATCAGTGCCACAAACTGGATCCAAAATAAATGGAAATCACATCTTACCTGGTCTCTTCAAAGGGGGCGGGCCGTTCATTCCTACCTGGCCTTTCATGGACGAACACCGGAGGCACATTCTGTGCTTAACTGGGTTTATTGGGTGCAAATGTTTACTTTTCCTCTTTTACAAGAAAAGGATACGTCCTGGTACCACAGGTTTTCTGTTCACCAGGGCGAAAGACAGTTCTGTTTTGAGAAACACCACAGAGGGTTTGATGAGATGCTGGCCAAATCTAAATGACATCGTCTCACAGGTAATATCTGCAAGAGAAAACAATTTAGGAGATGGGTATTTGTAAAATTCAAATAACAAAGAAATTCTCTTCAACTACTACTTGAAAGAAGGTAATTCCATTACTAAAGATTCTGAGCTGCAGAGAGGTTGTGATTTCCAAGTGTTCCCCACTAATATCCACTCGGGCAAATTCTAGCTATCTCCTCTCCCCCAATGCTCCCCTAACCCAGTGTGTTGTCAAGTAGAAGCTTGTGAAGCTTATGAATGACACAGCAGCCTTTTGCTAGTTAAGTTCGGGGTGTCTCAGAAGGAAACCTCAGATCCAGCAGAGCCTGTCTATCTGTGTCACGCACTTACTTTTACCCATCCATTTTGCCATCTTTGCTAAGCTGGAAATGTTCATTGTAAAGCACTGAGTATAAACCTTTTAATTCTTAAATGCCTTTTTGTTTACATAACAGCAATGCAGCATAAGTATAAACAGTGTCTGACCTTCCCCACAATTACTAAGACATACAGGCACTTCCTGAGAACTACCGTAGCAAGATTTCCAAAATGAACGAGCAATGGGAATGAGGACCAAAATGGAGTTGAAGATGGGGACAGTTCCTGGTGGACACGGATGCATCAGGAGACACAAATGTCTCCATGTCCTCCTTCGGGTATGGTGGGGGGGAGCCCAAAGAGGAGGTTGTGATTTGAACGTAAAATGTCTTCAATAGGCTCATGTGACGGGTACTTGGTCCCCATAGGGAGGTGCTACTTGGGGAGGTTCTAGAAACTTTCTGTCTTAGGTATAGGGAACAGATCACTTGGCTGGGCCTTTGATGGAGGGGCCTGGTCCCAGGTGACTGTTGATAGTTGCCATGTGACGAGAAAAGCTGGTTGCTCCCACAACCAGGCGCATGGAGCCGTGTGATGATGGACGGAACCCTCATAAACCTGACCCGAGTAAATCTGCTCCCTTAAACCTGTTCATGGTAAATGTTTTATCACAGTAATGAGACGCTTAACTAGCACACAGGGGATGCTAATGAGATTTGGCACTTGGCAGCTACAATGAGTGAGACCTACCAAACACAAGGGAGTGGTTTTTCCATCAGGTGAGGCATACACATAACCAAGGGACTTTCTAAATGACTAAGACACACCCTGCCTGGGTAACTTTTTTTTTTTTTTTAATTCAAGAGCAGCTCACCTCAGAACTGAGGAGCACAGAAAAAGACTAACGCATTAGGAAAGGGAAACCTGTTTTACAAAGTGCATCAACAGATGCACCATTATTCCACATGTCAAACGTTTCGAGAGACACGGGAGACAGTGAGAGCTATGCAAATGTCATCAGCTGTAGACGCATCCACAGGGCTGGACCTTGACAGAATTCAAGTATGAAAAAACGAAGGTGGGAAGGCATATCTCAATGACATTTTGATTTTTAAAATGTGTACATCTTGTAAACAAGAAGCATCAATAAGGTTGTGAGAAGTCAACTACGGCTGGTTCTCCAGGTGTGCAGGCATACTCCCCGGACCAGCGTCAGCATGCTAATCCAATGTTTCATCTTCTGTTACTTTTTCTGTTTTCCACCCTCCAAACAAAACAACCCTCTCATTTTGATATAATCAAATTCACTAATTTTCTTTTTGGAGTTTACTGTGTGATTTGCATGTGGTAAATCTTTCCTTACCATAAGGATGCAAATAATTATATATTTTCTCCTGTGATTTGTATATTGTGACTTTTCATAGTCAGGAATTGATCCCCAGGGCTGGAGAGAGGGCTTAGTGCTTAAGGCACTTGCCTCTGAAGCCAAAGGACCCAAGTTTAATTCCCCAGTACCCACATGAGCCAGATTCACAAAATGGTACAAAGCATCTGGAGTTCATTTAAAGAAAAAAAAAAAAAAAAGAATTGATTCCCTTGGAGTTTGGCTTAGAATATGAAGCATGAAATTAGTTCCATCTTTCTTCTTCTATGAGCCAATCTTTTATCATCAATTCCCAGGAATGTTTCCATATATACATAGGAACAAATCCCTCCTCTCTGTTTGGATTCTTAGCCAGACACACTAGACTAGAAGCTGCTCAATTATCTTTTGTAAAGAGCCAGACGCAGCAGCCCTCTTAACTACTGCACTCTATCATCCCATCATGTGAGAAGCCACGTAGTGCCCGAGTCCCAATAAAACTTTATTTACAAAAACAGGCACAGACTGGATTTAGCATGTGAGCGACAGTTTACCAACTCCTGTCATATATTTCTTAATGCCTTATAGGGAAAGGATCTCTTTTTCTTTATTTACTCCTCCATATAAATTTATATTCAACTCTGCCCCTTCAAAAAAATTTGTAGTTTGAAGTTGATTGGACTAGATTTAAGTTTTAATGGTGGGGAAAACGTGTCATATTCACAGTATTCAATGAAGCCATATATGAACACGACATTTATGTATGAACACTGCATTTATGATGCTTAATGCCATCATAAAACTCTTATAATAGAGTTTTAAATTTCCCTTATGTGTTTTATGCATTCTAGCCTAGATTTAACCTAGATAGCTCTTGGTTTATGTCACTGTTATAAATGGCTTATTAATGTCATAGTTTATAACTGCTTATTCCCCAAACAGAGGAAAGCTTTTGATTTTCATATGGTGCTCTGATAGCAATCAAGCTGAGCTCTAGCATTGTTGCTAATGGTTTCCATATAAATGACTTCACTGAGAAATAATACACTTTTATCTCCCCTTCCAATTCTTCTACTTGTTATCTCTCCATCTTTCTGTACTGATCAGATGTCTGGTGATTGATTGAAAAGTACTACTAGCATAAATACTGTCTTATTCACCAACTGAAATGAATGAATTTAAAACTTTCACTTTTCCCATTAAGATCAACAAATACTATGAGTTAGTTAAAAGCCAGTGTAGGGCTGGAGAGAAGGCTTGGCGGGTAAGACACTTGCCTGCGAAGCCTAAGGACCCATGTTCCGCTCTCCAAGCCCCACGTTAGCCAGACGCACAAAGGTGAGGCGAGGGCAAGGTTGCACATACCCACTAGGTGGTGCAAGCATCTGCAGTTCAACTGCAATGGCTGAGGCCCTGGCATGCCAGTTCTCTACCTCTCTTCTCTCTCTCTTGCCTTCTCTTCCTATCTCTAAAATTTATAAAAGGAGAAAGGAAGGAAAAAAGGCCAGTGTATCAAGCTGGGTGAAAACAACTCATCTAATTTAACTAAGCACTCATTCAATTTGTGTATGCGTGTTCATGCGTGAGCGTGCTCATGTGTGTGTCATGGCGTGTGTAGACATTAGAGGTCAACCTCAAGGGTCAGTCCTTCTCTTCCACCTTGAGGCAGGGTCTCTCTCTCTCTCTCTCTCTCTCTCTCTTTTTTGCCACTGGAAATAAAAGACTAGCTGGTCTCTGAGCTTCTGAATGATTCTCTTGTCTGCACCTCCCCTCTGTCAATGAGCAGGCTGGGATTGTGGGTGCTAGATCTCCACATCCCACTTTATGTGGGCTTTAGGGATCTGAACTCACGTCATCGGGCTTGTGAGGCAAGGGCTTTACTCACTGAGCAACCTCCCCAGCCCCTGATTCCATTAACAAAACTAGAGACTAGAGATACAGTTTAGCAGTTAAGACATTTGCCTGCAAAGCCTAAGGACTCAGGTTCAACTCCATGTATCCATGTAAGCCAGATGCACAAGGGGTGGGGTGGTGCATGTGTGTGGAGTTCATTCGCAGTTACTAGTGGCTCAAGCATGCCCATTCTCTCGCTCTCCCTCCTCTCTCTCTCTCTCTCTCTCTCTCTCTCTCTCTAGCTCAAAAAGAAACATTTAAAAAATAAATTTTTGTTAAATGTATATTTTATATCAATAACACGACTGTGCATCTTTTGCCATGTAATAAGCTTCATCAACACACATTTTAAAAAACGAACTTCCCTTTTTGTGATTAACCTAACCCATTCTACAGCACATTATTCTATAATACACTGGCTTGACTTTAGTGTCAGAAATGAAGCTGGCGTATTAAACTTGCCTAGTCTATGTTGTGCAGACCGAACTTAAATGGCTGATTTTTCTTTATGCTAAAAGAAATTTTATCCACACATATTTTCTGTTCCTTAAGAGTGAAATAAGAGCCGGGAGTGGTGGTGCACACCTTTAATCCCAGCATTTAGGAGGCAGAGGTAGGAGGATCGCCATGAGTTCGAGGCCACCCTGAGACTACATAGTGAATTCCAGGTCAGCCTGAGCTAAATAAAACTCCCTTGTCAAACTGTACCCCTCATCCTACGCACAGAGAACTGTTCCGATAATCATATTTAATGTTTTCTGATAAACTTGTTCATTTCAAATATTAATTTCTAGTATATACCCTTGGCTTTTACTAGTAAAAATATATTCCTTTAATAAAGTATGTAATTATTTCCAAGACTGATTTTTATCAAAACATATGCACATATATATATTTTTTTTCTTACCTGTCACTCAAGGTTTATACCTAATCTATTAAAGTTTTTCAAAGAAACAATTTAGTTCCGTGGCTTTTACTATGTCAACTTCATTATTGATTTTTCTGCACTTTTATATCCTCTCTGATTCCTTATCCTTTCCTGTTTCTTCAGATTTACTGTGTTTCTGTTTTTCTACTTGAACCTAACTCCAGGCTCCTGCAGCCGCTGGCTGTTTTCCTCCACAGTAACGGAGGCTATCTACCGCCTTCGCGGGGTCCCTTAACCGCGCCTTTCTCCCACTGTGCTTAGGGTGCCTCTCAGCGGCACAGTTTCCCTGTGCTTGCTGCCCTGTCCTATTTAACCCCAGAGTTACTTCCTAGGTGCCTTTTCCTTTCCAGACACGGGGGCTGCTTCCGCTGTACCTTTGTGTTAATAACGTCTCATTTCATAGCACCGCGGTTACAGAAAAGAAACGTTATACCATTTCCTTTTCAGAATCTGGGGCTTCCTGTATGACTCACTTGAAGATGAACTTTATTCCTGACCTACACACTTTTTCAAAACAGTATGTTCAGGTTTGGCTGAGTCAGTTCTATCTATATAAATAGACTTGGTGCACTGTTACCGAGCTCCTTCTCCGCGCACTTTTTGTCTCATTGCTCCATCAGGTTCCAAGAGAAGTGTGTTAAACTCCTAACTGCATGGTTGCCAAATTAATGGCAAATGCTGTAATTTATTGTCTTCAACATCACAAAGTTATATTATTACATGTGCACACATCCCAATTCTACAACTTGGATCATTTTTACTTGTGTGTGATAAATCTGAATGTTTCCATCACCACATCTTCAACCTGCATACTGCTAGATATTTTTGTATGAATAACATCACAGCGTTCAATATGCAAGCTGTCTGGTAATTTTAACCCTATACATTTGTGCCATTTACCTCACTTTTTCTCCTCATTCATATACTCACCACAGCTAAATCAGGTCCCCCCCCGCCCACCCGGCATTGGTATGAACATTATGCACTCTAGCTGTCGTAAGTCAGCTCCGTGCTGCCGGGATGAACTTCCAAAGGAGACACAGCTTATGGAGAAAGGATTTGTTCGAAGCGTACAGATCCAGGGGAAGTTCCACGAATGGCAGAAGCAACTGGCCACCTTCCACAGATCCACACGGAGAGACAAAGCCACCACCAGGCAGCCAGTGCCGCCAACAAACCAACCACGGAACAACAGGGACCCGGGCAGAACTCACTCTGCATACCTTTACTTTTTTAAAAGATTTTTATTTATTTATTTGAGACAGAGAGAGGGGTAGAGTGGAGAGAGGGAGAGAGAGAGAGAGAGAGAGAATGGGCATGCCAGGGCCTCTAGACACTGCAAATGAACTCCAGATGCATGCGCCACCATGTGCATCCGGCTTACGTGGGTACTGGGGAATCGAACCTGGGTCCTTAGACTTCACAGGCATGTGCCTTAACCACTAAACTATCTCCCCAGCCCGCTCTGCATACTTTAGGCTGAACTTGAGATCCGCCCTCAGTGACACCACCCCCCACCCTGTGAGAGGGGTCTGCCAGCTAGCAACTAAAGCTGCAAACTCAATTTTTTAAAATTAATTAATTTATTTATTTGAGATAGAGGCTTATATACAGAGAAAATGGGCATGCCAGGGCCTCTAGCCATGGCAAGTGAACTTCTGATACATGAGTCCATTATGCATCTGGCTTACATGGGTCCTGGAGAATCGAACCTGGGTCCTTAGGCTTCATAGGCAAGTGCCTTAACCTCTAAGCCATCTCTCCAGCCCTGCAAACTCAAGTTCAATAACATCTGCATCTATTGGGGGACATAGACTTAAACCACATTAGTTTTGTTTCAGTTATCATGATGGCTACTCCCACAGATGCTAAGATTCCCATCGTGTCTGTGACCTTCACATTCTTACTGGCATCGATGCTAGTTGTTCCTTGCACCCCATCTTCCTCAGGTTTTAATTTCTGATGTGAAAATAGTATTGGGTTATAATTTCAAATATTCATGTTTTTTTCCAATCACCACTACTAACTCTTGCTTCCACACATCTTGTTCGCAGAGGTCATAACATTCTCCTCACAACTGAGAAGCTTCAAGATGTAGCACTCTAATTTTCAAGTATTTGATTTATTTATATGAGAGGTGGCAGAGGGAGGGAGAGAATGGGCACACCGGGGCCTCCAGCCACTGCAAATAAACTCCAGATGCATGCGCCACTTTGTGTGTCTAGCTGTATGTGGGTCCTGGGGAATTGAAGCCGGTCCTTAGGCTTTACAGACAAGTGCCTTAACCGCTGAGCCGTCTCCCCAGACCTAGCACCACTCATTCTTTAACCTTATCTTCCTCTTTTTATTCCTAGCTCCTTGTTCTAAAATTATTTTAGCAGAGAAATTTTTGATTATCTATTCCATGCAATTCCTAGAAACTTAAGTTGTTATTGCTTATTTATTAAAAGAAAAAAAATCACTCAATTGCCTACTTACTTTAATTTCCCACTTCTTCCTCCTACATTTATTTTTATGTGGATTTGTTTTTGGTTTATAAAGTCATGAAAATTGCTTGTAGAAAGGGTCTAACTCTTGAAAACTGTGATTTTATGTAGAATAATGTATTTATTTTACCCTGCCACTTACTTAACTCATCTGTAATCCTAACCTAAGCTCAGGGTTTGCCTGTCATAGCGCTTTTACATGATTCCCATTTGCCTCCTCCATCCTGTGCAGAATAGTTCAGCGATAATCAGATCAGTGTTGAACAATGGGTGGCCTAGTTTCTCATCTCAAATGCAGTCCAGATAAGGGTCTAACCTGAGGGATGTATATTAATATCCTGTAATTACGGTAAAAAATTATCACCAACCCAGGGCTGTGGTCCCTCTAATGTCTCTAAGACAACATTCCTGCTTCCCCCTAGTTCCTGGTTGAGAATAATCCTTTGTGCTTCTTGGCATGTAATCTATCATTCCAGTCTCCAAGACATCCACCATCTGAACACAACCTTTTCTTCTAATAAGTCTTTCCCTCATATAATACCAGTCAATGTATTTAGGGTCCACCCTAACCTGTATGATATCATCTTAAGTAATCAGATGAGCAAAAACTATATTTCCAAATAACATCATATCCTAAGGATTCTTTGATGGGGACACAAAACCACTATAGGCAAAGTTTTTCTTTGGTTTTTCGAGGTAGGGTCTTGCTGACCTGGAATTCACTCTGTTGTATCAGGGTGGCCTCCAACTTACACAGATCCTCTAACCTCAGCCTCCTGTGTGCTGGGATTAAAGGTGTGTACCACCATGCCCGGCTTTAGGCTGACATTTTGATACCTGTTGTTTCATAATTTACAAGCCAATTCCTTTTTGGGGTCCTTTGTTTCCATTATCTTTAAATGCTTGTTCATTACTTTGATACTCTGACATCAGGCAACACATAGCCTTTGAGGAATTCTGTCAGGCATTACTAGTTATTCTGTTTCTCTCACCTCTCATCTCCATCTTCTTGCATGTCTGTTTCTTCCTGGTGTCTTCTGGGAGGAGACAGCCTCAAGCCAAAATCCTCCCATTCGTCTATCCATTTAACTCCTTAGGTTACAGTTGGGACTTATTTCTTTCCCAGTCTTCCCACTATTCCTGGTTACCCGGCATCTCTACCTTCTGACAAATCATTCTTGCCAATAAGTTTATGTAGTTCCATTACATTTCCTCACACAAATCTAGTTTGCCAATAATTTACAATGCCTCCTGCCTTCTGACGTCTTTACTCATTCTTTTTTGATGAGCCACGTCACTGAAAGCCTCCACTGGGAAGAAGCATGAAGGGATGGGGTCCCAGGTCAGAGCTCCCTCTTGACTCTGAGCTCCGCCATTCTCTCTCTGACACTCTACAAGATCACGAGCTTCTCGCCCACAGGCGATGGCGTACATGAAGACTGGTCTCGCCACGTCTGCCTCACGGTGTAGGCAACCAAAAGTACTAATATTTTTAGCTCTCCCTATGGAAATCTAATTCTGCTTCTTTTTTTTTTAATAGCAGTAATATTTTGCCCAGCCGGCAGACCTAGTTTCTCAAATTTTAATTACAATGTGGAAGAAAAATATTCTAGGGATTATTAAAAAGGACAGAAGTATGGAAGTGTACAACAATCAAGAGACAGTGATGGAAGATGTGTACGGCTCCGGGATCTGAACCTGGCTGCAAGACCGAGATAAATACTAAGTACTTTATTCTCACGTGAACATGGCAAAAAGCAATTTTAGTTTAGGCTAAAGTAAAAGTGCTGAATCTTTCCTACCAAACAAGAAGGTTGGATGTGCCAATATTCTATTGATGGTTTAGGGGAAAATCTTCTCTTGCAAACCCAATTTCTTAGAAAATAAAGCTGTTGACTTCTGGAATGCAGAAAACCAAGAACTGGGTTATGCATATTCCAAAAAATTTAGGCTCTTAGATTTATTGATCAACGTTAGCCATTAATGGCCAATAAGAAACTTGGTTCACTCCAAAAAAAATAAATGGAGGCCAGTGCATCTCTTATTCTAAGAATACAGGAGAGGTGTATTAATATAAACAAGGTCTTGGGCTGGAGAGATGGATCAGCACTTAAGGCACTTGCCTACAAAACCTTACCACCCAGGTTCAATTCCCCAGTACCCACACAAAACTAGTTACACAAAGTGGTGCATGTATCTGAGTTTGTTTACAATGGCAAGAGGCCCTGGTACTCTCTCTCTCACTCTCTCCTTTTCTATCTCTCCTTTTTATTTCTCTCTCTCTCAAATAAATCATATATTTAAAAACTTGTTTTACTTTTTAGCAAATTTCTCCCTCCTCCTTGACATTCCTTGATTACAACTTGCTATATTTGAAACTGAAGTCATTAGACCTCATGGTATTTAGTCTCTCTCCCATCTTTTCAGCCAAGAAATGTATCTTCTTTCCTCCTCTCTCCTTGAACCTACTTGTACCCCTGGTCTATTCCCATGCCACTGTCCTGCCTCTATTTCATATCTTCTTACCAGCTAGAAACAGGACAATAGTTCTACAACGTCTTCAAAATGTATAAAGCAGAAAGGAGATCAAAAGTTTTTAAGGTTGTGACTCAGAGGCAATGGTCATTTTCTGGTAGGGTGACAGGAATATAAGAGCCACTTGCCTTGTAGTAGAATAAGGTTCCCATGGCCAAAACAGAAGCTGACAAAAGTTCAGTTCAGGGTAGATTAAGCTTCCTCCTCTTCGCTTTTAAATACTGTGCTAATGTTTAATTAAACTGAAAAATGCTTCAAAACTTGCTCCAAGTAAAGAAAAGGCCGAACCTAAAACTTCTGGATGGAAAAGGACACAAGGCCACTTGGGTCCAGATCTCTTACTTAGTGACTACAAGCTAGCCCAGCCGGCAAAAGGCCTATGCAAATGAGCTCCGGATGCCCTTGGGTCTCATGGCTTTTTACAGAACACACTATTTAAGGATTTATTAAACTGGTGAACTCCTGACATCAAGGGCCCAGGTGTGAGGAGCTGATTACAGATGACTCACTTTAAGGGGTCCTTACTGCTCGAGGCACAGAGCCAGGCTGCTGTGAGATGCTCAGCTGGTGATTTGGGATGTAAGCCTACGCCAGACAGACAACACCATGAACTGCTTTGTGGAAACTGTAAAGACCCTTCAAACCACACTCTTCCAAAATCTTCACTGGGGACTTTAGTGCTTCTGCTAAAAATGTACCTATGTGGGCTGGAGAGATGACTCAGCATTTAAAGGTACTTGCTGGCAAAGCCTCACAGCACAAGTTCAATTCCCTGGTACCCACACAGAGCTAGATGCACAAAGTAGTGCATGCATCTGAAGTTCATTTGCAGCTATAGGCCCCACTGTGCCCATTCTCTCTCTGTGTACTCTCTCTCTTTCTCCTTGAAAATAAATATGTTTTTAAATGCACCTAGTGTGACCAAGCTCATGACGAAGAGAAAGCATAACTGACTATCTACCAGGAAACATTTAAATCCTATTTCATGATGCTTGCTTTTCTCTTCAGCAAAGAATTTTTATAGCCGGGCATGGTGGCACAGGCCTTTAATCCCAGCACTCGGGAGGCAGAGGTAGGAGGATCGCCATGAGTTCGAGGCCACCCTGAGACTCCATAGTGAATTCCAGGTCAGCCTGGGCTAGAGTGAGACCCTACCTTGAAACACCCCCCTCAAAAAAAAGAATTTTTATGAGACTATACATGCATCTGGATTTCATTTGCAGTGGCTGGAGGCCCTGGTACGCCCGTACTCTGTATTTCTCTGCTTGAAAATAAATAAAATATCTTTTAAAAGAGACAGGTGGGGGTCTTCTGCATGTTTCTACTTTTAATCTTCAGTCAAGCTAAAAAATTACTAAATAAAAAAGCATGAGTACATATATTATATCATATTTTAAACATGAACACTGAAAAGGATTATAAAACAGTTACAAAACAGCATGACCCTTACACACACAGCAAAAAAAAAAAAATCTCCCAACCATTTTGATTCATGAAATGTATGCATTCTTATGAAAAAGAAATGCCACTCATGAATTTTTGCTAAAAACAGAGTGGTAAGGCTAATTACAGTGTCAAGTATAGCTATGTGTCACTTGTAATATATAGACTCACTTCTATTTTAAGTGTTCTATACAACTCAGCAATTTCTAATTGTGTTATTCATCAGATAATTACATGACTGACAAATTTATCACTAAACACTGTACCGCAGGTCATACAATCTAGGAAGGGGACGAGTTTAGAACTATATAATGAACATCTTCCCTGAATCATGCTCAAGAGCACTTGGAAAGCCCAATTAAAGTTAGCGGGACCTACATTCAAGGCTTTCCATCAAAGGCCATCAGAGACCACCTGCTCACTGAGTTCTCCCAGACACTGAGTTCTCCAGTTCTAGTTTGTTTGTTTTAATTACTTTTTATTTACTCATTTATTTATTTATTTATTTATTTATTTGGGAGAGAGTGGGAGAGGAGGAGGCAGGTATAGATAATGGGCACACCAGGGCTTCCAGCTACAGGAAATTAACTCCAGACGCATGCACCACCTTGCACATCTGGCTTACATGGGTCCTGGGGAATCAAACCTGGGTCCTTAGGCTTCTCAGACAAGTGCTTAAACCCCTAAGCCATCTCTCTAGCCCTGAAAAGACATTTCTAAAGTGAAGTCATAAAAAGTCAAATTAGTGCCTCAGTGTCTTATCCTCACTGAAACCAAATTGGGCAGACCCTATTTCTACAGCAATAACCAAGAGAGATTCTCACTCGGGAGCCTTGAAATCAAGCTCCCCCACTTCAACATATCTGGCTATGGTAAAACGTTGAATAAATCATGAACTTGAGGGGCCAGAGAGATAGTTTGGTGGTTAGGGCTCTTGCCTACAAAGCCAATGGACCCAGGTTCAATACCCCAGGACTAATGTAAGCCAGATGCACAAGGTGGCGCATGTATCTGGAGTTGTTTGTTTGTAGCAGCTCAAAGCCCTGGGGCACCCATTCTCTATCTGCCTCCTCCCTCCCTTCCTCTCTCTCTCATAAATAATAAAAAAAATTTAAATTATTAAAAAATAAACCATGGTGGACTTGAAAGCAGTCCAGTCTCGGCCTGTCATCCACCACCATGACTTTGCAGCTCAGCGTTCACTGCGCCCCCCTCCATGGAAATTCTCCCTTTTCATTGTCACAAATGCCTTCCCATTTTCTTGCACCGTAGACCAAAAAAAAAAGGCATTGCTGTGCAGCTCTGAAGTGACAGTGACAGCGTTTCATTCTCATTTCCTTTTTATCATTTCATTTCTTCATCCTCTCGCCATGATAAGACTCTCTTTAGGGGCTCCTCCACTCCTGCCCATCAAGTTACCTCAGCCTTCTATTTGTTGCATTTGCAAATGCAGAGCTTTTAATTATTAGCTTACTCCTATGAACGGTAATGAGGCTCGGGCTACCTTGGGCTGAGGCTCATCAAACATTAACGAGCTACCAGACTGAGACCAGCACCTGAACCCCATCACGCGGCTCCATTGTTCGGGCTAGGTGGGGGTCTTCTGTCTAAAGGCCAGCAGGCGTGGGAGAGCGGGAGCTTGCAGGGTGGCCATTATGCATGCACTTTCGTCTCATGATTCACAGTGACTCCAACAGCTCTCCTGTGTGGTCGCCCTCATTTACATACCGGCGATTACCTCCTCAGTCATAACACTGTACTGATTCATCTCTTTGTCTTCCTCACTGCTGTGATAAGGCCTTGAGGTGGGGGGCAGTGCTGAGACTTCTCAAGGAGAACCCGAAAAGGTCATTTCCTTATTGCTACTTTTGATCTCCTGATGACCTCAGAAAGAAAAACCAGTCTCACAGCCATCTTGGGTGATCTATACAACCATTTGATACTCCCTCCCACAGGGATCGCCTCATTGCCTCAACACAAAAGGTGTGAGATAAATATTGATTGACATCTGGAAAGCTTTCTGAGCACCTAACAGACAGATCTGGATCCTACAGGAGACAGAAAGATGAATGAGCTGTTCTCTGTTCCTCCTAGGAAATTCTTATAAAGATGTCTTTATAGTTAATGAGGGAAATTGGGACAAACTCAAAATCCCTCTCTTCCAATTTGAGTAACCAAAGCCTCATGGCCAAGGTAACCGACCACCCTTCAACCTTGACTGAATCCCACCATGTGTCAGGGCCCATGCAGTAGATGCTTGATTTGCATTAATTCATTTAAAACTCAACAGTCCATATAGCACATGTGGTGTAACACAAAACACACAGGAGCTGAGTGACTTGACTGAGGGCATCTCTGATTGGCTAGTAGCTCAAAGAAAGTCTCAGCCAATCAAAGTGGCTGACAAACATCCCTTGGAAGAACAGAGAGAAATGGAGCCTGGAGGTTCAACAGCTTAGTGGTGACAGAAGCTAGCGGTGAGGTTGGGAGGAATGCGTCACATCTCCCAAGGGTAAAACTCAGCCTCTGTTCCCAGGAGGTGCTGTCTGCTACCCACAGAGGTCACTGTGGGAAACACAGCATTGCAATTATTTGTTTAAGGTAGTCTCCGTTTTTAGTTTCAAAGAGACGGGGCTGGAGAGATGGCTTAGTGGTTAAGGTGCTTGCCTGAAAAGCCTAAGGACCCAGGTTCAATCTCTCGCCAGATCCCACATAAGCCAGATGCACAAAGGTAAGGCAACCACAAGGTCGCGCATGCCCACTAGGCAGCACAAGCTTCTGGAGTTCAATTGCAGTGGCCGAGGCCCTGGCACGCCAATTCTCTCTCTCTCTCTCTCTCTCTCTCTCTCTAAAATAAAATAATAAAAAAAACTTTTTAAAAGAAGAGACATTATTTCTGAAAATAGTACTTAGGGATCAGAATTTATACATGATGCTGGCAAGGACACCTCCCATAAAATGTAGAGAACAACATCTATGATGTAGAGACAGCTAGAAATTAAATGCAGAGACTTATTTGAAACCAACATTAATTAACCATACCTCAAAAAGAAATTTTATGAGACTATACATGCATCTGGATTTCATTTGCAGTGGCTGGAGGCCCTGGTACACCCATACTCTGTATTTCTCTGCTTGAAAATAAATAAAATATCTTTTAAAAGAGACAGGTGGGGATCTTCTGCACGTTTCTACTTTTAATCTTCAGTCAAGCTAAAAAATTACTAAATAAAAAAGCATGAGTACACATATTATATCATATTTTAAACATGAACACTGAAAAGGATTATAAAACAGTTACAAAACAGCATGACCCTTACACACACAGCAAAAAAAAAAAAAAAAAATCTCCCAACCATTTTGATTCATGAAATGTACGCATTTTTATGAAAAAGAAATGCCACTCATGAATTTTTGCTAAAAACAGAGTGGTAAGGCTAATTACAGTGTCAAGTATAGCTATGTGTCACTTGTAATATATAGACTCACTTCTATTTTAAGTGTTCTATACAACTCAGCAATTTCTAATTGTGTTATTCATCAGATAATTACATGACTGACAAATTTATCACTAAACACTGTACCGCAGGTCATACAATCTAGGAAGGGGACGAGTTTAGAACTATATAATGAACATCTTCCCTGAATCATGCTCAAGAGCACTTGGAAAGCCCAATTAAAGTTAGCGGGACCTACATTCAAGGCTTTCCATCAAAGGTCATCAGAGACCACCTGCTCACTGAGTTCTCCCAGACACTGAGTTCTCCAGTTCTAGTTTGTTTGTTTTAATTACTTTTTATTTACTCATTTATTTATTTATTTATTTGGGAGAGAGTGGGAGAGGAGGAGGCGGGTATAGATAATGGGCACACCAGGGCTTCCAGCTACAGGAAATTAACTCCAGACGCATGCACCACCTTGCACATCTGGCTTACATGGGTCCTGGGGAATCAAACCTGGGTCCTTAGGCTTCTCAGACAAGTGCTTAAACCCCTAAGCCATCTCTCTAGCCCTGAAAAGACATTTCTAAAGTGAAGTCATAAAAAGTCAAACTAGTGCCTCAGTGTCTTATCCTCACTGAAACCAAATTGGGCAGACCCTATTTCTACAGCAATAACCAAGAGAGATTCTCACTCAGGAGCCTTGAAATCAAGCTCCCCCACTTCAACATATCTGGCTATGGTAAAACGTTGAATAAATCATGAACTTGAGGGGCCAGAGAGATAGTTTGGTGGTTAGGGCTCTTGCCTACAAAGCCAATGGACCCAGGTTCAATACCCCAGGACTAATGTAAGCCAGATGCACAAGGTGGCGCATGTATCTGGAGTTGTTTGTTTGTAGCAGCTCAAAGCCCTGGGGCACCCATTCTCTATCTGCCTCCTCCCTCCCTTTCTCTCTCTCTCATAAATAATAAAAAAATTTAAATTATTAAAAAATAAACCATGGTGGACTTGAAAGCAGTCCAGTCTCGGCCTGTCATCCACCACCATGACTTTGCAGCTCAGCGTTCACTGCGCCCCCCTCCATGGAAATTCTCCCTTTTCATTGTCACAAATGCCTTCCCATTTTCTTGCACCGTAGACCAAAAAAAAAAAAAAGGCATTGCTGTGCAGCTCTGAAGTGACAGTGACAGCGTTTCATTCTCATTTCCTTTTTATCATTTCATTTCTTCATCCTCTCGCCATGATAAGACTCTCTTTAGGGGCTCCTCCACTCCTGCCCATCAAGTTACCTCAGCCTTCTATTTGTTGCATTTGCAAATGCAGAGCTTTTAATTATTAGCTTACTCCTATGAACGGTAATGAGGCTCGGGCTACCTTGGGCTGAGGCTCATCAAACATTAACGAGCTACCAGACTGAGACCAGCACCTGAACCCCATCACGAGGCTCCATTGTTCGGGCTAGGTGGGGGTCTTCTGTCTAAAGGCCAGCAGGCGTGGGAGAGCGGGAGCTTGCAGGGTGGCCATTATGCATGCACTTTCGTCTCATGATTCACAGTGACTCCAACAGCTCTCCTGTGTGGTCGCCCTCATTTACATACCGGCGATTACCTCCTCAGTCATAACACTGTACTGATTCATCTCTTTGTCTTCCTCACTGCTGTGATAAGGCCTTGAGGTGGGGGGCAGTGCTGAGACTTCTCAAGGAGAACCCGAAAAGGTCATTTCCTTATTGCTACTTTTGATCTTCTGATGACCTCAGAAAGAAAAACCAGTCTCACAGCCATTTTGGGTGATCTATACAACCATTTGATACTCCCTCCCACAGGGATCACCTCATTGCCTCAACACAAAAGGTGTGAGATAAATATTGATTGACATCTGGAAAGCTTTCTGAGCACCTAACAGACAGATCTGGATCCTACAGGAGACAGAAAGATGAATGAGCTGTTCTCTGTTCCTCCTAGGAAATTCTTATAAAGATGTCTTTATAGTTAATGAGGGAAATTGGGACAAACTCAAAATCCCTCTCTTCCAATTTGAGTAACCAAAGCCTCATGGCCAAGGTAACCGACCACCCTTCAACCTTGACTGAATCCCACCATGTGTCAGGGCCCATGCAGTAGATGCTTGATTTGCATTAATTCATTTAAACCTCAACAGTCCATATAGCACATGTGGTGTAACACAAAACACACAGGAGCTGAGTGACTTGACTGAGGGCATCTCTGATTGGCTAGTAGCTCAAAGAAAGTCTCAGCCAATCAAAGTGGCTGACAAACATCCCTTGGAAGAACAGAGAGAAATGGAGCCTGGAGGTTCAACAGCTTAGAGGTGACAGAAGCTACCGGTGAGATTAGGAGGAATGCGTCACATCTCCCAAGAGTAAAACTCAGCCTCTGTTCCCAGGAGGTGCTGTCTGCTACCCACAGAGGTCACTGTGGGAAACACAGCATTGCAATTATTTGTTTAAGGTGGTCTCCGTTTTTAGTTTCAAAGAGACGGGGCTGGAGAGATGGCTTAGTGGTTAAGGTGCTTGCCTGAAAAGCCTAAGGACCCAGGTTCAATCTCTCTCCAGATCCCACATAAGCCAGATGCACAAAGGTGAGGCAATCACAAGGTCGCGCATGCCCACTAGGCAGCGCAAGCTTCTGGAGTTCGATTGCAGTGGCCAAGGCCTTGGCATGCCAATTGTCTCTCTCTGTCTCTCTAAAATGAAATAATAAAAAAACTTTTTAAAAGAAGAGACATTATTTCTGAAAATAGTACTTAGGGATCAGCATTTATACATGATGCTGGCAAGGACACCTCCCACAAAATGTAGAGAACAACATCTATGATGGAGAGACAGCTAGAAATTAAATGCAGAGACTTATTTGAAACCAACATTAATTAACCATACTCATGACTTTATAAATATGCTCATATCCACTCTTGTAGACATTGTGTTAAATGCTCTTTGTAACTATCTCAACCCTTACCATGGTCTCGTGAGGTCCGCTATCACCCTGACATTACAGAAAAAAAAAGCATGGAGAGCTCAAGTCACTTGCCCCAGTTCACACCGGAGGTAAGTGGTGGAGCTAAGATGAGCACCGAGGCAGAAATGTCTCCTGCCCTCACAGCATCGTGCTGTAGTTTCTAAATGCAAATGACCTCTCCAAATGTCTACCTATTTTTCTGAAAAGAACATGGTAAATGACATTCAAGCACCAATTGCTGGGATCTCTGTGGGATAAGCTGAGGTTAGTTGGAGAGCAGCCATCGGACAAGGCGAGTGATGGCAGAGATCAGCTGGTTTCAGTAGCTAAGGAAGAGTTGGAAAACAGAACAGGAGAGGGTCCAGAGTCCATTGCAGCCTGCTGAGGGCTCTCCTCCCCATGTGAGTATAACTGCAGAGGCTCGCGACCAGGCTTCCGACAGAGAATGCCTCAGAAAATTAGCACTGTGCTTTCAGCCAGAGAAAATTTAAAGATCAGAAAGGGAAAAAAGTAGGGGAGAGAGAGTCAGGGTGGGGGAGGAAGAAAGGATAGAAATTTTAAAATCTTTAAAAATGGCCGGGCGTAGTAGCACACGCCTTTAATCCCAGCACTCAGGAGGCAGAGGTAGGAGGATCACCGTGAGCTCGAGGTCACCCTGAGACTCCATAGTTAATTCCACGTCAGCCTGGGCTAGAGTGAGACCCTACCTCAAAAACCAAAAAAAAAAAAAAAAAAGAAAAAAAAATTAATGAATGAAAATAGAAGCATACCACACCAGAGCTCGTCAGAATGCCCTGAAAGCATTTCTAGGAGTTTATGGCTTTAGGTACCTGTGTTTAAAAATTGCAGCAGTTTCAGGATAATAAACTCGTGTACTTGAACAACTTAGGAAAAACCGAACCCACAGTCAGTGCACAGAGAGAACACAGATCAAGGCAAAAAGTAATAAAATGGAGACAAATGAGAGGGACGGAGAGCACACGAATGATAAAGAAATCAGATGACCCCACTGGCAGATAACAAGAACCCCTAGGGACTCCAGAAACAGAGATCCCAGAACTAATAAACACCCACAGCACAGCAGCAGATGGCAAACTCAATATATGATAGTTTCATTGGAGTTTTGATCATGCAATGATGTGGAACTTTGAAGAAAGCCTTTTCTCTGTTGAGATGATCAGGTGATTGCTCCCTGAGACTATGTCAAACCATCCTTGCATCCATGGAATAATTCCGCTTGGTCATAAGGTCTGAGTTTTCAAATGTCTTTCATCACTGACCCATCTCCCCAACCACAGGAATAATTTTCCAGATGTGCATTTACATTTGAATTGCAAGCATTTTATTAAGAAAACAAGAAAAAAAAACATCCACAATAGCTCAAAAATAATAAAATACTTAGAAACAAACCTAAACTAGAAGACAAAGATTTCTACAATGACATTTTAAAACACTAAAGAAATTGAAGACGGGGCTAGTAGATTAAAAGACCTCCCATATTCATGACTGGCAGAATTAATATAATAAAAATGGCCTCATTACTAATAGCAGTTTACATAGTCAATGCAATCCCCATTAAAATTTCAGTGGCATTCTTCACAGAAATAAGAAAACAATTCTAAAATTTATATGGAAGCACAGAAGACCCTGAGCAGCCAAAACACTGTTGAGCTCTCTAGCAACAACAATAATGCTAGAAGCATCTGATTTCACATTGCACTACAAGCTATAGTTATACCAACAGCGCAGTGCTGGTATCGAAGCAGACGTGTCAATCAGCAGAATGGAATAGACCCCCACAGGGGTGACCACCTGACTTTTTCACAAAGTGTCAAAACATGCACAGGAGGCATGACTGCCTCCTCGGCAAACGGAGGTGTGGAAACTGGATCGCCACATGCACAGCAATACAACTAGATTGATCTCCCTCTGTCTTTCTACAAGGACCAAAGATGGTAATCTACCACCTGACCTTCTGAGGCTGTTACAGGAAAACAAGGGAAGACATTTCAAGATACAGACAAGGACTTTCAGAAGAGGACTCTAAAAGCTCAGGAAATAAAGACTAAATTTTGACGAACTGGGATGACACGAATTTAAGGCTTCTGCACAGCCAAAGACACAGATAATTAAGCCAACAGACTATAGAATGGGAGAATGTTTTTTATTTATTTGAGAAAGAGGCAGAGAGAAAGGGAGAGGGAATGGGCATGCCAGCCTCCAGCCACTGTAAATGAACTCCAGACGCATGCGCCACCATGTGCATCTGGCTTACATAGGTCCTGGGGAATCGAACATGGGTCTTTTGGCTTTGCAAGCAAGTGCCTTAACAGCTAAGCCATCTCTCTGGCCATAGAATGAGAGAATATCTTTGATAGCTATGCACGTAATCAAGGATTAACATCAACAGTATATAAGGAACTAAACAAAAAAACAAAAAACAAAGTAAATACCAAAACTCAAGCTGCCCAAACAATGAGGGGATAATGACATGAACAAAGGTCTTAGAAGATGAAGAACAAAGAGCTGAAAACATGAAAAACATGCCCAACACCCACAGATCCAAACCCTACTGAGACTCGATCTCACCCTCACCAGAAAGGCTGTCATAATGAAAACAAATCATAACAAACATTAGCAAGGATTTGAGGGGGAAGGGAACGCTTACACGCTCCAGGTGGGCCTGTGAATTAATTAGTTCAGTCACTAGGGAAATCAGTACGGAGGATCCTCAAACTAAAAAGCAAATTTTGATATGACCCCACTATCCCACTCCTGAGTATCTATCCCAAGTACTCTGACTCTTAACTCCACAGACCACCAAGTTACAAATTCTGTCTTGGTGACCTTTAGTGGAGGAAAGGGTGAGGAAAATGGGATGTCTATACACAATGTAGTTTGATTCAGACATATAGAAAAATGTTGGAAAATAAATACAAATGGAAACCACACTAAGAAAACACAACCAGACAAATGTCACATTGGGTGTATGTACATGTGTGTGTAAGCTTAATGAAAGAAAGGGAATGAGTGGAAGAGGGAGATGGACATGGGAGGGCAAACTTAGGAGAGGATATCCTGGCCTGAATATGGTAAGTGAATAAGACCAATATACATTTTGTGCTGAAAACAATTGTCTTTATAGGGCTGGAGAGATGGCTTAATGGCTATGGTGCACTTGCCTTTGAAGCCTAAAGACACAGGTTTGATTCCCCAATACCCATATAAGCCAGACTCACAAGGTTGCACAGGTATCTGGAGTTCATTTGCAGTAGCTAGAGGCCCTGGCGCACCCATTGTCTCTCTATCTGACTCTTTCTCTCTCTCTCTCTCAAATAAATAAGTAAAATATTTTTCAAAAAAGAACTGTGTACAACCCAGCCCTATGAGCAATGTATACCAATTTTTAAAAACCTAGTTTCCATTCCAGGTCCAGCCTTTAGCGGCATGACCCTTGGAGGCTTTCCACAGCAGCCCTGAGATGCTCCACCCATTCCAGGTCAAGGGTGTGATAACACGAGTATCTGCCAGTACCTTGACTTTTGCAGTAAGGAACATGAAAAATAAACTCCTAGCATTGAAATAACATATTCTGTGATAATCCTCTGACTAATCATCTTGCTAATAAATATCTAAAGACCACATTTTTCTTTGAGCCTCCAGCTTCCTTGGGAACATTCCAATTGTGACATAATTTTCAAATTAGTGGGTTTATTCATAGTTTTATATTAGTAAATGTCAAGTTTCTTGCTAATTAGCAAATTCTGTAAACCCACAGTGGTGTTAAGTTTCAATTGTATGGGGAATTGATAGGAAAAGAAAAAAAAAAAAAAAGAAATAAAGAGACAATTAAAAACTTCCCAAAGGGTGCTTCTTCCTATGAATTCAGCACAAAGCAAGAAAACATGAACTCGTTCTGAGGGTGCACTTGGAAGACGTGTCACTGTCACAGGGATGAGCGACGCTTACGTTCACCACAGAGCGCTCCCAGTTACAGCTAAATTCCCTTGTGACATTTCCCCTGGTGACTGCTGTCTGAGGTTTCCTTGCTAGCCTTAGATTTGGTTAAATGCATTTTCCCCAACCCTTTCTCATTTAGCAAGATTTTACGATCGTTTTATTGATGTTCCCACCCAAGCTGCTGGCACACTTTCTTTCAGTGGAAAACAATGCATAATGTAGCGCTCAGATTCTCAAATGCTGTGCCCGAGAGTTCTCCGACCTACCGAGGGTTTCCTAATCCGCCTCACTTTCCTCAGTAGCCCAGCGACAGCAGAAACCACACACTACCTATGGTGGGCTTTTTTACCTCACAGCTCTACGATGTGACAGAAAGCGTGTGCTTCCCTTGGGCACTCATACTTCTTTACATTTTATTGATTTATTTGCAAGCAGGGAGAAAGAGAGAGAGAGAACAAGAGAAAATGAGATGAGTATCCCAGGGCTTCTAGCCACTATAAACTAACTCCAGACACATGCATCACTTTGTGCATTTGGCTTTACGTGGGTACTGGGGAATCGAACCCTCACCACTAGGTTTTGCAAGGAAGTGCCTTTAAGAGCTGAGCCATCTCTCCAGCCCATTGAACTTTTTACAAAGCCATCCTACTGTTAAGCAACTGTAATTATTTTTCAAACCCTCTTTGTTACCTAAGCCTATAGCTAGGATGGACTCTCCTCGTGTTGGCGGTCGTGGGAACCTGCATCGTCACGGCAAGAGGTCCCCCCATCACGTGTGCTGCCATGGGAGGACAGGCCAGTGCTCCAAATGTCATGAAGTCAAGTAAACACATCTCAGCTCCCTAAGGCTGCAGATCATGGTTAATACTACCAAAATTTAAGTGTGGTATGATTTTTCTCAGGTGGGGAAACGTCACAATTTGAAAGTTCACAAGACCATGCATCAACAAAAGCTTCCATGGGAAGCCATGGTCCTCCCTCACGATGAATACCAATGCCACACCTGTAGTACAAGGACTATGGTCCTCCCTCACGATGACATCCAATGTCATTCTTGTAGTAAGAGAGCCATGGTCCTCCCCCAGGACGACCACCAGTGTCATTCCTGTAGTACGAGAACCTTGGTCCTCCCTCAGGATGACGGACAATGTCACACCTGTACTATGAGAGTAAAAACTTTATTATAATACAAAAAATGTGTGTACACTGTCAATGTATTCCACCTTTCTCAATACAGTCACACCATCAGCAAGTATACATTTCTTTCTTTGTATCACACGGACAGTGGTCTACTTGGCAGCAGGGAACGCTGAGGTCAGGGTGGCCTGTGAGCCTTATGGGAGAAGACATAGTTGGTCTGTGGAACATAAGAACAACTGTATGAATGCCTGAGTGGATCGACTCATCTCTGAAAACCTACAAGTAGACTTTGGAATGACTCAGGCCAGATACCCAATGGGTTTCCTTGACCACAGTGAACCCAAGCGCACTGGTCTTTCTCACAGTCCAGTGCTGAAAACGGTAAGTACAATGGCTTGTGCAGTCCTTGCCGGGGTTGCTTGCCATGAAGATATGAGAAGTGCCACTTAGGCCAGAGCAGCAGAAGAGAAGAGGAGAGGCTCGAGCCCCTTTTTAGGTGATACGCTGCCCAGTGCATAAAGACCATGGCCCAGCAGGTGCCAGTCTGTTGAAACAAACCTTGGTAGGAAAATTGTCAGGTTAAGACACAGAAGAAGTCTGAAAGAAGGGGCACAGAGCCACGGTTAGCAAGAAAGACCCCTCTGTAAGGAAGGAAGAGGACGCTCACTTAGTGTCCCATACCCACAGCAGCTGCACAGTGCCTGGAAATGGTAGATAGCCAATAAGCATCAGTTGCACGCAGAGTGGATTCATCCACAGTAATTCCCATATATCTGCTGCTAGTGTTTACGACCTATTGGAAGCGTCCCTTAAGGGCCTACTGTTATAACCCAAATCATGAATATAGGGCACACAACATAATACCAGACATGGGGTTAGGAACTGAACATCCAACTGCCAATCAGACAGAAGAACGGCCTGCGTAAGAGCCAGTCCCATCTTGGAAACAAAGGATTAAGACAGTTGATACTGAACGTGATGGAAAGGGTGTGGGGTAGGGGCGGGGAGTGGTCCTGGAGTCTTTTCTGGGATGAAGGAGCGAGATGACCCAGGACCAAACTTTCATGTAACTACCTTTCAAATCCCCTGGAACACAAGACAGATTCTCGTGAACAAAACTCAGTTCCTTCCCACTCCTCCCCGCTCACACTGCTTTCTCTTGTTTGATTAGGTCAGGTACAGCCAAGTTATAGGAGCACATCCCTCACAAGTTGTCACTGAGAGCATAAAGAAGAGCTAGCCAAAGATATTTCAAGCATTTTCCCCTAGTCCCAGAGGATGGGAAGAAGAAGAAAAAAAAAAATCAAACTCTATCAAGGATGTTGAAATGAACCAATCAGCAAGAGCCATTTGGACAGAGGACAAGCGAATAACCCAATTCTTCTCGCAGAAGTGAACAAAAGAAGTCCATGGCCATTATCCAAGGTGACTTGAAAAGGCATCTCAGGGACTGAAATTTGTGGTCCTGATACTATTGAAGGCGAAATGAGAGTGGGGACAGATGAAATGATGGCTCATTCTCTCTTAGGAAGGTCTCTTTCTATGCTCACGTATGTCGGCAGACAATGGTTTCCTACAAAATGGTGACATCTTTAGCAGTCTCTTGACAGTGGGGGAAGAAAACCTGAAAATGTAAAATAATATTAAAAGACTGCTACTTATGACTTAACAACAAAATATACTCTGCTTCTGACAAATGCTCGAATTTAGAGATTGGGAGAGAAAGCCTGGAAAGGAATTGTCCCAATTGTCCAGATGTGAAGTGACATCAACGAGCTAACACACAATCGCTCAATGATCTAGTTATTCTCCTACCCCTGTTTCTCAGTTTCAGGACTCAAGTCTGGCTCGTTGTAACTACTCCATATCATTTCACTCAATTAAATATGTTTTAAGCAATGCTCTTCATGGTGAGGGGGGATAATAATGACCAAGTTGGACTCCATCCTCTGAGGCATGGGAAAAAGGGTAAGCAAGTTGGAGAATAAGGTTTCCTGAAAGCTAGAAAAGTTAGGAAAGGGCTGGAGAGATGGCTTAGCAGTTAAGGCACTTGCCTCCGAAGCCTAAGGACCCAGGTTCGATTCCCCAGGACCCACATAAGCCAGATGCACAAGGTGGTGCATGCATCTGGAGTTCATTTGCAGTGGTTAGAGCCCTGGCACGCCCATTCTTTTTCTATCTGTCTCCCTCTCCTTTCTCAAATAAAATATTTAAAAAAAAAAACATAAGAAAAAGAGGGCTGGAGAAATTGCTTAGTGGTTAAGGCGCTTGCCTGCAAAGTCAAAGGACCCAGGTTCGATTTCCCGAGACCCACGCAAGCCACATGCATGAGGTGGAGCCTGTGGCCGTAGTTCCTTTGCAGCAGCTGAACTCTGCCCATCTCTATCTGCCTCTTTCTCTGTCTTTCAAATACAATAAATAAATATTTTAAAGAAACTTAAGAAAAAGGAAAGCTAGGGAAATAATCCTGGTGATAATGAAGTTGAGTCATAAGGAGGCATCTGGATGGTGTTTGAGATGGATGTCCAAGAACTCAGAGTTTCATCACAGACCCCAGTCAGTTCACAAAGCAGCCATACAGTACAGCAGTTACTTGACCGGCCTGTTCTACCATGCCCATATTTTAAGAGGATGTTGGCACTACTGTTAGAACAAGTTAGTTTGCTTAGTGAGAAGGTTCAATGCCAGGCCACTTCCATTCCCACTCCAAGTGTGTGCCCTGAGACACTTAACATTGTGCGTGGCACCATCTGGGAGCTTGATAGGAACACAGACGCTCATCTCCACACTACGCCTAGTGCATCAGGTTCTGCCTTAAGCTGGTCCCCAGGTAAATTATGTCTCAAGACTCTGAGAAACCCTGAGCTGGTCACTGTGGCTAAGACCTATACTCATGCCCACCATGCTTGGCCTCGGTCATTTGTTAGCTCCTTATTTCACAGTTTCTCTTGGAAACGTTGAGAACCAGGGCAAGGAATTAGTTTGCTGTTTGTAGAGGCCCCTTAAGATCCAGGTTTAAAAAAGGAAACCCTGGGGCTGGGAAGATGATTCAGTGGTTAGAGGTGCTTGCTTACATAGCCTTCTGGCCTGGGTTCAATTCCTAAACCACCCACATAAGCCATTTGCAAAGAATGACACAAGTGTCTGACATTCCCTTGAAGTGACAAGAGGCCCTCATGGGGACACACACACACACACACATAACACACATGAATAAATCAAACAACCCAACATAAACTCAGTGGTTAAGAGAGATTGCTTAGAAAATAAATTCCTGTGGAGGTAATTATAATATATTCTTGCATGAAAATTCTCATTAAAAAAGTAAAGGAGGAGGCTGGAGAGATTGCTCAGTGGTTAAGACCCTTGCCTGCAAAACTTAATGACCTGGGTTTGGTTCCCCAGTATCCATGTAAAGCCAGATGCAAAAAGTGGCACAAGCATCTGGAATTTGTTTGCATTGGCTAGAGGCCCTGGTGTGCCCATTCATTCTCATTCATTCTCTCCCTCACTCCCTTTCTTCATGCAAATGAAATAAAAACATAAATAAGGTCTAGAGAGATTGCTCAGCAGTAAAAGGTGCTTGCTTGCAAAGCCTTATGGCCTGGGCATTCAATACCCAGTACCATGTAAAGCCAGGTGCACAGAGTGGTTAAAAGCTTCTGGAGTTCATCTGCAGTAGCAGGAGGCCCTGCCCCCACCACTCAAATATTTTTTTTAAAGAAAAAATAATTCCAAGTTAACAAGCTCATACAGTTGGTGCTTAGCAGCCAGAGAGAAAGACAGAGTATTTCCAGGCTTCTCAACACTTTGAAAAATGGTTAGCACCTAAGTGTTCAAACAAAATGAACTCAACTTGTTCCTGGAGGTCAACCTTGAAGTCTCCTGCAGGCCACTGTTAATGAGTTGTTCAGCTCTTAAGTTGCGCTCCTCTCTTTGAACTTGATCTTCATGCATTCACAGAGAAGCCACTCTGTGGTCGGCGGCAGTCATCTTTACATGGGACATAGAGCCCTCAACTCAGAAAGCCACCATGATGCTCCGGGGGCCCTGAGTAATCTTTCCAAAAGGCACAGAGTGTTTCCTGGGGACAGGGACCCACTCTTTCCTTTCCAGTGTCTTCTCCTGATCATTTTCCAACTGGTGAAGCCAGGGCTTCCAATCACGACCACCACCCCCATGGGCCTACATGGGCCCTATCTGCTCTGTGGCCAAAACTCAAACACATCTCTGAAAATGGCAGAATTATTTTCATATGTGGGTTTTGTCCAAATTCAGCAGAGGGTTGACAAAAAGAAAGGTAATATTTCAGGCAGTGTTTTTTAAATAGAATTCTATTTTCAGGTTCCAGGATGTAGAACAGTGGCTTCTAAATTTATAACTTTGATAGCAGCATTTCTCTCTTTCTGTGTGCTTCTGAGGATATCCAATGGGAACTCAAGGAAACTAGCCCAACTCCGCTCAGCACCGGTATTGTATTCTCTGAGGAAATGTTTTTTCTAAAGCCAATTATCTTGCAAATTAGATCTACTGCTTACGTAATGTTACACAGTGTCATGAGCACCTGTGGGAAGATGGAAGGAAATCCCAAGACTCTAGAGAATTCTGCTCAGACCCATCAATGACATGAGCCACTCTCTTGCAGATCTTAACGTTCGTGCTTAAGTCTCTGTTAAACCCTTTTTGTTTCCTGTGTGTACATGTGGTGTATGTCTAGTGTAAAGGAGTGTGTGTGTACGCGCAGTGACGTGTGCACATGTGTGTAGGCCAGAGGTATCAGGTATCTTCCTCAGTTGATCTCTGCCTTATCTTTTTTTTTTTTTTTTTTTTTGGAGACAGGGTGTGGTGGTTTGATTCAGGTGTCTCCCATAAACTTAGCTGTTCTGAATGCTAGGTTCCCAGCTGGTGGGGATTTGGGAATTAACGCCACCTGGAAGCAGTGTATTGTTGAGGGCAGGCTTATGGGTGTTATAGCCAGTGTCCCCTTGCCAGTGTTTGCTACACTGTCCTGCTGCTATTGTCCACCTGATGTTGGCCAAGGGGTGATGACCACCCTCTGCTCATGCCATCGGTTTCCCCTGCCATCATGGAGCTTCCCCCTCGAGCCTGTGAACTAAAATAAGCCTCTTTTTTTTCTCACAAGTTGCTGTTGGTTGGGTGATTTCTACCAGCAATGTGGACCTGACTGCAGCACGGGGTCTGTCAGTGAACCCGGAGCCCAGCAATTCAGCTAGACTAGCGGGTGAGCTAAGCCCAGGGCTCCTCTGGTTGCTGCTTCCCCAGCACCGCGGTCATAAGTACATGTCGCCAGGCCTCGCTTTCACAGTGGTGCTGGCCGGGGAGGGTCTAAACTCGGGCTCTCATGCTTGCATGGGAAGCTTTCGTACTGACTGAGCCACTTGGGCCATCTCCCCAGCCCTGAAACCTTTTAGTCAATAAACTCCAGGAGTGCATCAAAAGATGCGGGAGGGCTGGAGGAAACAAGACAATGAGAGAGACAGAGATAGAGAGAGAGAGAGAGCGCAAGCAGGCTTCCTACTACTTCCCCAAGCATGTGCCTGCACAAAACTGCTTTCATGGTCAAGGTAACAGGACGACAAGACAATGAACTCCATGTCAGAGGTGGGTCCTGGGTTCTTTTTGTTGTTGTTTTCAGCAGTCCCAGGCTGGCCTCACTCTCAGCGACCCGACCTCCGCCTCCCAAGTGCTGGGATTAAAGGCCCGTGTCGCTCCCTACACCAGGCAAGGATCCTGTGATCACTTTTCACTTGGTCAGCTGTAAACTTTGGACGTGTGAGTTGGTTTTCTCTAGATCTCAGTATGGGCATTTAGCCTAGGGCAACACTTTCCAAAGGCGTAGGATGTTTTGTGTGTGAGTTGGACCCGGGCTCTCTCTGTGTAGCCCTTGAACTTTCCGTCGTCTTCCTTGAGCCTCCTGGGAGGCGGGATAACAAGCAATTACCACCGTGCCCAACATGGATATTTAAAATGTGATATCTTTGCTGAGATATAACTCACATATCACCCAATTCACTAAAATGTACAATTCAGTGTATTTGAATCTACTTGCCCAATTGTGCAACTGTTGCTAACACTGATTTTAGGACATTTTCACTGTTGCCTTTGAGTCAGGGTTTCTGAAAATGTCTAAGTGTATATTCTACCTCCCATCAATTAAATCCTAGTCTGGGGATGGGGAGTTGGCTCACAAGTTAAAGGAGCTTGCCTGTGAAGCCTGCTGGCCCTGGTTCAATTCCATGGTACCTATATAAAGTGAGATGTGCAAAATAGTGACTTGTCTAGTTTGTGTGCAGTGGCATGAGGCCCTAGAGCACCCATACTCATTCTGTCTCTCTCAAATAAATAAAAATATTTTATTTATGTATGTCTTTATTATTTATTTATGTTTATTTTATTTATTTATTTTGTTTTTGTTTTTCAAGGTAGCGTCTCACCCTAGCCCAAGGTGACCTGGAATTCACTATGTAGTCTCAGGGTGGCCTTGAACTCATGGAGATCCTCCTACCTCTGCCTCCAGGGTACTGGGATTAAAGGCATGCACCACCATGCCCGGCCACAATAAAAACATTTTAAAGAATAAATAAATCAGCCTATGGGGTGAGACATGATGTCAGGAATTTGTGTAGTGGTCTGTTGACTTCTGTGGACAGATTCATTTTCAGAAGCAATGCTACAGTGGTCACTGTGAGGACTGAATGGGAAACAGAAAGAAATGGGAGCTGTTGACCCCACAGATGGGCCTCTAATGTAATAACCACAAAGACACGGCAGGAAGGGTGACTTAGGGAATGACACCGCAGCCACTGTAATGTGGACTAAAATGAATTTCTCCTCAGCAAGTAACACATTGCAAGGCCGGAATCCTCTGAGCGTCTAAGAGGCAAGGAGTGCGGGTGGAGGAGAGGCCAGCAGGATGGGAAGCTAGAGCTCGTCAGTCACATTCATTTGAGGGAAAAGCAAAGAGAAAAAAGAGGGACTGGGGCGGGGCTGAAGGGATGGCTCAGTGGTTAAAGGTGCCGGCTTGCAAAGCCTGACAGCCTGGGTGCCATCCGCAGTACCCACGTAAGCCAGGATGCACAAAGTAGCACACGCATCTGGAGTTCATTGGCAGTGGCAGGAGACCCTGGCAAGCAAATAATCTCTCTCTCTTTCTGCCTCTCTCGTGCGTAAAAATATTAAAGAGAGAGAGAATGAGAATGGGTGCACCAGGGCCTCTTTCCAGTGCAAACAAACTCTAGACCCATGCACCACTTTGCGCATCTGCCTTTACATAGGTACTGGGGAAACGAGCCCACACCAGAAACGCTTGCAAGAAAGCACCTTCAACCACGGAGCCATCTTCCCAGCCCCAAATATTTACATTGTAAAAGCTTATCTCAAGGTCCTAGCACATTTATTTTATTCATTAGAGTGAAAGAGAGACAGACAGACAGACAGACAGTAGATAGAGAGAATGGACTTGCCAGGGCTTCTAACCATTGCAAACGAACTCCAGACTCAGGTGCCACCTTGTGCATCTGGCTTACTTGGGTACTGGGTTCTTAGGCTTCGCAGGCAAGCGCCTTGATGGCTAAGTCATTTCTCCAGCCCGTAGCACATGTTTTGATACAGAGTAGACAAATCGCTGTCACATTGGACCACACTGACTCCACAAATATAGTCCACCAAGAAGGAAAGGGAAAGTGCACTTGTTCCAAAACCTCAGAACACTTAGTGGCCTTTGTTGCTTGCAGAAGACTGGCAAGCGTGACCTGCAATTTTTCTCTGTAAGGCACATCCTGAGAAGCAATGCTTTGGGCACTTAATAACTGCAGTGTGACTAAGTGGGCACAGCTACAAGCTGTGATTAAGAACACTGAATGATGTATTATCAACACTGAAACAAAGAAAAAGAATTGTCATGGGGGGGGGAGATTAATTAACATCAATTAATTTTCTTTTTCAGGGGAAGATTATGCACTAGTCTTTAGGCTTCTGAGGAGAATTTGAGAAAATTTTACAGTACACAGGAATTTGCATGTAGCCTGACAGCAAAAATCAGATGCCATCCTTATTACCTGGGGTTGGTTCCAGGCAGAAGAACAAAGACCAGTGGCACTTCTGTTAGAGTAGAGGCCTGAGGGTGGGCATGAAAGAAAAGTGGGCTTTAGAGGGAACACAGAAAGCTTACCAATTGAAAGAAACAAAATTATAATTACAACAGAGCTACTTACTTACACAATGTGCAATATCATTAAGCACCCTCTCTGGAAAGAGAGAGTGCTTTGAAATACAAAATGCAGAACAGATCAGAAAGCAGTTAACAAAAGCCCCAGGTAAAGTCCATTAGAGAAAGAATTCCCTTTCCTCCGCATCTGGCTTCAAGTACAAGGTAATCGCCTTTGATTTGGCACACAGGACAAGGACGTGAGAGACTCCCGGTCTAGCAAACCAGACAAGCCATTTACTTGGTCTTTGTTTCTCATTTGTAAAAATGAATGCCTTGACCTAGGTAGTGTCCCCCACGTGTGCTCTGGAAGAGTTAACAGGCACGACTTAAAGAAAACCTTCCTAGGCTGGAGGGATGGCTTAGCTGGTAAAGGCACTTTCTCGCAAAGCCTGACTGTCCAGGTTGGAGTCCCCAGTTCTCACATAAAGCCAGATGCACAAAATGGCACATGAAGTTCACTTGCAGTGGCAAGAGGCCCTGTTGTCCCCATACTCACTCTTTCTGTTTGCCTCTTTCTCTCTTTCTCGCTCTCAAATAAATAAATATTTGAAAAACAAAACATTCCTTGTTCAAACAGCACTGAGTAGCAGGATAATCTTACTACACAGAGTTCTTTCTTATAGGACTCATGAAGGTTTGCTGTGTTTATATCTGTTTCCAAGAAGTGGGCTATAACCTACATAGTTGCCCTAACCAAACAATTCTTTGGGGACAAACCACCTAAAATGACTAGTCTTTTACTAAATATACAATACAAAATTCTGGAATATTAAGATCGTGCAAGTCCCTTTCGGGGTTCACAGTGCATAGATCCTCAACTTTGCTCACTGGGGACAAACTAAATAAGCTAAAAATTTCCCACTTGTTCAAAAGGCAGATGCAAAATCACCAATTTCAAAACTTAGTAACTGGCATTATTTTTTTCTGTACAAATGCACATATATTTCCTTCTTTTAGTTTTAAATATGCTAAGCTCAGAATCATGGGGCTAGATTCATTTTGTATTACATAATTAATATTTATTTTCTTCATGGATAAGTTTATCATATACTAGCCTTGAGGCATGTTTGCAAACAAGCTATGCAGAAAAAAAGACTGTTGCTTTCATAATAAAAATCAACAATGTTGTCAAAATAAATCTCTCTCACACATACATACAAAACTTATATGCCATCCTGCTATTCCAACTGAATTCCATCACCCCTATGGTTTCACTGCCCTCCTCCACACAACTCTTACCATTCTAAGTTCTCAAAAATGAATGGTCCATGGATGGGACAGAAAGAACCTTTTCGTGGGAGAAAGAATTGGGTTTATACCATTTTCAAAACTCAAGGCCAAAAAAGTAAAATTGAAATAAATATATGTATGACAAAATTTCCTGGCATAACCTACAACCAAAAGAGCCTCACTGTGGCTCTTCCTAATGCAGTAAAAAGGAAGGAAATGGTGAAGTGAACATCCAGGACCAAGTCTTCAGCGAAGGAGGAGCTTTGCAATCACACTATGAGTTGGCCTACAACAGGCAGCGCAGCAGCTAAAGTGAAGCATGGCATTTCCCAGCATCCTCCTTACATCCATAGACGGTACCTAGCATTCGAGGTTTGCAGACAAAATTGAGACCCCCCAAAAGGGAAATTAATTTCCCAACTCCCAAAGTTACAGTGTGACCCAGCACTCCTTCAGATCTGTTTAAAGCCAACATGAAAACTATTCACCAGAACTGCTTGATTTTAGCCCAGAGAAACCTGGGCTCAGGAACTGGCATCTCTGCAAAAAGCTCTTAGGAGGCAGAGAGACAGGGCACAGGCAGCCACAGTACACTGACCACAGCGATGTGAGTTTTTCACTTCCTCTGATCCAATGCTCCCTGTGCAGAAGCTGAAAAGCAGAATCCACTGCTCACCAATGTCCCCACCCCCTGCACTGTAATGAGGAGAGTCACAATTGCTCCAAAAGTTTGTGACACTGGAATCCTACCCAGCAGCCTCTAGAGTGGACTTTGAACCCTTGGGAGAGATGGTACCTGTGTTTCCTGAGCTGAGGGCTGACCTGCAGGGTCCAGAGAGAAAGCAGGAGCCAGCACAGTGACCTCTCAACCCCATGCTGTGGCTGAAAGTGAAAACAAAGGTCAGCTTGGGGGTGGGGCACACAACTGTCTTCCAGCGGAGCCTGGCCTCTCTACCTCCAAATACACAGCCAAAACTTCCGATTTTGAATTCCCCAACTCACTGTGGGTTCATTCAGGTTTGTGTGTTTCTTCTCTACAAAGGTTGTACCATTGAAACTGAAGGGACCAAACTGACGCCATGACAGGCTTCAGTAAGGTGCCACCCTAACTAGGCCTAAGTTTCAGTTTCCCGGAGAGGCAGACAAGACTTCTGAGAAAGGGTGGGCTGTTAATCAACAGTGACCCTGACATGTGGCCGAAAAAAGATAACCGCCCAGGGGCTGAGTCAGTTCCTGGAGACATGTCCCTTTTGCGCCTTTTTGCAACCCTCCTGCCCCAACCAATCAGAAATGCACAACTGTAATTATTGCTTGCCTAGCCAATCATTTAAAAAAATTACCTAAGCCTGCCAAAATTCCTCCAGCTGAGCTTAAAGGGAGCCTGTGAGCTCCTCTCGGGGTCACCATTTTGCATGAACGGTTGACCCCCGCATGCTGGCTGATTCTGCAGAATGAACGCTCTTTGCTTTTACATGCTATTTGAGTCTGGGGTCTTTCTTCAGTGATTCTCAGACACTTACATTTGAGGGCTCATCCAGGATTGCTGGGGACCCCCCCAGACTCAATAGTGGAACATTTACAGGAGAACCTTTGGTTCTCCACCAATTGATGAGTTGGGGCGCCCCTCTGTACTGTGTGTCTTTGGTCTGCTCTGTTCTTTGTTTCGTTTTCAGTAAATCTGGCATCCAGGCACAATCTGGAGGCCCAAGGAGGTAAGGCTGATGAGCTAGTAATTACCTCAGGGCTGGAGGGTTCCGAGGATTCTCTGGATCCCCTTCTGGTAGAGCGGAAGAGCTCCAATTTGGCGGAGCCCGTTCACGGGATAGGCCGCCATCTGGTGGGACTGGAAAACTACAGTCTGATGGAGCCTGTGAGCTCCAGTCTCACTCTGGCTGTGGTGAACTCTGACGGGTTGCCCCCATCTGGCGGATCCCATTTATGGGATAGGCGGCCATCTGCAGTGTTTTGGTTTCTTTCTCGCTTCCCGGGAAATTTGCTTTTGCGTCTGTGTCTTGTTTGTCCTTTTCTTGTTTCTTGAAAGTTTTATTGAAAGGTACTATGGGACAGGCAACCAGTCCCACTGGACCTAATCCAGTCACTTTTCAAGGATTTCAGATGCCTGGCATACAATCTAGGTTTAACAGTGTGGTCGGGGAAACTAACCATCTTTTGCAGGAATGAATGGCCAACTTTCACTTTGGGATGGCCAGAGGGAGGCACCTTCCGGCTTCCCACCATTTATAAAGTTAAAGGTATCGTGTATGGGAGTCCTGGGCATCCTGACCAGGTCCCATACATCACAGCCTGGCAATACCTGGTAGAAAGTCCCCTTCCTTGGTTGAGCCCTTTGTGCCACCAGCCCCAGCCATCCTGCCTGTTAAGGAATCTAAACCACCGGAGGATCATAAGACAGCAGTCCTGCCTCCCTCTGTCCCCGAGGAGGATCTCTACCTGCCCCTGGGCCAGAACACATACCACAAGGGGTAGCTGCCGATCAGGGCCCCAGGGAAGAGGGAGGAAACATGATCAGTCCTCCCCATACATGAGCCCGGACCACGAGGCAGGTAGACCCCGCCACAGTTGCACTGCCCTTGCGAGCAACAGGCCCCCCTGATCAGGACAGCCAACAGTTCATAGCCCATATCCCTTTCTCCACTAGTGACCTGTATAATTGGAAGATGCAGAATCCAAAGTTTTCAGAAAAACCCTTGGCCCTCCTGGACTTGTTAGATTCTATAATGATAACTCACCAGCCCACCTGGGATGACTGTCAGCAGCTTTTGCAGGTTCTCTTCACAACAGAGGAAAGGGAACGGATTCTAGCTGCTGCCCACAAGCTGGTTCCTGGACCTAACGGCCAACCCACAATTGTGCAGGCTGTCATAGACGTGGCTTTTCCCCTGACCCTCCCTGACTGGGACCCCAACAACCTTGAAGGTAAGGAGAGACTCAAAGCCTACCGCCAGATTCTGATGGGGGGGGGGGTCTTCGAGAGGCTGCTAGGAAGCCCAAAAATTTATCTAAGGTAGGACAGGTTATACAAGGTAAGGAGGAAATCTCGGCGGCCTTTTTAGGGAGCCTACTAGAAGCCTACTGGACCTATATGCCTCTGGACCCAGAAGCAAGAGAAAACCAGTCTGCTGTAAACATGGCTTTTGTCAGCCAGGCAGCGCCAGACAACCGCAGAAAACTTCGACGACTGGATGGTTTCACAGGTAAGCAGATGCCAGAACTTGTAGCAATAGCAGAAAAAGTTTATAATAATAGAGAGAGTGCAGAAGATAAACAAACTAGAGGCTTGGCCAAAATACTACTGGCTGCCATGGGAAAATCTGACCCAAGGGAATTAAAAAACATGGCTTATGGGAGAAAAGGGGCAAACCAGCCCCACAATTGAGAGGGGAAGGGCAACACCAACCCCATCTCCAAAAAGACCAATATGCTTATTGCAAAGAGATGGGACATTGGAAAAATGAATGTCCACAAAGACAAAGGGACAAAAATCCTAAAATCCTGGAGATAGGTGAACACAATGACTGAGGACGTCACATCCCCTCCATGAGCTCTGGGTACCTTGAAGGTGGAAGGAAAACCAGTAGACTTTCTAATCAACACTGGGGCTCAGCATTCAATCCTGAAACAGCCCATGGGACCCCTGTCCACCAAAAGGACATGGGTCCAAGGGGCCATTGCGACAAATCAATAGTCATGGAGTACCCGAAGAGAAGTGGACTTAGGAATGTGATGGGTAATCCATTCCTTCATGGTCATCCCTGGGTGCCCATATCCACTCTTGGAGTGAGACCTTTTGACTAAAATGGGAGCACAAATCCATTTCAGCCCCGAGGGAGTACAGGTTCTTAATCAAAAATGGTCCTGTATATGTGTTAACTGTGTCACTGGAGGAAGAATATAAATTCTATACCTATCCCTCCCAAGCCACCCCTGAAAGCCCATATCTGAGAGAACTATGGGAAAGTATTCCAGGTGTCTGGGCAGAAGGAAATCAGACCAGGCTGGCCAAGCATCGGGCCCTAATCATGGTCCAACTGACGGCTAATGCCAGCCCAATCCGAGTCTCCCAATACCCTATGCCCGGAGAGGCCAAACTGGGAATAACACCTCACATAAACTGACTTTGGGAACAAGGGCTATTAGTCCCTTGTCAGTCCACTTGGAATACTCCTCTTCTGCCAGTAAAGAAGCCCCACTCCAATTGTACCGGACTGTGCAGGATCTGAGGGAAATTAATAATGGGTGGAGGACATCCACCCCACGGTGCTGAACCCGTACACTCTGCTAATCACTCTGTCACCTAAACACAATGTGTACACGGTGCTAGACCTCAAGGATGCATTCTTCAGTCTGCCACTGGCCCTGGCTAGTAAATCTCTGTTTATCTTTGAATGGAGTGATCCAGAATGTGGATTCAATGGACAGTTGATTTGGACTAGACAGCCACAAGAATTAAAAAACTCACCCACCATCTTTGATGAGGCACTCCATGAGGATCTGGGTGAGTACCACCAGGCCCACCCCAAATAACCCTCTTGGAGTACATAGATGACCTCCTTATAGCAGCCTCAAATGAAGAAGCCTGCCGCTCAGCCACAGAGGCCCTGCTGAGAGAATTGGACCACATGGGATACTGAGTTTCTGCCAGAAGTTGCAGCTCTGCCTGAGGGAAGTAATGTACCTTGGGTACATACTCAAGGGAGGCCAATGTCTGTTGTCTGAGGCCTGCAAGGAGACGATCCTCAACAATCCCACCCCAGATCCCAGCAACAGGTATGCGAGTTCTTGGGGTCAGTGGGGTTTTATAGACTCTGGATACCCAGATTCACACAGATTGCCAAGCCTCTCTATGAGGCCACAAGAGAATAGGAAAATTCCCTTGAATGGACCCCTGATAGGGAAAAGGCCTTCCTCCAGTTGAAAACGGCCCTCCTTAAAGCCTCAGCATTAGCTTTGCCAGACATCCACAAACCTTCCACAGCTAAAGGGGTTATTGACTCCAACTCTCAGCCCTTGGAAGAGACCAACTTCTTACCTATCAAAGAAATTAGACCCAGTGGCAGCAGAACGGCCCCCATGCCTCCGAATAATAGCAGCCACCACCTTATTGGTCAAAGACTCAGATAAACTGACTTTGGGCCAAACCCTGAGAGTGACTATTGCTCATGCTATTGAAGGAGTGCTAAAGCAGACCCCTGACAGGTGGCTGACCAATGCCAGACTGCCTCATTATCAAGCTCTTATTCTCAACCTCCCCACCCCCCACAGGTTCAATTTGTCATCAGTCAGGCCCTCAATCCCACAACGCTGTTATGTGACCCAGATCTGGACAGTCCCATACATGACTGCTCAGAGACCTTGAGCAGTTTACAAGTGATCCAACCAGATCTCAAGGATGTTCCCCTTAAAGGGGCAGAGCTGACCTGGTATACAGATGGATGCAGCTTCCTTAAGGATGGTGTCCAGTATGCAGGAGCTGTAGTGACAACTGAAGAGACAACTGTATGGTCAGAAGTCCTCCCTTCAAGTATGGCTGCCCAGAAAGCTGAACTGATAGCCCTGACCAAGGCCTTACAGATGGGCCAAGGAAAGAAACTTAATATCTATACTGACAGTCATTATGCTTTTGCAACGGTGCATGTTCATGGGGCCATTTATAAAGAAAGGGGACTATTGACAGTAAAAGGAAAAAAACATTAAAAATAAACATGAGATTTGGGACCTCCTGCAGGCTATATGGTTCCCCACAGAGATAGCAATCATGCACTGCCCTGGTCACCAGAAAGGGGAGGATCCTATTTCTAAAGGGAACAACAGGGCTGACAAGGCAGCACAGAGGCAGCCCTCCAGGTCACTACCACCCTGGTGGCAAAATTGCCACCTTGCCAGAGACACCAAACTACACTAATTCAGAACTAAGGTGGATTAAGACCTGCACGGCAGCCTATAAGGAACAAGATGGTATAAGACTCCTGATGGAAGGATCATCCTCCCATCGGACTTTGCCAGCCAACTCATCAGACAAGGACACCAGAGCACTCATCTAGGACAACAGAAGATTGGTGACTTACTTAGACAGGCCCACCTTAAAGTTTTTGACTTGGGACAAAAGGCAGCAGAAGCCATAGCCCGACGCCACGCCTGCCACCTGGTAAATGCAAAAAGTGGAGTTTCTCCATCAGGAACCAGGAAAAGAGAAACCCAACCAGGAGTAAATTGGGAAATTGACTTTACAGAGATAAAACTGGCTTATATGGATACAGGTATTTACTAGTATTTATAGACACCTTTTCAGGATGGACCAAGGCTTTTCCAACTAAGAATGAGACTGCCTCAACTGTGGCCAAGAAACTGTTAGATGACATCATTCCAAGATATGGTTTACCTGTTCTTTTGGGGTCAGAGAACAGACCAGCCTTCATCTCACAGGTAACCCAGGTTATAGTTAAAATTGTGGGGACAAATTGGAAATTCCATTGTGTGTATCATCCCCAGAGTTCAGGACAGGTAGAAAGGATGAATCAGACCCTAAAGGAGACCCTAACTAAACCCTTGAAACTGGTGGTGACCGGGTGTCTCTCCTTCCTTTTGCCCTCTTCCGAGTTCAAAACTCCCCATAACCATGAGGTTGACCCCTTTTGAAATCATGGATGCAAGGCCCCCACCCTTGTTGCCTGATATAAAAGCAAAAATATTAACCAAATTTGATGATGAAAGATTCCTCTCCTCCCTACAAGCTTTATTTCAGGTGCAAGAACATCTCTGGCCTCAGCTGCAGGCCATCTATGAGAAGGCACCTCTACCTACACCCCATGAGTTCAGGCCAGGAGATCTAGTGCTCATCAAAAGACACCGAAAAGGGACTCTTGAACCCGGCTAGAAGGGACCGTTCACCGTAATTCTGACCACCCCAACTGCTGTTAGGGTTGATGGTGTCCCCACTTGGATACATCACTCCCACGTGAAGCCTGTTGACCCACACGCAGATCCAGATGACTACACACCTGACAAAAAGCCAGGGCTGTGGCAAGCCACTGCACACCCACAGGATCCACTCAAATTGAGGATTCATAAGCTAGAGAATCAACAATGATGCTAGGGATGTTTATGGTTATGTTTCTTACTATGTTTGCTTGCCATTCAGAACTTTGGGTGTTGCCCATGAACCTCACCCCCTGTCACTGCAACCCACATGAGCCTTATAATCTCACCTGGATAATCTCTAACCCCACCACTGGGACTATTCTTAACTCCACCTCCTGGCTGGCCCCACCGTATATATGGTGGCCAGAACTCATGGTAGACTTATGTGATATTTTTGAAGGGGAATGGGAACCCAGTGACCAACAACCCTTTCCTCCTCTTTGGTGCACTTATCTGGCTAGGAAATCGAGCCTTAACTATCTATCTTTGTCCTGGGCATAGCCTGACAAGGGAAAAAAAACCAATATGTGGGGGCCCTAGGCAGTACTACTGTGCCTCCTGGGGATGTGAAGCAACTGGCACCTTTACATGGCCGTGTGTCAACAAAGACACATATTTAATTACACTAGAGAGGGCCACATGGGGAGAACACCTTATAAATGATCCATGTAAGGAAAAGCAATGCAAACCCCTAACCATCAGATTTACAGAGAAGGGAAAAAGGACTTGAAGTTGGACCTATGGTATGACATGGGGACTCAAACTGTATGTAACGGGGACAGATCCTGGTACTCTACTCACAATTAGACTGACAGTTGATCCAATGCCCCCCCCCCGCTGACCCCTAGGGCCCACCGAAGTGTTGGCCCCACCTCAAAGGCCACCTCAAAGAACCACAACCCCCACCCTATTCGCTCAAACTTCTAGAGCCCCATCCCCATTCCCCAGCACTGAACCAGTGACTCTTGTCATCCCTCCACTCAGCCTTGGGCCACTGGAGCTATTGGAGGCAGTTTATAAGGTCCTAAACTCCTCTAGGCTTGAACTTACTAAGGCCTGCTGGTTGTGTCTCGACCCACAATCCCCTTTCTATGAAGGCATAGCAGTACCAGAAAATTATTCCACGGCTGCAGAGGCAATGGCCCGCTGTTGGCAACAATCAGGAAAAGGAAAAATACCCCTTAAGTCAGTGACAGGAAGAGATTCTGCATTGGAGATCAGATTCCCCAAGCCTACTCCCATCTATGTAACCAAACCCAATTTCCCACTGCCTCTGGGTACTTAATTCCCCCAGAAGATAGATGGTGGGCTTGTACTACAGGATTAACCCCCTGTGTCCATGCCCAGGTGTTCAACCACACAAATGACTTCTGTGTGTTAGTACAGCTGATCCCCCCACCCCCTGACAGTCTACTTGTCCCGACCAAGATGTTCCTTCACAATTAGAGCCAATGGGACAGGAAAAACAAGGAATCCTTACTGCTGTTTTATTGTCTTCTCTTCTAGGCCTTGCTTTAGCTGGGGCAATAGGCACTGGCACCTCCACTCTGGTGCTTCAAGACAAAAACTATAAATACCTAAGGTTAGCCATCGATGCACATTTAGAACAATTAGAAAAATCAATCACCCACTTACAGGAATCTCTGTCCTCCTTAGCTAAGGTAGTACTGCAGAATAGACGGGGACTAGACCTACTATTTCTCCAACATTGTGGTCTCTGCGCATGCCTCAAAGGAAGAATGTTGTTTCTATGTTAATCACTCTGGTGTTATAAAAGAATCCATGGCCATACTTAGAAAAAGATTACATGAAAGAAAATTAGAAAAAGAGCAATCTCAAGGATGGTATGAGTCCATATTCAATTGGTCTCCCTGGTCAATGACTTTAATTTCTGCCCTAACTGGCCCCCTCTGGTAGTTTGAATAGATGGCCCCCAATATATTCAGTTTTTTATTGTTTGTAGTTTGCATCTGCAGCCACCTGGCTGGAGGCAATGTCACTGGGTGGATCTTAAGGTGTGGTGATGGATTTCAGATTTCAATCTGAAGATATGCAAAGTGTGCCTAGCTGGAGTTCCTGAAGTGTGCTGTGTGACTTTTGGCTTTTGGCTTATGCTTCTCTCTGCTTGGTCCTGTGAAGTCAGGCCAGCTTCTTCTGCCATTATGGAACTTCCCCTGGATCTCTAAGCTTCAATAAATATCCCTTCCTCCATAACTGTGTCTGGTCTGAAAGTTCATCTCAGTGAACCTGAAGCTGTCTGCTACACCCCCTTATCCTATTACTGCTTGCCCTCACCTGTGGACCTTGTATCATTAATGCTTTGGTCAGATTTGTTAAGGATTACATAGCCAAAGTACAACTAATGGTTCTGAGACAACAATACCAACCTTTAGATACATCTCAAGGATTCGAGATGGGACCATACTCAAGGGGGGAATGAAGGGACCAAACTGACACCATGACAGGTTTCCGTAAGGTGCCACCCTAACTAGGCCTGAGTTCCAGTTTCCCAGAAAGGGAAACAAGACTTCTGAGAAAGGGCAGGCTGTTAATCAACAGTGATCCTGACATGTGGCCAAAAAAGATAACCACCCAGGGGCTGAGTCAGTTCCTGGAGACATGTCCCTTTCACACCTTTTTGCAATCTTCCTGCCACAACCAGTCAGAAATGCACAACTGTAATTACTGCTTGCCTAGTCAATCATTTAAAAAAATTACCTAAGCCCACCAAAATTCCTCCAGCTGTGCTTAAAGGGAGACTGTGTGCTCCTCTCAGGGCTGCCATTTTGCATGGGTGGTTGACCCCCGCATGCTGGCTGACTCTGCTCCTTGCTTTTACATGCTATTTGAGTCTGGGGTCTTTCTTCAGCTATTCTCAGACCCTTACAGAAACAATGGACCCAGCAGGTGAAGGAACTGAGTAGAGCCAGGAGTTTAGGAGAAGGCAGTTCAATCCCAGTCTGTTCTCCTGTACTCTACCATGATACTTTCTCCCTTGTTTGGAGAACAAAAGAAATGATTTCAATTAGCAACACAAGCCTGTGGTTTACCTCCTGAACTGTTAGCTTCATCCTCCCATCTCCTCCATCTTCTGTACTTGAGATCTCCCTCCTCACCCAGAGCACAGCCCAGAAAGGTCCCATCAGCAGCTGAAGCAGCTTAAACTGCTAATCTCTGAATGACACCTGGTGATGGCTCTGTTGGGGGTAGGGGTGGGGGGTTGCTGGAAGCCACAGCTGAGAAAGATAGGGTACCTTGTGGAGCTCAGGTGAGTTCTGCATTGTCTTCCTATTGCCTCCAGCTGGGAATGCCCACAACTTCAGCACTGGGAAGAGAACTTCCTTAGACACCAACCTCTGTGCAGACTATGACATTGTCTGACTTATCACTTCTTTAAAAAATTTAATTTAAAGAGAAGGTTCTCTACCAAAAGTGAGTGTAGCATTAATATATAAGTATGAACATTAAGAGAAGCGCTTACTGGACAGTTTGATGAGCATAGTATATACATTTAGCCAGACAGCAGCAGACGTTACACCTCTAGGACTCATGACTACCCCTGTTTTAGGTTTTCAGTATCAGGGATGTATTCCCTCCCATGGAGCGGGCCTCCAGTCCAATTAGAGGGCAGTTGGCTTCCACCATGACAGACATGCCACTATTGCACCAGTTGGCTCATTTGGCCTGGCTGACAACCACTGTTGAGTATCTTCACTGGTCATTTCTCTCTCTCCCATTGCACTACAGAATTAGCTAGTCAGTTTAGGTGTGAAGCCCTTCTCTGGGCTAAGTGCAAGATTTGTCCTCAGGTCTGTGGAGGGAAATCCAGGTCATTCCACTTTACTTCAGGTCAGAAATGTCAGAAGGAGCTGGCCTTTCCTCATCTCTGCCCCTTAGGGAGTCCTTCCACAGCCTTCCTAGAAAATTTGACTGTAGAAACCTGAAGCTAAGACTAGACTAGCTAAACCATCTGCCGTTCACAGGCTGGTAAAATCCACAACCTGAGCCTGGAGGTGGGATTCTGTAACTCCCTCTTGCCTTCCTGGGCAAGAGCTCCACCTTTTTTCCTTCTCTTATATTCTGGGCCTAAGTCCCCCGCCCCTTCTCTTCCCCCTCCTAAAGCTTTAAGCTATAATAAAACCTATCTGAACCGTGTCCTCTGTCCTGTGGATTTCATTCTTCAAAGTCACGAGACAAGGATCCCAGAACACCCCAAATTATCTGTGCATTGGGGTCCAAGTTACCCAGAATTTCTGTATCATTAACAGAGGGCCCCTTGCTCGTCTCTTTTTATCTCCTCCGCCTGGCAGGGTGAGAAAGTCCCCGGCGCTCCCTCCTCCTCCCAGACAGGTACTTGTTGCCTCCTGTGTGTTTTGTTTTCCACTTCACACTGTGTTCACCTTATTTATGGGCTTGTCTCACCAGCTGACCGTGAGCTTTTTGAGGTTTGGAACATTGCTTCTCTCTGTCTCGTCTGGGTAGCTCCAAGAAAGAGGACAGGCAGGAGCGTTAAACGATGAACAAATTGATGGGTGAAGGACACATGTTTAAAATCTCGGTACAAGATAAAATATACACAGGGAAATGTGCTACAAGGTGTTCAGATACGAAATAAGGAAGGAAGTGTCCATGAGGGTTGCTTATAAAAGCTGATAGGGGCTGGAGAGATGGCTCAGTGTTTAAGGCACTTGCCTACAAAGCCTCACAACCCTGGTTTGATTCCTGAGTACCCACAAAAAGCCGGATGCACAAAGTGGTACATGTATCTGGAGTCCGTTTGCAGTGGCTAGATGCCCTGGTATGCTCATTCTCTCAGTCTGTCTGTGCTTGAAAATAAATAAGATAGAGTTTTTCTTTTCTTTTCTTTTCTTTTTTTTTTTTCAAGGTAAGGGTCTCGCTCTAGCCCAGGCTGATCTGGAATTTCAGAGTGGCCTCAAACTCCTGCCAATCCTACCTCTACCTCCCAAGTGCTGGGACTAAAGGTATGTGCCACCATATCCAGCAAATAAAATATATATATATTTTTTAAGTCAATAGCAGGCTCTGTAGACAAGTGACTGTGAATCAGAAATGCAAGGATGTAGAAACAACAGGAAAGAAAGAAGTGTGTTGCTCACCATGAATGAGCTCTAGGTCCTAACGAGCTGAGATGAAGCCACAGAAATGTGGGCTGAGGTGTAGAGATGGCAAAGGCTTTCGATATCAGACAGAAGAAGATTTTCCCCACAATGTCAGAAAGGGAGGCCTGGCAAGATGACTCAGTGGGCAAAGGCCTTGTCACACAAGCATGAAGATGTGCTTCCAAATCCCCCCCCCCATGCAAAAAATCCCAGTGTGATCATGCGTCACTAACCCTAGCATGGGGCAGCAGAGACAAGAGGACCACTAGGGATCATGTGTCACTCCGATCCTAGCATAGGGCAGCAGAGACAAAAGGATCACTAGGGGTCATGTGTCACTAATCCTAGCATGGGGAAGCAGAGACAAGAGGGTCACTAGGGATTGCTGGCTTGGTTGTCTGTCTGCACCTATGACTTCTAGACTGAGTGAGAGACCTGTTTCAAAAAATAAGGTTGAGCTGGGCATTGTGGTATATGCTTTTAATCCCAGCACTGGGAGGCAGAAGTAGGAGGATTGCCATGAGTTCAAAGGCCTCCCTGAGACTACGCAGTAAATTCCAGGTCAACCTTGTCTTAAGCAAGACCCTACCTTCAAAAAAAAAAAAAAACTGATAATAATAAGGTTGAGAGTGACAGAGAAAGACACACATTTACCCCTGACCTCCACACACAGGAACATACTGGAAACAAAAACATTAGAGGGGGGATACACAATGAATAATCACTCAGTTGTCACATCGAGGAGGAATGAATGGATTGGAGGCCCATGGAAGATTGCAGAAAGATTCTCAGTCCCATGAAGAGAAAACCCTCAAGTGAGATTTCTTCTTGAATGAATGCAAGAGCTAAGAAACTATAATACATCAAGTTCTAGGGGCTGACCTGAGATAGCCCCTAGCCCTAACCAATCAGCTGGTTCACCTGGGCCAAAAGACATCCCACCGCCCTAAAGTTATAAATACCTTTGCAAGGGGAGGGCAGTACCTCTCTCTCTCTCTCTCTCTCTCTCTCTCATCACTTGGGAACTTCCAGCTGTGAGTGAGTTTTTCCCTCAGCTAGCCCACTAGCCCTTACTCTCCGCATGGGTTCTTTCTCCCCTCCAGCTCCCCACATGGCAGGAGTTCATTGAACTTTCTTTTCTTTTTTTTTTCCACACTTTTTTCCCTAGATCCCTATCTGATCACATGGACTCCTGAGCTACACGTGGCCCACATGGGCTTTTGGGCTCCATGTGGTATATTTCTCTTCTCCCCACTTTATCTCCCCTTATCTCCACTTTCCCCACTCCTTTGTAAAATCTGAAAAAATTGTGGTACTTTAAAAGTAAAATAAAAAAGAAGAAAAGAAACTACAATACAACAGAAAACCAACGTTTATAGAGCATCTGACATCAGAGACAAGACTTCAGAGGTTAGAAGGGAAGTTGCCAATGCAAATGCTACTCCCTGGAAGCCAGCGCACACTGCTCCTGCGGACGTGGAGAGCAAGTTGTTTATCCGACCCAAAGGAGAGTCTGCTCTTGGAGGTTGACACAAAGGGTTTGAAGGAAGGCATGGAAATGTCAAGAGAATAGAGGGGGGATGCTGAGGCACCAACAAAATGGCTTTAAGAGGAGGAAAACCAATGTGTAAGAGGAAGCAGATAGGTCAGAGGAGTTAACAGTATGATAGCACAAACCAAAATTTAAAAACATGTAAGTAGAAGGCAAGGTACAGAAAATTTCCTAAGGCAAAAGAATGAGAAGGAAAATGGGAGAGGCCCTATGAAGAAGGGCCCCAGAGAGAGCTCTCAGATTGCTATAAACACCAAGGGAACAGTGTCTGGGAATGCTCCAAGGGAAGAACAAAAGCAAACGGAAAGAAATGAAACCTGATAATTCTTCATGATTCAATAACATGTCATGATAAAACCATTTCCCTGCTCCGAGCCCTCGGAGCATAAAGGGATCTGGGACAGTGTGTTGTTCTCTTGCCATATCAGAAAAAGCCACTTTGTTTGTTTGTTTGTTTGTTTGTTTGTTTCAAAAGGTCTGGAGTGGCAACACACTTCTGTGACGTTAATCAATTTATTTCAATTGAGAGTGTGGCATAAATGAAAGGTCCCTATTTCGGGAAAATGTGAAGACATTATTATTTGCAAACTGAGAGGAAAGGTGAGAGCCTCTGCCTGGCACATTTCAGAAAGGTTCAGTCAGCGGGGCCAGGGGAACAGATCTAAAATAGAAAAGTAATAGGAAAGGCCTTTCTATGTACAGAGACAGGGTGATGAAAACCAATTCTATTAATACTCACTTACCAGGCACTCTGGGGAGTTTGGAAACCTATAGAGTTCTCCTCGTTTCCCATAGCTTCTGGGTCTAATTACATATCTGTATCTATGGACAGATATGCACATACACGTTTTATCTAGTGACAGAGAATTGCATATCCAATGTGTAGGTCCTCATCTTAAAAATAGAGATCTTGTTATTTGTTTTTCAAAAAAGAAGAAGGGGCCTGGAGAGATGACTCAGAGGTTAAAGGTGCTTGCTAGGAAAACAAAAAAGCAAAAACAAACAAAAAAAACTGGCCAGGCGTGGTGGTGCACACCTTTAATCCCAGCACTCAGGAGGCAGAGGTAGGAGGATCGCCATGAGTTTGAGGCCATCCTGAGACCTATAAGTGAAGTCCAGGTCAGCCTGGGCTAGTGTGAAGCCCTACCTCAAAAAAAAAAAAAAAAAAAAAAAAAAAAACCACTAGGTTTGATTTCTAGTGCACATGTAAAGCCAGATGCATGCAGCTGGAGTTCATTTCCAGTGGCAATAGGCCCTAGTGTGCCCATACTCTCGCCTCTCTCCGCTTGCCAATAAACAATAAAAAAAAAAAAAAGAAGGAAAACAAGAGGAAAAAGAAAAGGAGGAGTAGGAAGAAATGGGAGGAGAAGGAAGAATTCTGGTCCAAATATTTAATATTCCTCTCATTGGTTCATCTATTTACTTAACACATACTTCTTAGGCTCCTTAGGCTTGGCAAGGTTCCAAATGAATTTATTTATTATTATTATTATTTTGGTTTTTCAAGGCAGGATCTCACTCTAGCCCAGGCTGACCTGGAATTCGCTAGGTAGTCTCAGGGTGGCCTCAAACTGACAGCAATCCACCTATCTCTGCCTCCTGAGTGCTGGAATTAAAGGTGTGCGCCACCATACCCGGCTTCTCTAAATTTTTTTTAAAATATTTTATTTATTTTCAAGCAGAGAGAGAGAGAGAGAGAGACAGACAGACAGACAGACAGACAGACAGACAAAAAAAAGTCTGGGGGAGGGGTGGTCAGGACCTGCAGCTACTGTAAATGAATTCCAGATGCCTGTGCCACTTTGTGCTTCTAGCTTCAAGTGAATACTAGGGAATTGAACCTGGGTTTTTAGGCTTTGCAGGAAAGTGCCTTAACTGTTGAGCCATCTATCCAGCCCGTGATTTCAAATTTGAGAGATACATATCAGCAGCAATTTGAAAAACCAAGCCTACCAGGGTTCTTTGGTGTCTTAAAGGCACCTAGATTCCTCTCCCTCTCATTTATCCCCTTACATCTTTTTTCCCTGAGCTCTTTTGCGAGTTAAAAATAGCAGGGATAGGGCTGGAGAGACAGCTCAGCAGTTAAGGTGCTTGCCTACAAAACCTAAGGATCAGGGGCTGGAGAGATGCCTTAGCAGTTAAGGCACTTGCCTGTGGAGCCTAAGGACTCAGGTTTGATTCCCCAGTACCCATACATCTGGAGTTCATCTGCAGTGGCTAGAGGCCCTGGTGTGCCCATTCTCTCTCTTTCTCTCTCTCTCTCTCTGCCTCTTTTTTGAAAATATTTTATCTTATTTATTCATTTGAAAGAAAGAGGAAGAGAGAGAGAGTGGACATGCCAGGGCCTCCAGCCACTGCAAACGAACTCCAGATGCATGTGCCACCTTGTGCATCTGGCTAACATGGGTCCTGGGAATTGAACCTAGGTCCTTTGGCTTTGCAGGCAAATGCCTTAACCACTAAGCCATCCCTCCAGCCCTCTCTACCTCTTTTTTTCTCTCTCCCTCTCAAATAAAAAAAAAATTAAAAATAAATAAATAAACCTAAGGATCCAGGTACAATTCCCTAGTACATGTAAAGCCAGATGCACAAGATGGCACATATATCTGGAGTTCATTTGTAGCAGCTAGAGGCCCTGGCACACCCATTCTCTCCCTTCCCTTTCTCTCATAAAATAAATAAATAAAAATTCAAAAAGCAAGTAAAATCATAAACCTGTGACTGTCCATTAAAAACCTAGCTTACAAATATTCAGATGGACATTGAAGTAGTAAGTTTAATCAGAGTACACCAAATAAGATAGCTGATAGTAAATTTCTTGATGAAAATGCAGTCAATGGTGCATTTAATTTGATGGCAGTCAGCTTTCAAATAAGTCAACAATTGGATTTGCGAGGAAAGGACTCAACGGCCCGCCTCGCGCATGCAGTTCTTAAGAAATTGGCTCGCACACTTAGCAGACACTGATGCCGTGACGCTTTCTTGACTATTTGGATTTGGTTGCCAATGTTAATGACTTCTTTCAATTCACATGAATATATGTAATCGTCCAGCTACCCAGGACATTTATGAAAACAAGACGCAGTCTTAATGAGGTGAGCTTCACGGCGACCTTTGAATCATTAGATGCCTCATTAACCACTATGAAAACACATTTCAATCTTTTACCTTCCCCTTCTAATATTAGCTAACAATAATTCAATTGCTTCAGTCAGTCCAGGTGACTCCGGTTTCACAGTTACTGTTTCAGGAGGTTCAAGGGTAGCTCTAAACTCCCAAAGGCCTGAGAATAAGTGTGATTCACTCATGGGATGGCCCGGCCCAGCGTCATGCTCTGAGGGAAAAGCGTGAAAATAAACTACCTACCTTCCAAGTCTATTTTGGGGGTCCCCTAGTGCAGGAAATAGACATTGAAATGTGCAAACACTTAAATAGACATGTAAATGCACAAATAACTATAGTTCTCTTAAAGTATCCACCTGACAAGAAATTACTATCTGCCCTTTGTCATTTAGCCTATAGTTTTGGCTCAGTGGTTAAGGTGCTTGCCTGCAAAGCCTAATGACCCATGTTTGATTCCCCAATACCCACAATAAAGCCAGGTGCACAAAGTGGCATATGTGTCTACAGTTTGTTTGCAGAGGGTAGAGGTTCTGGAGTGCCTATTCTTGCTCTTCCTGCTTACAAACGAACAAATAAATAAATAGGACTTTATTAAAAATTGTATATTTTCATTTGCTGGAACTTAAACAATTTTGTTTATAACAGAGGTACACCCATTTTTGTTCGTTTGTTTGAGACAGAGTCTTGCTACATATTCCATGCTGGCCTCGAACGCCCTCCAGGGTCTCCTGCCTCAGACTCCCACATCCGGGGATTGTAAGTGTGACACCACCACGCTCAGCTAGAACACACATGAGTACATGAGACGTATGTTTTAAGGAGAAGAGAATAAAAGGTCCAAAGTTCATGCAAAGGAAATCAGCTGACTCCAAAGGGGAAATGGGTCTTATTGAGCCTCGTGTCCATATTAAAAAATGAATGAAATGTTTGATACGGAGTATACTGTGTGACGGTTTGAATCAGATGTCCTCATAAACTCAAGGGTTCTGAATGCTTGGTTCCCAGCTCATGGCAGTCTGGGAGGCGGAGCCAGGCTGAAGGAGCTGTGCTGTTGGGAGCAGGCTTAGGGGTGTGACAGCCTGCTCCCCCTTGTTAGAGTTCAGCTCACTCTCCTGCTGCTGTTTCCAGCTGCTGTGGCAGAGGTGATGTCCAGCCTCTGCTCAAGCCACGTTTCCCCTGCCACCATGGAACTTCCCCCTAGAGACTAGAAGCCAAAATAAACCCTTGCCGTGCGGGTGCTTTGGAACTACGACTGGCTGTCTGACACCTGAAGAGAGTCACGAGAAATGCATGTAGGCGTCTACACTTGTACAGACGCATTTCTAAATTTCGGTTTTTTAGAAACATTACCTAAACAGTTCTTTTCCTATAATATCTCTTCTGATGTGAAATTAATTACAGGCAAAGAAATCAATACTCAAAGAAAGAAAATGGTCTTACAGTAGCCTTGAGTATTGGTTCAAGATACACTTGCCATAGCTCCTTGGCTCTGCAATGTCTATGAATCTGCAATTATTATTTTTTTTTTTTTTTGAGGTAAAGTGTCACTTTAAACCAGGCTGACCTCAAACTCACAGCAATCCTCCAACCTTAGCCTTCTGAATACTGAGATTAAAGGCGTGCATCGCCATGCCCGGCTGTAATTATCTTTTTACCCATCATTTACAGCAAATGCCAACCATTCTTGCTTATGAAAATTTCCTGATCATAAAGATGATGTGTACATTGACTAAGTTAATGCAGCACTGCAGAAGGAAATGTTATTTTTCAGAAATATTGAAGCAAATGCTTCCACTTGGCTTAAAGCAAAACTATGTAAATATATACATACATACACACATGTGTGTGCTTATAGATGGCCACATGAGCATTTTATGCAGCTATGTATTTACATATTGTGGTGGTTTGATTCAGGTGTCCCCCATAAACATGTGTTCGGAATGCTAGGTCCCCAGCTGATGGCAATGTTGGATTTAAAGGCTCCTGGAGGCAGTGTACTGTTGGGGGCGGTTATATGGGTATATTATAGCCCACTAAGCTTCCTCTTGCCAGTGTTTGGCACACTATCCTGCTTTTGTCCATCTGATATTGGCCAGGAGATGATGTCCACTCTCTGCTCATGCCACCGTTTTCCCCTGCCATCATGAAGTCTCCTTGAGTCGAGGCCAAAATAAACCCTTTTTTCCCACAAGCTGCTCTTGGTCGGTTTTTTTCTGCCAGCAATGCGAACCTGACTGCAACATATATATACATGCACAGGTAAACACTTAGACATGCACTTATATCCCTGCATGTACACCTGGACATACATTTACAACACTCATAAGTTCTGATCCATCAGTTAAACTATTATTATGGCATGGGATACATGTGAAATAGGGGAAGTTGAGAATTCTTAATTTCTACTTGAGCAGGGAGAGTTTGGCATCTTCTCCTGAGTGGAGAAAGAGGCCTTTGATATCAGCCAGACCCTTCAGAAGGACATTAACACCTGGGGATTTCAAGCAAATTAACATCCCAGGTAACTACATGCAAACTAAGCTGGCCACTGGTTGCTCCCTCCCTGGTGGGACGCGGCACTGCTCCTGTGGATCCCCACCACAGGAAATGGAGCGCGAGTCATTTGAGTAACGAGTCAGAAAATGCCCAGCAGCCTCTGCGCCACTGCTGTCGTGATACTTAAGATAAATTTCAGAGGTATTAGGGTGGTATTCTCACTTCTGCTCCAGGCAGAATACATCTCTCATGCTCTCTCTCTTTATCAGTGATGAACAAATTCTCTCTCCTTCCCCAGGAGGTGAGTGCTTGGTCATATTGCTATCTCAAGGCTCCTTCCAGCTCTATAATTTAACATTTCACATGAAAACCCGCTGGGAGAGTATGCAAATGTAAGAGTACATAAATGCCCGAGATTCGTTCTGGTGAAGTGTGTGGTGCAATGGGGCTCAGTGGCCATCTTAATCACAATTTCACTTGCAAGCACTCTAATTCCTTATTTAAAAAAAAAATTGCTTAAGTGAAGAAAAAGCAAGAATTGAATTTTGAAGTTCAGTAAAATTAATGAATAATCTCCTTTTCCTAGTAAAGGAAAAAAGCTTGCTCATCACTGATTTTTTTTTAAGTCATAATGCCTACATCATCATAATAGGGATCACTACTAGGCTGTGTGTATGTGTGTGTGTGTGTGTGTGTATTTGCAGGTCGATATGTAAACGCAGGCATATGGAGGTCAGGAGGTAACCCCAGGTGTTGTTCCAATGGTTCTATCTACCTTGTTTTTATTTTTTATCATTTGTTTATTTGAGAAAGAGGCAGAAAGTGGGGGGGGGGCAGAGAATGGGTACACCAAGGCCTCCAGCCACTGCAAACGAATGTGCCACCTTGTGTATCTGGCTTACATGGGTCCTGAGGAATTAAAGCTGGGTCCTTTGGTTTTGCAGACAAGTGCCTTAACCCCTAAGCCATCTCTCCAGCCCTATCCACCCTTTTTATGAGACAGGATCTCTCTCTGGCTTACAACTCGACCATATTAGCCTATATTAACTGGCTAGTGAGCCCCAGGCATCCCCACCTCCACCTTCCTTGCACTGGGATCACAAGCATGTTCCACCATGCCATGTTTATTTTACATGGGTTCTGGGGATCACACTGAGGTCTTCATGCTTGGAAGACAGGTGTTTTACTGGCTGAGGTAGCTAACTCCCCCAGGCCCCTGGACTTATCAACATTTTTAGCTGTTCTTAACCTATTTATCTTCAGCTTCCGTGTTCACATTGAATCCTATTTTTCTCTCTCATTGGTACATTTCATTTCTTCACCCTCCTGTCACAGGGTCAAGCCAGCGATACGCGAGGTCAGTGACAGAAACGCCATTATGAAGACAAAACAGAATAGTGTACAGTTAACGCCGGACTGGGGACTACAGGGCCCGAGTTGAATGTTGTTTTGGACGCAGATCTCTCTTTCGAATGTCAAGGCAAGCGACTACCTCCCTGCAGTGAGGGTCTCTGGCTAGAAGCTTCACCCTTCAAGACAGTTCCTGTCGACTAGCAGAGCTTTTGCTGGCAGGACACTGGTGGATTATGTGCTGGCTGCGGAAGGTGGAAGACAGGGCAGGGACAATTTGCCATGTGTTTGCCATTCACGGAGTGCAATGCAATAGCTTTGCTCAAATGCGCACACACATCCCTGGGATCTTGTGTGTGGCTGTGTGGCTGTGTGGCTGTGCGCACACGGGCTGGGGAGACCATGGCCTGCATGTGGAGGTCACAGAACACCGCCGTGTGGAGTGCCTCACCTTCCACCTGGCTTGAGGCAGGGATCTTGATTTGTTTCTGCTTTCCCCAGGTTCCTCATGTCCTGTCTCCGCTTCCCATCTCATCATAAGCAAGCTAGGATTACAGACACTGAAGCTCCTGGCTTTTTTTTTTTTTTTAATTTTTTTTTGTTCATTTTTATTTATTTGAGAGTGACAGAGAGAGGAAGAGGCAGATAGAGAGAAAGAGAGAGAATGGGCATGCCAGGGCCTCCAGCCACTGCAAACGAACTCCAGATGCGTGCGCCCCCTTGTGCATCTGGCTAACGTGGGTCCTGGGGAATCGAGCCTTGAACCGGGGTCCTTAGGCTTCACAGGCCAGTGCTTAACCGCTAAGCCATCTCTCCAGCCCTTCCTTTTTTTTTTTTTTTAAACTATGGGTGCTGGTAATCTGAACTCTCACCCTCTTATTTTATTTTATCCACTAAGTCCTCTTCCCAGTCCCTGGGACCTTTTTAAAAATGCAGATGTTGTTTGTTTAGGTCTGGCCTTAAGGCTAAAATTTTACATTTGTAATAGGATACCTTGGGTACTGTGGGTCCCACTGACCCAGGGGCCACACAAGGTCCAATCCCTCTCTTCCTCTCTCCTCTACCCCCTCTCTCTCTTACACACACACACACACACATACACACACATTTTCAGTTTCATTCTGGGAAAAAGGTGTTTACCATATTCCAGGAGAACTGATAAGCACATTAATTCAATGATGATTAAATGCATGGTTTAAGCCCCCCCCCCACACCCCCTGACAAAGACAGCTACATTCTCAGTAAGGACATGGGCATGTCAAGAGGCCAAGCAATTCACCAAACAACATGGACCTGACCAGTAATGGAGATGATATGGATGCAGAAGGACTGAGTCCCGCCCCCCAGCCCCTCTGCTCCAGAGCTCGGTGTTATCTCAACGCCAACACAACCTGAACTGCTTACCTCTTACTTCGGGCCAGTCACTAGGCGTTTAACACTTACTATCTCTCCCACGCTTCCCATCAATCCTAGGAAGGGTAATATCATCATTTTTTATTTTTCAGATAACGAAATTAATTAAACTTACATTGCCTCCAACTCTTGAAACTAAGGCAATTCCTACCTAAGTGAAAGATTAGATTAAGAAAATATAATAAACTAAACATAAGGAACAATATACTAATGAGAGAACAATTTATCAGAATGAACATGTATAAGACTATTAGTCTACAGAAAACACTGCCTTAACAAATCCATCCTATTGAAATGCCTTTTGTTTGTGTTGCTGTTTCTTTCTCTTTCTTTCTTTTTTAGATTAGTGTTATTATTATTTTATAAAAGTTACATACTTATATCCCCATACCTGTTACACTTTCCCTGAGGGCAATCCTGGGTTGGGTTGTTGGTGTTCACTGTTGAGTGATTAAGGTCTAAATGAGTCTTGGTGGTTGGTGTGGGGAGGAGGGGGGATAGCAGGCTGTTTTTGACAGGTGACTCCCAACTTAGATCTTAGACATGAGGTGATTCTAAACAGAATCTGTCAGTGGGATATATATATATATATATATGTATATATATATATATATATATATATATATATATAGAGAGAGAGAGAGAGAGAGAGAGAGAGAGAGATTCATTTCTTATCACCCTCTTTGACTACCTAGAAGATCCCTCTTTATTAAGCTAATGAAGCAAGATTGCGTCTGTAAATTTCCCTGGAGAAGAGCCTCCACTATCAATAGCTGACAGCAGATGGATGTTGCACTTAAGTTTCCTTCAGAAGAGCCAATGCTATAGTAATGCAGGATCTCTACTTAGTTTGTTTAAAAACAAGTATATTTAGAAACCTAAAGGTTTCAAGCAGTGATTCTCAACCTTGGCTGCAGGCTGCACTCTGAGAGAGACTTATAAAGATGCTGCTGCTTCTCCTCTATCCCTGGAAGGGTATAACCTAGAGATCAAGACATTTGAATGCTTTCAGGTGTTTTAAACTCTAGAGAGGTGGCTCAGCGGTTAAAGGAGCTTGCTTGCAAAACTGGATGGCCCAGGCTCAATTTTCCAGTACCCACATAAAGCTAGATACACAAAGCCGTGCATGCATCTAGAGTTCATCTGCAGTGACAAGAGGCCCTGGGATGTGCCTGCTCTCTTTCTTTCTCTCTGCTTCCAATAATAATTCTTTTCTTTTTAAAGCCTTCTAGCTTAATAATGTGCAAGCAAGGTGGTGAATCACTTCATTTAAGCAATGCATGCCCCACATTGTCAAAGAAGTGACGAGCTGGAGTGATGGCTTAGCAGTTAAGGCACTTGCCTGTGAAACCTAAAGACTCATGTTCAACTCTCTGGGTCCCACGTAAGCCAGACACACAGTAACACAAGTGCACAAGGTCGCACATGCCCACAAGAGGGCACACACTTCTGGAGTTTGATTGCCATGGCTGGAGGCCCTGGTGGGCCAGTTCATTCTCTCTTTCTCTTTCTCCCTCTCATTAAAGAAAAAAAAAAAAAAAAAAAACAGTGAGTCTGTTGGGCTTGCCTGAAAAAAAAAAAAAAAAGAGAGAGAGAGAGAAGTGATTTTGGGGCTGGAGGGATTGCTTAGTGGTTAAGGCACTTGGCTGCAAAGCAAAAAGGCCTAGGTCAGGGTTCCCAGGACCCACATAAGCCAGATGCACAAGATGGCACATGCATCTGGAGTTTGTTTGCAGTGGGTGGATGCCCTGGCATGCCCATTCTCTCTCTCTCTCCTTCTCTCTCCCTCCATCTGACTGTCTCTCTCAAACAAATGAAGAAGGAAATGAATAAATAAATAAATAAATAAAAGCAGTAACATCTTGCTGGTGACTACCATCAGAGCAGACAGTGGAGGTACCACAGGACTAGGAGGGTCTTTCTTCCCTGAAGACATGGGCTTTATTGGTAGGCATATTTTAACAGAAATAAATTACATAAAACATCTGCACATGTACATGTCAAGTGGTTTTCTCCCCTTATCAGAATCATTTCCACTGGAAGACAGTCTGTTCTTGGGAAGAAATGAATGGGACACATAGCCTTCTTTCCCAACAAAAGTTTAAAGACATAGACAAACCAGGGAGGCTAGCATGAGTTTTATTCCAGATAGTACCCCAGAGAGGGAGTATGTGTGAGGAAAAAAAACAAAAACAAAAAACTTGTATTATATATCAAGACCCTGACTAAAGCATGAGATTGTAAAAAAAATTTTGTTTATTTTCATTTATTTATTTGTGAGTGACAGGGAAAGAGAGAGAGAGAGAGAGAGAGAGAGAGAGGGAGAGAGAGAATGTGCGCACCATGGCTTCCAGCCACTGCAAAAGAATTCCAGATGCATGCGCCACCTTGTCCATCTGGCTTACGTGGGTCCTGGGGAATTGAGCCTTGAACCAGGGTCCTTAGATTTCACAGACAAGCCCTTAACTACTAAGCCATCTGTCCAGCCCTAAAGCACGAGATTTTTAACTCAAGGCACAAGTGTGTACGTATCTGGAAGACCCTGAAATGAACACACAGCACTGCCACGTAAAAAAAACAGTATTTGTGTATTGTGTGTGTCAGATCATGGGCTACAAATTTAACCGTCATACCCAATCCTGATACGGAATGTGGGGTGTCTTTGAGAGTGAGGGAGCTCTGTTCAAGTCTTGGCCAGGCTGTACTTAGTGCCAGACTTTCACGGCCACACAGAACTTCCACTGAATCAGTGGCCTCCAGGTTCTTGTCTTATGGACTTGATGAATGAAACCCACAGACTACAGACCACAGTTCAAAAACACTCCATTACAGAGTCTAGGAGAAAAGAAAGAGGGCAGTGCTCCTGTTGGGAGGCAGAGGGCGTTCCCGGAAATGGTAAGTCCTGCTAGAAACCCTGATTTGGATGTTTAATGGGAATTGACGAGGTGAGGGCTGAACTGGTTGGTCCAGTTCTCATACCCGGAATCTAGGTGTTTTGTGATCTTACTCGTATCTTTCTGTCACATTTCTAGGGAAGGGGAACTCCTTTAGAGAAGAGATGAGGAGAAACCACATCCCATGCCATGTGTTCAGCACCTAGACATCTTATTCATATCCTTATGTCAAATTTCAGGGGAAAAAGAGGTAAGAAAGGGATGGAGAAATGGCTTAGCAGTTAAGGCCCTTGCCTGCAAAGTCAAAAGACCCAGGTTCAGGTCCCCAGGACACATAAACCAGACGCACAAGTTGGCACATGGAGTTTGCAGCAACTGGAAGCCCTGGCATGTGCGCTCAATCTCTCTCTCTCTCTCTCTCTCTCTCTCTCTCTCTCTCTCTCTATCAAATAAATAAATAAAAATTTTAAACTGAGAGATAAGGGAAAACAAAACAAAACAACACACACACAAAAAAAAAACCAGATCCCCACCTCTTACAGGCTCTAGGACCTTTCCTGCCCAAGCCAAGAGAAAAAGGCTGTCCACGTGGGCGGGGGGGGGGGAGGGGCTGTAACCCTCAGCTGCCTAGTCAATTTCTATCCCTTCAGTCCCTGCACCTCTGAGTGATGACCCTAACTGCCTCAATCCTCTACTTGACAAATAAGAAAAGGAAAGATGAGGAGTTAAATGAAACTTTGCCCATGACCGCACATCAAATAAGTAACTGACCTGGGACTTGAACACCGTGTGTCTGACTGAAAACCAGCCCCTGTAACCACCTGTGTTATAGCTTTACACCCTGGGTGAGAAGATTCATGGTCTCTGTGGCAGTTCAAATGTATGTCCCCCATAGACTCAGGTGTTTTATTAAAACTTACAACTTGAATCTCCGGCCACCTGGCTGGAGGAGGTGACACGGGGGTGGTGGATCCTGGGGTCCAGCCCTAAGGTGTGTTTGGGGGTTGATCTGTTTCCAGCCCAAAGGCATGCAGAGAAGCCTGAGCTCTGCAGGGGTCCTTGCTGCTTGCTGCTGGGTTTGTGCGTACTGCTTTTGGTTTTGGGTGGTGCTGGTACTTTGATGGCCGTCTGGTTGTTTCTCAATCTGCTTGGATGCATGGAAGCTGCTGCTTCTGGCAGTGGTGAAACTTCCCCTGGATCTGTGAGCGTGAAACAAACCCCTTCCTCCAGTAAACTGCGTCTGGTTTGCATGTTCATCCCAGCACCGTGGAACTGACCGCAACTGTCCCAACAGGGCATCAGGAGGCACGTGTCTGGGTCAGAGCACACCAGCACAAGCTAGTAAGAGGCGCGTCCTTTGTATGGGGCTACAACAGGAAAGGGAGGTGTTCTGAGCCAAGTGAAAAATTCCTTATTAAATGTAGTGGGTTTTTAAGACAAACATATTTCAAGGATTTTCACAAGCTCTTTATGGCTCCTGTACATTTCTTGTGTTACTATTTTTAACTTCATAAAGGATAAGTCTGGCATTCCTATCCGGAGGGCCTCAGTCACTATACAGAGCCTTGAACTAGCTGGTCACACTTCCACAGAGACTTGTTTCCCAGACCAGTGGTTGGCAACCATTTCCAGTTCAGCAGGTTCCAGTCAGCTGCTGCCGCTTCTCACCTAAGACGGTGTATCATAAAAGTGGCCAGAGATGGCACAGTGAGATGACAGATGGCAGGAGCTAAAGGGCTAGCCTGTATTCCAACAGAACTTTACTGAGGGTCATTAAAACATGAGTACTATACCATCTTCATGTGTCCTGAATGATTCCTTCCTTTTTTTTTTAATCCACTGATTTTTTTTATAAAAAGTTTGCACCCATAGGCCCCCTTTCCCCCACCTCAGTTCTGCTGAAGGTCTTCAGTGTGATTATTGGTGTTCATTGTGGAGATCAAGAAGCCTGTCAGTCAGTCTTTACAGGGATAGGAGAAACATGATGTAGGGGGTTATTCACATCCACCCTGAGACTCTTACACTCTTTCTAGCCCTTCTTCCATGATTCTTCCTGAGCCTTGGCGGGGGAGAGGGCAAGAGAGACATCAGATTTAGTGTTGCTTTCTCTTTGGAATCTGGAGCTCTGTTTTTGTGAGGTTTGAGTAAGCATGTAAAAAAAAAAAAAATGCAAAAACCTTCCTTACCTCAGGAGTCACACAAAAACAGACTGGATTTGGTTGGTGGGTCAGACCTGTCAACCCCTCTCCTAGAAAAAAAAAGGCTTATTGTATTTGAGACATTTGCCTAAGTGCAAAGTTTTTGCTATTCAAATCTCTCATCAGACAATGGCTCCATTTCAAAGAGCAAGGATATCCCCAGGTATCCTCCTCTCCTACCTCAGAAGCAGCTGCCTTCTTCAAATACCACTTTTTAATATTGCGCATGAATTCTCTACAGTAAAGGCATCCCAGCTCAATCACCTCAGGATTGTAGAAAATATCAACAGTAATGAGTAATTTTAATATGTACCCTAAAATAGTTCATCACATACAATTAAAATATACTTTATCTTAGAACAACTTCTTGAACAAGGATTACAACAAGCAGGATTCAAAGGGATCTTTAAAGATCACTGACTATTATTTCTCAAAGGCATTTTCCACAGAGCCGTTAAGTACCTCCCAGCTATAGGTACAGGTTAAATATCCCTTCCACTAAACAATCCCACAGAATGGCAAGAAGGTAAGAAAACTACAGAAGAGTTGCTGGAGCCAGCGCAAACCTGCCCATAAGAACAGCTTGTGGAGGCCGTGGATCAAAACCCCTTCAGATCCCCAGCTCACGGGTAAAAGCTGGGCATGTTGTTACATGCTGGTCACGCAGATGCTGGGGCAGCAGTGAAGGAAGTAATCCCAGGGATTACTGACCAGCTAGCGAGGTTAGCCAAGTTGGTGAGTCTTTGGCTCAGTAAAGATACTGTCTCCAAAGATGAGCATCTCACATTCACCTTTGGCCTTCACACGTGTGGGCACACTACAGAGCACGTGCCCCTGTTCACACACATGCCCCCATTCACACATGTGCTCCCATATACATATAGCGTACAGATTCACATGCAGAACACACACTGGTAAAAAAATATATTTTAAGCTGGGTGTGGTGGCACACTCCTTTAATCCCAGCACTCAGGAGACAAAGGTAGGAGGATAATTGTGAGTTCAAGGACACCCTGAGACTACATAGTGAGTTCCAGGTCAGCCTGGGCTATAGTGAGACCCTACCTTGAAAAATCAAAAAAAATTGTTGTTTTTTTTTTTCCAAAAGATAGCTTGTTTCGGGCTGGAGAGACGGCTTAGTGGTTAAGGTACTTGCCTTTAAAGACAAAGGACCTAGGTTTGATTGCCCAGGACCCACGTAAGCCAGATGCACAAGATGGTGCATGTGTCTGGAGTTCGTTTGTAGTGGCTGGATGCCCTGGACCACCCATTCTCCCTCTCTCTCTTTCTCTTTCTCCCTCTCTGCCTGACTCTGTTTCTCTCAAATAAATAAATAAAAATAAAATATTTTTAAAAAGATAGCATGTTAAAATTTTCAGGAAGTGGGGCATGGTAGTTCATGCCTATAATCCTAGCCCTAGGGAGCGAGAGGCAGGAGGTTCGCTGTGAGTTCAAGGCCACCCTGAGACTACATAGCAGAGAGAGAGAGAGATTGAAAGGGCACATACATGGCCTCCAACCACTGCAAATGAACTCCAGATGCATGCACCACCTTGTGCCTCTTGCTTATGTGGGTCCTGGGAAATCTAACCTGGGTCCTTAGGCTCCACAGTCAAATGTCTTAATTGCTAAGCCATCTCTCCAGCCCCTAGTTTTTTTTAAAATATTTTATTTATTTGAGAGAGAAAGTGGAAGATAAAGAGATGGAGAGGTAGATAGAAAGAAAAGGAAAAAGAGAAAGGAAGGAAGGAAGAAAGGAAGGAAGGAGGAAAGAGAGAGAGAATCAGTGCACCAGGGCCTCTAGCCAGTGCAAACAAACTCCAGACACATGCACCACCTTGTGCATCCAGCTTTACGTGGATACTGGGGAATCAAACCTGAGTCCTTTGGCTTTGTCAGCAACCGCCTTAACCACTGAGCCATTACTCTAGCTTGTCTTTTGTATTCTTGTTCCACTTGAATGAAGGTCTTTGTAATGCAATTTCAAGCCATGCCAAAATGTTTCAGAGAAATATGTTTGTTTCTAGGCAATTCCTTGATTCTGGTCTCATTCTACTAAACTGCATGAGACCATGTACAGACAGCTTCAGATTCACTGAGATAAACTTCCAGACCAGGCACAGTTATGGAGGGAGGGATATTTATTGAAGGTTACAGATCCAGGGGAAGTTCCATAATGGCAGAAGAAGCTGCTGTGCCTTTACAGGACCAAACACAAAGAGAGAAGCACAAGCCTAAAAGCCACACAGCACAGCACAGTTCAGGAACTCCTGCTAGGTACACTTTGCATATCTTTAGATTGAAATCTGAAACCCAGGACCAGTTTAAGATCCACCCAGTGACACCACCTCCAGCCAGGTGGCTACAGATGCAAACTACAAACTAATAAAGCACTGAACATATTGGGTGCCATATATTCAAGCTACCACATTCTGCCCCTGGCCCCCAATAGATTTAAAACCATCACACAATGTAAATTATATTTAGTCCAATTTCAAAGATCCCCAACTTAAGTGAGTCCGTAAAATCAAACAAGTTAAATACTTTCAACATATAAAGGCACAGAGTAAACATTTTCAACTGGTATAAGGCATAGCAAGGAGAGACTAAAAGAATGCAAACTCAACCACTGTCAAACAAACATCAAACTTCTTCAGTTCAAGTCCAATACTTCCAGAGACTGACAGTCTCCAGATTTTCCAATTCTGCCCCTCCAGCTGGGCAGAGTAGCCAGGGAATGCATCCATCCCAGGCCAACATTGTGCTCCATGGTAGCCCTTGGACAGTCCTGGTAATTCCAAAACATCTTTAGGTCTTCATGCAAACCATGGCCCATCTTCCAAAGGTTCTTTCAGCCTATCAGGGCATCATGCCCTGCCTCATCCCACATCTCAGCAGCAGCTCCTGGAACTGTGTGCAACTCACAACTACTCCTCATATTTTTCATGCTTCTGAAACCAACACCAGGTATGTAGGACACAGCCATATTCTCAATTCAGGGATGAAATAAGTTGTAACCTTGAAAAGCAGATTCCTTCTTCAGTCAACTCTTTTCAAAAAGTTTGTATTTCTATGAAAGTCTTTCCTCAGGCATCCTTTCCATTGTTTTAATGTAAAGCAGTTGGACCATCTTCCTTAAGATTGCTAATGTGTTTGACAATAGCAGGTTTAGTAACCTAAGACCAGTCTCAGTGCCTGTAATTTTAACTTCCTTGAGGTTTTACAGCTTAAAAATCTTAAATCACTCAGTCCAATTATCTTTAGCCAAGCACATCAGTCCATTATAAATTTAACCTTGAGCAAACTCTCTGTTTCTGGGCAGCAGAACGCAGCCAGCCTCTTATGCCAGTAGCCCAGTTCCAACAAAGTTCTCTTAGAAAGCTCATAAGCCAACCCTTGAAGTTCAATATTGTCTTCACTTAGGATTCTCAAACTCTCATCAGAATAGTCCATAAAACTTGGCTTACCACTCCAGAAGGCATCTTCAGTTGCAAGCACCAAGTCCATGCCTATTCCTCCAAAACAAAAGTTCCAAAAGACCAACATCAACACAGTCAGGTTCATCTCAGCCCACTCTTTGGTACCAACTTCTGTAGCAGACAGCTTCAGGTTCACAGAGATGAACTTCCAGACCAGCCGCAGTTATGGAGGAAGGGATTTATTGAAGCTTGCAGATCCAGGGGAAGTTCCATAATGGCAGAAGTAGCTGGCCTGCCTTCACAGGACTAAACACAGATAGAGAAGCACAAGCCTAAAAGCTACACAGCACAGCACACTTCAGGAACTCCAGCTAGGCACACTTTGACCTTTGCCTTAGAAATCTGTGCTTGTTTGCCCACCTGTGCTTGTTTGCCCAACCCCTGTTTGCTCAACCGTAACCCCCTTACCCAATTTCTGGAAAGCCTCCGCTCAGAGACAATTGAACAATGCCTAACCGCAGGGGCCCTAGCTCCCTGCCTGGGGTCACGATCCCTGAGCCGAGGCGACACCCTGACGACATCTGAAGAATCCCTGAGCTGAAACATGTTTGAGATATTTCCGCATGTTTTATGATCTTTCCTTTTTAAAACCCCTACCTCCCGGCTGCTGGGGGCTCTTCACCTCTCCTGCGTGAGGACTTCGTGTCGAGCCCCGGTGCACCGGTACAATAAACCTCTTGCGTCTTGCATTGAGAGCTCTCCGTGTGAGTGTCTTCGGGTCTAGTAGACAATCCCACTTGGGGACCCTCCGGGGGCTCCCCACAGCATATCTTTAGATTGAAATTGCAAACCCACCACCACACCTTAATATCTGCCCAGTGACAGGCCTCCAGCCAGGTGGCTAGCGATCACAAACTACAAACTAATAAAACACTGAATATATTGGGGGACATCTATTCAAACTACCACAGACCATAAACCTAATATAAACAAATCATCTTGACTTTACTTATTTATTTTGCACTTGCATCAAAACTGTTTTTTTCTCTAACCCACTTTGCCAGGTTAGGAAAGAACAAAGGACCCCTGAGGTGATCTGGAATCTCTAAAAGGGTATTGTAGCCACCTTTGTCAGTAAATACAGTAACAGTTCATATGAGGTGGCTAAAGCTGCGTGGTCTCAGCTTAATCCTGAAGCACATTACTTTCCTTGCTTGAGAGGAGAATGCTCAGGGACTGACTGAATGGTCCTGAACCTTGACAACAATATATTCATATTCATGTACAACCAGAAATGTGGAGACGCAAATAAACCTACCTGCCTCTCCAACCTTCAGAAAGCAATTTTGGGAGGCAGACTTAGAAGTATTTTATTGGCGCTCTATTGAACCTCTTTACATTATACAGCCACAGTAGTAATCACCCTGGGGTGTTCATAAACAATTTGAACCACTTATTTATATTTACATGCTGTTTTTCTTCATGTGGCTTCAAAATTTATCACATATTCTGCAACAAACTATCTAAATAGACATTCTGAGACTCAGAAAGTCTTGCAGTGAATACAAGAACTATATCTTGGTGCTCTTTGAATTCACCTACCAATTAAAGCAAGCATGTTACCCTAATGCACACCTCCATATGAAGTGAACACTTTGGGTCATAAATTCTGACTTGTTCCTTTTTTAAAAAATATATTTTATTATTTATTTATTTATTTGTGTGAGAGAAAGATAGAAAGAAGCAAATAGAGAGAGAGAGAGAGAATGGGTGCACCAGGGCCTCCGGCCATTGCAAAAAACTCTAGATGCATGAGCCACCTTGTGCATATGGCTTATATGGGTCCTGGGAAATCAAACCTGGGTCCTTTGGCTTTGCCAACAAGCACCTTAGACACTGTAGCAGACAGCTTCAGGTTCGCTGAGATGAACTTTCAGACCAGACACAGTTATGGAGGAAGGGATATTTACTGAAGCTTACAGATCCAGGGGAAGTTCCATAATGGCAGAAGAAACTAGCCTGCCTTCACAGGCCCAAGCAGAGAGAGAGAAGTACAAGCGTAAAAGCCAAAAGCCACAGCACACTTCAGGAACTCCAGCTAGGCACACTTTGCATATCTTTAGATTGAAATCTGTAACCCACCACCACACCTTAAGATCTACCCAGTGACACTGCCTCCAGCCAGGTGGCTAAAGATGCAAACTACAAACAAATAAACAACTGAATATATTGGGGGCCATCTATTCTATTCAAACCACCACAGCCACTAAGCCTTGACTTGTTCCCTTTTTAATATTTTATTATTTATTTACTTGAGAGAGGGAGAGAGCGAGAGCGAGAGCGAGAGCGAGAGCGAGAGAGAGAGAGAGAGAGAGAGAGAGAGAATGGGCATGCTAGGGCCTCTAGCTGCAAAGGAACTCCAGATGCATCCGCCATCTTGTGCATCTGGCTTATGTGGGTCCTGGAGAATTGAACCTGGGTCCTTTGGCTTTGTAGGCAAAGGCCTTCACTGCAAAGTCATCTCTCCAGCCTGACTTGTTCCTTTTTAAGGCAAACTTTGTAACAACCTATTTGTTCAACAATTCGTAAGTAATAGGTCAATTTAAATTACCTACAACTTTTCATTGTGAAAGTATTTCACAAAGAAAGTTCTTTAGAATACTATTATGAGAATTATAACAATGGACTTACTACAAAATTCAATATCTGTGTGTTTTTATTGAGGACTTCTCAGACCATTTAATATGCAAATATGCCAACACCCACCTCGGTTTCTTTGGATTCTCCAAGGAAAGTGTCATAGTGTGTATGTATTATAGACAGTTGTTTTGTTTGTGTTTGGCTTTTCAATGCTAGGGAACAAATGAATGTACAGTCTCACACTTGCTCTATTAGTTAATGAAAGGTTTTTGGATCCAGGGAGGAATTAAGTTCCATAAAGATGCAGGAGTTCCCAGACCTGTAAAACCCAATGTTTGGATTCTTATTCCACTTAGCAAATAATTGAAACCATGAACTCCAAGGAGGGCAAATTAAGAGACTTATTGTCAGGAAGGCTAGCAGGAAGCCCAAGTCAAATGGGGTTCTCACCCTTCCCAGACAGGCTGAGAAGTGGGAGGGGGAGAGAGAGAAATTCTCCCTCACACAGGGGAATGTCTGAGCGTGTACACACACACATACACACACACACACACACACACACATACACACAACAGAGAAAGCAAAGCATGAGAGCCCAAGTGAAAAGATGTCTTCTCCGACCCCCCACCCCATACAGGGCGTCAGAGATCACACATGTGGCAAAACAAGAAAGCCTCCAAGAACGAAATCCGTGCAGAAAGCAAGCAGGAAACTATGCAGACAAGGAAGAAATACTCCCCCTTCCCAGCCAGCCTGTGCAGTGGGAAAGCTTACCAAAGCAAGGGCCGGCGAGTCAGGTGCCAGCAGAACGGAAGGGGACCAGGAGATTTTTGCATGTGGTTAGGCGCTTTTACATGGGTCAGACATCCAATTAGGATGAGCCTCAATCTCAGAGTCCTGTGTGTAAGAGAGAGGGATGATTGGTTGGTGGACCCCAGAGGCTGACCCATGGGTGCCGGGACTGGGAAACGTTGAAGAACCAGGAAACACTGCTGGATTGTTGCCTGCAGGCATCTTGGATGAAACGATCAGACACGGGTGGTGTCCACATTTTCCTTGGGCTCTGTCCCTGGCTGCCTGCCTATAAACAGGCTATCTTGCTCCTATTCCTCCAGCTGTATCACTGAGTCACACCCCCAGCCCTCATCAGTACATTTCAAACCAAAAGAAGTTTCTTCTTACTGAATACCTCAGTGTAATCCTACGTCAAAAGACACACGTTGAAGAGTGCTGGTTTAGAGTACAGAGCCAAGGTTTAAACAAAATTGGAGCCTTAGAAAGGCGAGGGATCATACCGTGGCTCTGCCGGGATCACACAGTGGCAGGAGTCTCAAGATGCAAAGGGGACTATGGAGTCCTTCCCCACCCATCTTTGCCTCCTCCAAAATGCATGTAGGCCAGGCGTGGTGGCACACAACTTTAATAGCACTTGGGAGGCAGAGGTAGAGTATGGCTGTGAGTTAGAGCCCAGCACAAGACTACAGAGTGAATTCCAGGTCAGCCTGGGCTAGAGAAAGACTCTACCTCGAAAAAACACAAAAAGAAAAAAAAAGTGCATGGAGAAAGATGGCGTAGGAGGCCAGTAGTCCTGTCAAATACCACAAACCACCCCCCATACAGTCTATTTGACAGTCTCTACAATTTGCTCATCAAAGCGGACAGATGTGTTATGAGTCTACCAGCTTCAATGTCAGAGATTAACAGGTAAATGAAAAGAACCGTGAGGCACCTCTGGCTAAAGAGTGTCTAGTAGAGAGTCTAACAGAGACAAAGGGAAGCCACAGCTTGCCTGGGATCACAGCGTCATCAGAGGCACTTCCTTCTATCCAAGCTGTCACCAGAAAAGTAGTTGCTTGACATTGACGAGAAAAAAAACAAACAAACTTAAAAAGAAGTTTAAGACATGTTTCATTCTGTTCCTAGAGCTTAGAAATGAAACGTAAGGGAGAGGTGAACCGGTCTTTAGCAGTTATGTAGTTGAGCGTTCTCATTTTGCCAGTGGAGAAAGAAAGGCACCAAGGACTTTAAAGGTTTGATCAAGGTCATGGAAAAGGTTAACTAGTGGCAGGTCCGCGTGTGGTCCTCTACTCATGTCTTGACTGATGGGTCTACTGAGCTGAAGGAATTAACAGACAAACCCTTGGGATGATTATCTGTCTCTATGTCCTGCTCCTGTATTAATTAACATAACTACTCACCAATTATTGAGGTTCTGCTACATACTAGTCACTGTGCGAGGCTGTATGCATGTAGTCATTTTAAAATTTTTTTCCTATTTTTATTTTAGAGAGAGAGAGAAATGGCACGCCAGGGCCTCAGCCACTACAATTGAACTCCAGACACTTGCACTACCTAGTGGGCATGTGCGACCTTGCACTTGCCTCACCTCTGTGCTTCTGGCTCACGTGGGATCTGGAGAGTTGAACATGGGTCTTTAAGCTTCACAGGCAAGCTCCTTAACTGCTTAGCCATCTCTCAAGCCCATATTGTGTGTGTGTGTGTGTGTGTGTGTGTGTGTGTGTGTGTGTGTGCACGTGTGTGGGCATATTCATGTGTCTTCAGGTGCACGTGTGTGTGCACGTGTGGAGGCCAAAGGGCAGCCTTGGGTGGTGTTTCTCAGGAAGACCTTTTCTTTCTGTGAGATAAGGTCTGACATTTGAATGGAGCTCACTGATTAGGTAGAGTGGCTTGGCAGTGAGCCCCAGGGATCTGTCTCCAACTCCCAAATGCTAGGACTTACATCTATCACTGAGCCACGATCCCAGCCTGGCTCAGAAGCATAACACCATGCCTGGAATAGTTTTGGGGATCAAATACAGGGCTTCATGTTGGTGAGGCAAGCACTTTACCAACTGAGCCATTGCCCAGCTCTGTATGAGTATATATATAATATATATATATATATATATATATATATATATATATATATATATATTTCTTCATCTGACCATGGTAAGACAGACCATAATAGTTCATATACATAACACAGAGAGATGCTACCTGAGGTCCAGTGTATCCCATTTTGTCAGGGGTAGAATCTACATCAAGAAGCATATTTCCAAAGCCCATTCATTTTCTCCTTTCATTCCTCTTCCATTACTTTTCCCTATTTCCATTTTAAAGCAGTTGTAGAAAAAAAAATCCAAAGGTCAGCTGTCCATAATTCAAATCTTCCTTCTTTGCTCTTTGAGACAGATTACTATCTTCCATCATCCACAGACCATGAAGGATTAGGCAGCAACGAGGATGAACAGAATAATTCAAATCTCATCACAAACGGGCACCTTGGGGGGCAATCTCTCAGCCCTTAAGGAAGCTGAGCTTGGACATATATCCATTCCTTCTCTCCATATTTACCAGCTCAACCCAGTCAAGTCACAATGCATGAAGTTGCTAACAATTGACTTCCTCTTACTTTAAAATGCAGGTCATCATCGTAACATGATTTCAGAGTTCTAGGGCAGGTTCTAAAAGCACCACACTCCCTTTCTCAAAAGGAAGGAGTAATGAAGGAGAATGAAAGGAGGAAGAGGGGAAGAAGCAATATGTAAACTGTCAGCATCATACTCCTCCGAGGGCGCCTCAGCCCACCCCAAACCAGCTACTTCTGAATGCCACGTAGGCGCCACCTAGGGCTTTGCATTTGGTCAACTCCCCTGGGAAATCGAACCAATTCTAAGAGGTGATTTGTAAATGTGTTGCTTACATGGCTTAAAGGTTTCCAGAGTTCACTTTAGGAAGCTGGAGTACGGGTGCGTGGAGAACAGTCAGAGAATGCCGACTCCTGTGCGTGACATCACCCGCGCGAGACCAGCAGAGTGAGGAAGGCATCCTCCTGACACAAGGTGGCCCAGGAGCAGGAGGCCCTCACCAGGTTATGATGTCAAAGCCCCGTCCTTGGTGCCAACCTTACGGTGTGTCAGATGCTACATTCCACATACTGTCTCTTGACTTCTAGTCAAAGAGAAAGGCCACATATGGGGTGTCAGTTCTGGAAGATTATTTAATATAGTGACACTGTAGCCCTCCTAGTTTGGGTAAGTACACTTCATGGTGTTCATATGATAAAATCCACACATTCCTCAGAACGGTCTTGATCACTGAACAATGTATGACTGCATTTCATTGCAATCGCACATGTGCGTCACTCTGCGTCACTCAGTGTATGCAAGCACTGGAGATCTCATTGACATAGCCGCGAGGCTATTTGAAGTTCCTTTTCCTTGCACTCCAGGCTTTCTGGTCCAGCGACTTGTTTCCTGCCCTCCAGAAACCCACTTATCTCTGTGTTCCTTTCTGTTACCACTACATGAAGGGGGTATTAAGTACACTATTCTGTGTTCATTTTTCCCTCATGAGTATCCTGGAGACCACTTTCCACATTATATGTACATTTACATAATTCTTTTTAAAAATATTTATTTATTTATTTATTTGAGAGAGAAAGAGAGAGAGAGAGATAGGCAAATGGAAAGAGAGAATGGGCATGCCAGGGCCTCCAGCCACAGTAAATGAACTACAGATGCACCCCCTTGTGCATCTGGCTTATGTGGGTCCTAGGGAATCGAACTGGCTTCAAAGTCCTTAGGCTTCCCAGACAAATGCCTTAACCACTAAGCCATTTCCCCAGCCCCATCTACATAATTATTAACAGTACCCCAGTCCTACATCATACAGATACCGCATAGATTGCTTGACCAGTTCGCTTTTCCTACACATTTAGATTTCCTCCAAACCTTCACCACATAAATGATGCCACAGGGAACATTTATGCATGTCCTTGCCCACACAAGACAATTTATCTTTAGGATAAATTTATAGGTCTAAAATTGAAAGGGCAAAGAATATATGCATCTTTATTTCACATACTGTCAAATTTTGTCTCCAAAGAGGCTGTGACAATTTAACTTTCTTTTCTTAAATATTTTATTTATTTATTATTAGAGAGAAAGAGAGAGAGAGGCAGGTAGAGAGCATGAATGGGCATGTCAGGGCCTCCAGCCACTGCAAACCAACTCCAGACACATGTGCCACCTTGTACGTCTGGCTTACATGGGTACTGGGGGAATTGAACTTGGTTCCTTAGGCTTCACAGGCAAACTCCTTAGCCACTAAGCCATCTCTCCATCCCTAAAGCACTGGTTTTGAGCTCTGGCTGTTGGTGTTAGCAGGCTGTTTGGTGGTGCCTCTTTGCTTGGATCTATGGAAGTGAGCCAGCTTCTTACGCCATGAAGAAGCTTCCCCTGGAATCGGTAAGCCTGAAGTAAACTCTTGCCTCCCATCAGCTGCTTCTGGTTAGATGTTTGTCTAGCAAAGAGAAAGTAACTGCCACATAGGGGGATGGGATTCAAGTGAACTGATTCGATTCAGCAGTGGCAATCCTACTTAGGAATGTTTTCAAATATTAAATAAACACTTTTAAATGTTTTAACTTACTTGCTAGGAGAGAGAGAGAGAGAATATGTATGGGCATGCCAGGGCCTCTTGTTACTGCAAATGAACTCCGGACACATGCTCTACTTTGTACATCTGGATTTATGTGGGTGCTGGGGAATCAAACCTGGGCCTGCAGGTTTTGCAAGCAAGTGCCCTTAACCACTGGTCCATCTCCCCAGCTAGGAATCTGTTTAGATTGCCTCCTCTTGAAAGCACCCCTGATGGCCCCTTGACTAATTAGGAGCCCTCCTTCTCTGACCCCCAGCGCCCTGTGCTCAGTCCAGTTTCTCTGGGGACTTGGCCACTCTCCTTTAGGCGAAGGAGCTTGTTATGGATGAAGTGTCATTCAGCCACCTTGGTCCTTCTCCGCTCTGGGTAAATTTAGACACTTGAGTTTCTGGGCTCATAGACTAAGGTGACTAGTGATGCCACCAGGAAATGACCTATCTGCCAGGCTATGGATAGTGATTATCTTTTACTTGTGCTCCCTGAAAACAAAACTCAGGGGGCTGTTAAGATGGCTCAGCAGTTAAAGGTGTTTACATACAGAGTGATGCCTACACAAGTTTGATTCCCCAGGACTCGTGCAAAGCTAGAGTTCATTTGCAATGGGAAGAGGCCTGGCATGTGTATACACACACACACACACACACACACACACACACACAGCATGCTAGTTAGTAAATAAAAATATTTCTAAAAGAAAACAGAAATCAAAATTGCAAAAGTAGAATATATCTTCTAAGCTACTGATTTAAAATTATCACTACAGCTAGAGGAGGGGCGATTCAGGGTCACCAGTACTGTATAAAAAAGGGTAAAAAAATAATAAAGTCACAACAAAACTTAGAAAAATTTAAATATTTATGAATCAAATTTTCCTTGGTCAAGTCTATAAGAGGAGAGGAATTCTGTAGGATGCTTCTTTACAAACCTCCATAACAGACAGAGAGGAGGAATCCTGTGCAGTCCACCCCTACACTCAGAACTCTGCTTCATGAGTTCAAAGGTTAACCCAAATTCCCATTCCAAACGCTGACCCTGACTGTCCCATAGAAAGCCAGAGCCTCGTCCTTGCTGATCACGTCAGAACTCCATCTCCAGGGGAAATCAGACAACATGCTGCTGCTTCCAGTAATTCTGAGGATGTTGTGATTTATTGTTTATTTTCGCACATCCATGCACTTAGGAGGAAACAGGGTATAATATATATGTACTTTCAGAAAACTGCTTTAATGTTGTAAATAATATCCCAGACCATTAATGTGCCTGTTCAGAGATGCCTGCTCTGCAGCAGAAAATTATTTAAGCACTGGAAACCTAATCCACAAATATTTATTTTGCAACTTCTGCTTTGTGCATGCTTAAAACTCTTATTCCATCAATAACATAAATCCTTCTAGGAAAATACAATAATTTGGCACAAAACTATCGAGTCCTCACTACGTAGGGCTACACCTCCCAAAGGGAGCTGAGCAGAAGCTCCACCCTTGAGCTGGAAGCAGCCAAAACAGGGGGAGGGCTGAGTCAACTGCTAACGTAAACCCAGAGGGACAAGAGCGCAGGGACTGAGCAAGAGCTCTTGATGGAAATGCGGAAGCCCTGTAGGAGGAGGACATTTAGCTCCTCTCACTTCTGGTAGAGAACCTTCTCTTTTCAGATGGTGGTGACCTTGGGATGACTCAGAAGGCATCATGGTGCTGAGAAGAAGTGACAGAGGAGTGCTCAGCACTGCAATATCTCTATCACATCTTCCAAGGCTCAGGGTCCATTGCGGAAGAGGTGGCAGAAAGAATGTAAGAGCCAAAGGAAGGGTAGGACTCCTTACAACGTGCTCCTCCAGACACAAAATGGCCTGGATATCCATGACCTCACAGTGCCTGACACTACCTACACAAGACCCTCATAATAGGAGGAAAAGAGCATGATATCAAAATAAAAGAGACTGATTGAGAGGGGAGGGGATATGATGGAGAGTGGAGTTTCAAAAAGGAAAGTGGGGGGGGAGGGAGGGAATTATCATGGGATATTGTCTACAATTATAGTTGTCAATAAAAAGAAAGAAAGGAAGAAAGGAAGGAAGGAAGGAAGGAAGGAAGGAAGGAAGGAAGGAAGGAAGGAAGGAAGAGATTCCTGAGTGGATTCAGCTGGGAGAGCTCAGGGAGAGAACAGCGGCTATCCTGAGCTTCATTATAACAGACCATCTAAGTCCCACCAAAGTCCACCATAACAGAGCCCCCCTTGAAAGGAAGGGGACTGGCCTTAGAATATGGGACACAGAGAAAATCTCTACAAAGCTGAAGCTGTCACTAAAACAAAAGGAGAGTGTGGTACTGCCTATGCACTTATTCAAAGTAAAACCTACATTGCATTACAAAGAGCATATCTTGTCAGCCACTCTGAAAGCCAGAGAGGACACAGCATGGACTTTGGCTTCCTAACTCACACCCTCTACCCCCCACTCACGTGCTGCAGGTCTCTGCCTGGAGGTGCACCTTCTCTTTATGTCCACCTTACAGCATCTAACTAGAGACAGTTCTAGAAGAAGACGATGGACTTAACAGACCGAGGCGTCTTTTCCTTTCCTGGTGTTGACATGATTTTGACAGCAAGGGGCCCCCCAAATGCAGGAACTGATGCCAGGCAAAGTCCCCAAAGATTATCACCAAGGAAAAACAGCACTGAGCTGTATAAATTCACTTGCTACAAACTCTTGCGCACACATAATAACGAACAGATGAGGTTGAATCCTTACAGGAAAACAACCCAGCATCGAGAACATGCGCAGCCCCTCCCTGTGATGGGCAGACGGGGACCAAAGTTAGCAGCTCTTCAATACGCTGCGCTCTGGAGCGAGATGAGAACGGCAGACAGGAAAATGAAACGAGCCTTCTGAGGCCCTTTCTTCACTTTGTTCGTCCCAGCACACTGTGGAGGAGAGAGCTTTCCACTCAGGAATTAACTCAATTTTGACTTTACCTGACTTGTGCTGTTTGGAAGAGACTTGTCTGGCTTTACCTCACAGTGGATATTTTCAAAAGCCCTGCAAACTATTTGGCTTTGGGAAAGAACAGGGAGATTCTGGGGGCGGCGAAGAGAGGACGTTGACTTAGCCTTACCACACTGTAATGCTTTCAGATAAAATGAGTTGGTTTCTACAGTCATTCTGGTTCCATGGTCTATGCATCATTGGGATACCTTTCTGTGTGGTTGTTTTATAATTTTTTAAAATTTAATTTATTTATTTGCAAGGAGAGAGAGAGAGAGAGAGAGAGAAAATGGATACACCAGGCCTCTAACCACTGCAAACAAACTCCAGATGCATGTATCATTTTGTGACATCTGGCTTTATGTGGATACTGGGAAATTGGAAAAATAAAGGAAAACCAGCCTTCAAAAATGCCTTTTTGGGCCAGGAGATGGCTCAGTGGGAAAGCACATGCCGCACAAACATGAGGACCTGATTTTGGATCCCGAGCTAGGTTCAGCATGAGTCTTTCTCAGAAGGTGGAGAGCAACTGAGGAAGACACCTGACACTGACCTCCACGTACATGCACACACAAATGTACTCACACCCACCATGTGCATGCACATACAACACACATACACAGAAATCCCTGGACCTTTACAGAAAGGCTGCTAAAATGATTTACCATAAGTAAATGACCTTCTAAGTAAAGCTTCTCTCTATGGCTGGAAAGGTGGCTCAGTCATCACAGGGGCTTGCTTACAAAGCCTCACACCCCTGGTTTAGGAGCACTCACGTAAAGCCAGATGCACAACGTGGCACATGCTTTTGGGGTTTGTTTGCAATGGCTGGAGGCCCCGGCATGCCCATTCACTCTCTCTGTCTCTCTCTCTCTGCCTACTTTTTCCTTGCTCTCTCAAGTAAACAAATAGAAATAAAACACTGTTTTAAAAAGCAGATACAATTTTATTTCCCCATATTCACTTGGAGATGACATCTCACTGCTGGCTCTGTGGTCCTCTAAAGCCAGGTGTTGCATCCAGATTCTGCTTCCCCACTCCTGGAATGGTCCTTACTCTTGGGGTCCAAAGTAGTATTCCATTCCACCTACTGCTTAGGCAGTGGGATGGAGGCAGGGCAGTCCTCCAGCCTTTAATGGCACATTCCAGAAGTTGTACACATCACTTCTCATCCCCAGCGGCTGCAAGCTGCTTCTGCAGCCATCAGTAGATGCTGGAAGGCTTATACATGCGATGTTTACTCTGGGTAGTGATGCAGGCTCACAGACGACATGCAGTTAGGTTCACCAAGAAGGGAAATTGTCACATGTAGAATGGACGGAGTTGGAGGAAGTCAACGTGCCCCGCTGTCTTGCCCTCTATAGCTTGTACTATGGTCCCTGTCCGTGGGGCACAGTTGAATGGTACAGCAAACATCCCGGTAGTTGTGCCTGGCATGGAAGAAATAAGCTGTGGCAATACTTAAGCCTGACCTCGGATGATGCTTTACACTGGTATGTTGAGCGGCTTGCCTGCCGCAAGGGAATCCTGGATGCCTAAGAGCTTTCTCCAAATTCTGGAGGGAGAACGGATGTCAGCATTTGTCTCCACCAGGTAGCTGGGCAAACACTCTCTCCATCTGACAACGGAGCCACAGGCAAGGCTGCATTTTAGATCATTTTTTCCTTGTCCTTTTAACACCAGCTAACTCTACGAAGGTCCCGCTTTGCATGGACACTGCGTGACGGTATCATAGAGAACAGCACTAGCTCAGGTGACCTGACACTCTTCTATACTAAATCTCCTTGGCACGTTAATTTGCCCACGCCCACGTTTTACTGAAGGAACAAACACACATGTACACACACACACACACACACACATACACATACACACACACACTCTTCTTCCCAGAACAGTGAGAAACCTCAACCTAGTGCTAAAAACCATTCAATAACAAGAATTTATCCTTTCACCTTTGAATTCTCAATTTGATCTACCTACATTGGCAACTTTCAACTTTTTCCACCCACCCAACAAAAATAATGAGCAGCTTAATGCTTATTAATGCTTAATTATGTAGTCCCAGACTATATCACAGCTCTGTATTAACTAGAAATGGCTGTTAGTTCCCAAGAAGTGTGGGACACTATGCTTTTTATTTTTTTCTCTACCCTCTTGACTTCTTCAAGAACAAGAAAAGAGGGAACTATAGGCTAGGCTTTTTAGAACCACATCACCCTTGCTCTAAGCTGACATTTCCAGAATTAAGAACTCAGAGCCAGCTCAGGTGTAAACTTTTTCTCTCTAGTGCCCCATTCTTAGGTAAGTCAGAAACTAAATCAAATTCTACTTCACAAATAAAACTAATACCTATAATATGAGGTAGGAGGCTGCATTAATATTTCCAAGACCAAATATTCTCCCTCAAGTAATATAAATTTATAGGTATGACTTTTCCCCATGGTCTATCGACTGTTCTGTTCATGGTATATGAAAGTAATTAGACTTTCCTGAATGCCAGAGTGGTGTTGAGGACTGTGTTTGAGTAAACCCAAAAGTGTTCTGAGTACTACTTTTAAAAGTTGTTGTTTTTTTTATATATAAAGTTTTCGTCTATACAGAGTATTGTTTCCAGTTTCTGTACAGAAGGCAGTCTGCTTAGTGACTGAAGGGAGTTAAGTGGAAGGTAGCCTGGGGAAATAGTCCTGTTATCCCACCACCTGGAATGAAAGATCTGTTAGACCCAAATCACAAGTTAAAGCTGTGCGCGCGCGCAATTATGAGTGGAGCGTATAAGAAAATGAACAATGTGACGGTTAATCTCTGTTTGCCAACTTGATAGGATTTAGAATAACCATGGAAACAAATCCCTTGGCATGTCTGTGATGGAACTGTTTATGTGAGGACCAGCCCTAACTGTGGGTGGCACCATCCGTGGACTGGGATCCTGGACTGAATCAAAAGGAGGCAGCTCAGCTGGACGTGGTGGCGCACGCCTTTAATCCCAGCACTTGGGAGGCAGAGGTAGGAGGATTGCTGTGAGTTCGAGGCCACCCTGAGACGATATACTGAATTCCAGGTCAGCCTGAACTAGAGTGAGACCCTACCTTGAAAACAAAAAAAAAAAAAAAAAAAGGAGGCAGCTCGCTGAGCACCAGTATTCGCCTCGCTCCGACTCCAACCTGCTTTTGTGAGCATGTGAGCCTTCCTGCCCTGACGTGCTTTTCCGCCCTGATGAACGCAAGCTGTGCATCACAACAAACCCTTTTCTTCCTTAAGCTGCTTCTGGTTGGGTGCTTTGTCCCAGCAATGAGAAAGTAACTGATACAAACATGCAAGGGAATGTCAGACCCACGCCATGAACCAACCAGATCAGGGAGCAGAAGCACTACATGGGCGCCAATTGGCCCCAAGCAGTCACATTGAACGGAAAGCTGCTGTTTCCCAGAGTTCCTCCCCTCTCCCCCGTTACTTTAGCTCTGCATCTTGTTTCCAGTCCACCCACCTTCTTCTTCAGCCTCCCATCTGATGCTTCCATTTCCCCCACAGTGAAGCTTATCTGCTTCCCCACTTGCTCCTGGGGTTCTGTCAGCCACATGTGACTTTGCTTGCAAGCTCAGAGTAAACACCATCACTTATTCTCATGTGAGGGTCTTCTTTAATGTTCCAGGCCAGTTTTCTTGGTTGACCCCTAGCTTGTGACTCCCTGTGCTGAAAGCTCTCTCTCCTTTCCTTTTCGGTCTTGCAGGGTGTTTACCTGTTCCTCTTCCTGGTGTGATGGTTAAGTTTTGTGTCAACTTGATCTGTTTAGGAATCCAGAGACATTACCCATAAGTGGGTCTCTGAGGTAGCTTCCAGTAAGGATTAACTAAAGCAGGAATCCTTCCCCCAGGGTGAGCCCTTCCCCCACAGTGGGCTGCCCCTCTCACAGGGGGACTTTATCTAAGGAAGCTCTGGGAAGGACAGTATCCCCTCCTCCCTCCTGGCTGCCGGTGCTGGTGTTGCTTTCCAGTGTGGACTGAAGAAGACCAGCATGGACTGAAGAGCAGCGTGGACTGAAGGCCAGTGCGGACTGAAGACCAGCGTAGACTGAAGACCTTCTTTTTACAAATAAAAGTGTGCACCAGGCTGGAGAGGTGGCTCAGCAGTTAAGGTGTTTGCCTGAAAAGCCTAACGACCCATGTTCCATTCCCCAGTAACCATGTAAAGCCAGAGGCACAAAGTGGTGCATGCATCTGGAGTTTATCTGCAGCAGCTGGAGACCCTGGTGAGCTCATTCTCTCTGTCTTTCTTTGCTTGCAAACAAATAAATAAAAATGTATACATATTTTTTAATGGAGAATGGGCACGCCAGGGCCTATGGCCACTGCAAAGGAACTCTAGATGCATGGGCCCCCTTGTGCATCTGGCTTATATGGGTCCTAGGGAATCAAGCCTCGAACTGGGGTCCTTAGGCTTTGCAAGCAAGCACTTAACCACTAAGTCATCTCTCCAGCCCTAAAAATATATTTTTTTTACAGTGTGCTCATTTGTGATGAACTTTTAAAAAGTATATTTATTTGAAAGCAGACAGAGAGGGAGTGGGTGTGTCAGGGCCTCTAAACACTGCAAACTCCAGATGCATGCACCACTTTGTGCATCTGGCCTTACGTGGATACTGGGGAACTGAACCCAGTCACTTTTAACCATAGAGCCGTTTCTCCAGCCATTATGATGAACTTTTAAAGGACCAGCTTCTTTTGTTGCTGCCATTAACCACAGAGTTCTTGAGAGAAGGGCCTAAGCTCCCAGTCTCCACTGTGTCCTCGTCCAACCACCGTGCTGGTTTCTTTCTCAACCATTCAAATGGAATTGCTCTCCTAGGTCGCTGTAGCCCCTCCTGCCTTCCCCAGTCCCAACAGGATGTGCCCTCTCTAACCCACCCTGACCCGCCAACGCTGTTCTTTCAGGAACTGCACTTAGGACCTCTGGCTTCTTCTTCTTTCACTCCTGCTCCTGCCCAACCATGCCGCCCCCCCCCCCCACCAACCCCGTTCTCCTTCTCCAGTCTCATCACCTAAGTATTTCTTTGTTCTCAGGATTCAGATTGCTTCTGGAGTCGTGTTTCCATGTAGCCTCAAATGAACGTGACCCACACTTTGATTTACACTTCCTATGTGAACTACTGAACTATAAGGTTCCTAAAGACTGTGGCTAAATCTTGGCTAGCATTGTATCTCCAGGTCTAGGAACTTTACTGAGCACACCACAGCCGGGAGCTTGGGCGGGTGACACCTGTAGAATGATCATGATGGTCACTTCCACCTCTCAGCACGCTACACAGCCTGCTTGGCTTTTGTCATTATTGCCAAGAGAAAAAGAGTTAAAAATCAAATGAACCTACCAATGTAAAGACAGCTGTAGCACTTTCCCCTGTGAACTTTCAATCGTATTTGATTTCAGATATTTTAGTGAGGACAGGGGGAATGTGATTTGAACTATCTGGATGACAGTGAAACTCAAATTGGCTAGATATTAGTGTTCCCTGTTTGGTACAAGCATACTGTTTCTAGAATTATTCCACACGGCACCATTCCCACCTCATTTCCTGTGCTCATAAGCAACAGAGGTTTGTGGAAACACAGTATGTCTGCGTGTCCTGAAAGGAAAGGGAATGAAACCCTGAGGTAATGAGGGGAAGAAAGGAGAAGTGTGTTGAAAATAAAAAGTTAAGGCAACATCTATATGAGGAAAAGCATGGTGATGCAGATTTCTTTACATTAGCCTGCATCCCTGGAGCCCCAGTCCCTTTCATTGATTTCTAATAACAATAGAGTGAATTGTTATAAAATGATTTTATGGCCACTAATAACATTAGCTATCTAGTCATGACGTGTTTATGATGGGCGAAAAGCAGTGCCATTATTGCTTTATAGGTAGAAACCTGGGGCCTGTGAAAGCTCATAAGCAGCTTAACAAAAGTCTTGCATAACGAAGACAGGAGTAGACCAGGCACTGGGACTTTGATGGGGCACACTGGGGAGTCTTACCTGCTTTCTGTGGCAGAATCCTACCAGGAAATGTTGGAGCTCTTCACAACAAGCTCTGAGTTAGGTGGTAATGGGATCCAAACGGCTAAGTGTAAGTCTCGGCCTCCAGCTCCAAAGAAACTCCGAGGCCACAAAGAGGACCACTCTACTCCTGCTTTTTGGGTGGAATGAGTGGAAGCTTCTCATACTAGCTTTAGGCTTCATTCTTGTGTTTGTTTTTGTTTTTTCTTGCTTTTGTTTTTTTGAGGTTAAGATTTCGCTCTAGTCCAGACTGACCTGGAATTCACTATGTAGTCTCAGGGTGGCCTGGAACTCCTGATGATCCTCCTACCTCTGCCTCCCGAGTGCTGGGGTTAAAGGCGTGTGCCACCCCGCCCGGCACCTAGGCTTCATTCTTGTAGCTATACCTGAATAGTGTTTTCAAGTGTCACACAACCAAGCCACGAGCTCTGGATGCCAGGAATCGAAACAACCAGGGACCGCTGAGTCATGAGTTCTCGTCCACAGGTAAAAGGAACAACAAAGTTCACTTGCCAGGCTGGAGAGATGGCTCAGCAGTGGAAGGTGCTTGCTGCAAAGCCTGACGACCCAGGTTCGATGCCCCCAAACCCATGTAAAGCCAGATGCACAAAGTGGTACGTGTGTCTGGAGCTCATTTGCAGTGGCAGGAGGCTCTGGCGTACCTTCCCCCCACCCCTCTCTGTGTCTCAGATAAGTAAATAAATAAATATTTTTGAAAACTGAAATTAGGAGCTGGAGAGATGGCTAAGTGGTTAAGGTACTTGCCTGCAGAACCTAAGGACCTGAGTTTGATTTCCCAGTACCCACATAAAGCCAGATACACGGAGTGGCACATGTGTCTGGAGTTCGTTTGCAGTGGCTAGAGGCTCTGGCATGCCCATTCTCTCTTTCTCACTCTCAAATAAATAAATAAAATAAAAACCAAAATTACCTTATGCAAAGAAATAAGGTATGTCATAGAAATAAAAAAAGAAAAGGATGTCAACAGCTGTTGACAAGGAGAAGGCTAAGAGAACAATTGTGCATAATGGACTTGGCCGCTGTGACACAGGACAATGACATCCTATTCTTGCATGTCAAAATTGCTAAAAGGTCTGAAAACATGGGCCATCGTAAGTATATACTATCCAACTTACATAGCAAAACTTTTAATTTCAGCCCTGACATTGCAGAGCACACTGAAAACTATTTCAGAAACAATTTTTCTGAACAACTTAAAGAGAGGGCATATTCCATATTATGGGAAACACTTGGATTACTGTGTTCTTTGCTTTAAAATCCCCAAATAACCACTAGGCGGAAAGATAAGCATCAAACCAAATGGTGGAAATTTTTCTAGTGGTTTCTCTCCTCCCTTACAGTTACTAATAAACTTAACACGTCTTAGTTAAAATATTTATTCATGGGGACTATTAATTTTCCCCAAATTAATAGGTTTGTAATATTTAACATGTATTTTGCCAACAGAGATTAATTTGGATAGAGTTTCTGAACACAGATAATTTCACCAGGCAACGCAGCCCCTTCATCTTGCGTCCTGTCACAGAAGTCCAGACAAGCAACTGCATTTTAAAAGTTTAATTAGAAGCAAGTTCACGTTTACGTGATGATACAAACACGCTTCCAGCGGTAATGAAGATAAACATCCTGGTGCATTGTTGGCGCTGAGAAGCCCCGTCAAGTTTTGCTTTGGTTTCATACTGCAGAAAGAATTCCGATAGTACTAGATGGATTTTCTTTTTTTCATGCTACTTCCGAGCTTGGTTGTTTTTATTTTAAGAATTTGGAGCTGGGATAATTTGAAACATTAGTTTCAATGGTGACATTTTCTCGTGTTTGAGGGAAGTTAGTGTTATTCTGACATGGCTGTGTTTGCTTCACCAAATGTACTGTTCACATGCTGAGTAAAACTGCTGATTCAGTTTGAGGTAAGTGCCCCAGTGCCACCAAATCTCTGGCAGATGTGCCATCTGCCACGGGATTTCCCTAAGCACATTCATAGTTTCTTCTATCCGTTTAGAGAAAACTCATTTAAAATCTGTTACCATGTACTGGTGTGACGTGTTGCATTCTATCATGCTTTGGGCTTGCTGGCAAAAGACAAGTTATATACACACTGGCACCGAGATGCCTACAAACACTCAGAGACCCATCCTCACCCCTCATCCTACCAGAAGGGAGAGCTCATTCACTCCATATAACTTCCAGCACATGACTTTATAGGTTAGGACAGAAAGACGATTGTCTCCTCCGCTCCGTTTTCAATATGTCTGTTGTTAACACTGCAGAGATTAAAGGATGCACACACAGTCTCACAGTCCATTCTACAGTGACAACGTGGAGTCACCTGCTGAGACCCACTGCATCAAGAAAACAAAAGGCAGTTTTCACCTGATAGCTGTGCAGAGGATGAGAGTCTCAAAGATCCCTTGGGTTCATAGCTAAAACTTTTGTTTAATACCAAATCCATGTTTTCTTTATAGTTCCTATGGTGACTATTATGCAAGCATCAATTTTCAAAAACCTCGTTAGAGTTATAAACAAATTTAACAATTGAGGAGAAGATTACCATGACTTTCTGGAGTGAACCGAAATGGGCTTTGGAGCAGGGGTAAAACAGTATCACCATCATTATACCCTGAGGAGCTAAAATCTAAGTCTTCATTTAAATTTCTTTTAGAATTTATTTATTTATTTACATTTATAAGCAGAGAGGGCAGGAAGGGGGGGGAGAGAGAGAGAGAGAGAGAGAGAGAAAGAGAGAATGGGCACACCAGCACGTCCTATCATTGCAAACAAACTCCAGATACATGTGCCGCTTTATACATCTGGCTTTATGTGGCTACTAGGGAACTGAATGCAGGCCATTAGGCTTTGTAAGCAAGTGCCTTTTACCACTGAGCCATCTCTCCAGCTCTAATCTGTCTCCTTTTAAAAAAATATTTTATTTTTATTTATTTATTTGTTTGGCAGAGAAAGAGGGAGAGAGAGAGAGAGAGAATGGATGCACCAGGGCCTCCAGTCACTGCAAATGAACTCCAGACATGTGTGCCCCCTTGTGCATCTGGCTTACGTGGGTCTGGGGGATTGAACCTGGGTCCTTTGGCTTTGTAGGCAAATGCCTTAACTGCTAAGCCATCTCTCCAGCCCTCTAATCTGTCTCTCAGATAAAGAAAAAAGAATTTATGGGGAGAAATAACATATTGGGGGGAATGTAACAATCAGCATGTCATATTAACTAACCCCATTACACATTAAGGATAAACCTAGAATTATTTCAGAATAAAGACAAAAGTGAGTCATCCACAATGAGGAGAAAAAGGATCAGACTGACCTTACACATCCCCAGCAGTGTTTGGATTCTGAAAAGTATCAAAGTTTCTAACCTTTAGAGAGAAGGAAAAGGCGAGACCCACAAGCGTCATGTCAGCCAAGTTAGTTGTCCAAGTATAAAAGCAACAGGCAAATACTCTTTAAACTATCTCGGAGAGTATAACCTTCGCGAGCCTATCATGGAAAAAAAAAAAAGAAGTAAATCGTTTGATGATGAAAGGCATCCAACCAAGAGCTAAGACAAAATAAGTAATCATGGAATGCTGAAACCATGGTCAGAACCCTAGTAGAGCTGGGCCCAAGAAAAGATAAGACCAGTATTGAATAAATAGGAAAAGTCCATGTTCTAAGCCTCCATCCTCTTGACTGGGATGAAGATCCATGTAAAAGAGACTCCAGAGGGTCTAGCTGGCTCCTGCTCCCCTAGGACAATCAGCAAGCAGTCACCAAGTACAGGAGAAATCAAGAATCAAGCAGATATCCACCCTGACAGTGCCCTGATCTGAGGGTCCCTGTGTTCATGACTGTAAGAAATAAATGCCTGTTTCTTAGCTATTTAGCTTATGATATTTTGTTACAGTAACTCAAACAGACCAGGGCAACACGTCAGAATGAAAACAATGTGAGTAGCCACAAAGTGAAAAGGTAGAAGGTAATTGGAAGAAATGAAACCAGGGCTGGAGAGATGACTTGGTTTTTAAGGTGCTTGCTGCAAAGCCTAAGGACCTGGGGTCAATTCCCCAGGACCCATGTAAAGCCAGATGCACAGTGGTGCATGCATCTGGAGTTCATTTGCAGCAGCTGAAGGCCCTGGCTTGCTCATTCTCTCTCTCTCTGCTTACAAATAAATAAATAAAAATATGAAAAGAGGAAATGAAACTAATTATGGTATCTTCTCAATTATCAACACCTAAATTTGATATAGTTAAAATTTTATAAGGACTTCAACTCTTAACTTTTAGAAAGGTGTTTTGGGAAATAAATGGGCTTTTTATTGAAAAATACATATCTGAACACCAATTATTCCTTGAGCTATAATTCAGCATACTGTTTCTGTTAAACTTAAGTAAAATTAAATTTTGTTTTAAAATTAAAATATTTTTATTATTTTTTCACATTTTTCAAACATATGTATTAGATTTTGACCATACCTACCCCATATTACCTTCACTTGTTCTCCTCAGTAACATTGAAACTTTTCTCATCACTTACCAGTGGTATAGACCCCACCCCCCTAGCCCAGGCAACCAATAGCTCATTAGCTCATCAGGGAGGGGCGTGGTCTCCCAAGCCCCTCCCTAGTTCATGACATAATGTTGACTGGCCCAATCATGTGTGGGTCTTACACAGGTGTGCACAGTGCTGTGAATTCCTAAGTGCAACATCATGTCTGGATGCCAGAGTTTCACAGCATTCTCCTCCATCCCCCAGATCTTCCATTTGTTTTTATTTCAATATTTTAAAGTTTTTATTTATTTATTTGAGACACAGAGAGAGAGAGAAAGAAAGAGAGAGAAGAAGGTAGGGAGATAGAGAGAGAATGGGTACACCAGGGCCTCCAGCCACTACAAATGAACTCCAGATACAAGTGCCACCTTGTGCATCTGGCTTATGTGGGTCCTGGGGAATTGAACCTGGGTCCTTTGACCTTGCAGGCAAGCACCTTAACCACTAAACCATCTCTCCACCCCTCTTCCATTCTTTCTGACCCATCTTTCACTATGATTCCTGAGTCCTGGAGAGGATGGTGCATATATCCTGGGCAGGGTGGAGCACTCATCATAAACTCTTTTTGGTTTTAGACCATTTATGATTTTCTGCATTGACTACATTCTACTTCTCAGAGAGTGAGAGAAAGAAAAGAGAGAGAAAGAGAGGAAAGTGCAAAAAGAAAAGAAAGGATAAAGGAAAAGATAGGACAGAAAAAAGGAAGGAAAGGAAGGGAGGGAAAGAAAGAAAAGAGAGAGAAAGAGAGGAAAGTGCAAAAAGAAAAGAAAGGATAAAGGAAAAGATAGGACAGAAAAAAGGAAGGAAAGGAAGGGAGGGAAAGAAAGGAAAGGAAATGCAAGGATGGAAAGAAAGGAAAAGAAGGAAAGAAAGGAAAGGAAAGGAAAAGCTTTTCTGACCAAGGCTGAGAGCAGAACTGACCTATGGGTACAAAGGTTAATATTCAGGAGTTTGACACAACATCCATTTAGCAATGCAATAGTATCTTCTTCCCCAGGTCTGCATTCTCCCTAGTCATGGCTTTGATTTATGAAGCAGGCATATCACGGTCTCCGACTGACTTTCGTGATTATAATTTTATTATTTTGTATAACGGTTTCTACTGATTCTTACCTCGTAGGACCTACAATCACCTGTGAAGACATTGCCTGGATGAGGTTAGCCTCAGGGCATGTCTATGAGGGATTATCTCGATGTTGAATTAAGGTGGAAAGACCCACTTAAACTGTGGGTGGCACTGCTCCACGTACTGGGCTTCTAGACTGTACGCAAAGGAGAGAGCTGGCTTAGCGGCAGCGTCCCTCACTCTCTTCACTGTGCTGAGTGTGACCGGGTGTGCTTCAAGCTCCTGTTGCCACGCCCCCCCATGATGGGCCGTAACCTGGAACTCTAAGCTCAATCAAACCCTTCAGTCCCTAAACTGATTTTGGTCAGGTGTTTTGTCCCAGCTTCAGGAAGTTGACTGAGTCATTTTGATTATCCATCTTAGTGCCCTCTCCTACCTGGGTGCATTTTAAAGCAATGTTTAAAACCATGCTCTGCTGTTGTTCACAGTGGGTATTTGGGGGTGAAAGGATTGTGAGTGATGCATTGCTTCTTTGTTATTTCCTGCATTGATTACATTTTGAGCAATCATGAGCCAGTCATGAAAATATACAATCACAGCTCCAAAATAATTACATAAAACATGATACTATTTTTCTGACTTAGTGACTCGTAAGTGGATTTCTTCCAGTGAGCACTATATACTCAGGCCCACCCACCCTGAAAAGCACACTGGAAGCAAATTAATGAGCAAGGGGTTTCCATGTAGGAATGCTGTGCATTCCATGTTTTAAAACAGACGTCTGATTTCAGCTTCTCTACCTAGTGCTCCTAACTTCCTGAGTGCCGACTTCCTTCCAGACAATGTCCTAATGGCTCTAAGGGGTTGCTCTTACGTCACTTCAAAATAAAGGGACAACGGTAACAATGGTGATCACCAGAGGAGCGGCAGCTCAGAGTTCTCGGGGTCTTCTAGGTGTCAGGCACTGTTGCAAGCGCTTTGTCAGATACGGCAGTCTGCAGTGGGAAGTACTCATGGCAACAACAGAAAGAACCAAGGTTGGTTCTCAGAAGAGCATGGTTTTACATTTGCATGATGAGATAAACTGCACGGGTGAACCCAGCCTTGTGAAGAGAGAGAGAGAGAATACAAGGAAAGAGGTTCAGGAAAGCCTCTGAACGAAGTGAATACTTTGGACCACAAAAGTGAGGAGACTGAAGACCACAGCAGGACTCCCACCAAGAAGACTGAAAGGCTCTGGTCAGTGTACAGTTGCCCTGGAAACAGTATTCCAACCAGTATCATAAAATCAAATCATATGCAAAAGAAGAAAGCAGGAATTAGGGAGTTGAGGTCAATCCAGAGTCCAGCTCTACCTTGGTAAAAGATGCGGGTAGATTATGAGATGTATTTTGGCCACAAAGAAAGTCCTGTAGAGGAAGGGATGGTTGAAAAACACCATCAAGACGTGTGGTGGTTTGAATGAGATGTCCCCCCTGGACATCTTGAATGTTTGGTCCTCAGCTTGTGGCAATTTGGGAGGTGGAGCCTTGCTGGAGGAGGTGTGTTGCTGAGGTCAGGCTTTGGGGTGGCATAACCCAGCCCCCTGCCCCCACCTTGGCAGAGCTGAGCTCATTCTTGCTGCTTCCTGCCAGCTGCTGTAGCAAGAAGTGACTGCCAGCCTCTGCTCTGCCATGCTTCTCCTGTCATGATGAAGCTTGCCCTGGAAGCCATGAGCCAAAACAGACTTTCCTCTCATTAGCTGCTTTGGGTTGAGTGTTTTGTCCCAGCGATACATCGGTAACTTCAAGGCGTGGGAGGTTCATACTCTTGCCCTACGTGACATTCAAGAGATCTCTGTCTGCTCATTCTCCCTCCTGCTGACTACTGCCAGGAAAGCCTGGATCTAAGCAGAACGAGGAACTGACAATCAAAACAACCCTATGAATTCCATACCGTGATTATCCTATCACCAGTTCACAAAGGACAGAGAGGAGTAACTTCGAGAGGATACACTCCTCAGTGCTGGTTGTTAACTGCTGTATATTTAAATATTTTTATTTTTACTTATTTATTTGAGAGAGAGAAAGAGGCAGAGAGAGGATGATGGAGGGAGGGAGGGAGAGAGAGAGAGAGAGAATGGCCATGCCAGGGCCTCTAGCTACTGCAAACGAATTGCAGACACATGTGCCACCTGATGCATCTGGCTTACATGAGTCCTGCAGAATCAAACCTGGGTCCTTTGGCTTTGCAGGCAAATGCCTCAACCACTAAGCCATCTCTCCAGCTCCACTGTTGTATACTTAAAACGTGACACAGGGCCCAAGGAGATGAAGAAATGAATGAAAAGGAAAACAAATGGGTAAGTCAAAATATAAATTAAGGGTAGGAGAGATGGCTTAGTGGTTGAGGCATTTGCCTGTAAAGTTTAAGGGCCCAGATTCTATTCCCCAATACCCACATAAGCCAGATGTACAAGATGGCACATGTTTCTGGAGTTCATTTGCAGTGACTAGAGGCCCTGGCACACTCATTCTCTTTCTCTCTCTCTCAAATAAATAAATAAATACATAGTATATATATATATATATATATATATATATATATATATATATATATATGTGTGTGTGTGTGTGTGTGTGTGTGTGTGTGATGACATAGTGAGCTGAGGCCTCTTGGCATTGAGTTCTCCAGGGGTATCTTCTCAAGTATACCCTCTTCAATCAGTGTCCTTGGGTCAGTATTTGAACTGTGTATATCTGTCAGCTGTGTGTATCCTTCTCTGGTAAAATGAAAGCATTTTACTCTGTTGCATTATTCTCACCAGAGTAAGCCATGAGTTCTATGTTGAGTAAGTGGTGACCTGTATAAGGTCTACATGAAATAGGAGTACTGGGGGCTAGAGAGATGTCTCAGCAGTTAAGGTGCTTGTAAGTAAAACATAATAACCAGAGTTCAATTCCTCAATGTGTATATAAAGCCAGATACACAGAGGCACATGCATCTGGAGTTCATTTGCAGGGGCCCATTCTCTCTTTCTCTTTCTCTCTCTATCCCTGCTTGCAAATAAATAAATGAAAATATTAAAAAATAAGAATATTGAGGCTTCATTCAGAATCCCTCCTTTTGCTTATAATTTTTCTCTTCTCAAAAACATTCCAGCTGTTTCTTAGAATTTTTTTTTTTTTTTGATTTTCGAGGTAGGGTCTCACTGTAGCTCAGGCTGAGCTGGAATTTCCTGTGTAGTCTCAGGGGGGCCTCGAACTCATGGTGATCCTCCTACCTCTGCCTCCCAAGTGCTGGGATTAAAGGAGTGTGCCACCATGCCAAGCATTCTTAGAATTTCTATGTGTGCATTTATACTTTTATCATAAGAGAGAGAGAGAGAGAGAGAACAGGCAAAGAAGATCATCTCCTTCACAACTAAGGAATGGAAAATTTAGACAGGAATGTGGCTGGTATAGTTTGGTTTGGTCCATCTCTAGGGAGCTGGCTTTGAAAATAAAAGCTATGATCTCTGGAAACCATGACGATGAAAGTCATTTGAACTCATACAACTGATAGTCATTATGGAGACAAATGCCTACTTGTGACTCATTACTCAGCTCTGGTGAGGAAAAAAAAAATCAATAGAAGAAAATGTTATCAGTTTCCCAGAGAAAAGTCGCACCCAACAGACACCCGGACGAGAAGTTCCCATTGCTGAGGACTGGAGGTGTGTGATGGGGCACTTTTGAGAAGGGCGTAGGAAAAGCCCCAGCACAAAGCCCTATTCTGAGCGGCCTCTGCTCGCTGTTTCCTTCCTCCATTTCTTATTTAGTTTTTTTTTTTTTGGGGGGGGGGGTTCAAGGTAGGGTCTCACTCTAGCTCCGGCTGACCTGGAATTCCCTGTGTAGTCTCAGGGTGGCCTCGAACTCACGACGATCCTCCTACCTCTGCCTTTTGAGTGCTGGGATTAAAGGCGTGCACCACCATGCCCAGCTTTATTTAGTTTTTGACGTGTATATGTGTGTGGTGCATGTGTGTATACGCATGTTCACATGTGTGTGGAGACGTGTGTGTGCGAGTGCGCATGCACATGTGTACACGTGCGTGTGGAAGCCAGAGGTTGGCACCAGGTGCCCTGCTCAAACCGCTCTCAGCTTTACTTACTTGAAGCTGGGTCTCCCGCTCGAACCAAGCAAGAGCTCACAGATTCGGATTCAGCTAGTCTAGCTAGCCAGTCTGCCCCAGGGATCCACAGTATTCCAAGAGTTGAGATTATTAGCAGGCTACCATGCCCACGCAGAACTGACATGCATGCTGGAGACCCAAAATCAGTGCAGTGCAGTTCTGTGCATTTTGTCCTCAAGCTTGCAAGGCAAGCACTTCACCCACTGAGCCATCTCCTCTGCCCTGAGAGCTTTACCCCTCAATCTGTCCATTCCTTTATTTCCTTCATTTACCCATTTGGTTTTCTTTTTGATCCCTGAAGCATCAAATTAAAACTACAACAGTAGTTGTAGTTGTAGCTGGGTGTGGTGGCACAAGCTTTTTGTTATTAATTAATTTTTTTTATTGGCAACTTCTATAATTGTAGGCAATAACCCATGGTAATTCCCTCCCTCCTCCCCCTTGCACCTTTGAAACTCCACTCTCCATCATACTCCCTCCCCCCACCCCAGGATCAGTCTCTCTTTTATTTTGATGTCATGATCTTTTCCTCCTATTATGATGGTCTTGTGTAGGTAGTGTCAGGCGCTGTGAGGTGATGGATATCCAGGCCATTCTGTGTCTGGAGGAGCGCGTTGTACAGAGTCCTGCCCTTGCTTTGGCTCTTACATTCTTTCTGTGGCACAAGTCTTTAATCCCAGCACTTGGTAGGCTGTGGTAGGAAGATGGCTTTAAGTTCCAGGATAGCCTGAGACCACACAGTGAATTCCAGGCTAGCCTGGGCTATAGACTGTGCCTCAAAAATAACAACAATAACACTACAATAGTTAAAGACTAGGTCCTGTATGAAGAAAGTATTGGTCTGGAACAACTACTAGGATATTCTACTTTAATCTACACTCTCTAGGTATGGATCAGAGGGTACCGGAACAGTGGATATGTGGATAGAGGAGTAATGCTTGCTTTTCCCTGTGGGAGTTTTGAGTTGCCTGAACATATAAGCACTGTTGCTAAGGAATGAGACAGGAGGAAAATGAAAGTGATAGGGAATTCCCAGGCTTAGATACAGAGGGAACAGATTTTTATATCCATCTTTCCTCCTAATAAAGAAGATTCCTCCTCACCGATGCTCAGACAACTTCTGCAGTAAGCATTGCTTGGGGATTTTGGGGCCCTTTGCCCATTTTCCTTCCTTGAAAAAGTATTCTGATTCCCATTTGGGAAATTTCCCTGTATTGTAAGCAGACTGATAGAAGCACATAGGTGCCCTATATCCCACTATAAAATTTGAGGAGCTCCCTGGAGGCCTTATATCAACTTTCTACTGTCTCCATGCTGTATGGCCAAGGGATAAAGATGTGACCCCAAGTTCAGCCAGCCTTCTCTCTCTCTCTCGTATGTAAGTGTGCTATATGTGCGTATGTGCATGTCATGTGTGTGTATGCATACAAAGGCCTGAGGTCTACACGGGTGTCTTCCTCTGTCACTCTCCACCTTCTTTTATGCGTCAGGTTTTCTTGCTGAGCCTAGAGCTCCCTGATTTGGCCAGACAAGCCAGCCAGCCCCAGGGCTGGGATTACAGGTCCATGGCATCAGGCCCAGCATTTTCACACGGACACTGGGGATCTGAACTCAGGTCCTGATGCTTGTATAGCAAGTACTTTACCCACCAAGTCATCTTCCCACCCTGGACTTTTTCTTCCAGGTCTTTGTATCCTAAGTAGAAGACAGACCATTGGGACAAACATTACTTTGGTGACATCTCAGTAGCTGAGCAGATCTATCTTGATCCTTCCCTAAAGCCTGATCCCCTGCCTCAATTCAGTTCTGTTAATTCCTTTTCTTACTTTGGTTGACCCAAGGTAGTCTTTGCTGCTTGCTTCCAAAGAACCATAATGCTGCCTGTGTCCTGCTCCTAATTGGAATATCAGTATTTAGGGAACTGTCTCTCATATTTGCTTCAAAGTGGTCCATTGGTGCAGTCTTGTCTGGCATTGCTAAACACCGGCTGGGACTGTGGGAAAGCTGCCCTGGGCTGTGGGCATGACTGGGGACCTTGGGCTGTGGGGGTTGTATCCAGCCTTATCATCAGGAACCCACTCTGGCACCGGAGCTGGCCCTCTCTTCTCGCAAGGTCGTAGTGTGCCCAGAGGACTGGCGGGCCCTCCCGCATCCCAAAGCATCTGAGCATTCCATAGTCTAAGGTTCTGCCCCACAGTTTCTGACCTTGTGGCCAGCTTCCAAAGAGACCCTTATATGGTAGTAAACAGTCTCCCTGCTGCTGCAGCCGACCAGTATGCGGCCGAAGTCACCTAGCTTTTCCCGCCGCTTCTGTTATCTCCCTCACAACTTCTCCCTTCCACCACCAGCCAATTAGATAGTAACCCATAAACCTATGTATCCAATCACCTTACAGTCTGTATGTGCCTTCCCAACCTTTCCCAAGTATTTATAAACCCTTTAAAATTTTTTTTAAGGTATTTATTTGAGAACAACAGACAGAGGGAGAAAGAGGCAGATAGAGAGAGAATGGACATGCCAGGGCCTCCAGCCACTGCAAACGAACTCCAGATGCATGTGCCACCTTGTGCATCTGCCTTATGTGGGTCCTGGGGAATCAAGCCTCGAAATGAGATCCTTAGGCTTCACAGGCAAGCACTTAAGTGCCAAGCCATCTCTCCAGCCCCCCAGTCCCCTTCTGAATAAATGAGACAAAGGCCATCCAGACTGTCTCCTGGGTGGTTCATTGTCCCTCACACTCACCTTGCTCCCCCCAACCCCTCCTGCGCCCGGGACGTCGGTGGCTAACTACCCCTGAGGATAGCGAGGTACCTCATAGTCTCTCTGTCATCAGAAACCACAAAGAGTAAATACTAGTCTTTCTTTCACATGACGGTCAAGTTAGTATCAGTAGAAGAGAAAATTGTCACTCATGACCACACTACAAAGGACAAGCCAAACCTTCTACATGTTGAAAACTACGAGTTGCTAATTTTCTAACATAACATAAATATCCACATCACCTAAATGTAATGTGGGATTTGGGTTGCTGACGGGTATCATGATCAACTTGATGTGGCACCAGGGAGACAAGAAGCCACTCCCTCTCTGAGTTTCTATAGAACACCATCACGTGCATGGCCTGCAAGGGCCTTGGAATGCAAGTATGCTTCTTGGAGGATGAGGCCCTCTGACTACACACCTCCTAGGGATTTCCACTTCCTGTGCACTCTGCTTTATCCATGCTTCCTTTAAAGAAACTCATCAGACTGATGGTGCTGGGTTGCTTTTAAATGAGGTAGCAGAGGTGCTCAATATTCACCAAACACTGAGCAAATGTGTCTAGAATTATAATTTTTCCATCTACGTGTCTGATACACATCATGCCTCCAACATCTTCAAATAATCCCTACCCCTCGTTCCTTTTCTCAGTGTCTCACTCAAACTGTATGTTTGAGATTCTGCACTTATTCCTATAGATTTTTTCAATAGATGCACATAGATATAATCATGCACACACACGCACACACACACACACACACACACACACACACACACACACACGTGTGTGTGTGCTCACAGCACACCCCATGAGCAGTGGGCCAGAAAGCCAAATTTCTGTGAAAATCAGAGGATAAAAGGAATAGAAGGAGGAACAGAAAACAGAGCCAATCCCAGATTCCCCTATGCATGGCTTCTCCTGTGCTACATGCTCATGTGTGTGGATGTGTCCTTCTCCTGTGCTCCATGCTCATGTGTGTGGATGTGTCCTTCTCCTGTGCTCCATGCTCATGTGTGTGGATGTGTCCTTCTCCTGTGCTCCATGATCATGTGTGTGGATGTGTCCTTCTCCTGTGCGCCATGATCATGTGTGTGGATGTGTCCTTCTCCTGTGCTCCATGCTCATGTGTGTGGATGTCTCCTTCTCCTGTGCTCCATACTCTTGTGTGTGGATGTGTCCTTCTCCTGTGCTCCATGATCGTGTGTGTGGATGTGTCCTTCTCCTGTGCGCCATGATCGTGTGTGTGGATGTGTCCTTCTCCTGTGCTCCAAGATCATGTGTGTGGATGTGTCCTTCTCGTGTGCTCCATGATCACGTGTGTGGATGTGTCCTTCTCCTGTGCTCCATGCTCATGTGTGTGGATGTGTCCTTCTCCTGCTGCTCCATGCTCATGTGTGTGATGTGTCCCTTCTCCTGTGCTCCATACTCTTGTGTGTGGATGTGTCCTTCTCCTGTGCTCCATGATCGTGTGTGTGGATGTGTCCTTCTCCTGTGCGCCATGATCGTGTGTGTGGATGTGTCCTTCTCCTGTGCTCCATGATCATGTGTGTGGATGTGTCCTTCTCCTGTGCTCCATGATCATGTGTGTGGATGTGTCCTTCTCCTGTGCTCCATACTCTTGTGTGTGGATATATCCTTCTCCTGTGCTCCATACTCTTGTGTGTGGATGTGTCCTTCTCCTGTGCTCCATACTCTTGTGTATGGATGTGTCCTGCACTCTCCTCTCCTCTCTTGGATCCACTGGGATGTGATATACATGGTGGGATGAAGAGAAATAACCAAGCTACCATAGACCCGCACTACTGAGGCTACTTTATGCCAGCAAATATAACATAAAATTGCTCCCTAGAGGCTCAGATAACTTACCAGGTGCTCTATGCATGCAGAAGGTCAAAAATATGACAAAGAAAATTAGGCCCAACAGGACCTGGACCCTCTATCATCACGCAACTATTACAAGGTCACCCTCCCTGCTAGTGCCAAAAATCTAAATTATTTTTTTAGTTTGATGAAGAAATAAATGCAAAAGAAAAAAAATGCATTCCTAATGATGTATATCCCTGCTTGGCTTTTTAAAATATAGTTTATGAGATGGAGAGGGAGAGACATGCCAGGGCTTTCGAGCTGCAAATGAACTCCAGATGAATGGATCACTTTCTGCATCTGGCTTTATGTGGGAACTCTGGAATTGAACCTGGGCTGCAGGCTTTGCAAGCAAGCTCCACATCCTCAGCCCCTTTGCTTGGTCTTACAATTCAATTAGAATCATAGAAACAGAGAAACCAGCATGTAATCTGTTTAAGTAGGTAAGACATAAAAGGAACAAGTTAACTAGCACTCAAGTAATGAAGAAAGTATGTGCACTTTTAAATTATAAAATCATCATCTCTTTTCACATTTTAATGTTCTATAAATGAGAGCTCTTTTATCGTGATGTGCATATTTAATATAGAGGCTTTGATTTTTTTCTAATAACTCATTAAATTATTAGTATATTTTATAATTCATGTTATCTTGAAATTAATGAAATTTAGTAAATTCAATCCTTTGACCTTTAGATCAGAGACAGGGAAGGCATAAATCTATCTACAACGTTTCCACAGGTTTGAAGTATTCTTTGTTCTGTTGCCGAGATTTTATCCTTTCATAGGACATTTGTTATTCCCTGTGAAGGAGAAGAATGCCTAGAGTGACAATGGCAGTAGACAAATTAGGCTGTGGTCCTTGGCCCTATCCTCGCCTCTTTAAAAATTAAGAGTCCACTGCTACCAATTTTGAGCTTTTCTCTGAAGGAGAGTGGGGAACTGACCCCTGCCAGCAGACTGGCTCCTGAGATAGGAGGAAAAGATCGGTGGGGGACAGAAGCCAATCTCCTGAGTGATGACCCTCAGAATTTATGGGACTTGCAGTCAGCTCCACATTGCTGTGATGAACAACCTACCAAACACAGTTTATGGGAGGAAGGGATTTATTTCCAGCTTACAGATCAAGGGGAGCTCCATCAATGGTGGAAGAAGCTGTGGGGGACACACTTTCCCATTTAAACCACCACACCCTGTCTCAAATAATACAGTGAAGACCACTTAAGGAAGCTACCCCACAGCCACCTCTGGCCTCCACACATACACACTCTCATTTGCTGCAACATACATCCATGCACACCATGTCTACATACACATACAGAAAAAAGAGAATCTTTTTCATGGTTCAAACAGTTGGCACCAGCAAGTACCACTCTGTGACACATGTTGCTGACCACTGATTTCTAAGTATTCATCCTTCATGTGATTCCCCAGACCTGGAATGTACTTAAGGGTCTCATAGGTGCCATACACACAAAAGATTCTGTTTCCCCCTTGGATCAAGCCCAGAGTTCTTGCTACCACAGCACACTGCATTCTCAGAGCACATGAATATGAGGAAGAACTTCATTCCAATAATACTTACATTTCAAGAGGCAGAGTAGACTGATTGAAAACATTGTTCTACACTGATTTCAATTGTTGCTATAATCTTCTGATCTGCCTCTGGCTAGATAATCGGAGCTTAATAGGTTTCTTTAATTTTATTATAAAGCAGCAAGAATGCAGCTGCAGCCAGAGTCTACCAAGTAAATAACATGTATCACTGTTTTATTAACTTGTATTCACATGAACCTCAGTCTACTTGTGTCAAAATTCCATTCAGGGCTGGAGAGATGGCTCAGCAGTTAAGGTGCTTGCCTGCAAAGCCTAACGACCTGGGTTCAATTCCCCATTACCCATTAAATCCAGATGAACAAAGTGGCACATGTATTTGGAGTTCATTTGCAGTGGCTAGAGGCCCTGACATGCCCATTTTCTCTCTCTTTGTCTATCAACCTCATTCTCTCTCTTCTCTCTCATAAATAAATACTCTACTCACTCTTTCAGGACTAGTCATTTTCTTTAAATTATTTATTTGAAAGAGAGAGAGGAAGAAAGAGGCAGAGAGAGAAGAGATAGAGTATGAGTATGGGCATGCCAGGGCCTCCTGCCACTGCAAACAAATTCCAGACACATGCATCAGTTTATGTATTTGGCTTTACATGGGCACTGGGGAATCAAACCTGGGCTATTAGGCTTTGTAAGAAAGCACATTTAACCACTGAGCAAGCAAACCTCTCCATCCTCAGGACTAATCATTTGTTTGATTTCAACCATGACTGTGCAATTTCATGGAGAAAACAGAGTTGTCTATTGTCAAGTGTAAGTGCGGCAGTAAATATCTACAGTCACCTTCATGTGCCACATACATCCCTAAAATATTTACATAGTGCTTCAATTACCGATACAGTTTCTATTAATTAATGAGTTAGAATGTAATTTCAAGGAATAAATTTAGAAACATGAAAAAATGTGAACAAATTCATAAGAAGAGAATCTGGCTTGTTCACTCCAAATATAAGTCCATAACAAAGTTTCTACACAAATCCTAGGAGAATGAAGCAATGATAAAACTCAAGTGTTTTGGGAGAGCTTCAGCACGGTTACAATAGGTTCCAAACTCCTATGTATTCAAACAATTTGATCCTTACTTCACTTTCTTGAGAGAACAATTAGGTATAATCACAAAATCAGCATAATAATTATTAAGGACCCACACAGTGCCTGTCTGAAAGAGCTCAAGTATCTACAGCAAACTCCAACATATTAATCATGAAATTAAAACACCTTAACCCTGCTCTTCAAGACAGTTACATGTTTTGGGGCTGGAGAGATGGCTTAGCAGTTAAGCGCTTGCCTGTGAAGCCTAAGGACCCAGGTTCGAGGCTCGATTCTCCAGGACCCACGTTAGCCAGATGCATAAGGGGGCACACGCATCTGGAGTTCGTTTGCAGTGGCTGGAGGCCCTGGCGCGCCCATTCTCTCTCTCTTTCTCTCTGCCTCTCTCTCTCTCTCTGTCACTCTCAAATAAATGAATAAAAATAAATTTTTTAAAAAAAGATAGTTACATGTTTTAAAGAGGTAATTTCCAGAAAGCCTTCATTTGCTTTATTCCGTTTTTTTTGTGTGTGTGTGTGTGTGTGTTTTTTTTTTTTTTTTCCTTTTGCCTTGTTTGAGGCTGGGTCTCACTCTAGCCCAGGTAGACATAGAACTCTGTAGTCCCAGGCTGGCCTCAAACTCATGGAAATACTCCTACCTTTGCCTCCTGAGTGCTGGGATTAAATGTGTGCACCACCATACCTGGCTTTACTCTATCATTTTGACGACTGCAGACTAGAGAGATTGTTCAGCAGTTAAAGTCACTTGCTTGCAAAGTCTGGTGGCTGGGACTCAACTCTCCAGTACGCATGTAAAGCCAGATGCACAAAATGTCTGGAGTTCCTTTGCAACGGCAGGAGGCCCTGGAGCACCCATACTTTCTCTCTCTCCTTTTCCCTCTCCCTCTGTTTTTCTCTCTAGTAAATTAATAATAATAATAATAAGAAGAAATGCAATGTTCCCTCTCTGGGGCAGTATAATGAGCTTGCTTCTCCCTTGGGAGGAGGCCAGGGACAATAACAAGAGGCAGGCTGGCAGTGAATACAGCGAGCCTGAATCTAGTGACATAACCCCAGCTTTTAGATGCCTGCTGCATGACTTCAGGCCATGTGCACCTCAGCCTCATTTCCCCCTCTGTGCAGTATGAGTTCGAACAGCCACTCTTAGGCTGGTGTGTAGAGCCACTGAGACACGCCACAGGGTCTAGCCAAGGAATCCGTATGCTCCTTCGGCCACTGGGATCTGAGTCTCATCTATGACTGCCCGGTCTCCCCATCTTGCTAAGATTCTTTATTCAGCTTATCGGTTGGGCACATATGCTGGGCTGAGCATGGGTTAGCCACCTGGAACACAGAACCAAAGGTCAAGTTTTAAACACAAAATCCAGTTTGTTCAATGTTAGGAAGGATTTTCTCCCCCAGCGTAACGTATAAAAGACAAAGGTAATGAACCACGCCTGCCTCTGTCACAACAGGCTCTAGGGAAAAGAGGCGTGCCAACTAAATAGCAGTGTTACATGTAGAAATTTGTAGACAGGGAGTGGTGGTGCACGCCTTTAATCCCAGCACTCAGGAGGCAGAGGTAGGAGGATTGCTGTGAGTTCAAGGCCAGCCTGAAAGTTCATAATAAATTCCAGGCCATCCTGGGCTAGAGCAAAACCCTACCTCAAGAAAACGAAAACAAAAACAAAAAAGAAAGAAAGAAAAGCAAAGAAATTTGTAGACAGTTGTAGATATTTTACATATTTATACTGACTTATTTGAGAAAGAGGAGGTATGGATATACCAGGGCATCCTGCTGCTGCAAACCGACTCCAGATGCATGTACATTTTGTATGTCTGGCTTTACATGGGTTTTGGGGAATCAAACCTGGTCTAATAGGCTTTCCGAGCAAGGGCCTTTAAGTGCTGGGCCATCTCTCCAGCCAAGTTGAAGATTTTGGTTAAATTTTTCCTTGATATCATTCTGGAAACATTGGATTATTATATCTAAGATTTAAAAATAACCTGTACTGGGGCTGAAGATGTGGCTCAGTGGTTAAGGTACTTGCATGCAATCCCTACTGATCTTGGTTCGATTCCCCAGTACCCATGTAAAGCTGGATGCACAAAGTGGTACATGCATCTGCAGTTTGTTTGCAGAGGCTAGAGGACCTGGTGTACCTAGTCTCTCTTTTTCTCCTTTCTTTTCTTGCAAACAATGAAAATATTTTTAAAAATAACCTGCAACAATTTGGGAGCCAAAATATTGTGTTCAGGTAATAATGTAGACTGACAGCCCAGAAATTCCTGTGAAGCCCTCCCTACTGGACCTGTAGGTCAGTCCCATTATGACAAGGCTCTGTGGAGAGTCATTATTTCTAACTACTTGTTGATTTGTTTTGAAAAATCATAAGCGGACTGCAGAGATGGCTGAACAGTTAAAGGCGTTTACAGTGAAAGCTTGATAGGCCAGGGTTTGATTCCCCAGTACCCATGTAAAGTCAGATGCACAGAGTTGTACATGTGTGTGGAGTTCATTTGCAGTGGCAAGAGGCTCTGCCATGTGCATATTCTCATCTCTCTCTCTTTTCCTCTCTCCCCCTTTCCTCCTTCTCATTCTCAAAAAACCTAAATATTAAAAAAAAATCATGTTTCTTATATCAAATGACTGCTTCTGAATTGTTACTTTGGATTAATACAGAGCAAATATCAGCATTTTTATATGGTAATCTGCTATTTGGGAGCAATCTAGCTTTCCTTGGAGGGGTAGAAATAAAGCATGAAGCAGTCATTTGCTCATCACACAGTATTAGACACCAGTCATTTGTCATTCCACACAGTATTCTAGACTCATTAGAGGAGCCATTCAACTGCTCTCGGACATACCAGGTATGGTGATGTAAGAAATGTGACTCCCACAGCTGAATGTACCAAGTCTGTACAACCGTTTCATTACTCTAGACGGAAAGTTAATGACCAGTGCAAACCACGGGGCTACTATACTAAAAAGCAGCAGTAAAAAGGCTGAAATAAATCAGATATTTAAATGGGATGTTCATTTTGGTTACAGTCATTAGTCAGAGCAAAGTGATGGTCCAGTTCACCTACTCAGTAATTCACATTGATTCTAACAGTACCTCAAGTCATATAATCCATTAGTTCATTAAACAAATATTTTATTAGCACCTACTACGTGCATGGGACTCTGCCAGACATCACAAGGCATATTTAGATATAAAAGAAATAATTTCTAGCTTCCAAGGAATTACAGGAAGAAAAGACATCTTGTAAAAAAAAAAAATACAATGGCAAAACAGACTCGTAAGCTTTTGGCATTGAAAAACTGGTAGTGAGAACAGTATTTCCCAGAGTGCATTTCCGGAGTTGTCCCCAGTAGAGATTGCCAAGGAGAGAAGAGTGAGGAAGATGGAGAAGGAAAAGAGATGGAGAAGCCATGCAGATATGAGGACATGAGACGTTCCCCACTGCGACAGCTGAGCGCCCGTCCTTGCTTCCTGAGTTGAAGCTGGTGTGTCTTTGACTCAGAAACACCCTTGTCAATGACACTTATTGTCACCAGCCTGCGAGGGTTGAAGTGTCACCTTCTGGACTCTTCTACATCATGGGCTTTGTTTCTGGGCATCAGATGGGCTTGGTGTTTGTACACACCCGACATTGTCATTTGACAGGATATTATAGGCCTTGTTCATGTCAAGCCTCTTACAGAATTGGCCCCAGGTGTGTGAGTGTTGATTTGGTTTAATTTATTATTCACTCTGCTCATTATTATAAAAAGGGAGATGATAAACCACTATGCAAACTCACAAAAGCCACATCTGGCACCAAAATGCTTCACCACATTTAATGACCACGGTGTGTCCAGGTGTGCTAGGCCCATTTTATCCTAAATCCTCTTTGATATTTTTAAAATTTAATCATACAAGTAATGCGCATCTATAACTAATAGCAGTTATCAAAAGTTTGCAGTGTATAAGGTTAGTATACACAGCTGATTATCTTCTTATATAACGAAATGTACAATTCCAAATTGAAATTAAAAATAAAATGTCATCAACATTAACAGAAAAATCATAAATATTTACTTATAATATTTTAATTTTGAGTTCTGTATAAGTAAAACTATAAAACTCTGATGAAAGAAATAAAGCCTCCATAAGGAAAAGATGCACCAACCACAGACTTAATAATGACTTAATAATGTCAACATGCCCATCTTCCCAACTTCATCTATGGTTTGAGTGGAATTCTCATTTAAAAGTACCCTAAGAAACCATTTTGTAGATATGAAGAATCTGATCAAAATACGGCATCCAACATAACACTGAATGACAAGAGGAAAGCAAGAGGACAGAGTCTAGTTATACTTCTATATTTACTATAAAGGCATGCAATCAAGACAACGTGGAATTGTCAAACATACCAGTGAAGCAGAGCCCAGAGGCCAGATGTGAAACTGCCAACCTATATTCACCTAATCTTTGAGAAAGAAACAAGAGTGACTAGATGGTAAAAGGATAGTCTTTTCCAATAAATGGTGCTAAAACAATTGGACATCTATAGGCAAACAGAGAGAGAACTTCTGAATGACCATGGCCATGCAGTGATGTCAGATTCTATGCTAAAGGTAGAGCCCAGGAAAGAAATGATTGACAAGTTAGACCTTATTAAAATTCAGAACTTCTGAGCTGGAGAGATGGCTTAGCAGTTAAGTGCTTGCCTGTGAAGCCTAAGGACCCCGGTTCAAGGTTCAATTCCCCAGGACCTACATTAGCCAGATGCACAAGGGGGCGCACACATCTGGAGTTCATTTGCAGGGGCTGAAGGCCCCGGTGTGCCTGTTCTCTCTCTCTCTCCTCTCTCTCTCTCTCTCTCTCTCTCTTTCTCTCTGTCTGACACTCTGAAATAAATAAATAAAAATGAACAAAAAAATTTCAAAAATAAAATTCAGAACTTCTGTGTAGAAAAGACAGCTGAGAGGATAGGAAAATGGCAAAGACAAGGAAAAAAAAATCTCAAAATAGATGCCAGAAAAGAACTATTAACAAAATTGTACAAACAATTCTTAAACCTCAGTGATAAGAAAATAACAAACAATTTAAAAATTAGCAAAAGACTTGAACAGGTTACTCAACAAAGGAAATAGACAGACAACAGACATATGCACAATGTCATATGCTATTGGGGGGATTGCAAACTAAACAATAATGAGTCACCATGACACACCCATTAGGAGTTGAAACCCAAAACCATGACAATACTGAATATGTGCAAGGATACGGGTGTGTTGAAATTCTAACCATGGTAAGGGACAAAAAGTAGTATAATCAGTTCAGAAGTTTAGTAGGAACTTACAAAACCGAATATGTTCTTATCATCCAATCTCGCAATCATGACCCAAAGTGTTTCACCAAAGGAGCTGAAAAAATCTACATGAAACCTGCACACAGATGTTGAGGCAGTTTAATTGTTTGCCCCCCACAGACGGGACTTTTTTAAAAAAATTATTTATTTATGAGAGGGGAGGAGAGAAGAGGGCATGACAGGGCCTCCAGCCACTGCAAATGAACTCCAGACACAGGTGCCCCCTTGTGCATCTGGCTTATGTGGGTCTTGGGGAATTGAACCTGGGTCCTTAGGCTTCACAGGCAAGTGCCTTAACCGCTGAGCCATCTCACCAGCCTGACTCAGGTGTTTTATTAAAGCCTGTCCCTTAGGTTTCCAGCTGCCTGGCTAGAGGAGGTGTCGCGGGGAGTGGATCTGAATCAACCTGAATCCCAGCCTGAAGGTGCGCCGAGCAACCTGAGCTCCGGGAACCCTGTTCATAGCACATTCTGGCTTGTTTGTGGAGCACCATGGAAGTGTCTCTCGGCGAGGATCTGTGATAGGGGGCCAGCCTCTCCCCCACTGAGTAACTTCCTTTGGGTCTATAAGCCTGAAACATATCCCTTCCTCCCATAAACTGTGTCTGGTTCCGAAGCTCATCCCAGCAACACTGAAACTGTCTAAAACAGATGTGGATAGCAGATTTCCGCAATCCTGAGAACACCTGGAAACAATGAAGATGTCCTTTGTAGGTAAACAGATAGATTTTAGGAGATGTAGGTAATGGAATATTACTCAGCCATGCTAATGTGAAACGAGCTATCAAGCCCCAAGCGGATGTGGAAGAACTTTAAATGCATTCTGCGAAATTCCAGAAGCCAACCTTACAAGGATGTACAGTGCACGAGTCCAAGAAGATGACGTATAAGAAATGCGCAACTATGGAGACAGTGAGCGCCACGTCTTGCAAGGGCTCAGAGAAGGGCGGGGAGAAAGATGATCAGGCGGTATGTTGGGACAGTGTAACTCTGTGATACTGTGGGGGTAGCCACATGGCACCAAAGAGTTTTCAAAACCCACAGCATGTAATACACATGGCGAATGGCAGATAGAAAGTACAGGCTTTGGCACACAAACGCGACATGTTAACATGTTAGGCTCACAAACTTAAAACTAAAAAAAAAAAAAAAAAATTAAAAACTGGAAAAATAAAATATTTTAGCTTTTTAGAATCCAAAGAATACAGAAATTCATTAGTGTTGCAGGAACCTCAAATATTCACAACCAAAACAGACTAAAACATGCCAGCCGTAAGGGACCTCTTCACAGAAATCTTGCTTTTATTGCAGGTGTAAAAGGTGTTCAGTTTGGTAGCCGTGCTTCTGGTATACTTGAAAACACACAATTACAGTTATTTCTAATGACTTTTCATCAGCACAAATAAGAGATGGGGCTTCACCTTGTAGCCCAGGTTGGCCTACCACTCACTACGTAGCCCAGGCTGACCTCAAGCCCACAGAAACTCTCCTGTTGGGCTGGAGAGACGGCTTACTAGTTAAAGGTACTTCCTTGCAAAGCCTGACAGTGGGAGTTTGATTCCCAAGCACCAACTTAAAGCCAGATGCACAAAAAATAGAGCACACATCTGTAGTTCGTTTGCAGTGGTGAGAGGCTCTGCCATGCCCATACCTTCTCTCTCAAATAAATAGATAAATGAATAAAAATATTTAAAAACATAATTAAAAAAGAAGAGAACCTCCTATCTAACCTTCCATGTGCTGGAGTAATAGGAGTGAGCCACCCTCTCTGGATTATTCTGAATTAAAAATAAATCATTTATGAGAGAGAGAATAGAGATGGAAAGATGGCTTAGTGGTTAAGGCACTTGCCTGTGAAGGCTAAGGATGCATGTTTGACTCCCCAGATCCCACATAAGCCAGATGCACAAGGTGGTGCATGCATCTGGAGTTCGACTGCAGTGGCTGGAGGCCCTGGTGCGCCAACTCCCCTCCCAAACCTCTCTCTATCTTGCTCTCTCTCATAAAAAAAGAGAATTAAAAAAAGAGGAAGACGGAAAATTAAAAAGAAGGAAGGAGAAAAAAGGAAAAGAATTAGAAGAAAAAATAGAAGAATATTATTTATTTATTATATTATTATTGTTATTATCATGTATTATACATAGGCATGATAAGAACACACAGAGAAGAACATTAAGGGAATTCTCTGGCATGTTAATAATGTCACAAATTCTGCTGGTAGGTATTATTTTTTTACAATATTTAAATTGTATTTACAAGCAGAGAGGGGGAGAGAGAGAGAGAGAGAGAGAAGGAGAGAATGGGTATGCCAGGGTCTGTAGCCACTGCAGATGAACGCCAGATGCATGCACCACATTGTGCATCTGGTTTTACGTGAGTACTGGGGAATTGAACACAGGTTGTTAAGATTTGCAGGCAAGTGCCTTAACCACTGAGCCATCTCTCCAGCACCTGATAGGCATTGTTCATCTCCTTATTATCCAACAATTGGTCTGACTAGCTACTTTCATTTAGCTATTTCCAAGGTGCTGCTGCCTGTATTAGTACCCCATTTGACTGTGTTGAGAAATAATAGCCATTTGTTAGAAGATGCCACATTTTATGTATCGATTCATTAGGGGATGAACATTTGTTTTCACTACAGTGAGAATAAATAAAGCCACAGCGAATACTCATGTACATGTTTTGTGTGGATAAATATTTTCATTTCCCCTGAGTATATATCTATGAGTCAATTGCTGAATTACATGGCAACTATATGCTCACCATTTTAAAGAAAATATTACATGCAAAGTAGCTGCACTGTTTTATGTTTCCTTTTTCTTTTCTTTTTTTTTCTTAATGTCTGCAGAAAAATCTTTAATCTGAGAAGTTGCTATACCATTCAAAAGAACACCTAATCCTTTATCTGCCAGATAATCAGAGCTGCAGATCACACCAGTTGTTCTTAGCTATTGCATGTTTCTCCAGCCAGTATAAGCTGAGGATGACCTTCAACTCCTGATCCTCCTGTCCTCCCTCTCCAAGTGCAGGGATAACCCACATGTGCTGCCATGCCTGGTTTACTGAATGCTGGGGATCAAATTCAGGGCTTCATACATATTAGGCAAGCACTCTATCAACTGCGCTGTACTTTCAGCCCAGTTTTATAGAACATCAATACATCTGCATTTAAAGTTCTCTTTGTTTAATGCAACACACAAACTTTATTTAACAAAAGTAACAGGTTTACCTACAGCACCTGGTTTTCCCAGGAAGTCTCCCATCCAAGTGCTAACCAGGCCCAACCCTGCTTAGCTTCTGTGATCAAACGAGATTATATATATAATATATATAATATATATATTATATAATATATATAGAAATTATATATATTATATAATATTTATAGAAATTATATATATATATATATATATATATATATACATTTTTTTTTTCGAGGTAGGGTTTCACTTTAGCTCAGGCTGACCTGGAATTCACTATGTAGTCTCAGGGTGTCCTCAAACTCATGGCGATCCTCCTACCTCTGCCTCCCCAGTGCTGGGATTAAAGGCGTGAACTACCACGCCCAGCTCCTTTATATATTTTTAATATAAGTCTTTCATCAGTATCTGATTTCCAAATATTTTCTCCTATACTGTATATTTTCCATTCAGCTGTTTGATGGTACCCATTGTAACCTGATTGTCATGGATTTTTTTGTTTGTTTCATTGCTTTTACAGTTGGCACCATACCTAAAACATCATTACTTCATCTATGATTACTAATTATGGTATACTTTTTCCTTTAAGTTACAGCTTTTGCTTGATCCATTTTAAGAAAATATCTATATAGAAGCGAGGTAGGTGTCCAGCATTACGATAATCATGATTATGCATGTGGATAACAAGTTGTCCCAGAGTCATTTGTTGAAAAGTGTATTCTTTCCAATTCAGTAATTTTAGCAGCTTTGTCAAAAATGACAGTAGAGGGCTGGAGAGATTGCTTAGTGGTTAAGGTGCATGCCTGCAAAGCCAAAGGATCCTGGTTCGATTCTCCAGGCCTCACGTAAGTCAGATGCACAAGGGGGTGCATGCATCTGGAGTTCATTTGCAGTGGCTGGAGGCCCTAGCACACCCATTCTCTCTCTCTCTCTCTCTCTCTCTCTCTCCACCTCATTCTCTCTGTCAAATAGATAAATATTTTTTAAAAATGACAGTAGACATGAAACTCTAATTCCAGACTGCTTTTTATAACCATCAATCTGTGTATTTCTTTTATGTCACTACCCCACATCAGTACTATACTCTTTTCATTATTATAGAATTATATTGTTTTAACATCAGGAAGTTCTCCAATTTTATATTCCATTTTCAAGATTATTCTCTGGGTCACTTGAATTGTCATACAGCTGGGGATTCTTGTCATTACTACAAGTGAAAGAAAGCCATGCTTGTAATACGGATTTCATTGAACCTGGATGCCACTTTGGGATTTTACCACCTTAACAATATTAAGGCTTATAATCTCTGAATGTAGAATGTTTTGCCATTTTGGATCTTTAATTATTTTCAGAACTTCTGTGTAAATGCAGAGTCTAACTTTTTCATTTCTTTTATTAGATTTATTCCCAAGGATTTTTGATGCCCTCACAAATGGAATTGTTTTCTCAGTTCCATTTCTGATGGTTAATTATGACAGTAGTGGAGTCCTTAGGGCTTACTACACAAGGACTTACATATATGATCATGCCATTTGCAAATAAAGATTAATTTTTCTTCTCAACTATAGACGCCCTTTGGGTTGTTGTATTTAATGGTAAATTTTCAAATGACACATAAAACTTACATATGGGGAGTGTTGTGATATTCTAATACTTGTACATGGTATGTAATAAACAAAATAATTGATTTATCACTCACCTCAAACATTTACAGTTTGTTTGTGCTAGGAACATTTTGGGGCTGGAGAGATGATTTGGTGGTTAAGGTGCTTGCCTGTGAAGCCTAAGAACCCAGGTTCAATTCCCTAGCACCCACATAAGCCAGATGCACAAGGTGGAGCATGTGTCTGGAGTTCATTTGCAGTGGCTAGAGGCCCTGACACACCCATTCCCTCTCTATGTGCCTCTCTCTCAAATGAATAAATCACACACACACACACACACACACTGCACTCCTGTGCTTGCTATCCTGCACTGGATAAACATACAGATGTCTTTCATGCAGTTTCTTGCCTAATTGCCCTCTTTAGAACTGCCAGGACAGCGAAATTGTAAGAATGGATATTCTTGCCTTGTCTCTTATCTTAGAGGGAACTCATTTTTCACTGTGAAGTATAATGGTGGTGGGAGGGAATTATGATCATGGTATATTGTTTATGTTTATTGAAGTTGTCAATCAAAAGACTTGAAATATTTATTTGTGAGGATAGAAAGAGAGAGAATATGAATGAATGGGTACACCGGTGTCTTGTGCCACTGTAAACAGACTGCAGACACATGCACCACGTTGTGCCTTGGACCATCACAGAGGCCCTCCTTTTGGCCTCTCATTTGAGCTCAGCGTCATGGCCTCTTTTCAAAGCATTTAGAGCCCTTCTTTAGAGGAACATATCTGGGAGCCTTAGAAAAAGTCCCGACCTAACAAAGATAAAAAGATATCCCTGGGGTTGGAGAGCTGGCTCTGTGTTTAAGTATCCCTTCTGTGCAAGCATGAGGAGCCTGAAACCACCAGAGTTCAGATCCCACATAAGTAGCTGGGCATGACCACGTGCTCCTGTGACCACAAGCTCTGCTCAAAGGGGGCAGAGACCACAGAGTCACACAGGCTTTCTTTTTTAAAAAAACAATATTTGGGGGGCTGGAGGGATTGCTTAGTGGTTAAGGTGTTTGCCTGCAAAGCCAAAGAACCTAGGTTTGATTCCCCAGGGCCCACATGAGCCAGACGCACAAGGGGGTGCATGCCTCTGGAATGGCTGAAGGCCCCGGTATGCCCATTCTCTCTCTCCCTCTTTCTCTGTCAAAAAAATAAATAAGTTTATATATATATATGTATATATATATATATTTATATACACATAATTTATTTATTTTGGTTTTTTGAGGTAGGTTTTTACTCTAGTCCATGCTAACCTGGAATTCATGGTGATCCTCCTACCTCTGCCTCCGGAGTGCTGGGATTAAAGGCATGTGCCACCATGCCTGGCTATTTTTTATTATTTATTTATTAGAGACTGACAGAGGGAGAGAAAGAGAGAGAATGGGCATGCCAGGGCCTCTATCCATTGGAAACAAACTACAGATACATGTGCTACCATGTGCATCTGGCTTACGTGGGCCCTGGGGATTTGAACCTGGGTCCTTAGGCTTCGCAAGCAAGTGCCTTAACCGCTAAGCCATCTCTCCAGCTCTCACACAGGCTTTCAAGAAACAGCAAACTTTAGACTCCAGCTTAAATAAGAACAGCAGGAGAGCCAGGCATAGGAGGATCACTATGAGTTCGAGACCACCCTGAGACTACAGAGTGAATTCCTGGACAACTGGGGCTAGAGTGATACCCGACCTCGAAAAACAAACAAACAAAAAAAGAAGAACAGCAGGAGAGCTACAGGCGAACACATGGGCACTCTGCAAGGGCACATATGCATGCATACACCACACACCACACACACACACACACACACACAAACGCGCATGTGCCACATTAGCAAAAAATAAATGGGGCTGGAGAGATGACTTTAAGGCATTTACCTGAAAAGCCAAAGGATCCCAGCTTGACTCTCCAGGACCCACATTAGCCAGATGCACAAGGGGGCACACGCATCTGGAGTTCATTTGCAGTGGCTGGAGGCTCTGGCGTGCCTGTTATCTCTCTCCACCCTCTTTCTCTCTCAAATAAATAAATAAATAATATTTAATAAAATAGATAACCCTATACCAATATTCCTGGACCATCAGAATAAGCTTCTCTGGGACTGTGCGATGGAGATCTGTCCCAGCTTCTCTAAAATGGGCCCCGGTCAGGATGCCACCCTGTTTGCCCAGCCTCATGCCAGCCCTCCCTGTAGACTCTGCCCTGTGCCCCTCGCCATCTACACAATCCGCACTCACATCAGACTCTGTGGGAAAGTATAGCGCATCACAATCACAGCTTCTGGCTCTCCTCCCCAGACTGACCCACCCCTTGTCCTCAGAGTGACTCCGCTCTGCTCCATGCAGTCATTAATTCCTCGGGTAATTGGTGAGTTTAATTAATTCAGCCACCTCCTGCTTGAGTCCAGGTTGAGAGTCCGTGGTCCTGTCTTTAACCTCATGGTTATATATTCACATGTCAAATTCACCCCTGCTTCTTTCCTGTTTCCAAACAAACAAATAAAATATATCATATATGCTCTGCAAGAGGGAAATCATGCCTGGTACTAGAAGTACAGTAAAAAGCCAAGAGCCGGGCTGGAGAGATGGCTTAGCAGTTAAGTGCTTGCCTGTGAAGCCTAATGACCCCGGTTTGAGGCTTGATTCCCCAGTACCCACATTAGCCAGATGCACAAGGGGGCGCACGCGTCTGGAGTTCGTTTGCAGTGGCTGGAGGCCCTGGCGTGCCCATTCTCTCTCTCTGTCTCTCTCTCTCTCTTTCTCTCTCTCTCTCTCTCTCTCTTCCTCTTTCTCTCTCTCCCTGTAGCTCTCAAATAAATAAATGAAAATCAACAACAAAAAAAAAAAAATTAAAAAAAAAAGCCAAGAACCAGTGCTGCAGTCAGGTTCACATTGCTGATAGAAATCACCCAACCAAGAACAGCTTGTGGGAAGAAAGAGGTTTATTTTGGCTTACAGACTGGAGGGGGAAGCTCCACAATGACATGAGCAGAGGGCGGACATCACCCCCTGGCCAACATCATGTGAACAACAGGAACAGGAGAGTGTGACAAACACTGGCATGGGGAAACTGGCTATAACACCCATAAGCCTGCCCCCAACAATACACTGCCCCAAGAGGATTTAATTTCCAATTGCCACCAGCTGGGGAACCTAGCGTTCAGAACAACTAAGTTTATGGGGACACCTGACTCAAACCACCAGCGCTGGGGAGGTCATAAGCCCTAGGGGGGAAGCTACTTAGGCTTACACCCAAATATGAATGCTGCTCTCACTTCTGTATAGAGAACCTTCTCTTTTCAGATGGTGGTGACCGCTGGGGTGACTCAGAACTCATCAAGGTGCTGAGAATTGACATGGAGTGCTCAAAGCTGAATGAGACATCTCTATCACACCCTCCAAGGCTCAGGGGACCATTGCAGAAGAGGTGGAAGAAAGAATGTAAGGGCCAAAGGAAGGGGAGGAGTGCTTACAAATACTGTCTTTTAGATACAAAGTGACCTTGGTATTCACAACCCCATACAGGCTGACACTATCTGTACAAGAACTGCATAATAGGAGGAAAAAAAAATGATGGCATTAAAATCAAAGAGAGACTAGTTGGAAAGGAGAGGGGATTCAGCAGAGGGGGATTCAGGATGGGGGAAAAGGGAAGGTTGGTGGGAGTAGATTATGATCATGGTGTGTTGTCTGTATGTATAGAGGTTTTATATACATACATATATATAATATATATATATATTAGCACAAACAGGATAAAAGGAAAAACAGCATTCCATCTTTGGCCTTCTGGCACCAGCTTTGAGACCCACCTGGCCCAGCATAGCCTGTGCTAAATTTCAAAGAAAAATGAGGTAACTTTGAAGACTTTTATCTCACAGGGGACAAAAGATAAAAGTCTCTTGCCAAGTTGCCATTGGAAGCTTAATTCTATTCTTGGTGGGGCACTGGGGGCTCCCCTCCTTCTCTCTGGGCCTCTAGCAGAGTCAGCTTCAGAACTTTAATTTGAGGAAGGATTTCTAGCTGTGAAGGGGTATAATATCATTTTGATTTGGGTTGTACTAGGCTGGGGGAAGTCAGATTACATTTGTATGAAACTGTATTAGACAATATGACTGAAGCCAGTAAAATCAAATAAAAAGAACATTTTCCAAAGAACCTAAAAATAGGGCCCTGCCTTCCCGAAGCCTGGACGTGGTGGTTTCATTGTTATTCTCATTTACCCCTGTGAGATCCAAGCAGCAACAGAGTGAGATGGCAAAGGTGCCACCTGCGTCCCGCCCATTCATCAGCCTGTCACCAACGTGATCTTAAGGCCCACTCCCTAGATAAAGAAAAAAAAATGTATCCTTAGAGAAACAAAAGCATTAGTAAGGATGAGGGGTGTGGAAACTCATGAAAAATATCTTGCTTTCATCTCCAGGGGGCCACCGTCTGACTCAGCACCTCACAGAAATCCATCAAATTGTCTCCTGTGCTTCACAGGGCCTGGGTCCACTCACCACCGCCATATGCCACCATGTTCATGGGTCATTTGGTATCCCCAAGATAATGACTGAGAGATAATGACTTGAGTGGGAAGTGCGCCCTTCTTTCAGAACCGTCCTAATGCTGTTTTAGAATGTGACTCTCCCCACATGCTCAGCTAACCATCAGTCACTTTGGGTGCTGTGGAAACGCAGTAGAGCATGGGAAAGAACTGTTACAGGGAACCACTGGTGCTCACAGCTACACAGAGCTGGGCAGAGTACCAGCATCTTGTATTGGGATTTGGAGAAGAATAAATGGGATGCTGTGGGTTGAAATCTTAAAATTACAATTACTGTTGTGCCAGAGTCTCTAGTCGCAAATCGAATGTGTTGTTCTCTTCTGGGAGGAATTTGAGAAAGGTTTGTTTACTCAGATCAGAGAATTGCTTTTAACTTCCAAACATGGGGACAAATCATGAAGATGGCCACAGATATCTCCAAGGGCCACCTCTTTCTTAGACTGGCACTTGCTTTAAGAGTACTCACTGAGCAAAGGGCCTCCGCTGTGTGAGGATGATTTTTCTGATGTCCGCCAGGACTTCTCACCTCCCAATCACCAAGGGGGAGGAAAGACCAGGGTTTCTACAGGAAGTACTTCCAGCACATCCTGTTTTCCACAGAGAAATTATATTTAACACCTGTCTAAACTTTAAGGTCAAAGTGGACCGGGCCCCTTACCAGGGGGCCACGTGACCTGTGTCTGTAGTAGCAGGTGCCTCAGGGAGCCTGACCATGGCAGAGGCTCCTGTCCTCCACATGCAGGATGAAGACATGGTTTCTACGGGGCCAGAAAGAGGTCAAAAGAGCACAGAATGCAATTTAGGACCCAACTTCCAGGACCAGTTCACAAAGAAAACAAATTAGATTTAAAAATTTCCTCCAATTCTCTGAAGAACTCTTTGGTTTATAATATTTTTCTAGAATAAGTTCACAGACTTATCTTGACCTTAACCCCCCAAACCATCGAAGGTCACACTGCTTTGCATCGTTTTGTCAATTAATAAGCAAACCTTATTATTATAAACAGATTTATTTTTCTGCAATTCAGTTGAGTAAAATCAACTGCCATTCTCTTGAGAGTGGATTCCTCTCAGACCCAGAGAAGGAAGACGAAGGGACCAGGCATCCTTAGTCCTTGGTCATCAGTACCTAAAGGCTCTTCAAATCTGACCTTGAACTCCTTGACCATGCAAACATTATAAACAAAGGAAAACAGGAAAAAGAGAAAGAATGGGTGAGGATAAGAAGATGTGTCCCTCTTTCTATATCACTTTCCTCCCATGGAAATGTACTTGCAGATGAAGATAAGGCAAAAAGAAGTCATCCTCTATTTAAGGGGTACACAAAGCCAATAAAGCTTCATTTGTTCATAAGAAGAAAACAGTGTCTCAAAATATCCTCACAAAGGCTGGGGAGATGGCTTAGCAGTGAAGGCACTTGCCTGCAAAGCTTAAGGACCCAGGTTCGATGCCCCAGCACCCATGTAAGCCAGATGCACAGGTGGTGCATCATGCATCTGGAGTTCATTTGCAGTGGCTAGAGGCCCTGGCTTGCCCATTCTCTAGCTCAAATAAATAAATTAATTAAATTAAAATATTTTTTAAAAATCCTCATGGAGAGCGTAGGGGCCGACACCAGGAGGCGGTGGGCACGAGGAACGTGGTCTGTGTCTGTCCCCTCGTTTCACTTTCTCCACAACTAGTCCAGCCAACTTCTGACAATGAACTGAATTTAAGCTTTGCTTCCCAAGACTAATAAAAGCTCCAACATCACAAGCCAGCTTTAAACGATCAATAAGATAATAATGCACGTGAATCTGTTAGCACAATGTCACCCCACCCCAGCAGAAAACAAACCCGCATATTAGTTATTACTAGGGTTACGATGGGTTCTAATTCTATTTAAATATGAAATGTAATCACACACTTGGAACTTTCCCTACCTGACGGTCCCTAAAACTAAGTGTCCAATGAGAGCTGTAGGGGAGATGGCATTGCCGATGTCCTCTGATGGACAGAGCAGAGAAGGCAAGTTTGGAAGACTCTCTCCTGCTGTCACTGGTGGACGGGAAGATCTATGCGAGCTGTGCTCCAGAGAGCTGTTAGGAAACGCTTGCTTGACCCTGCGTGAACCGCGGGCCTCCCCAGGAACAGCCTTAAGGCAGCTTAATTCGGGCAAATGAAGAAGGGCCTTAGCCCCCGGGCCCTGCGTGGCCTGGTTTCCATCTGTGCGATTTATCCGTGAGCCGCGGCCCGCCTCCGTGGACGCCAAGGCCAGCTGCCAGAGAAGGGCTCAGACGCTGGGGTGCCCCCGCAATTTCTGGTTCAGTGGCAAGCTGGAGCGCTCACAGCCTCGCAGCATATGATTTCTTCATATTCCATCAGTTTCCAGGCTTTAAACAATTTTAACCTTCTCTCTCTGTGGACACAGAAGCGGCTGCAAGTGGAAATTGTTGGATTCTGAGTAATAGGAGCCAGTTGCATGGGTCCAAGGGGGCTTCCAATTGGCACATGACCTTGGCCATGACTTGACCCCTCCTAGCTTCACTTTACTTACCTGCAAATGGACTAAAGCCAACCTCAGCGAGCACCTGACCCAGTACCCATGTTATGCTGCTATACTTTTTGAGGCTCATCTCATATGCCACTAAATCAGGGTGCCTGTCTATTTTCATACAATTCTCTAACTTAAAAAACAAACAAACAACAACAACAAACACTTCAAAAGCTACCAAACTTAACTAGGAGCAAAAGAAAGAAAATTCCCTGTGCCATAAATTTGCCAGGAGCAAAACAAATTGCAGCTTGGTTAGAACACTTGGCCTTCCACAATTTATTTCTTTTTTGTTATTTTTAAAAAGTTTGTTTATTTGCGAGAGAGAGAGAGAGAGAGAGAGAAATAAAGAGGAAGAGGGAGGGAGGGAGGGAGAGAGAACGGGTGTGTCAGGGACTCCATCTGCTGCAAACAAACTCCAGATGCATGAGCCACTTTGTGCATCTGGCTTTACCTGGTCATTGGGGAATCGAACATGGGTCATTAGGCTATACAAGCAAGTGCCTTAACCACTGATTGATCTGTCCTATTTCTTGTTTTACAGTATTATTTATTAATTACTTTTTTTTTGAGAGGAAGGAAGGCAGAGACAGTGTGGGAGCACCAGGGCCTTCTCCTGCTACAAATGAACTCCAGATGCATGAGCCACTTTGTGCATTTGTGTTTACGTGGGTACTGGGGAAGTGAACCAGGACCAACCCAGGCCTGTAGGCTTTGCAAGCAAGCACCTTTAACCACTGAGCCATCTCCCCAGAATTTTTTTAAAAAATATTTTTTACTTTTATTTATTGATTTGAGAGAGAGATACAGAAATAGGCAGAGAGAGAGAGAGAGAGAGAGAGAGATTGAAAGAGAGAGAGAGAATGGGCACGCCAGAGCCTCCAGCCATTGCAAATGAACTCCAGATGTGTGCACCCCCTGGTGCATCTGGTTTACATGGGTCCTGGAAAATCGAACCTGGGTCCTTTGGCTTTGCAGGCAAACGCCTTAAGTACTAAGTCATCTCTCCAGCACTTATTTTTCAAATTTATTTATTTATTTGAGAGAGAGAGGGAGAGAGAGAGAGAGAGAGAGAGATACAGAAATAGGCAGGTAGAGAGAGCTAGAGAGAGAAGTACATTTTTTTCAATACCTTTACTATACTGTCTGTAGGCGCAACTCAAAGGACAAGCCCAGCCCCATGCTGCTCATCTCTCTCACATACAAAAAGCTTTCATTACAGATTGTTAAGACACCACTCTAAGCAGCACCAATCAATAGCTATTTGTCTATTTTTTTCCCATCCTGGGGTAATGGTGCTGCCTTTTTCTCCCCAGTGATGTGACGCTCTGTGGCCAAGGATCTCTCTGACTACAGCAGATGAGCAAGGTGATGGAGACCCTCTGTGACAAGGGAACAGGGCACAAGGACTTCGGGAAGACACGTCCCTGTATAAGAGGCCAAACAAGTGTTCTATCCCAGTGTGTGGAAACATTGGCTTTGACATACATTTAAGAGCCACAGGTATCCATTTTTGCCTAGTCCCTTTTTGTTTGTTTGCTTTTGAGGTAGGGTCTTGCTGTAGTCCAGGCTGACCTGGAAGTCATTATTTACTCATGCTGGCTTCAAATTCAAGGCTATCCTACCTTTGTGTCCTGAGTTCTGGGATTAAAGGCATGTGCCAACATGCCCAGGATCATACTGACATGTTCTTGTATTTTTTTTTTTACTTTAATTTTTATCTATTTGAGAGATAGCGGGACAAAGAGACAGATAAAGAGAGAGAGAATGGGTGCGTCGGGGCCTTCAGCCACTGCAAAGGAATTCCAGATACATGTGCCACATTGTGCACCTGGTTTATGTGGATCCTGGGGAACTGAACCTGGGTCCTTTCGTTTTGTAGGCAAGCACCTTAGCTGCTAAGCCATCTCTCCAGCCCCCTAGTCATGTTTTAATTGCAATATGCTTTAGTGAGCACCCCAAGAGCAGGGTAAAGAGAAGACCGTGTGGGGGAACTTTATGAGGCAAAACAAAAGGATGGTATTGTTACTGTAATCAGACATGTAAAATTATACTTTAAAAAAATCAGCCTAACCGTAGGATTCATTTTCTTTAAAGAATCACTATGTTACAAGAAATTATTTATTTGACAGACAAAGAGAGTGAGTATGGGCACCCCAGGGCCTCCTATCACTGCAGTCAATCTCCAGACACATGCATCACTTCATGCATGTGGCTTTACGATGGGTACTAGGGAATTGCACCTGAGTGGTTATGGCTTTGTGAGTAAGCACCTTTGAAGGTTGAGCTATGTTTCTAACCCCAAGAGTCACTAGATTTTTAAGGGCTAGAATGACCACGAGGGACATGTAAAAGAAACCAAAGACTGCTCATAGCAAATCCCTAGAAAAGTTGATCTGTGAAGTGCATCTTGTGAGAGGCAGTGGCATTTCTGGCCAGCCCTGCACTTAACCACTAGGAGCATGTGACCGGTGATGTCAGTGGGTCTGAAGCAGAACCAGAAATCACTTACCAGGACGTCCCAGTACTGCTGTATTTGCTCAGAATGGTCTTGGCTACCCAGGGTCTATTGTGCTTCCATAGGAATTTTAGGATTAATTGCTTTTGCTATTTCTGTCAAGAATGTCACTGGGATTTTGATGGACATGATGTTGGATTTATAGATTACTTTTGATCATGTGACTATTTTCACTACACTGATTCCGCCAATCCATGAGCGTGTGAAAGCTTTCCAGCATCTCGTGTCTCTTCAATTTCCTTGGTGGTTTCAATTCTCCTTTGTAGAAGTCTTTACTTTGTTAGGTTTATGCCTAGATACTTGGTTTATTTTTTTCCTGCTTTCCTCCTTACATATTTCTGTTGCTAGGTAGGAAAGCAACTGATTTGTGTGTGTTGAATTTGTATCCTACTATTTTTTTTTTCAGAAAGTGTTTTTCACTTCTAAGACTTTTCTGGTGGAATCTTTAGGGTCTCATATGTATATCATATGTGTGTATATGGATAATTTGATTTCTTTCTTTCCTATTTGTATCCCTTTTGTTTCCTTCTTTGTCATTTTTTATGACTACAGACAGCGGCTCACTTCACTATACTCTAACATGCAATGTCAAGAAGTATATGGTTATAGAAGACATTCCTGAGACAGAGAACATACTTATCCCACTATCCCTTTTATTTCTTCCTCTTGTCTCATCTCTGTAGCCGATACTTCAAGGATTATTCTGAATAAAAGTGGAGAAAATGGACACCCTTGTCTCATTCATTTTTAGCAGAAATGCTTTGAATTGTTTTCTATTTAGAGTAATTCTGCCTGTAGGTCTGTCACACACAGCCTTTATTATGGTGAAGTGTGTTCATTCTACTCCCAGTTTCTTGGGGCTTTTGTCATGAATAAGCGTTGGCATCTGTTGAAGGCCTTTTCTGTGTCTATTGAGATGGTCATGTGACTGCCATGCTTTATTGTAATATATTTGGCTCATTGCTTTGCATATCCTTCCAAGACTACTTGGTCATGATCATTTTTTTTCTTTTTGGTTTTTTGAGGTAGGGTCTCACTCTAGCCCAGGCTGACCTGGAATTCACTATGTAGTCTCAGGCTGGCCTGCAACTCATGGTGATCCTCCTACCTCTGCCTCCTGAGTGCTGAGATTAAAGGCATAGCCACCATGGCTGGCTGCAATTTCTTTTTCTTCTTCTTTTCTTTCTTTTTCTTTTTCTTTTCTTTTCTTTTTTTTTTTTTTTTTTTTTTTTGAGGTAGGGTCTCACTATAGCTCAGGCTGACCTAGAATTGACTATGTAGTCTCAGGGTGGCCTTGCACTCATAGCGATCCTCCTACCTCTGCCTCCTGAGTGCTGGGATTAAAGGTATGCACCACCACACCCGGCTTCAATTTCTTTTTGATAAAGGGAGCTGGATATGGTTTTCAGGTATTTTACTGAGGATTTTTACATCCATGGTCACAAAGAAGATTGGCTCATTTTTTTTTTTTTTCCTTTTCTGCCATATACTTACCCAGATTAGGTACCAGTGCAGTACTGGCTTCGTGAAATGAATTTGGTAGTGATCATTTCCTTGTGTTTTATGAAAAGCGTTGGAGTCAGTTCTTTCTTAAAGGTCTGTTAGAATTCACCAGTGAATCCCTGTGGCCCTGGGACATTTTGGTTTGGAGACATTTTATTACTGCTCCAACTTCATTGCGTGTGGTTGACCTCTGCTGAGTTGTTTATATGGTCTTGCTTTAATGTTGCTGGGTCATATGTATGTGGAAACATACATTTCTACTGCCCAACATATCGAAATATAAGCTTCCAAAAATGCTCAATGATCTTTTGAATTTCACTGGTGTCTATTGTAGTCTCTCCCGTTTGCTGTCTTATTTTATGAACTTGGATCTTCTGTTTATATTGGTTAGTCTGGCTATGGGTGTGTCAATCTTTTTTTTTTTTAATCTTTCTTGAAGAATGAACTTCCTGTTGCATTGCTTCTCTGTCCTGTGCTTTTATTCCCATGGCATTGAGTCACTCCCTGACCTTATTTCCTCCAGTGACTTGTGGTTTGGCTTGTTCTCATTTCTCTAATACCCTGTGATGGGTGCGTCATTGCATTATTTGTGGGGGATTACTCTGACATGTTTTTTAAATGTAGGCATCACTAGCTATAGACTTCCCTCTTAGATCATTTTCATTGTATCCCACAGGTTCTAATTTTCATTTTCATTTGTTTCTAGAAATTTTTAAAGTTTCATCTGAGTCTCTTCAGTGACTCAGTTCTTGTTCATGTGTTCAGTCTCCACAATGGTGTGTGATTTCTGTAGTTCCTCCTGCTATTGACTACTAGTTTTTATTTCTTCGTGATTGCAGTACAAGACATTATTTTTATTTTTCTTATATTAAGACATATTTTAGGTCCTAATATATGCTCTGTTTTAGAGACAGTTCCTTGGGCTGCTGAAAAAAAATGTGAATTCTGCAATGTTTACCAGGTCTTCAAGACCTGATATTTGATATTTCTTTTGGTCCAATCTATTGGTGAAGCTTTCCACTGAGATTTTAAAATATTTTGTTTATTTTCAAGGAGAAAGAGAAAGAGAGAGAGAGTGCTCATGGGCATGTCAGGGCCTTTAACTGCTGAAAACGAACTCCAGACACATGCACCGCTTTGTGCATCTGGCTTTATGTGGGTACTAGGGAATTGAATCGGGTCATTAGGCTTTGCAGGCAAGTGCCTTAACCACTAAAGCCATCTCTCTAGCCCATCCACAGAGATTTTTATTTGACCTATTAGGGTTTTCATCTCTAAAATTTCAAGTGGAGTGTATTCAGTATCTCCTTAGTGAATTCCCCTTTCACTCCTGCATTGACTTCCTATTCCGTTCCTATGTTGGTTTCTGATCTATTTTAGTTCATTCAGCTGAGTTGTATCCTCTTGAATTTCACTGAACATTCTTTGGGATCTAGTTCACTCCCGTTGGAATCCATTAGTGTGGAATTGGTAATTTCTTGGAAGAGTCATGCTGCCTTGTTTTTTCATGTTTCTGGTGTTACTGCACTGGGAATTGTGCATCTGGGATTAGGTTGTTGGTTGGAATTTCTTTTAATCATCTGTATTCTTTCAGTGGAAGTAATTGCAGGGTCCCAAAGGAGCTGGCTCTAGAAGGGTTGTGGTGTCTCACCTCACTAGACTTGCACTGTAGCTCAGAAGTTGAACTGGTAGTACACACGCTCAAGGCTCCAGGTGTGATCTGCAGCATCAGTCAAAAGCAGGGCCCTAGCCGGGCGTGGTGGCCCACACCTTTAATCCCAGCACTCGGGAGGCACAGGTAGGAGGATTGCTGTGACTTCGAGGCCACCCTGAGAATGAATAGTGAATTCCAGGTCAGCCTGAGCCAGACTGGGGTCCTACCTCGGAAAAACCAAAAAAAAAAAACGCTGGGCACTAAACGTCACAGCGTGGGTAGACTACTCCCAGAGTGCAGAAGTGGTGTCTCTGCCAGCACCTGTGCGTTCAGGTTCCTACGCTCTTGCATCTTCGTTCTCAGGCTCTTTAGCTTGGTGTCTTCTGATGGAAACGCACCTTTGTGGCAATGATGCATGCAGCAATAATCATTATGCTGCTTCTCTCACAACCACAGGGAGTGGCTCACAGGAGGGCTGTGTAGTGGGCATTATACATCAGTGTCATCCATTCTCTAGGCACTGGAAAGGGCCGTTGGGAGCTTTGCATGACATGCCTAGTCCCCGAGCATCTTTAAGCACCTGCACTGCTCATCCATCTTCTGGGGACCCTGGTGAGTTTCACTCCACCAATCACTATGGTTTTACCCTAATTTCCACATAACAGGATTAAGAAGTTACTCTCCTAACTCTAAAGTGGGTGATGCAGGGACAAACAGGCCTTTGTCCCTAGAGACGAGATGCCTAGCCACTGAATCACCATGGGGCTTTTAAAGATGGCTTCATGCTGCTTACCACTCCAGTTACATGCCAAAGAAAGGGTTTTCCTGGTGCCCATGTGGCATGGGGACCCAAACATTTTGATCTCATTGGATTGTAGATCTGTTCCTTATTTTTCCCCCCTTTGGTCTCCTCATCTGACTCCATTGTGTAGTTGCCTTTCTCTCTGTGTCTGTCTTCTCTGTCTGTCTCTCCTCTGTATACACTGGCACTGAGTGTAAGATTAGAATTTTCTGAGGCATTCTCTTCATCTGAAGCCAAGGTTCAACATTTGTTCTTCCCCTGGTTTGGAAGTAGAATACTGCCCAACAGGAGCTGAGCCTTCTGGAACAGTCTCTGGATTCTCTCTCTCCTTCCTTCTGTTCTGATTTCTTTTTTCTTTTTCTTTTTTTAATTAATTAATTAAGTTATTTATTTGAGAGAGAAAGAGGGAGAGAGAGGCAGATAGAGAATGGGACTTGCCAAGGCCTCTAGCCACTACAAATGAACTCCAGATACACGTGCCTCCTTATATCTGGCTTACATAGGTACTGAGGAATTGAACCTACTTCTGTAGGCTTCACAGGCAAGTGCCTTAACTGGTAAGCCTTCTTCCCAGCCCCCATTATGCTTTCTAAAATTTCTTTTCTTTCTTTGCTACTGAAGCTAGTATTTTACACTGTCACCCATGTCACTCATGTCCTAGGAAACTGTCCTCCAACTCATCCCACTTTATTCCCTGGACATTCTGTTAGTTTGTGCATGGGTGCCATCTGCTACCTTCTAGTCAACTCCTAACGCAATTTTTAAAAAGAATATCTTAAATATGGAAATTCATGCCTTGCTCAAAGGCAATATAAACAGGTTTACATATGTGTAGAATTTTCTCATAAGAGTTTATATATCTGCCCAAGTGGTTAGGCGTAATTTTTTCCCCATCTTTAAAATTTTAATTTTTGGGCTGGAGAAATGGCATAGCAGTTAAGGTGCTTGCCTGCAAAGCCAAAAGGACGAGACCATGGTTCAATTCCACAGGAGCCACATGAGGCAGATGCACAAAGTGGTACATGCATCTGGAGTTCGTTTGCAGTGGCTGGAGGCTCTGACACACCCATTCTCTCTCTCTCTCTCATATAAATTATTAAATAAATGAATAAAAATAATTTTACTTTTCTTTCTTTTTCTTTTCTTTCTGGCTCGCTTTCAGTCTTGTGAATAATCTTTAAAGTCGGTAGAGTGAATGAATTTTAGCCCTGTCTTACCGACAGCAAGCTGTTCACAGGTAAACACCAGGTGCTGGTGCCTCCTCTCCTAAACTGTTTACTTCCAACAAAGGGAGCTGGATCCATCCTACCACTGTGCACAGGATCCAAGAGCTGGCCGACTTCTGAGAAGTCCCCATGCAGTGAGGGAAAAGTAGACCAGGAGAGGGGAGCTAGGTTGAAAAGCCTGTGCTATCTCTGGTGCAAGTAAGGGGCTTTCTCCACAGAGATGAGCTGCACCAGACAAGCAAGGAGAGCAATGGTCTCACCCTGCCAGCGTCCCAGGCTCCTGTCCCGCTGAGATGGTCTTTTGGCTACAGAACAGAAAGGAGACCTTCGCAGCACGAGGACGCGTGGAACTGAAGATCACAAAGCAGGGTTTCTCTTGCTCTTTCGTTCAGCGAATCAGAGAAAGGCACATTTTGTGACCTGGTTTTCAGTCTGAAGTAACACAGAAAACGAAGTGGCTTCTGTAGAAATCCCACTTTGGTGGCATCTTTCTGTTCTTCTGTCACTGAGTCATAAGGTGGGGACATTGTCCACTTCCAGAGAAGCAGATTCTAATGAGGGGACCAGCTGCTTGTGGGGATCCTGGCCAGCACCAGGAAAAGAGAGACCAGAAGGGAGAGATGCTCCCATTTCCATCCTTGGAAACACTGTTCACAACTCTCATTGCTATTACTCATCCTCCAAACAGGAAGGACACTCAGGAAGCCCATGTAGTGCTTAGCACAGTAAGTAGGACACTTAAACAAAAGACATTCTCCTGTCACCATTTTTGTTTTGATAAAACAGTCATTTATTTTAAAATGTATTTTTTGTTCATTTTTATTTATTTATTTGAGAGTGACAGAGAGAGAGAGAGAGAGAGAGAGAGAGGCAGAGAGAGAGAGAGAGAGAATGGGAACGCCAGGGCCTCCAGCCACTGCAAATGAACTTCAGACACGTGCGCTCCCTTGTGCATCTGGCTAACATGGGTCCTGGGGAATCCAGCCTCGAACTGGGGTCCTTAGGCTTCACAGGCAAGTGCTTAACCTCTAAGCCATCTCTCCAACCCCAAAACAGACATTTTGATGATGGTATGGAACTGTGAAATTTTAGAAGAACCCAGGGAAATACAAGGGGAATGATTCCAAACTAGAAAAAAAAAAAATTACATTTGCCACTTTATTTATTTTGGTCTTTCTGCTTGAAAATGAGACCCATGCCTGTCTGGTTACCCATGATATCAGCACGTTTACCATGACATGCCTTGTACTCAGCTTTACCGTGGCATTCCTGATCTCTGTCACAGAGCTGCACACAGAGGAAGAGCACGATGCCTACTGATAAAGTGAATGACTATAGTGCCCCAGAACTATTGCCTCCTGTGCCGGAGCGTCTGTGAAAAGGGACTTCAACTGTCACTGATAGCACTATTGCTCCACAGTGCCTATGATGACCACTGATGCTTTTACCCATGTCCCCTGGAGCTCGCTAATAAAACACCAATGGGTGCTGGCATTGTGCCTGAATTACTAATTATCATTCTTTTTATTTTATGTTATTTTAATTTTAATTTAATTTCATTTTATTTTTTGGTTTTTCCAGGTAGGGTCTCACTCTGGCCCAGGCTGACCTGGAATTAACTATGCAGTCTCAGGGTGGCCTCGAACTCATCGCGATCCTCCTACCTCTGCCTCCGGAGTGCTGGGATTAAAGGCATGCGCCACGACACCCGGCTTTTATTTTATTTTTATTGATAACTCCATAATTGTAAACAATATCTCATGGTAATTCCCTCCCCGCCCACTTTCCCCTTTGAAACTCCACTCTCCATCCTATCCCCTTCCCTTCTCAATTAGTCTCTTGTTTTTATTACACTTTGTCAAATAAGCTGGTACAGACGAGGAACAGGCTGAGCTGAGGATGGCACTGTGATTAGTCTCTGTGTTCTCACACTTTGTTTCAATATAAGAACTAGGAATGCTGGACCCGTGTTAGTAAAGAGACAGCAGAGTTTGTCATTGGAGGCTATCAGAGAGATGACTAAGTCCAGTCAAATCCAGCTGTACTGACCAAAGATAACTCTGGCCCAGCATCCCAGACAGCAGTGGGTGTGGTGGAGGGAAATAAAAATCACTCTAACACCCATCAATCCATGCTTTCTTCCTAGTAGTCCAAAAACATCACTTCAACATAAACAAATCCATACTTTCTTCCTAGGATTCCAAAAATATCACTGGTCGCCTTTAGAACTTACGTGGACTTCAATTCCTGATCCGTACAATTAAAAACTTGAGAATAAGCATTTGATCTACCTTTTCCATATCTAACAACATTTCAAGCTAACCAAAGCTACAGTTGAGATAAATGTATCCCTTATAGAGGAATCACAGCTAACAAAAGCAGGAAGATAAGCAAAAATTAACTATATCCATTTTGCAACCCTTTTGAAAAAATATTTTTATTTATTTACAAGCAGAGAGAGAGAGAGTCAAAAGAGAGAAAGAGAGACAGCAAGAATGGGCATGCCAGGGCCTCTGCCACTGCAAAGGAACTCCGGATGCATGTGCCACTTCGTGTACCTGACTTTATGTGGTATTGAGGAACTGAACCAGGGTCGTTAGGCTTTGCATGCAAGCACCTTAAGCACTGACCAATCTCTCCAGACTCCCATGTTGCAACTTTTAATGCAATAATGTGCTTAGGCAGCACCATTCATGGCTGTGAAAAGTGCCTAAGAGCTTAGTGTGAATTTGATATTGAAGTCATGAGGCTAATAACACCTGGATCTATGAATCAACCGTAATCTAAGTAACAGTGGGAGAACCAGACATTACATCAGTGGTGCCCATATTTTGCTTTGTATCGGAAGCACCTTGGGAGCTTTCAGAAATCCCAGTGTTCATGTCAAGTCCCTAGCCAATTAATCACCATGTCCGGGATAGAAGTCAGGCAACACTAATTCATTTCTTCCCTTTTAAAAACAGATTTTCCAGGTGACTCCAGAGCAAAGCAAAGTGCAGGAACCATTTCTGCTTGCGACTCGCCATGTTCTGTGGTAAGTGACGCACAGCGCTCCTATGATGTGCTAGCAGCCGAAACCCCGACATGTGCTTGTTGACTATGAGTGTGGGGAATAGAGAAGCATGGTAAACAATACCATGTCAAGAAAACAATCAGAGAAATCCAGAGGGAAGAGATTCAAATGGGGCGTGAGTAGCTCACTTTGAAAAATAAAACAAATGGTATTATTTTATAAATAGAGAATGTTCAGAGGGCCTTTCTTAAGATATAGCTGGAAACTTTGTGCATCTGGCTATCAGGGAATAAACTGCATCATAATAATTCTCCGGTGGAAAATATAAATACAGTGGGGCTGGGGAGATGGCTCAGCAGTTAAAGCGCTTGCCTGCAAAGCCTAACAACCTGGGTTTGATTCCCCAGTACCCGTGTAAAGCCAGATGCACATCTGGAATTCATATGCAGTGGTTGGAAGCTCTGGTGCACCTATACACACACTCTCTTTCTCTCTCCCTCTTCCCCTTGAAAATAAATATTTTTAAAGAAAATATAAATACATTCTGTATAAAATAAAGATATGTTGAGCTCTTTTAATACCTTTGAGATGAATATCAGAATATCTATATATTGGGCTGGAGAAATGGCTTAGCAGTTAAGGTGCTTGCTTGCAAAACCAAAGGGCCCAGGGTTGATTCCCCAGAACCCATACAAGCTAGATGTGCAAGGTGGTGCATGTGTCTAGAGTTCATTTGCAGTAGCTGGAGGCTCTGGTATGCCTATTCTCTCTCTTTCTTTTTCTCTCTCTGTCTCTTTCTCTCTCTCAAATAAAAAAAATTTTTTTTAATCTGCATACATGTAAGGATTATCATAATGAAACCCACTATTTTGTCCAATTAATATGAAATAATAAACAATTGATTACTTAATTTAAAGCATTGCAGGCAATGAAAGCAGCCAGGATTCATGCCTCCCATATTTAGCATAGAATGTGTGCCTACCTAGGAGAGTCATATATTTACAGCAACTATTTATTTTTGAAGAAAGAGAAGGAAAGAGAGCGAGAAACAGAGAGAGAATGAGTGCACCAGGGCCTCTTGCATTGCAAATGAACTCCAGATGCACGTCCCATTTTGTGCATATGGCCTTATATAGGTACTGGGGAATCGAACTGGCTGTCAGACCTCGCAAGCCAGCACCTTTAACTACCACACCATCTCTCCAGCTCTTAAACCAACATTTTAATGTTAAGGACATTTGCTATCTCTCCTGTCAGAGTTGACTAAGTAGGCAGCAGCTACAACCTGAAGCAGTTTTGGAGCCCAAGAGAAGAAATCTTGAAATTAAGTCACAGCAACATTCATAAGGACCTGAGGTGTTGGAAAAGAAGGGAAAACAATAAGCCTAGTTTCCAAATGAAATGTTCCTTTGATCACTTGTAAATTTACAAGCTGTGAATGCAGGAGCAAGTCGCTAAGAAACTAATTAAAGAGTTGTATAAAGGTTTTAAAAAGTTAAGGACCAATTTTGTTAATAGTGTTTGAGAGACCCAAAGAGGAGTTTTGGATCAGCTGGAATTGAAGGACCGCGTCAATACGCCATACTTTCAGCTGAGAACAGTGAAAAGCTTGAGTTGTTAGAAAAAAATGGAAAGAGACAAAACACAGCTGTGAAAGACCCTTTTGACCCATGTTGTCACTACTTGCTAGATTATTATAGTCTCTGTGGAAGAGGATAAACAAAATCTACATTAACAGAAACATGAAAGATAATTAACCAGCATTACTTCGGCAAATGATTTCCAATGAAGGTAGAGATTGCAGGATAGAATGAAGAATATCAAGTAAATTGGGGTAAGTCAGTGGTACCATCTAAATTAATATTGATTCTCTCAGCCAATACAAATCTCTTATGGGTATGTGGTTGAATTCTATGGCCATAAACAGAAGGGAAGATGGAAATGGCTATAAGTAGACTTGCTATTCGTTTTCATCATAAATAAATATTTTAAGGACATTGTCAAACTAGAGTAAATTTTAAAAAGAGAGATAAGAAGAGACCAGAGAGATGGCTCAGCAGTTAAGGGGCTTAGCTGTAAAGCCTAAGGACCCAGGTCCAATTCCCCAGTGCCCACAAAAAGTCACATGCATGAGGTGGCACATATGTATGGAGTTTGTTTGCAATTGCTAGAGATACTGGTGCACCAACTCTCTCTCTCTCTCTCTTGCTCAAATAAATAAATACAATAATTTGAAGAAAAAGGTAAGAGTTATACCTTGAATAAAGACAAGAAAGAAAGAAATCTGTGTTTATTTATGGATGACATAATCATATATGTAATAAAAACGTCTTAAAAGCTGGGGAAAAAAGACTGCCAAGACTAATAAGTGACTTTAGCAAGGATAAAAGGCACCAGATGACCAATCACAATCAGCACCATTTCTAACAAAGAACATTAAAAAAATAAAACTAAAGATACAACTATACTTACTATTTATACCATCCAAAGTATGAATTACATACAAGACCTTTGTACCAAATACTGCAAAATATTGCAGAAAGAAATTAAAAAGAAGCAAATAAATGGAAAGATGTAGTAGCCATGGATTGTTAGAGAGTCATTTCTTTCAAAAATCAATTCAAAGTTTCAGTTCAGTCCCAATCAGAAGCCCAGAAACATTTCTTGCACAGTTGACAAAATTGGAGAACTTAGACTACTGGATCTCAAGTCCAACTATAAAGTCACACTCACGTTAAGGTAGGGGATCAATAATTAAAGAATAGATAGCTGAATTAAGGGAACAAATGGAAAATCAAAAAACAGACCCACACATAGATGGCTGATTTTAGTACATACTTCCCAATGGAGTAACTGGAATCTTATACATAGCATTGGCCAAACAGTTGTAAAATGGCCCAACCATTTGTAGGAGCATCAGTTCCCTTCAAAATGTACACATGTACAAAATATAAAACAAGACATTTTATGCCCAGGTATCTGTCAAGTCAAATGAAATCAAATCCAGGCAAAGATTATTCATAGTAATCCAAAGTTGTAAACAAACCGGTATAAAGTTGAGCATGCACCAGTAAGATATGGAGTAGCTATGCAATCCAATACTAGAAACACACTTCTAATACATGCACCTACATAGCTACAAATCAGCCTTCAAGCCACGATGTTCATGAAGGAAGCCAAATACAGAAATGTGCACACTACACAACTTAATTCATTAAAAATTTTAGAAAATTCTACATAACACGTAATGGTAGAAAGACAAATGAATGGGGGGGGGGGTAAAGAACAATGACAATATGGCCCAGGATATTTTTGTGGTAGCAGAAACTTCTCTGTCTTGATTGTGGGCCTAGTGAATTCATGCACTAGACACTTCCTACGGGCATAGTTTATTGCCCACAAATTCCACTCCAACAAGCCAACTTTCAACAAGACAGTTGAACTTCCATCAAAACTCAAAAGGGTGGCATGCTGCCCACTCCCATTTAGACATCATTTGCTGAAGGTACAGTGGAGTGAGAGTTATACACACCTTTTAGAAACCATCATTGAAATTTTGAACATTGTTCCTTTCCTGAGCTAGCAACAGTGGGTACACACTCTCAAGATACTTGGCATGGCCAGAAGCCATGGCTCTCAGTCAACCACGGGAAGACGAGAGGAAATGGCAAATATTCCGTAGTGTACTATCATGCTAACCGACGGTGTGTGAAGTGATGTCAGGTGTATTAAAGTCAGCTTCATCTAATGTTACTTTCAATTGATGATGGATTTATGAGTACACAACGTGAGGTGTATCTTTTAAAAAGCTCAAAAAAAATGGACCAAAACAATTTACTTTGGTGGAACAGTGGTTACCTTAGAGGCAGGCATGTCATAGCTAGGGAATATCCTGGTGGCAACGATGTTCTATGTGTTTATCTAAGGACTGTCTACATGGGCTACTCTGGTTTAAATAGACATTGAACTTCAATGTGAATAGATTTTGTAGCATTTTTTTTATTAAAAATATATAAAGGGGCCGGATCACCATGAATTTGAGGCCACCCTAAGACTATATAGTGAATTCCAGGTCAGCCTGAGGTAGAGTGAAACCCTACCTAGAATATATATATATATATGCCAGGTGTGGTGGCACACGCCTTTAAACCCAGCACTTGGGAGGCAGAGATAGGAGGACCACCATGAGTTTGAGGCCAGCCTGAGACATAGTGAATACTAGGTCAGCCTCGGCTTGAGTGAAACACTACCTTGAAAAACCAATACATATATATATATAGAGAGAGAGAGAGAGAGGAATTTAATTTAAAGGGAATTTAAGAAACACAACAACTAAAGGAAATGTGGAGACACTGTGTGACTTATGATTTAAAAACACTCAACTACAGTCTTTTGAGCAACTGAGGGCAAGTCAGACATAGACTACTATGTATCATAGAGGGCTGGACAGATTGCTCGGTGGTGGCTAAGGTGCTTTCATGCAAAACCTAACGACCTGGGTTCTGTTCCCTAGTACCCACATGAAGCTACATGCACAAAGTGGCACATGCGTCTGGAGTTCATTTGCAGCAGCTGGTGGCTGTGGAGTACTCATTGTCTCTGTCTGTCTGTCTTCTATCTCTCTCTGCTTGCAAATAAATAAGTAAAAATATTTTTAAAAATTAAAAAAATAAAAATAGATACCAAGGAACCATCAATACATCAATATTGTAGTGCCTGTATCCTCTGGTTACTCCTAAAATATTTATGTGGAAAAGAAATATTCTAAAGTATCTATTATGAAATAAGGTGAGTAGGACTGGTATCTATAACAGAATAAGGTGAATAGGACTGGCTTCAACTATTTTAAATAAAAGAGAGAGAAATGCCAATGTGCTGGGAGACTGTATGCTTATCATCAATGCCAATGACGGGCTCAGGGGCGCCTCTGATGCTGTTTCCTGAAGGACAGCATCATACATGGCTACTTCCAGTTTTTATTAAAAAGTAAAAATAAAAATGTCAAAGTGAAAGTGAGGTGGGTGAGAGGGTGGCAATTTTAGGAAGGTGTGAAGATTTCTACTGTGCACATCTCCAAAATCATATGCTAAAAATTAAAATAAGCACAGCATCAGAATGCCTGAGTCCAAATGCCCTGCTTCAGAACGCACATGCAACGAAATTCCTCAGGAGCCCAGAAACGTGACAAGGAGTAAAATAATATTTAAGGCATCTAATTAGTCTTGAATGCCGGCCAGGCAGTGACATGACCAACAGTGCCCTGTGTTTTCCTGAGACTCATTTATTTTGAACCCAAAGAGAGGAAACTGAGTTTGCATAGATCAGGGAATTTCACCCTAACTCCTCTGGTGCCCACTTTTCTCCATCCGATGCCTTCCCACTTTCTGGAAGTGGGGAAGAATCAAGTGAGTAGTAGAAAAACACAACCTAAAAATATCCGTCAGAATCCCAGCAGGAAGCAGAAGTCACAGTCACTTGCAAGTCTGAGGAGAATTAAGTAAGTTCACCAAAAGAACAATTTTCAGAGGTATAAAGAGGGTCACAAGTTAAGGATATTGATGCACCAGGGACTAGGCTCGACTTTAGTCCTTGAGTCTCGAAGAAGAAAGGGAGAAAGCACGTCACGAGAGCCTGGTGACATAAAGGGAGGGGACATGAAGGTACCTGAGAGAAGTATGAGGAAGGCAGACCACAGTGGAAGTTAATGGCCACCACCTCCCTCTCTGGTGACGGCTGCATTTCACTCCAGTATCTACCATTGACCAATCCAAATAGGAATTCCTAACTGTAAGAGCCTAGGGGATGGAGCCTCAGGAGGAGGCCAACCTGCTGGCTCAACAAGTCAGGCAGAGAAAAGCTGCTGGGCACACTGAGAATGTGGGGTATGGGGATTAACTAGTACACACCTGAAGGAGAATTTACATCACACTGGAAGACATGTGCTTGTCAAAGTCACAGCGAGTTACAACTGATGGCTAGCCTCTACTACAATCAGACACATGATTTCGGGTCCTTAGTTCAAACGGGACTAATTCTCAGCATTTCACAGAAGGTCCGAAGAGAATGAGTGATTGAAGTCTCTTTTCACAGTACACACACACAAGGAACTGGAGATCTTAAGCGGTCACCTAGACTCAAGTTTATAAAATGTCCCCCCCGCCCCCGAATGCTTCTAGATTCAACACTTGCAAATTAAATGCATGGAAAAGTAGAGAGAGGTGCTACATTGGCCCTGGTGTCAGCCCCATCAATGTAATAAAGAAATGGATTCAGGGCTGGAGAGATGGCTTAGTGGTTAAGGCACTTGCCTGCGAAATCTAAGGACACAGGTTCAATTGCCCAGGACCATATAAGCTAGGATACGCAAGGTGGCACATGGGTTTGGAGTTCATTTGCAGTGGGTGGAGGCCCCGGCATGCCCATTCTCTCTATCTGCCTCTCTCTCATAAATAAGTAAATAAATAATTTTTTTAAAAGAAATGGAATCAGTCATCCTAGAAGAAATTTAACTCCCAGGACAAGACCCATGGGGACGAGCAGCATCCCATAAGGGTCACACTGGATCCTCAGCACTATCCTGGCCCCTGCCCGCCTCCTGTTGGCATCGTCATGCCATCACCAGCATCATGGGTCTTCTCTTGGCTGCTGATGCCAACCTGGCTCCCGTTGGCCTTGGCCTCCGCATCTGCTCTTTTCTCTGTTAACATGCCCTCCTCTTTTCCTCTACTTCCACCACACTTGCCACTTCCAAAGGGATGCTTCCCCCTGTCCTCAGGGAGGACACGACCCTAAGACACACTTGAGCACAAGCGCAATCTTCACAGTGGAGTTTACACACTGTTTGGCTCATACTAGGTAAGCAGTCGCTATTAAATGAGTCAAGATATTGATGGGGGTGGGGGAGAGAAAGATTCTCCATTCTGGAGACAATCTGGCATTTCCTTTCCATTCTTTTTTTTTTTTAAATCTTTCACTCTAAAAGACAATTTTGGTTTTTCTCATAATTAAATTATTTGGGGGGGGATGGAGAGATGGCTTAGCAGTTAAGGCACTTGCTTGTGAAGCCTAAGGACCCAAGTTAGATTCCCTGGTACCCATGTAAGCCAGGTGCACAAGGTGGTGCATGCATCTGGAGTTTATTTGTAGTGGCTAGAGGCCCTGACATGCCCATTCTCTCTCTGTCTCTGTGCCTCTTTCCCTCCTTCCCTCTCAAATAAATAAATTAAAAAAATTTACAAATATCTTAAAATAAATTATTCAAGGCTCTCAATAATCTGATATTTAATCTACTTTTTTTCCTGACTCCCAAATAATCCTTAACATAGGAACATTTAACCAAGACAATATCCACATTATACTTGTGATTCATTTATGTCCAACTCAAACAATTTTAAAGTCCTGTACAACTGCTCTTCACATAACAAAGTCTTCAAGTCGCCAAAGATCAAAGACACCAGAAGATACTCTTTGTTAAACAAATGCTGAGGGGCTGAAGAGAAGGTTTAGTGGTTAAGCACATGCCTGTGAAGCCTAAGGACCCCAATTCGAGGCTCGATTCCCCAGTACCTACATAAACCAGATGCACAAGGTGGTGCATGCATCTGGAGTTCGTTTGGAGTGGCTAGAGGTCCTGATGAACCCATTTTCTCTCTCTCTCTCTCTCTCTCTCTCTCTCTCTGCTTCTTTCTCTCTGTCACTCTGTTGCTCTCAAATAAATAAATAAAAATAAACAACAACAACAAAAATTAAACGAATGCTGAACTGCAAACACTTGGCAGGGCGGTCATCTCTATACTCACCCAGAGGGCTGGAGGAATGGCTTAGCGGTTAAGGCATTTGCCTGCAATGTCAAAGGACCCAGGTTCAATCCCCCAAGACCCACATTAACCAGATGCACAAGGGGGCACACACATCTGGAATTCTTTTGCAGTGGTGGAGGCCCTGGCACACCCATTCTCCCTCCCTCTCTCTCTCTGTCTCTCCCTCCCTCTTTCTCTGTTAAATAAAAAATAAATAAACAAATACTTAAAAATATAGTCACCTAGAGCCTGCTGAAAGGGCTTTTAAGAAAAGCAGGCCATTTGCATTTCTACGTCTATGTCCATGCTGTGTCTGTCCAGCTTGGCAGGCAGAGTTTGCGAGCACCCTTATTCCTCAGCAACGTGGTCAATGTGGACCAGCTTGGTCCACCAACATCATCATTCTCTCCCTCAGTAGCTGTAACACCAGCGGTACGCAGCTTTCTCCAAAGCAGAATGGAGTAAGTTGACCGCCAGAGCACATTTCCTTACCTCTGGAAATTTTCATTAGTTCTAGAATCAACTGATCATATAGGATCTGAACCCTATGTTTCTGCTGTCTGGACCTTTGAGAATGACAGACTTGGAGTCAATTTGGCTCTTAAAAAGCAGGTTTCTAGCTGGACGTGGTGGCGCAAGCCTTTAATCCCAGCACTTTGGAGGCAGAGGTAGGACGATTGCCATGAGTTCAAGGCCACCCTGAGACTACATAGTGAATTCCAGGTCAGCCTAAGCTAGAGGGAAACCCTACCTCAAAAAAAAAAAGGGCAGGTTTCTAAAACATGGTCATAAAAAACAGTGCTCTGTGTGGTCAGATGTATTTGGACAATGCCACATTGCTGCATACCCATGCGGAAATTTGCAAAATACATAGTAAGTTTGGGAAACCCCAAAGCAAGTAGGACTTGGCAAACTGAAATATATTTTATATACATATTTGAACAGAAAACAATTTTATTTTAGACAACTCTCCTCATTATCCAGTAGACCATCTTTGGGATAACACAACAGTGTCCTAGAACAGAGACATTATGTGATAGAAAAAGAGAAAAGTTGGTATTTGGTACACCTGCTACCTGCTGAGTGCATTGTATATATCCCTATATGTGTTAACTCCTATCAGTGGTTTTGGTTTCTGATTGCCTTAAACCTTAAAATGAGAGAAAATGGTATTAGAAAAAAAAACAAGCATATTTAAAAATGTATTTGATACCCTGAAAAGCTGAAATATGAAAAGAAGAAGTGATTAATGTTGATTCTTGAGGAAATTACTAAAAAATGATTCTGGATATGGCCTTGTGGAAAAGTTCTGCACAGGCATGAAGACTCAGCACCCATGCAGCCCTGGCACCCATGTATAGTGGAGTCCCAGCACCGGACAGGCTGAGTCAGAACCTCTGGGGTTGGCTGGCTAGTTTGTCTTGTACAATCAGTGAGCTCCAGGTTTAGTGACAATACACTCTCATAAAAATACTGTATATACACACGCACATATACACATGCATGCACACTTGCGCACACAAGGACACCCACACGCACGTGAGTGTGCACACACATATGCACATGCTAAAAATGAATCTTTAATCTAGAAAGATGCACTCATCAACATAGGCTGAATACATGGGCATATACTTAGGATTGTTTCTATATTTCATGTCCATTTGAAAGAAACATACAGATACACAATTATTTGACAAGTATACTGAACACACTGTGCTCTCTTCCAGTATCCATCTAAACGTAACTATGTGATGATAATCTTTCTTACTCTTGCCCATAGTGCTATCAGGCCTATAAATTTGCTGCTCACAGATGAGGACAATTCAACAACTTTTAATAATGAAACTGCAGTCTCAATTAAGAAAGCAAAATAAGGGTGGAGAGATTGCTTAGTAGTTAAGGTGCTTTCCTATGAAGCCTAAGGACCAAGGTTTGACTCCCAGAACCCATGTAAACTAGATACACATAGTGGTGCCTGCATCTGGAGCTTGTTTGCAGTGGCTAGAGACCCCAGGACATCCATTCGCCAGTCCCCTCTCTCTCCAACAAATAAATAAATAAATAAAAACATTAAGAAAGCAAAACACAGACAACCATGTAGTAATCAAACCTCTATCCTTGCTTTGGGGTTCAGTGATTCCCCTTTATAGGTCACCCCTGCTTCAGACTGGAAGTTTGCATGGGAGGATGAAGAAGATGATTTTCTCCTCCTTCATCATTTCCTCTTGCCAGCTGATGTCCTGACAATGCTAAAGTTAAGTCAACCCATGACTAGCAGAGCCTCGTCCTTGTGCTTGGGTCCGTATAAGCTGGCTGTGCTATGTCTGGTTCTGATAGACGGACAGAGCCAACATTTCCTCTCTTGGGGGGATTTCATGGGCTCTGTGCTGAATCCTGCTGAGCCCTCCTCAATGTGAGTTCACTGGACTCCTACATCCTTTCTAAAGTGTTCACTGATGACCTCTAACCTGAGATCAAGAGTATAGAAAGCAACAGTCTTCCTTGGACTTTGGGGCAGTCTCAGTTACCATACTGGACTAGCCCTAAAGCACCACCCCTAACTCCCACGGTTTCTCCTGAGCACAGTGAAGAGCTGATGCCCAGAAAGCGCTCACACAGCTCGTGCCCTGAGCACGTCTGGGAAGTGCAGGGATTAGCTTGTCCCCTTGCTGCCTGAGGGAGAGCTGGGCCAACGTGGAGACCGCGGTAAATTCCTCAGGCATGATCTAGACACGAAGTGCATCTTCAAACTGCCAGACACACAATATCTCTGATTAGTCCTGTCAGGGAGTGGGGTTATAAACTAGTTTGCTCTGTCAGGTGGTTAATATTTATTGTCAACTTGACTAGATTCAGAATCTCTTAGGAGACTGGTGTGTGTGTGTGTGTGTGTGTGTGTGTGTGTGTGTGTGTGTGTGCATTTCCTGATGAGATTACTTCAAAGGAAGACTCATCAGGAATATGGGTGGCACTATACCATGGTCTAGGGCCACAGACAGAATAATGGAGGGAGAAGTAGCAAACCAGCCAAGCATGAACATCTCCCTTATAGCCCTTTGCCTACTTCCTGTCCTCCATGATGTGAACATCTCTCCTCCACAGCATGTTCCGACCACCATGACGTTCTCCCCACATCTACATGACACAGTATCCCCCTGAAACCATCAGTCAAAGCAAATCTTTCCTCCCCTAAGCTGTTTCCCTAACATATTTGGACATAGCATGGGAAAGTTAACTAACAAAGGGGAAATAACATCTCATTGCACGGTCACAGCACTTACCATAGAATGTCTTTTCCTTTATTTATTTATTTTTAACTTTTAACAAGTTTTAAAAGTTTTAATTTTCATGTATTTGAGAGAAACAGAGAGAGAGAGAGGGAGAATGGATGCGTCAGGGCCCCTGGCCACTGCAAACAAACTCCAGATGCATGTGCCACCTTGTGCATCTGGCTTATGTGGGTCCTGGGGAACTGAACCTGGGTTCTTTGGCTTTGCAGGCAAATGCCTTAACCACTGAGCAATCTCTCCATCCCTAGCATGTCTTTTCTAATCTCCTTTTGACACTTACACATCCAAATGCCATAGACCAGGGTTGTGACTCTGAACAGGTGGAGCAGTTATCCTTTGAGTGTTAAATTGAACTTAGAGGGCAACCATTCCAGCATCTTATTACCCACATGCCACAAAAACACGTGTGTATGCACATGATGCTTAATCATGCAGTCGCTATAACAACTTCACAAGTCTAAGTAACATAAGAGCTACAGCATTCCCAAATTCAATTTCCACTCTGCACTGATCACTGCTGATTTGCACGGCAACACTCATTATAAATGAATCTACAATCAAAAGCTTACCTTGAGAATTTTCCAACCCGTATGCTCCCAGATCATAATAAATAAAAGCCTTCTTGAGAGTGTGTGGACTTAAAATAGTCTTTCAACATATCCCTCACACATTAAATTAGTCTCAAATTACTATCTATTGGTGACATGCTTGATAGTGCTGTAGATTTTTTTTTTTTCATCTTTTGCAAGTACCCAGAGGGTCAAAAACAACTTTACCGAATCTGGATACTTGCTTTTATCGGCACGGTTTTAAATATTCTTTTAACATTGAGTGCAGAGTTGCATTTAAAGAAATCCACTAGGCTGTACTGACCACTGAGCACAGACAATTACCAGAATAAGCCAGCAAATACCCATGACTTATAATGATAATCATAATGGAAAAATAGTATGTGACCAAGAATGTTAAAATTTACTTTTACACATTCATAGAAGTGCACATACATCAGTGTATGAGAAAGGCGGTTCTGAATCTCGCTATCATTGAGAAGGAATTCAGTAAATTGCCTAAATTTAAGCAAAAGAATCTCTAATGCTTAAGTTAGATGTCCAGTCATCATGCTTTGTCTGAGATTGTCAAAAACAAAAGATTTATCCACAATAAAATAAAGATGCTTTCACGCGTCAGTTCTATACAAGATTTTTTTTAACCTATTATATTCAAGGATCTAAGATAGCATTAATCAGCCAAAAAGGACACTTCAAAGACTCCCTATCAAAGAGAATTTTATTTAAAAAAAATAAGAATTCTGATTTCCTGTAACAAGGCTTGGTAAAAATGAATGAGGAAAAAATATTTTTAAAGTATAAGAACTTCACAGATGTTCTTAAAAGGCTTCAAAAAGTGGCATTACTCCCTGTCATTAAAATTATAAGAGGAAAGGTTTTTTTTTTTAAGCCTTAAACTGTAAAAATAACAGATATTATTTCACACTCTTCATCTGGCCTTAATTCAAATCAGAACACTTATTCCCTCAAATTGCTTCAAACAATTTACCAGGAACAGAAAAGAGAAAATATGAATTCTTTACGTTCCCCAGAGCACATGCGACAGAAATGAACTGTTATCATTCAGCAATTATGACGCTCTAGTTTATTTTCAAAATAGCTCAGAATTATACATGCTCAAGAAGCAGACCCAGATATGGCAGGAACATTTCCTTTCATATCAAACACATTTTTCCTAACAGCTTCCCTCTGCCACCTCATATCTTTCTTTCATAATCTCACATGGTTCTCCACAGAACTAGCCCTTTGGCAAAGCACACCAGGCAAACAGACACTTAGGGAAAGGCAGGAAGAGAGCCCACTCTCTTCGCTTTCTTCTCAACCAGGCAGGAAGACTTCTTTCAGGCTGTCCATCCACTACCCCACTGTTTTTAATGCTCTACAGCTGGCAATTCCATAATTTCTTCTTCTTCTTTTTTTTTTTTTTTCAGGACAGTGGTTAAAACAACACAGAGAGAAATTATCAGGACCAGAGGTTAGGAATTTCTCCAAAGTCAGAGCCTTTCAATATGAGCTCATTAAATTTGGAAGGGCCCCAAACGTGAGGAACTCATGTCACAAAAATGAGAAGTTGGAATTAGAGAGAAGGCTCAGCAATTAAAGACATTTACTTGCAAAGCCTGCTGGCCTGGGATCAATTCCCCAGTACACATGTGTAGTCAGACATAAAGGGGTTCATGCATCTGAAGTTGCTTTGCAGTGGCAAGAGACTGTGGCCCACCCCTAAAATAAATAAATTAAATAGATAAATTTAAAAAAACTTAGAGGTAAAATTCAGAGATCTAGGCTGGAGAGATGGCTCAGCATTTAAAGGCATTTGCTTGCAAAGCATGATGGCCCAGGATTGATTCCCCAGTACCCACGTAAAACTAGATATACAAAGAGTCACATGTGTCTGGAATTCATTTGCAGTGACAAGAGGCCCTGGTGTGCCCATTCATTCTCTCTCTTTCTCTACTTAAATAAATAAAAATATATATTTTTTAAAATGTTACCCAAAGGAATATCTTGGTTGAATTGTCATATGCCAAGAAAGCAATTTCTATACGTAGTGGATTAACAGCTGATGCTATTCCCAACATAGGAACAGTGTCCTGCAATAAACACCACCTTACGTGGAATAAGATGAAATGTTACCAGAGCTTCCAGGAAGGGATGAGGAGGAATGAAAAGCCCTGTAAGGTGTCTCAGTATGCAGGGTTTAGATCCTAAAGGAAGTCCTTCTCAAGCCATTAAAGGTTAGAAAAGAAAAGAAGAAATTAAATGAGGAGTGAATGTACCAGGCGAAAGACGAAAACTTGAATGTGGCATCGGACAGAGAATAGGTCGGGCTCACGTTAACCCAGGTATCATTTATTAAAGAACCAAAAATAATTTATTGCATAATTGGAAGCTCAAATTCATACATCACCTGGACTCAATTGCACTTTTGTAATGTTATAATGCAATATAGTGTAAATCAATTGGCTCAGAATTTAAAATTAGAGGCCAATTACCTGCGTAAGGGAATCATAAATCCAACTTGTATTTTTCTAACAGGGTTAACAACTCATCATGCCAACTTCAACCCAGCAAAATCAATTTTCTGGGCTCAAGAACAATTGTGCATGGTATTTTATTACCTTGGTCTAGTGAGCCAGGTGGAAAGCCAGGAGGCGGTGGGGGTAGAATGTTTGGTGAGTATAGAATCCTAAAGCAAAATACACAGAATGCCAAATATAGCTACACATCAGGTAAATTAAAATGAGGACACTTAATGTGAAACACCTAGTCAAACCTGGACACCTCTTTTAACTGGTAAAGTCTCACAGGAGTCAAGGGAAAACTCCCAGGGTCTTCCTTGTTTTGTGAAAAGCCCCTGAAGTGAAAGAAGCAGGATGAGACGCTAAGAGAGGAGAATTCTAAGACCCACTCACAGCTCCCCAAACCGAGCCTTCATGAATGAGGTCACATCACATTAAAGCAGAGTGCTGCTTCTCACGTGCTTAATATTTATCATCCCTGCTGATTCTGTAGCGTGAAGAGTGACATTTTAAAATGGTTTACTGTTGTGTTAGACTTTTTAATTTTAACTTGCTAAAAGTGGCAGGGGATTCCTTAACCTGAAAAAACTACAATCTCAATTGTGTTTATTATTATTTTTTTCTAATAAGAAAGATGAGGGGAAGCGCTAAGCTTGGAAGCAGTGCTCACAAAGCTCTCACATACATACTAGAGCCCATTTTTCCACAGCTTCTGTGTCTGCACAAAAAATCACAGAATGGAGTATTTTGTTAAGGATATGCCAAAATTAACCATTCATCCAGTCTACCTTTCTACTCTGTGAGCCAAAAATACAGTCCTAACTCTGCTTCTGAGAAAAAAAAAATGATATCGTTTCTGCTCTTAAAACACATCTCAAGCCAGGCATGGTGGTGCACACCTTTAATCCCAGCACACGGGAGGCGGAGGTAGGAGGATCGCTGTGCATTCGAGGCCACCCTGAGATGACAGACTGAGTTCCAGGTCAGCCTGAGCTCGAGTGAGACCCTACCTCGAAAAAACAAACACAGAAACAAAAAAAACCACATCTCGGAAACTCTGTTAATGTGTATTCTTGGTACCTCTGTGGGGTGGCTTGTATGTAAAAATTTCCCCCCATAGTCTCATGTGTTTGTTATTAAGCCTCATCTTTAAGCCCCAGCGGGTGGGATCTTTGGGGTTGGGCCTTGCTGGAAGGGTGTGTGGCTGGGCCTTGAGGCGCTACAGTGCAGCTTCTCTTGCCACACTCAACTCACTCTCTCCTTCCTCCCGGCTAATGAGACGATGCAACACCCAGCTGTCTGCTCCCACACCGTGCTTTCCCCCACCACGATGGAACTTTCCCTTGGGTCTGAATGCTGGAAATAAACCCTTTCTTTCCATCAGTTGCTTATGGTCGAGTTTGTCCAGTAACAAGAAGGTAACCATTTTACTCTGCTCCCATGGTCCCACTGGACACATAAAAATGATTACAACATGGGCAGGGGAGATGGCTCAGTGGATAAAGTGATTGCTTCACAAGTGTGAGTCGCTGAGATTTTATCACTGGAGCCCACATAGAGCCAGATGCTGAAGAGGGCATAAATGACCTCAGTGTGCCTACCACAAGATGGGAGCTGAAGCTAGGAGACTCTCCTTAAAGCTTATGAACCAGCTAGCCTAGTGAATACAGTGGTGAACAGGAGAGCCTGCCTCAAAGAACATGGGAGGTGAGTTCTGACACCTGAGGTTGTCATCTGACATCCACACACTTGTGGTAGCACATGCATGCCCCTATTCACACACATAAGCACACACACATACCCATACACACAAACCTATCAATTCTTCACAAAACCAATGTTCTCTTTGCAAGCACAGAAATTGTCAGTGAGCCACTATTAGAAGACATGCCTCTCTTGGGGCTGCAGCGATGGCTCAGTGGTTAAGGTGCTTGCCTGCAAAGCCTATGGACCCATGTTTGACTCCCTAGAACCCACGTAAGCCAGATGCACATGGTGGTGCATGCGTCTGGAGTTGGCAGTGGTTGGAGGCCCTTGTGTGCTGATTCTCTCCCCCCATAAATAAATAAAAATAAAGTATAAAAAAGGAGAGAAGACTTGCCTCTCTCTGAAGGAGTGTCTTAGTTTGACCTGGAATATTCTAGGGGTAGATACTTGTGACTTTAGAATGCAGACCGAAAAGAACCTTACAAACTATGCATTTGATGTCCACATTTTGTCACGAGCAAAACTAGTTACAGGGCTGGAGAGACTGCTTAGTGGTTAAGGTACTTGCCTGTGAAGCCAAAGGACCCATGTTTGACTCTCTAGATCCCACGTTAGCCAGATGCACAAAGGTGAGGCAAGCGCAAGGTCACACATGCCCAGTAGGTGGCGCAAGCATCTGGAGTTCAATTGCAATGGCTGAGGCCCTGGTGCACCAATTCTTTCTCTCTCTCTCTATCTCTCTCTCTCTCTCTAAATAATAATAATAATAAAATATACCCAAAAAAAAAAACTAGTCACAAAAGAGCCAGACAAGACAAAAAACAAAGGTCTAACTCCCAGTTTATCACTCTGTCTCTCATTGTACTTAAGGGAATGATTGTAGTGTCCCCTTTCTGGGTCACCCCAATGTTGTTTTAGCCAATGCTGGTTGATGTAAGTCAGACTTTTGACATCATGTGAGATGGGAAGAAAAGCATGGATCTCACGGAATGTACTATGGTGCTCTGCCAGCTGCATTGTAGAGATTGTTTTGGTAATGAAAATGCTTTCATAGTTCTCAGCCTGGGATATGCTTGATTCTGTTGACAGACAAAGTAAAAATGTCCATGGGCAGGGAGACCCCACATGGGGGTCATTTGGTGACATTTTTAAAAGGTTTATTGTCAGAGGAACAAATTTTAAAGTGCATTTCCTTTTTTGTTTCTCTATTCGATCTATACATATACACTGCAAAACATTTGGTAATTCTAACAAAATGTTAAGAAACAGAAAATTCTCACACAATTTAACCAAAAGAGAAAGCTGCAGTTAAAATCTTGGTATAGTTCCTTTTAGGATTTTGTTGTTAATTCTTTTTTTTCCCTCCCTCTTGAAAGGTTGCAATCTTAAAATATGTAGCATTTTGAAATGTTACATTATAAGCAGTTTATTGGTTTTTTTGCTTGTTTGTTTTTAGGTCACTGAGCCTGGGCTAGAGGTATATAGCTCAGTGAGACAGCACTTGCCTAGCAGGCATGAGGTTTGATCCTCAGCACTACAGATAAATTAATTAAGTAGTAAATAAATAAATACAGTATAAAATCACTTGCAATCATTATATTAGTATATGAACAATATCCTACAGTTATGAGCATGCTACATTTATTCTTTTCTTTATGTGTATCATTTAGTGCTTTTCCATTATACATAATGCTGAAAGATCCCTTTGTGAAATAAACATGAACTTTAAGTTTGGAATTTTTTCTTAGGTTCAGTCTACAATGGGGAATCACAATATTATAAGTGTTTCAAATTACTCAAAAGTTTGCAGCAAGTCTTGTTCTTACCAAGAACTGGTAGAACAGCAAAATTGTACTTTTTCAGCACTAATTTTTAAATCTATATTAATTATACAGGTGACCCAGATGTCAAGCTCAATATTTTTAATGACTTTTTGCAAAGGGAGAGAGAGGTGAGTATAGGCGTGCCAGTGCCCTTTGCCACTACAAACAAACTCCAGACACATGCGCCCCTTTGTGCATCTGGCTTTGCATCAGCACTGAGGAATCCAAACTGGGCCATTAGGCTTAGCAAGCAAGTGCCTTTAAGCACTGAGCCATTGCTCTATACCACAGATTCCTATTTCAGTGTGAACCTCTGCCACTGAATATCATCCTGCAATCAGTGACCATTGTGTGTCTCCCTTGGCAGATCTGTGCTTGAAGTCCTTACCTACTTATACACTGCGGGAAAAGAGAAGAATTTGAAGACATTCAATCTTCTTTTCTTCAACAAATACATAAAAGCAAAAGTTTTTTTATGTTTATTATTAACAAGATGTCTCATATGGACACATCATGTGTTGGTATTTTCTTTTCCCTCACCCCTGCCCCCATTCCATTGGGGACACTCCTCAGTGGGGTTGCAGGTATTACCCATGGGGTTGTGGTTAATGTGTTGTGGGAGCAGTAGTCAGTTATTTTTTTGGGGGGGAGGGAATGCCTCTGGGCATGATATCTCAACCTGTGGCTCTTACAATCTTTCAGCCCCCTCTTCTGCAAAATTCCCTGAGCCGTGGTGGATGAGTTTTAAGTCTACTTCAGTGATGTGCTCTTAGGAGCTTCTGGATCTCTGAAAAGCAAAACTTAAAAAAAAAATTATTTACTTGAGAGAGAGAGAATGGGTGCACCCATGCCTCTAGCCACTGCAAATGAACTCCAGACACATGTGCCACCTTGAGCATGTGGCTTATGTGGGCACTAGGGAAATCAACCTGGGTCCTTAGGCAAGCAAGTGCCTTAATCACTAAACCATCTCTCCAGCACCAAAGCAAAACCTTTAACAGATCAATAACATGACTGGATTCACTACGTCTTCAGGAAGGAAAGAACTAGATGGGTCAGTTGTGGGGTATAGAGAAAAGAACAGAACTCCCCACGAGCAGTATCTTTGACATGGGCCTCATCTAGTTAGTAACATGCTCATGTAAATTTCTACACCTGCTGATGCCAAGTGTGAGGTGCAGAAGCTGGGGAACACCCAGGAAATGCTGCCTGGCATTTATTTGGCATCTAGCATGTAAAAATTGCAAATTCTCCTTTCCAAGAGTGCGTTCTTGTGCTCGAGGTGCAGCTAGTGGTTAGAGCACCTGGATGCGCTGTGTAGAGCCCTGGACTCAACCCCCAGCATTTCCACACAGCCACACTAAGTGCAGAGCTCTGCAGAGCATGGTCTGTTTTATGGTGAGAGGGTGAGCAAGCCTACTTACCCCTTCGCCCACCAGGAGCACTTTACAAATGATAGGCAGAAAGGACACAAAGGCATGAGCCTGGAGTTGCAGAGTATGAGGAAGGAGCCATTAGAAGATGGATGATTTTCATATGTCTACAGGTTTATGCATGGCAGCAAAGACAATCAGAACCTAGTTGGGGCTCCACTGATGGACAGCAGCCAGCCCTGCCTGCATGTCTGAGAAACAGTCTGGCCTCAGACAGAGCATCTACAAGGCAGGGTGGAAGGGGCAGGTGGGGCTAAAATGACAGGAATTAACTAAGGGTCAGCAGGTGGAACCGTATCCTCGCTCGCACTTTCCAAACAGGTTGGCTAGTAAGTAAATACCAACTTCATGACAGTGAGAGACTGAGTGGGAACTGGGACAAATCTGGGTGTTAAAACTTCATTCTGGGAGCTGGAGAGATTGCTAAGTGATTAAGGTACTTGCCTGCAAAGCCTAAGAACCTGGGTTTGATTCCTCAGTACCCACGTAAAGCCAGATGCACAGGGCGGGTGGCACATGTGTCTGGAGTTCATTTGCGGTGGATAGAGGCTCTGGCTCATCCATTGTCTCTTTCTTCATCTGCCTCTTTCTCTCTCAATAAATAAATAAATAAAATATTTGTTTAAAAAAACAAAAACTCATTCTGGCATGTCCAGATTCCCCAGCCCCATGCACAAACTCTGGACTCAACATCTTTGAGCCTACCATTTTTCAAGACCCATAGGCTTCAATAAAGTCACCCTGAAGCCTTAAAATGTCTCAACGTTTTCCAAACACCACACACAGAACATCAGAGATCCGACATGCAAGGAGGATGCACGCACATAGAAACAGGAGAAAATGGCTCTGAAAAAAAATAACAGAAAATTTAGGGGGAAAAACTGGAAAAGAAAATCCAATATCCTCAAGAAAGACCTGAGGAGAAGTGGAAACTACAAAAAACAGAACAATATTTCATGAAGAAGGAGTAGTCACATAAGAAAGACTTCCTGACAATTATATGACTGCTTAAATTGAAGACATTCAATAGAAAATTTGACACAAATTTGGAAATCTAGGGGCTGGAGACGTGGCTCAATGGTTAAGGGTACTTGCTAGTAAAGTCTGACAGCCCAGATTCAATATTCAACTCCCCAGTGCTCACATAAAGCCAGATGCACAAAGTGGCACATGCATCTGGAGTTGATTTGTAGCAACAGGAGGCCCTGTTGTGCCCATTTTCTCTGTTTTATTTTTATTTTTGCTTACAAATAAATTTTAAAAAATCAACAAAAGTTGGAAAAAATCCCCCAGACTACAGACTTGCATTCAGAAATATGTGGAGGAAAAGGAAATAAAGAAAACCAATCGAGAGGGTCTAACACAATTTTCAGAATGAGAAAAAAGAAATGAGTGGAGGAAATTATCAGATATTATATTAGAATATCTCCCAGAATTAAAGGTAGACATAAGTATTTAAGGTGTATAAATCTACTCAGTACAAATAAGAAAGGACTATAACATGTTTAAAAAAAAAGAAAAAATTAAGGTTAGGGAAAACAAGGATATCTGAGTAGCAGAGGACTTAATGGCCATGCATGAATACTGAACAAAAAAAGGAAATTATTAGGCTGGAGGGATGGCTTAGCAGTTAAGGCATTTGCCTGCAAAGCCAAAGGACCCAGGTTTGATTTCCCAGGACCCACATTAGCCAGATACAGAAGGGGGCACATACATCTGGAGTTCGTTTGCAGTGGCTGGAGGCCCTGGTGCACCCATTCTTTCTCTCTCTCTTTCTATCTCTCTCCCCTCTCTCTCTCTCTCTTTCTCTGTTAAATAAACAAAAATAAAATATTTTAAAACAGGGAAGTTATTTTCAACACAGAGGTCAATATCCAAACTACCAATCATGTTTTGAGGGTGAAATAAAAACTTCAAGTTTTCAAGGACTGAGTAAATTAACTTTTCTCTCTCACTTCAAAAAAGAAAACCTACAAGGTAAGAGCAAGACCCAGAAAACAGTGAGTCAAGCCCTAGAGCGCCCTGGGTGAATCTCAGGATGCTTCTAACAGTGGGTCTAGAGAGTAACCTGTCCAAAGGAGAGAGAACCGGGGAACTCTGGGGAACAAAGAGTGCAGATGAGAGCTTGGAAAAGTTGGAGATACTACTCGGGGCTGAGCTCTGAAAAGCCAAGAGATATCGGAAACTACAGTAAAAAACAAACAAAAATGACTTCCTAGAAAGACGTGGGATGCATACCACAGAAACAAAAAGGTAGAATTTCACAAAATGTCATTAAGGAAGAAAGTAGACCCATTGGGGTGTCACTGAAACTGCAGAGACTGAGACCATAGGGGACCATGCGAGATAAGTTGACAGAGCACTAATGATGCAAATGTTGTCATTACTTTCAACTTTGGAAAAGGTTGCAAAGACTACTAGAGTGTCCATGCAACTGTGGTAGAGCTGTGTGAAGATGGAAGATGTGAGGGAAGAAGACATGAGACAGGATTTTCCATGCTGAGGCTCACGACCAGCAAAGGGTCCAGAAGTGGCAGTACCCAGAGAAGCTGGGCATAAAGTCACGTGGTCACAGGGAGGAAAAGAAAAGGTATTGTAAGCTGAACTATTCTTGTTTTCAGAAGATCAGTAGGTAGTGAAAAAAAAGTCAATCAATACATATTAACTAGCAATGTAGAAATTAAACCTGAAGTGTGTAAAAGCAGTTGTATTTAGGGAGCACCAATAATGGGGTAGAAAGGTTGAAATTGGGAATTGTTAACTTTTCATTATAAGAGCTTATGAACTATTTAATTTTTAAACTATGTACTGAGAAGCTTTATAAAAGAAAGAAAGAAAATGCTGAAAAACAAAACAAACAACAACAAAAAAAACAGAGCAGGGAACTGTGGCAAGCTCTTTTTACTGAAAACAACAAAAAAGTAATCCAGCCTGGACACTTTCTTCTCGTCCCTGGACTACTCTGGAGAAGCAGGGAACAGAGAATAACTGGATTTACTTATAACGAGGGGAGAGCAAACGCAGTGTACGGAAATGAGACCCATTGCTTTTCCCCAACAGAACAATTAAGCTTTCATTAGGGCCTAATGACAGGATGGCATTCTGCATTAAGGGTAAGCAAGAGGGTTCATACATCCCCTCGTTATCAAATCAAAGATGAGCCAGTATCAAGAGGGACTCTTTATCCTAGATTCTCCCCGCCACCCCATCCCTGCCCCTCAGCCACACATCATGACCCTAAAGATGGAGAGGGGGCAAGAATGCCCCTAGGTTGAATTGTGCATTTTCTCATTTCCCCAAGACTGCTGCTTTCTTGCTGTACCATGCAGGTGGCTTCGACAATGGGACAGCGAGGCATGCTTCAAGACATGGCTGGTACACTTCCCAGAACGTATTTTTGAACTGGCTGGTGGCTGGCAGGTTGGTGAGACGCCACGCTTGTGTCCCTACATCCATCCATCTTGCGAGGCTGGCAATCCACATTATTTAGAGCAGCCTGTGTACTCTTATTACTACCCCTTGTCTTCGCAGAGAAGGGAGGTTCTGAGTTCAATTACAATGGCTAGCAGTTTAAATGATAGCCACTGTGCCATAATCTAAAATAAATTGCTTTTCTTGAGAAGCCATGTTAGCTCTTGCACTACAACTGCAGGAGCTGCTGGCTTATCTCATCTGAGATTCACAGAGAGTACAACAGCTGGCCCTCGGAAACCTTCTTCTTTTTTCCTTCTGCAAAAGGCATTCTTCTGCACTTCTGGGGCTCTGCTCACCCAGAATTCCTATCCTGGAACTGCATTTATCTGAAAGCAATATACTGATTCCTTCTTTTAAAAACAAAATGCAAGCTATCATTTTGTTTTCTTTTCTATCTACGCCACACTTGTGCCCCTCTGATGAACTCTATTACTAGGGACCAGGCTCCTTCTCCGTGCTCCCACAACTCCCTCAAGTGTGATGATGGGGGTGTCCAAGGAAGCCCGAGACCTCTGCAGACTCCACTCGAACTCACTCTTGTCTCCGTGGAGGAAGGGGGAAGAGTCTTTGTGCAGTACTCGAAATGGGAAGTGGAAAGTCCGTCCATGAAAATTTCCCATCAACTCCACAGCCTAAGCTGACAGAAAGGCTTCCCATGAATGCATCCAGACCCAGGGATGCCTTGGGTGGGGTCACAGGTGCCTCGTCCTTCTTTGATGGACATTGTTTCTGGTGTCTAAGATGTCTTTTTCCTGAGGCAATTAGAAAAGTTTCCAAGGCTAACAACAACCTCTCAGATTTTACAAGGCAGCATAATTGGCAATGCTGTTTCCCTGCCAGTCAACAAAGGAAAATTGCCATCCCAAGAGATTGTTCACGTTTACAAAAATAATTCATTAATGATTCTCCCTTTCAAATATACTGAAATTGAAAGCGATTGCTTAGGGAGGTGCTGTGTGCTATGGGCTTCCAAAGCATGCTTCTGAAAGGAGATAGTCCTTTATGCACTTCCAAAAGAACACCCCGCCTACCCACACCGCCATGCACTTCAGATGGTTACAACTGAAACTTGGAGCCACCTTGAAGGCAAGGAAATCCTATTTCTTTCTGTCACATTCAAGCCTGCAGCTGTGCCTGGGGGAAGAGCTCTGATCATTTGACTCCCCCAGGTCTCTTGGAGATGGAATATCCAACCGGAGACAAGCGACATGCTCCTTCTCAGCCAAGGTCCTTAGGGGCACTAGGAAGTGGGGAGGGGGGCCAATACTGACAATGGACAGATACTCAATACTGACCTGGGAGAAGGTCAAAACTGTAAAACGGCTAAATGAGTTCATTGTCCTGGGTCCCTGCTTTTCCCGTTTTGCACAACTTGAGGAACCAGCAGATAGTTCCTGAGAAAAGGAATTATGCAGTGGTAAGATAGTAAGTGGGAAAGATGTCACTCGCCCGTTCACACACTGCATTAAGCACCTACTACGTGCAGCGAGATGAATGCATCCATAAGTCTCTCCTCGATCAAACTTTATTCCGCCATCTCCGAATTAACGGCCCAAGTAGCCTTTAAATTTTCTGTGTGCTGACCAACTTTAGCACGAATCCTAAAGAAACGTGAGTCAGAACGTCCAGTTCTCAACATACTCGTCGTCGGCCATCCCCATTTGAGAGGTAGTCACGCTAGCTGGCATATGTCAGAAACAGTTCCAGGAGCTCCGGGTATGTAACGAGTTCCTCCAGTCCAGTTTCTCTACAGTCACATCCCAATTTACTGTTGTCACTGTTTTCAGTGAGTGTGTGTGTGTGTGTGGTGCAGTGTATGAGTAGTGCACGCACGTGCGTGTGCAGGTGTGTGGAAGCCTGGAGGAGACCACAGAGTGTCCGGCTCTATCGTCCTTTAGTGCTGCTGTTGCGGTCAGACTGGCTGACACGTGAGCCCCGTGGGCTCTGCTCTCGGCTCTCCCCGGGACAGGCTATAGGGGTGCAGGCTAGCCCAGGCCCTCTGCTCACAGGGTGTATTAGACAGTTTCAGGTTCACTGAGATGAAATTCCAGACCAGGCACAGTTATGGAGGAAGGGATTTATTGAAGCTTACAGATCCAGGGGAAGTTCCATAATGGCAGAAGAAGCTGACCTGCCTTCACAGGCCCAAGCAGAGAGAGAGCAGTACAAGCCTAAAGGTCAAAAGCCAGAGCACACTTCAGGAACTCCAGCTAGGCACACTTTGCATAACTTTAGATTGAAATCTCAAACCCACCACCACACCTTAAGATCCACACAATGGCATTGCCTCCAGCCAAATGGCTAGAGATGCAAACTACAAACAAATAAACAACTGAATATATTGGGCGCCATCTATTCTATTCAAACCACCACACAGGGCAAGTGCGCTTTCCACGAAGCCACCTTCCCGTCCCTCTAATAATTTTACTTATGGTAAAATATCCATGACAAAATCAACCAGCTCAATGGCATTAAGTACATTTTCTTAACAACCATCACCAGCCGTCTAACTCCAAGAACTCTTTTTTAAAAATTTATTTATTTATTTATTTGAGAGAGAAAGGGGAGAGAGAGAGAGAGAGAGAGAGAGAGAGAATGGGTACACCAGGGCCTCCAGCCACTGCAAATGAACTCCAGACGCATGCGCCACCTTGTGCCTCTGGCTTACGTGGGTACTGGGGACTTGAACTCAAGTCCTTTGGCTTTGCAGGCAAGTGCCTTAACCGCTAAGCCATCTTTCCAGCCCCCAAGGACTCTACCTTGCTGATTGGGAGGCTCTTTTCTCATTCACACATAATTCCTGAAGTCCTTATCCTCCAGGCCCTGGTCACTAGCCTATTATCCCGCTGTGATTTTTCAATATTCTAAATAAAACAAAGAAATAGAAACATAGAGTATTTATTTTTTTGTGTGACTGATTTATTTCACTTAGCATAATGTCTTTGAGGTTTATCCATGTTTATTTATCCGTCAGAATTTCCTTCAATTTTAGTCTGATTTACAAGGAGAACTTCCTTCTTTCCCATCATGCTGTTTGTTTCCTTGTAGCTCTTTTTCCTCCATTCTTTTCTCTGTGGCCTTCTCTTATGTTTCCTTGACTTTCTGTTGTTGTTATTGTTAAGTGAGGGACTTTGTGTGTATTCCACAACTTTTTTTTTTTTTTTGTAATTACCTTGGGGATTAAGACTAATATCCCAAAGCTATACACTGCCATCTGGATTTATAGATGTGGAACTTTAAAAACATGAAAAAACTCTGCACGCTTACTTCCATGCCCACACTCTTTTCAACTGTTGATATCAGAAAATTACATCTTTATACAGAAAAATATAAAACACTTCTGAGCGCATTATCCTTTAAGTCATGTTGAAAACTAATATGTAGTTACAAGCCAATATTCATGTTTGTGCCAATAATTGCTTTCGGGAAAATGTAGTTGTTGCTTAATGTCATACAGAAAACAACAAAACATGCAATTATAAAGTTACAGTGATATTGACTTTTATAATTGTCGTGAGCTTAATTTTACTGAGATTATTGCTCCTTCATACAGCTTTAATTTCTGCTCAGTGTCTTTTTATTTTAACCTGAGGATCTTCCTTTCCCATTTCTCACGGGGCAAACCTAGTGGTGATGGGTCCCTCAGTGCATGTTCATCTGGAAAGCTTTATTTCCTATCTTGTTCTTTTTTAAATACTATTTTTTAAACAAGTCATTTATTTAGTTGTAAGCAGAGAGAGAGAGAGAGAGAGACAGAGAGGACAGAGATAGATAGATGATAGATAGATAGATGATAGATAGATAGATAGATAGATAGATAGATAGATAAGAGAGAGAGAGAGAGAGAGAGAGAGAGAGAGAGAGAGAATGAGCATGCCAGGGCATCCAGCCACTGCAAATGAACTCGGGTTGCAGGCGCCACTGTGCATCTGGCTTTATACAGGTACTGGGGAATTGAACCCTGGGCAACAGGCTTTGACCACTGAGCAATCTCCCTCGCTTCAATATGGGGTTCCTGGTGGTGTTTTTACTTGTTTTCTTTACACTTTGAATGGGTCAGTCCATTACCTTCTGAAATCCAAAGTTTCTGATGATAAATCTTATAACGTTTTTTGATAACATTTTGTATGTGATAACTCACTTTGTGCTGCTTTCAAAGACTATTTCTTTTAAGATTTTTATTCTCTTTTTGTCTTTTGATAGTCTGATTATAGTGTGTCTCCGTGTGGGTCTCTTTGGATTTTACTACTTGGGATATAATGAGCTTTTTGGACTTTTATGTTCATGACTTTCATCATAGTTGGGATGAAGTTCTTGGTCATTATTTCTTAAAATGATCTTGTTCTTTCTCTTTCTCTTTCTGCTCCTTCTAGAATAATCATGATACCTGCATTGGTCTGTTTGATGGTGTCCTACAGATCCTTGTGATCTGCTCATCTTTCTTCATTCTTTTTCTCTGTTCCTCCGTTTTCTTTGTCCTCTCTTTAAGTTCAATGATTCTTTCCTCAGTGTGTTCCTGTCTACCTTTGACCGCTCCTACGGTACTTTCTTTTAATTATGAACTTTTAGATCTCCCATAATTCCTTTAGGTTTTCTAGCTCTTTGTTTGCATAGCCATTTTTTTCATAGATAATTTTCTGATTTTCTCTATATATCCTCTCTTACTTCTTTGAACATCTTTAAAATAGTTGTTTTCAGTCTTTGTCTAGTAGATCCATCCTTAGCACCTTATCAGGGCAATCTCTGAGGGTTAATTTCCCTCCTTGGTTCAGGACATATTTTTGTTTCTTTTTTTTCCTTTATTAGTTATGTATATACTCAGTGGGTAAACAGCCATGTTGGTACCACCGTTAGCCTCTTCCCTGTCCTCCCCCTCTGATTGTTTCTTTTAAAAAAATATTTATTTGTAAGAAGAGAGAGAGAGAGAATGAGAATCAGGACCTAGTGCCATTGCAAATGAACTCCAGACACATGCGCCACTTTGTGCATCTGGCTTCATCAGAGTACTGGGGAATGGAACCAAGGACTTCAGACTTTGCAAGCAAGTGCTTTTAACCACAGAGCCATCTCTCCAGCCCTGTTTCTTTTTAGATTTGGTTGTATTTGTTGCTATTCATGATGAAACAGGAAACTTGACTCTGATAATGTGGTATCTCTGAAAACCACATTCTTCCCCTCCCACTGGGATTGCTGGAGAGTTGATTTTGTTTGTTTGTTGTGTGATGGTTGAAGATCATCTTAAGGTATAAACTTAAGAGTTTTTCAGCTCTTCCCGCCGGAATCTGCAACTTGATTGGTGACCTTCTAATTTCCCTTTCATTTATGTGTTGTTTTTGAATAATCTAGTTTTTAATATGAAAGGCATTTGGTGGCGGGGGGTGGGGGGCATGATACTGGCTCTTTAAACCCCGTGGAAGTCAGCCAGACCAGGAATTACAATATCCAGTGCCTCTTTGTGATTAGAAGCAATCAGAGAATAGGTTGTTGATTTTGGAGGACACTTTTCTTTTCTCTACATCTTATCCCCCACAGTGTTGCCCAGTGCTCCTAGGAACTACATGACGTCACCTACCCATGAGCTAGGAGTAAAGAAATAAGTATCTGGGCACGGTAGTGCCTGCCTTTAATCCCAGCACTTGGGAGGCAGAAGTAAGAGGATTGCTGGGAGTTCGAGGTCAGCTTAAAGCTACAGAGTGAGTTCCAGGTCAACCTGGGCTGGAATGAGACTCTGCCTCGAAAACAAAACAAACCAAAACAAAAGGCAGCTGTGCTGGGAGCTAGACTTGACTGAAACCAACATCAATTGATTATCCAAGACTTTCCTAGGTACTGCAAGCCTTACACACACACCAGAGACACCAAATCATTACCTTTCACAGGTTTTGTGAGAGTGATTATGGTATAAGTTGAAAGATACATACGTAGTGCTTCCAACATCTCAATCTTGCCTGAATCTCCTATTATTTTATACTGTTTGAGACAGGTGTATGACAATTTGTTATGGTTTTCATTTGGATTTCCTTGGTAGCTAGTGAAATGGAATACTTTTTAGTGTACTTATTTTCTACTTGCATATCTTTTTTGGTAAAATGTCCATTTTCTAATCATATGATTAAGTTTTATACTCCACTTTGCCTAACTTCTGGAACCCAAATACTTTCTCCTATGTTGAATGTTTACTTTTTTCTAGATTTTTGTGTGTGTGTGTGTGTGTGTGTGTGTGTGTGTGTGTGTGTGTGTGGTTTTTTAAGGTAGGTTCTTGCTCTAGCCCAGGCTGACCTAGAATTCAAATTCGCTATGTATTCTCACACTGTCCCCGAGCTCATGGCGATCCTTCTACCTTTGCCTCCCAAGTGCTGGGATTTAAGGTTTACGGCAACATGCCAAGCTTTCTCTCTCTCTAGGAGTTTTATAAGTTTACATTTTTCATAAGTCTACGACCTACCTAACTTGAGTTACTTGTTATGTTAGGCATGAGGTTTCTATCAGCGTTCTTTGTTTGTTCCAGTGGAAGTCTAACGGTTCAGTAGCCCTTGTTGAAAATCCCAGATCACTGAATTGCTTTTGAACCTTGGTGACAACAGCAGTACTTTACCGTGTCTGTCTACTCAGCTAACACTGGGTGGGTGAGTCATCTTGTGTACTCCTCTGCCCAAGCCACGTTGACCTACTGTACCCACGTAGTGGGCACTAGTACCGGGTGCACGTTGACCTGCCATACCCATGTAGTGGGCACTAGTACCGGATGCAGTGATTCTTCCCACTTGATTCTAGGCCAAGATTAAGGATCGTGGGTTCTGTGCATTTCCATGTAACTTTAGCATAAGTTTTATGAGAGTTTAACTAAATTAAGCTAAATTAAATTCAAAGATCAATTTGAGGAGAATGAATACCTTTACTATAATGAGATTGCCACTCTCATTCATTTAGGACTTCAGGTTTTTTTTTTTTTTTGTTTATTTGTTTGTTTTTGTTTTGTCTACATTATTATTCCACCATATACACATTGTACCTGTTTTGTAAAGGGCAAGGGTATTTCATTTCCTTGGAAACTATTGTAGATGATTTGGTAGTTCCAATTTTGATTTCTGCTTGCTCACTGTTAGCACACACACAAAAAAATTAATTTTTATGGGTATCTTGTACGCCAGCTGACCTCGTTTCATTATTTCTAGGGATGACATCTACAAATCGAGGACATTTTGTTTCATTTCTTTCTGAACTGCATGTTTTCTATTTCCTCTTTCTTGTCTGTTATTTTCTTGACTAGAACTTTCTGTATTATGTCAAGTGAGAGCCGTGAGGCTGAGCATGCTTGGCTTTGTCCAGTCTTAAGCATGCTCTTTTCTCAAGCAAGGATGACCCTCTGTTGAGTCTAGGTGCTCAGAGTTTGCAATAGTGAATGGATCAGGTCAAGGGCTTTTTCAACAATCATCTGACTTTCCTTCCTTAGTTTGTTGATGTGGGTATTACCCAGATTCATTTTCAATTGAGGAACCGACCAACTTTGCATGTTCAGAATACAGAAGTTCAATATGATCAAGGTAAGGAACCTTTTTATATATTCTTAGATCCTATTAGATGCTATTGAGAACTTGTGTCAAAGTTCAAAAGAGTCTGCTGCCATTGTTAAAAGAATGTTCTGTGTATCTGTGTATGTCTACTGGATACTATGGACTGAGTATAGCACATATATGTCCTGGATTCCATCTAGTGCCTTATGCTTGCTGTATAAGCACTCACACTGAGCTATGTCACCAGTCCTCTTTGTACTTTTTATATTGAGACAGGGTCTCACTACAGTACCCAGGGTAGTCTTGAACTCACTCTGCTGCCCAGAAAGTCCTTGAACTTTGAAAACCTCCTGCCTTAGCCTTCTGAATAGCTTGGGCTACCAGCCTATGCCAATGGGCCTAGCCAATGCTAATATATTCTTATAAATTTTCTGTACAGCAGTTGTATTTGCTATTGAGAGGAAACACTGATGTCAGTAACATTATTTGTTTCTCTTCCTGCTTCGTCAGTTTTTGCTGATACTTTGAGGCCTTTTGGAGTGTGTATATTTCATTCTTGGACAGGATGTAATGTTCCTTTTGTCACTAAGGTATTTTCTTTCTTTCTTTTTTTTTTTTTTTTTTTTTTTGATTTTTGAAATAGGGTCTCACTCTAGTCCAGGCTGACCTGGAACTCACTACGTAGTCTCAGGGTGGCCTCGAACTCACGTTCATAACATCATAATGAAAGAGAGACTGATTGAGACGGGGGTGGGATATGATGGAGAATGGAATTTCAAAGGGGAAAGTGGGGGGAGGGAGGGTAGCACCATGGAATATTTTTTATAATCATGGAAAAATGTTAATAAAAATTAAGAAAAAAATAAAAAAAATCAGCCAGAGAAACTCAAAAGCAAGAGCAAGTTCTATTTCACCATTTCCTCTGTATTTTTAAGTGATAGTTTCCTGGGCATGAATTTTACAGTTGACAGTTCTTTTGTTAAATTCTTTGGAACCCCTTTCTGGCCTCCATTTTAAGTTAAAACATCTCTGTCACTTGAATTTGCATGTGTCTTCAGGTAATAAGGTCATTTCCCTTTCTCAGTGCTCAAACTGATTCTGTTTTACTTTATTAATTATTATTATTATTTTCCAAATTTTTTCATTTACAGTTCATTTTTAAAAGTTTAACTAGGGGCTGGGAAAATGGCTTAGTGTTTAAGGTGTTTTTCTGTGAAGACTAAGGATCCCGGTTCAATTCCCCAGGACTCACGTAAGCCAGATGCACAGGGTGGCACATGCGTCTGGAGTTTGTTTGCAGTGGCTAGAGGCCCTGGTACGCCCATTCTCTCTCTCTCTCTCTCTCTCTCTCTCTCTCTCATAAATAAATAAATAAATAAGTAAAATATTTTTTAAAAAGTTCAACTTGGATGTATCTCAGCATGAATTTTTTTTTGTAGATGGTCATGTTTGATGCTCATTCCATTTAGAAGTATAGGCTTGTGTATCTCACTTATTTGTGAAAATTTCAGCCATTATTTCTACAAGTACTTCCCCAGCCTCATGATCTCCATCCTTCTAGAGCTCTAATGACAAATATGTTCTATCTTTTGTTGCTTTGCCCTTGTCTATTTTTCTGCGCTACTTAAACTGGATGGATTCTATTATTCCAATCCAATCTTTAATAATTATGTACTTTCTCATAGCCACTCTATTATTAAGACTACCAACAATGCTTGTATTTTTGTTACTTTTCAATTCCAGAATTTCCATTTAGGTCTGTCTGTCTCATGTAAATTCCATTTCTTGCCCAAGATATATGTATATATAAACTTTTTAGAATTTCTCAAAAACTCCTCTGAAGTGAACCATTTGTCAGTCAGATCCTGTCCCAGATGCTCCAATAGCAGAATCATTTTTGAGTTGCTACCAGTGAATGGAGCCTTCTCTGATTGTTGGTTCATCTTAGTTCTTGCAATGATGGACAAGTTTCATGGCATCTTAAGACATTTTGTCTGTCACTGTAGAACCTCAGTCATACTTAAATCCTGTAATGTGCAGTGACCCTGTCAGATCTGTCGTGTGGATCTTCACTATGCCATGGGCTGTGGTTCCAACGGCACACACATTTTCACAGTCTTTGAGATGTTATTTTGGCTTCTCGATTTATCTGGTAGCATGGGCTCACACTGGTCCTTGCTCCTATTTCATAAGCTGTGTTGGTGGAAAGGAGGTTCGGAACCCTAAGCCTCCACGTTCCTCTTGGTGGGAGGGAGCACGTGGCATCCGTCCTCCAGTTGCCTCGGGGGCTCTGTGTTGCAGAGGAGAGTTTAAGGTCTATGGAGACAAATGAGTTCTGGTTTTACTGCTGGCCTCAACGTCTCTGGGCAAGGGCTTTAGAGATGGAGAGGCCTCGCCGACAGCACCAATATCTCTGACATGTTCTACCTGCCTACCTGCTTCAGCACTGCCTGTCGAGACAGAGCAACCCGGCCTGATGAATGTGTAGAAAACTTCTCCTAGCTAATTTTGTAAAATACTGTATTTATTTATTTATTTATTTGAGATATATATATATATATACATATATATATATATATATATATATAGAGAGAGAGAGAGAGAGAGAGAGAGAGAGAGAATGAGCATGCCAGGGCTCTAGCCACAGCAACCAAATTCCAGACACATGCGCTACCTTGTGCATTGGGCTTTACCTGGGTGCTGAGGAACTGAACCTGCATTCTTTGGCTTTGCAGGCAAGCACCTTAACTGCTAAGAGCCCTCTCTCCAGCCCCTGGCTAATTATTTTTGATAAAGCTTATAAATTCAGAGCCTTTGCCAGTAGTGACACACTTGTCTGATATTGCTTGACACATGCTCAACCAGGGAAATAACCATCCTTCTCAGACTTCCTTTGCAAAGCTGGAAGCAGGAAACGCTGGGCTCCAGGAACCTTCTGGGTGCTCTGTTCCTACGCTGTCCTCCAGGCTGAGGGGCTCACACCACCTTGATTTCTTTCTCTCACTTTTCCGGGGTTTCCCTTGCTCGTTGGGTCACCATCTGAGCTTATGCGTGTGGCAGAGAGGAGCAGGAGAGAATATTTGGGGGACCCAACATTAATCTTTACTATGTTATGATTGCATAATTTCATTTGTCTTTCCTATGACGACCATTTTTGACCTTATTGTGCATATGTGTACATCGACACATGCGAAAATTTGAAAATCATGAGATGTTTCATGTATGTTTTACAGAGCCCCTAAATAGCTCCTTGGGGTTGTATACTGGAACAAGACCTGCCTGGTAAGAAACTGGTTGTTAACAGAGTATAATCATAATTTACAAGTATTCACCCTTGCAAATGGACATGGAGGACCAGTGGGATCTTGCCCAACACGATTTACTAAAGCTGGGAATATGTGCCCTCTCACTCATAGTTTCCCTCAGGTTGTCACTATCAGCTTTCTGCTTCTAGCAGATCAGAAAATGTGGTAATAGTGGGACACGCTGCCCCACAAGCTACTTCTGTGTCCGCTATCCTTGCCCTTACCCTTGAAGACAACACACATATGTGCACACGAACACACACTACTAGCATTCAAATTTTCAGAGAAGTTAGGAAGTCACATATGTGTTGCATTTTTTTTTCTAGAAATGAAACCATATCTTCAACAAAAGATGAGTCTGAAACACTGATACCTAATAGCAAAAGACAGAACAAATGGGCAGGGAAAGGCCAGCTTGCATATACCGCACAGAAACGCCATCAAAGGTGGCATGTGGCAGTTAGAGGGCCTTGTGCAGGGACTACAATGGAATAAGAGACAGGCTCATGGGGGGGCATGTGACTGAGTGGAATCATGCATGGCCACTAGCTTGGTCCTTGAATGTCCACGGTCATTTGTCCCTCGCACTTGCTGCATGTACTTACCTCTCTGTCAGTTTAGGGTTTTGGAGAAAGAGAAGTTGAAAGTATTCACGAAGTCAACTATACTACTGTTTTGCTTTTATGGTATTGTTCTCTTTGCCTTTAAGCTTATGAAGTCCTTTCCCTAGTTGGGATAAATACACATTTCTATTCTGGGTTTTCTAGTGATTGATTTTATACATTTATTTATTGCTTTAATCCAGCTGGAATTAATTTTAGCATATGGTGTGAGGGAGACTGTAATTCTTCCAATTCTAATGAATTTTTGATAAGCAAAACTAACATTTCCCAGAGAAGAAAACTCAGCTTAGACTAATGCTGTTCTGTGCTGTAAAGGAAGGATGGAGTGAACAAGGCGCTTTTCTCAAAAGCCTGAAAACAGCATCCTATTTTGGGGGTCTCGAGACAATATCCCTTATTTCTCAGTGTCTACTCTTTCCTGTGCTGTGAGGTTACAATATCATCCACTGTGTCCCCGAGGATAAGGTAATTGCTTAAGCCCATCAAGTCCTCTGAGCACGTCCTATGGAGAGGATTTTCTATTACTGGCTACATGGGATATACAGGGCCCCACTGGAGAAGGTGGCCAGAGGAAATGGAACTTCAGAAAACATGAAATGAGCTACGAAGGTTTTCCTATTTTGTACAGAGTGTCTCAGAAGAAAGACAAGTCCCAGGATTTGGAGCACATTAGACACAACCACCGAGATACCAAACTTCTCCTCGCACCTCATGCATTTAATTTAAAAGCAAGCGATGGGGGCTGGAGAGATGGCTCAGCAGTTAAGGTGCTTGTCTGCAAAGCCTAATGACCGGGGTTCAGTTCCCCAGTACCTACGTACAGCCAGATGCACAAAGTGGTGCATTCATCTGGAGTTATTTGGAGTAGCAAGAGGCCCTGGTGTGCCCATTCTCCTCAGCCTTCTCTATGTCTGTCTGCTTGCAAATGTACAAATAAATTAAGAAGAGCTTTTAAAAAAATAAAAGCAAGCAATATTTCAGTACTAGCACTTCTGGGCTGGGGGATATCAACTAGAGAAAGTTGATTTATGGATGAATGTATGGCCTTGTTCTAATTTATAAATCCCATTGATGGAATCTCCAAGCAAAACAGTCCCACTTTTAATTGCTAATTAACCTAGCTAAAAGCCAGGAGAGAACTATACAACTTGTGGCATATTCCCACAAGAAGCTCACAAGATGCAACACTTCTGCTCAAAATAAATACTTTACCCATCTTCATATATCCAGCAAGGAACACTGACTGTTCACTGTGGACCCGGATCTGCAGGGAACTTACAAAATGAATGATGGTCCCTGAGCTCCCTAAAGCCATGCGCACTGGATGCACACTGTTAGTTTCATCAAGGAATACACACTGTCTGGTTTCTCGATTATTTGAAACTCTTCTAATAGGATGGGTTACTCCCACAACTTAAAGCTTCAATTTTTCTTTTGTAGCCACAGAACCATATCCTTCAGGAGATCTAAACTTAAGTACGATGTATAAAAAGAGAATAGGAGACAAAAGCATAAATTTTAAATTATTTTACTCTATTTTTTTGTTTATTTCAGAGACGGAGAGGAGAGAGGGGTGGAGGAATACGGTCACACCAGAACCTCCCGCCACTGTAAAGAAACTCTAAACATACGTACAACTCTGTGTGTCTAACTTTAAGTGGATACTGGGGAATTGAACCTGGGCCATCAGACTGTACAAGCAAGTACCTTTAACCAATGAGTGATCTCCCCAGCCCCATAATTTTTTTTATCAAATGAGAAATAGTGTTCTCAGAACACTTTCCCATTTAACACACATCTATATGTGCATACACATGTACACACACACACACACACACACACACACTCCTTAGAGAGCTTCACTGAGCCATTTCAAAATCATAGTGCTTGAAGAATTGGTGGAGAGAAAGGAGAAGAATAAACAGGCAGAAATGTGGCATCATGCTACATAGACTAACGTGGTTAGTAGAAGACATAAAGGTATGGGTAAAATTCTTTTAGCTTTTCTCCGCGTTACCTGTTTGGTGCAGTTACCTTCCCACTGTCAGGACAAAACACTCCACCAAAAGCAGCTCATGGAAGGAATGGGGGTTTATGCCAGCTTACATTCTCAAGGGGCAGCTTCCTCAGCACAGGAAGCACAGGCTGGGCATCACATCTTGCCACAGCAGGTGGCAGGAAGTAGGAAGATAGTGAGCTGGCTCTGGCAAGGGGAAATGGGCTATAACATCCCAAAGCCTACCCCCAGTGACAACTCCCCCAGAAGGTTCCATCTCTCAAGTTGCTACCAGCTGGGGAATGAGCATGGGGATTAATCACAAACATGCGGCTCTTCACATTCAAGCCACCACACTGTTCTAAGGATGAGATCATTTTTACCGAACCATCTTAATGTTTACTGACACATTCTATAGTCTCTAATCTTCTAACACCAGTGAGTCAATTTTTTCTGCCTCTTTAGGAAATATTCTTTGTAGTCATCACACACATAGTTATAGGGGTTGTTTTGTAGTGTGATTTCATTTCTCTGCCATTTTCCTTTTATTCATTTCATGTCAAGTCCTTCTACTTATCCAGGTGTTTTAAAATGTTCTCTTGTTTTATAATTTTAATATTTGGCTTATTTAATTGTCTGTGTCTTTTTCTGGTTAATGTGGTTGTTTTTTCATATGTTTGGTAATTTTCACATGTTTAGTAACTTTCATTGCACATTACGTTTGAGGACACTTCATCTGATTGTCTTCCTTTGAAGATACTGAGCTTTGTTTGACAGGCAACTACAAGTCTAAAAAATTCTCTTTATCTTTTCATTGTCAGCACTAGTCTATTTCAAGTTTGTCCTCTGTCCTAGAACATAGTCTTTCTCTAGTGTCTGGCTGGCTTTCCTGGAATCTCTACTGAATGCCTGTGTGATCTCAGGCTATGTCAGAATTCCAACATCTCCCATCTCTGGGCAACCTTGGGACTTTTGTCTTGTGGTCCCACAGTGACTATGTTTTTTTACTGGCCTCATATCCCTGTGTATGCACAGTCAAGCATTCAATGGCTTGCATGCGTCCTCATACACAGTACTGGGTACGCTCTCCCAGGCATCTGTCTGTTCTTACACACTGGGCTGTGCCAATGCTAGTCTCTTCAGTGGCCTTCGCCTGTCAGATCTGCCTCCAACAGTCACTGGAACAACAAGCAGGCAATGCTCGGCTCCATCTCCCTTCTCTCTGCTTCACTGCAGGAGCTCTGAGGTAGAGAACCAAGGTGAACGAAGACGAAGCTTTCCTCAAAGATCAAAGACCTGGCCTGGGGAGATGGCTCAGTGGTGAAGGGTACTTGCGTGTAAAGTCTGACGGACCATGTTCGACTCCCCAGCACCCAGGTACAGAGGGGCACATGCATTTGGAGTTCATTTATACTGGCAAGAGGCCTTAGTGACCGTTCTCTCTGTTCCTCCTTCTTTTTCTCTCCAACTCAAATAAATATATATATATATATTTTAGGAAAATCAAAGACCTATGTTGCCTCTTAGCCAATTCCTAAATATTGTCTTATATCCATCTAATTTTATAGCTGCTGTTTGTAAAAGGAGGTGACGAATGCTATTAGTTTATGAACTAGTTTTGTTGATTTCCTAACTAGGAGAAAGCTCGTTGGGGGAAGTGAGGGATGTGGAAGTGTACCCTTGAAGGAGGTTGTGGGGCTCTAACTCCCTGTTTGCTTCCCAGACACCACAAGGTCAACAGGTCTCCCGCATCACATACCCGAGGTGACAGTGCAAGCTAACCCAGGAGTCAAACTTGGGAAACCATGAACCAACCATAAACCATTCCCCCCTTTAAATGACTTTTTTCCTCGGGTACTTGTCACAGTAACAGAAACCTAACTAAAACGTAAAGTAATAGCCAACAGTTTGGGTGATTTATTTGGTAAATATTACCCATGCCCACTAAATTTACTACTGAATAACACACTTCCAACTACCAAACTTCCGTCTACTAAGTTCCTCCTACTAAAACCCCCACCTCTGGACTGGAGAGATAGCTCAGTGATTAACGTACCTGCCTACAAAGCTTAAGGACTCAGGGTCAATTCCCCTGTACCCTCAATAAGCCAGATGCACAAAGTGGCACACACATCTTGAGTTCGTTTGCAATGGTAGAGGTTCTCTCTCTCTATCTGCCTCTCTTTCTCTCTCTCAAATAAATGAATAGAAATAAAATAAAATCGCTCTCTTCCCCAGTAGTTAGACAAGTTTATTTTTTGCCAGGCAGGCATCAGGGAGACTCTCAGATTCAAACTCTAATGCTCCTCTTACCATGTTCTTGAGTGCATGACAGTTAATGACCAGAAGGAGTCAGGCAGAGAGAGAGAGAGAGAGAGAGAGAAGCTGAAGTTCTCCCCTATTGTCTCTTTTCACAAGTGATGAAAACCAACTGGGCAAGGAAATACTTCACAGACTTTGGGGATTATCTGACTATTTCAACTGTCTCATCAGCAGCTTGCAAAATCAACATCCCAACCAGCCCCTCCCCAAAGGTAACCACATGATGGCTGTGTCTCCTAACTAAACAGCACTGTCCACTTTCACAACGAACCACATCCGCCTGCTATAGAACCTGAATTCTGTTCGTCAAGACATTCAACAGCGACTGGTAACACTGCTTTTCAAGTACATCTCATTTAAAATAAGCCTATCACGCTTTATGTTTAATCTTCTGGATGTCTGAGTAAAGTGAACCCAGAGCAAACTGAACTCTCAGAAATTTCAACTAGCAAAGATTAAGCGGTATTCCCGTGCAGCACCGGAAGACCGGATACATTTAGTCATGTTCAGGGATTAATCTGTTTCTCTTTTCAATCATTTGTGCATTGATTTTATCTTAAAAACAAAATGCAATACCTAGCCACAGCCTTCAGGACAGGCCAACAATCTAAACTGGCTATGGCTTAAGTCCATCATTCATCAAGAATCACCCTGGAGAAGAGAAAGCAGCTCTCAACATGCCCCAATTTAAATACACTTACAAGAAACAAATGTGGGCAGCAGCTAAGGCTGGAGCGGGGCGATCAGATACATCAGGTGCGTCCAAGTCCCTGAGACGTTGCCAAATGGTTCGTACATCTGACTGACCAAAGCAATATAATTTTCTTCCTCAGCATTATCAATTCTTCTGCATATTGGATTAAACCTTCACCTCAATTACATTTTTATCATGTGGGTTTGACATCCCACTAGTGATATAAAACTTAAATGATTGCTTTTCAAAACAAACAAACAAAGGTTGATCTTATAAAGCCAGAAGTAACCGGAAGAGATGGATGAGTAGGCACATGGATAGACAGAACAATCATTAGGTTGGTTTTCCTTTAGTTCAATAAGACTTTTTTTTTTAAAGTATTTCATTTGTTTATTAGAGAGAGAGAATGGGCACACCAGGGGCTCCAGCCACTGCAAACAAAGTCCCCTTGTGCATCTGCTTTACATGAGTCCTGGGAAATTGAACCTGGGTCCTTTGGCTTTGCAGGCAAGCACCTTAACTGCTAAGCCATTTTTCCAGCCCCTCAACATGATGTTTAAATTTTTTAATTAATTAATTTATTTATATTTTTGCAAGGAGAGAGACAGAGGGAAGAGAGACAGAGACAGAGAGAGAGAGAGAGAATGGCGAGCAAGGGTCTCTAGCTGCTGTAAATGAACTTTGTGCATCTGGCTTTACCAGGGTACTGGGGTATTGAACCAGGGTCATTGGACTTTGCAGGCAAGTGCCTTAACCGCTGAGCCATCTCTCCAGCCCAAGTTCAACATGACTTTATTCAGTGCTCTATACCAGACTAGGTACAGAGGTCAAGGACTTAAGGCAATTTTTCTCAGTCTATCAAGGGTGGGAAGAGAGGACTCAAGGCAAAAATATCTACTGTGTCACATAGTGAACATGGCCAAAACAGAGTTTGTCAACAACTTAATGTGGCTGCCAACTGTGGTTACCTATCCGTCAGTTAGGTGAGGTGAGAATAAGGTATAATTACTCATGGAGAAGCTTTGAAGAACACATAGGTTTTGTTCATGATATTTTCCAAAAATTCTGCTGTATAACCTCCAAATGTAACAGGAAAACAGGAAGCTCCACCATCATGCTGTAAAAATTCACCACCACAAATCTCCCAACAAGAACCATTTATATACCATGCAAACAGATGAAATTGCCTTATGCTTGATTTTTCTTTTTTTCTTTTGAGTTATTTTTGTTCTTTAAAGAAGACCTAAATCTGATACAAATTTACCATATTTCCCTTCAAAGATACTTATCATGAAAGTCACTAATATACATTTTTGGCATATAAAATCACAGTTGCTAAATCTTTTGTCTGTTTTGGAATGCAATTCTATTTCCATCTAGCAACAGCAATATGTTGGGCAATTAAGGAGAAGAAAAGAAATACTTATTGCAGAACTACAATGTATATTATATCATACCACTATTCAATAAAATGCTAGATTAGCAAGTATCAGCCCTGTACTTGATTGGCCACAAAAATCGATCGATTTTTCTGTAAGAAGTTCTCCCAAACGCTGTAACAACTTACAATGTGCAGGCCTCTTTTAGTGATATGTGAGTTGCAGGTCATATATATGGAATAAGAGAACTGAGGAAAAGACCAAGGAGGTTAAAAAAAAAAAAAACAACGCTGTTACTAGGTAAGATAGACCATTTTCAAGTGTCCCTCATTCTGTCCCAATTATGACTTCAGCCAGTGCATGATGACCATTGCCCTAGTCAGCTTCATACTACTGGGATGAACCCCCAAACTAGACACAGTTCATGGGAGGAAGGGATTTATTTCAGGCTTACAGATCCGGGGGAAGTTCCATAATGGCGGAAGAGGCTGGACCCCCTTCACAGATGCACACAGGGAGAAAAACCACCAACACCACCAAAAACAAGCACCCTCTGGATCTCCAGGCAGAGCTCAAGCACTCTGCAGGCCTTAGGCTGGAATTCAGATCTGACCCCTAGTGGTGCACCCCTCCTAAATCAGGAGTCTGGGTGCTAGGGGCAGAAGCTGCAAACTCAATTTTAAATTAAATATTTTATTTATTTATTTGAGAGAGAGAGAAAGAGGCAAACAGACAGAGAGAGAGAGAGAGAGAGAGAAAGAGAATGGGTGTGCCAGGGACTCTAGCCACTACAAACAAAATGCAGTCACATGTGCCACCTTGGGCATCTGGCTTATGTGGACACTGGGGAATCGAACTTGGATACTTAGGCTTCACATGCATCTCTCCAGCCCTGCAAACTGAATTTTAATAACATCTGACTGAGTCTATCAGAGGACATACATTCAAATTACCACAACCATCTACAATGGGAACAAAGAGCCCTTTTCTTTTCAGAGGGCACACTATTTGCTATTTCTGCTCTTCTTCTGAGCTCTTCTCATCTCAGATACATCAATTGCACCATATATGTGATCTGGTTTTCCAGTCAGTGTTGACTCCTACTTTTGGTCCTCAAAGAAAAAAAAGTGATTTACAAACTTTCATCATATTAAAGCAATAGCAATGCCAATGATAAAATGATACCTCTGCTAGGCTCTTCCTATTCACTAACTTGACCTTCACACAATTTCCAAGTGACCCAGATGACATCCTAAAGCTCGAGTTCTTTCATATGAAAAGCTGTCGTATTGTGTCAAGCACACAGATGAGACAGCAATTCAGAGCAAAGCCCTGCACAGGAGTCTACCCAGTGGGGGAAAACAACGCTAATCTCGTGAAATCCTGCTCATTTCAGAGAGACCAATGAAGCTGTTTGCAGCGATTATGAACGCAATCAATTCTCAGTGAACTCAATTTAAGAATGACAGCAAAGCATTTTTTAAAAGCACATGTTACTCCATCACTCAGAGGTAAACAATGATAATGTTTTGATATCTCTCAGTCTTATTTATGTGGGCCCTTCACTTTTGGCTATTTGTGGATTGTTTAAACCAAATTTACATCATATACCACTGCAACTTTCAGTCATTTTTATTGAAATTTATGTTGTATTTCCTCATGTTATTAAATATAATTTTTAAAGATTTTCCTAAGGTTACCTTGTAGGCCATGATTTTATTTAATCATTGGTCAATTTCTGGACAGACTATTTAGTGTTTAATTATTTTCAAATTCTATTATACATAATGGTAATAATTTCAGTCTACATCTCTCTTTCTATAGCAAAGGTTTTTGGAGAAAAAAAAAATTGCTAGTTAAAAATCATGACCGCTTCCTTTTCCTAGGGAGATTGTCTGTATCTACAACTGCACCATAGTAGGATCGACATGGACTGCGTAAGTGGTTCAGAGGGATAAAGCGCTTCACAAGTGTGATGAATTGAACCCATGTTCCTGAAATCTGTGTACATCTGGACCGGACAGCATGTATCTGAAATTCCACTGAGCACTGACAGGAGAGCTGGGAGGTGGAGACAGACTTCCTTGAAGCTCATGGGCCAGCCAGCAAGGCACATATAGGGGTAATGAAGAGACCCTGCCCCAACACAAGGGGAAAGGGAGGTCTGACAGCCAGCATTCTCTGCCCTCCACTTGTATGCTATGGCACACACACATTACACCCACATACACACCATGTATACATGCACATACACACACAAAGATTCACAGCATATAATCTGCAACCTATAGGTCTAATAGCCTCACTATAGTTAATACTTGACAATAACATTTTAGTATTAAAATTTTATACAATAGCATACTTTGTGCTATTACAACTCATCTTTTTTGTTTGTTTGTTTGTTTTTGAGGTAGGGTCTCATTCTAGCCCAGGCTGAACTGGAATTCACTATGGAGTCTCAGGGTGGCCTCGAACTCACAGTGATTCTCCTACCTCTGTCTCCTGAGTGCTGGGATTCAAGGCATGCGCCACCACGCCCAGCTTTATTACAACTCATCTTTAAAATCATTTTACTAGGTATAGTATTTTTGAGATTTACTGCTGATAAATGTTGCTCTCTTTTATTCTCTGCTGCTTTTCAAAAATCAATACTTGTGTGAATATTTCATTACATTTTTTTCTTTGAGCATTAACTTTACGCAACGTGTCTTCTGGAAGGATGAGAAAACTGTGGAAACAGGCTGCATGTGGCTCCTTGGGCAGCATGAGCTGCGGGAAGTTCAGCCTTCAGCTTTTGGGCAATGCCATGTTATTTTCCAGAGTGGCTGGGATTTGAAACACCGCTGCTCTAAACCTCACCAGGATTTGGTATTGTTCAACTGTTTACTGCTAACCACATGTATATAAAAAGTCACGTTATGGCAAGTTTAAGTTTCGTTTCCTGATTACTTCTGAATCTGAACATTTTGTGGGCTGGGAGATGGCTCAGTGCTTAAAGGTACTTGCTTGGAAAGCTGGCTGGTCTGGGTTCAATTCCCCAGTACCCATGAGAAGCCAGGTGCCAAAGAGGCAGATGGGTCTGGAGGTTGTGCACAGCAGGGTCCTGATGTGCCTACTCTCTCTCTCTCTCTCTTTCTGTCAAATAAATAAATAAATAAATCTTAAAAAAATGAATCTGGACGTTTGTTTATTCATTAGTTGGTCACTTCTATACTGCTCCATGTCTATTTAGAACTATTTTCCAATCACTTATTTCCTGATTATCTATTTACATCAGTTCTTTGCACACTTCATGATAAACCCACGCCGAAAAATACCCTGAAAACGCAAGGACGGCGTGCAGCATGCCCCACTGATTAACATCATGCCCCATAGGTTTTAAAATCCAATATGTATATATATTTTTTCCCTTTTTTTGTTGCTAATGTTCATGTAGCAAGAAAAATATGGATTTATGGGACTAAAACTCAATGAAAAACTTTCAACAAAAAGACATATAGGAAAATGCTCATGATGCTTTCCTATGGCATACTCTGTAGAAAGGGAAACAGGTTCTGGGCATGGCTGGGGCCAACAGGACAAGGCAGAGGGGAGCGTTCCCGGGGTCCTTTTAATCTAGCTTTCCCGATTGCTTATTCTTCAAGTCCTCAGAGAAAACATGAAGACCACTGTGAGCAGAAAGTAAAACAACTCAGGAAAACTTGCTACAAACCAAGGATGTACTCTGAACAACTAAATTATTAATTAATGAAGGATATAATTTTCAAAATAATTCAAATTTCAATATGTCAGTTGTTGAAGTTACCTTCACGCTGCTGGTGTGAACAGCAGACCAGAAGCAGCTTGTGGGAGGAAAGGGTTTATTGCAGGCTTACAGATTCCAGGAGAAACCCTATCAATTGCAAAAGAAGCTGGCTTACTTCCTCACACACCCACAGCAGAGAGACAACACTAGCCAGCACCAGGAAGCAGGAGCTGATTCTGAACACCTTAGGGCTGAAATCAATCTCCGCCTCCAGTGACACACCCCCTCCATCAGGGCTCTGCCTGCTGGAGACTAAGCAGGAAACTGAATCCAAGATGCCTGAGGCTACGGAGGCCATTCATTCTCATTTCAAACTACCACAGTGGTTATTACTCAACTTTGAACACTTTCTCTGTGTGCATTGCTCATCTCTTATGAAATTGGTTGAGGGGATCTATGATCTATGATGGCACAAACCATAGTTATTTTTCTCATTTAAAATAATGGGTAAGGGGCTGGGGATGTGGGCTAGTTGGAAGAGCGCTTGCCCTGCACGGGAGAGGTCCTGGGTTTAATCTTCAGCCCTGCATAACCTTGAAGTGTTGGTGCATGCTTATACCCCTAACACTCTGGAGGTAGAGGCAGGAGGCTCAGAAGTTCAAGGTCATGCTCAGCTACTGTGGTGGTTTGAATGGAAATGTATATCCCCCACCCCCTTAGCCTCAGGGATTTAATTGTTTTGTTTGTTTGATTGTTGTTTTCCAGGTAGGGTATCACTCTATCCTAGGCTGACCTGGAACTCACTCTGTAGCCCTAAGGCTGGCCTCAAACTCGAGAACCTCCTACCTCAGCTTCCTGAGTGCTGGGACAAAAGGCATGCACCACCATGCCAAGGTACTCCTGACTAAGGTTAAACTTCCCATTTAAACCTTTAGTAGCCTTCTGGAGGTGTCCATGTGGGGTGCAGATCACTGAGACCAGTCCTCAGGTGTGTAAAAAGCCAGTTTGAGCCGGGCATGGTGGCGCACGCCTTTAATCCCAGCACTCGGGAGGCAGAGGTAGGAGGATCGCCGTGAGTTCGAGGCCACCCTGAGAATGCAGAGTGAATTCCAGGTCAGCCTGGGATAGAGTGAAACCCTACCTCGAAAAAACCAAAAAAAAAAAAAAAAAAAAGCCAGTTTGAGCTCTGGCTGTTCGTGTTTGCTGCCTGTTGGTAGAGCCCTGATCCTTCCAGAGTCATAAAGGAAGATTCCATTCTGGGTTTCGTCCTGATTCTGCTGGTTGCTGGTACTCCTTAGCTTCAGGACACTTCACTCAGGTGATCCCATGGCTTTCCACACCCTCCTCCCTCCTCCCCACTCTCTCACCTCTCCCCCGCCCCGCCTCTCTCTCCTCCCCTCGCCTCTCTCTCACACACAGACACACAGACACACAGACACACATACACACCTGCGCTAGCCCTCAGTGTTTCCAAGCTAACACAAGAGGATTTCATCTTTGCAAGATCCTTAATGTCATACCACCTTCAAGATTCTATTTTCAAATGAGGCCATATTCCCAGGTTCCAGAAACTTGTAGATTCTGTAGTCAAGTTCACATAGCCAAAGAAGGCATGGACAAGTTCAGATGCAGACCTGCAGACTCCAGTAGGCTCCACCATCAGCTGATGTGACCTGTCGTCTGTGGCTCTTCTCACACCTCAGCATCTCCCAATCCACCCTACCTCAGAGGAGGCCAACATTCTTCAGCGCCAGTTCCAAACACTTCCAAAGGAGTGTGTGCAAAGGCTAACCCTCCATTAACCTCCTTAGCAGGCACACTTGGGTTTCTTTCTAATACTCAGCAGCTTCCTAAGTCCAGTTCAGAAAGTAAACTGGTGAGGAATACTTTATCTTCCCCACTTGTTTTGCTTCCTCAAAAGTCCCCTCACACCCATTGTACAACAGAGAAAGACTGCAAAGTACTGAGAGTTCAGAACATGACACCCCAATATATGCCAATGTAAATAAGAAAAATATTCACCAATATAGATTATTCCAAGTTAAAAACATTAAAAACACTAGATTCAAGAAAAATACATTCCTGGGCTGGAGAGATGGCTTAACAGTTAAGGCATTTGCCTGCAAAGCCAAAGGACCTTGGTTCGATTCCCCAGGACCCATGTAAGCCAGATACACAAGGGGCCACAGGCATCTGGAGTTCTTTTGCAATGGCACACCCATTCTCTCTCTCCCTCTCTCTGCCACTTTCTCTCTCTCTCAAATAAATAAATAAAAATAATGTTAAAAAACAGAAAAGAAAAATACATTCCTCCTTTTTCTTAAAGAAAGGACATTAAGTTCTCATGCAAAAGATGCCTGCCCTTTATCAAAAGGCAAGAAATATTCTTATTAAAAATTATTTCTCAATAGTGGCAATCTTTAATTTTTTTACCTGAAATGCCTTTTAAAAATATTTCATCATTTATTTATTTATTTACAAGCAGAGTGAGGAGAGAAAGAGAGAAACAGAGAGAGAGAATGGCCAGGCCAGGGCCTCTAGCCACTGAAAACAAAGTCCAGACATGTGCCACTTTGTGTACCTGGCTTCACATGAGGACTGGGGAATCTAACCAGGGTTGTTAGGCTTTACAAGCAAGTGCCTTAACCGCTGATCCATCTCTCCAGCCCACAATATCTGCTTGCCTGTTGTTTTCTTTATACAGAAACGTCCTTCGGTCTAATACAGTCTCGCCTTTCCTTTATCTGAAAACTTTTTTTTTGTACTCCATTCTGGAAGTATAGTGTTTTGTTTTCTTTTTTTCTATCTTTTCTTGGAAGTATAGTTTTATAAGATGTGTCATTCTTCTATTTCCAGCTATTTTCCCCAGCTATGACATGACCACGGCCATCATGGAATGGACCAGGAGACCTGGGCTGCCAACATGGCTCTGAAGTAGAGAAAACTCCGCAGCAGATCGCTAGTTCATGGTCGTGGGGATGTTAACACTCCCTCTTGGAGAGAAGGACAGAGGACCATCAGACCCTCACAACGTTCTCCCCGATGCTGTCCTGAGATTCTCTCACCATTCCCACCTGTCCCAGCTACAGAAATAATTATTACAAAAGTGGATTTTTTTTTTTTTTCCGAGGTAAGGTCTCACTCTAGCCCAGGCTGACCTGGAATTAACTATGTAGTATCAGGGTGGCCTCAAACTCACGGCAATCCTCCTACCTCTGCCTCCCGAGTGCTGGGATTAAAAGTGTGCGCTGCCACACCCAACTTACAAAGGTTTCTTTAAAGATTATTTTTATTTATTTATTAGAGACAGAGAGAGAGAATGGACATATCAGGGCCTCTAGCCACTGCAGACGAACTCCAGATGCATATGCCACCATTGCATCTGGCTTACGTGGGACCTGGAGAATCAAACCTGGGTCCTTTGGCTTTGCAGCCGTGCACCTTAATCGCTAAGCCATCTCTCCAGCACCGGTTTTTTGTTTTTATAACATGACAGTTGTGACTTTTCAGTGTCAGCTGCCCTTGAGTCACCCATGATCCTCTAAATAACTCCAATAAACACAATTTATTTGCCAAGCTGGACATGATGGAATCTTTCTGTGGACGGTTGGCTTCTGGCCTATTTGAGGGGAACGGACTCTTAACACGTCCCAACTGCCCTATATTCTTGCACTGAGGGTTTGTGAAGATATGTTGGCCACATCTAGAAATTTAATTGTCCTGTATAAACTGTGTTTTCTCTAGCTGTTATCAAGTTTGTACCTCAGATTCTCAGCATGCCTTAGCATCTTGAGTATGTAAATTATCTTTCACCAGGTTTGGGAAGTTTAGGACCCTTACTTCTTCAATTCCTTTTCTGCCCTCTTGTCTTCTTTCTTCTGGCTCACTGATTAACTCCTGTTGAAATGATTAAACCAGAGTCCTGGGACTTCAGTCGGTTGGTTTAAATCATTTTTAACACCCACCCTTCCTACGGAAAATGTGTACTAGCTGACTTCAGCTGACTGCTCATCATCTGCCCCATGTAAATCTGTTCTGAGGGTCAGCCAGAGATTTGGGCACAGTTTGCAGTGAAAATGTATGGCTTCTCACCCCAGGCATGGCACCTCAGCTCTAACCTTCACTCCCTCAGGCCGGAAAGACCATGTACTTTACATGTCAATGACAGCGGCTCAAGCTCACCAGAAAAAGAGTCAAGAACAGAGCCCCTGTCAGCCCCCTGTTCCGGACGACAGCTGCCCCCTTTCCGGAATTCATAATGGCCTTACCTCCTTCTATTGACCATTAAAGGATTGTTTTTTAGTTCCTTCTTTTTACTTTCTTTTTCTCTTTGTAAAAATTTTACTTACAGTTTATAGTTTCTGTGGAAATTTATCGGGCTCTCCAGTAAGCCTAAAATCCATGTCCCTCGTGTTTTAACATTATTATGGTGCACACATTAACCATGTGGGTTGGGTAATGCTGCATTCACAAGTATCCCCCAAGACTTTAATGGCTTAAAAAAATACGACGGTTTATTGTAGAACTGTGATAATTATCCATTTCCCAGATTAGCAAGGGCTATGCCATTTGCACGTGAGGACAAAAGCTAGTGACCTTCACTAACCTACTGGTCAGCCTGGCCTGAGAAGAAAAGGAACATAAAGGGTTGTGGACTTTGGAAAAGTCCTTACGCCCAGCACCAGCACATGCCACTCTAGTTCACACTTTTTTTAAAAAAACAACAAATAACATGGCTTACATAAGTTCATAAATTTAAGAAGCAGGGCGGAGGAGACAGCACCGTGGTTAAAGGCGCTTGTTCAGAAAGCCTGATGGCCTGGCTTTGGTTCCCCAGTGGCCATGTAAACCCAGGTGCACAAAGTGTCAGGTGCATCTAGATTTCTATTGCAGTGGCAAGAGGCCCTGGCACACCCATTCTCTCTGTCATTTTCTCTTTGTCTCTCTCCCTCTCTCTCTCTCTCAGCTTACAAATAAGTAATAAAGAAAAGTTAAAAAGTTTAAAAATAAGATGGAAGGTGACCAAGGAAGACACCCGATGTTAACTTTTGGCCTTCACATGCACGTATACATGCACGTGCATACACACACACACACACACACACACACACACAAACACCCCAAAACAGCAAAACACCTCAAATCTTTTCTTTCTCTCTGACAACCTAGATGGATATCAGGCCTTCAAGAAGTCCAGTGAAGAGCCAGGTGTGCTGGTGCTTGCCTTTAATCCCAGCACTTGGGAGGCAGACAAGAGAATTGACATGTGTTCGAGGCCAGCCTGAAACTACAGAATGAGTGCCAGGTCAGCTTGGGCTAGAGTGAGACTCTTCCTCAAAAACCAAAAAAAGGAAAAAGAAAAAATGGAGGAAGAGGACCAACATCCTAAGGTTGTTTTCTGACCTGCACACGTGGGCCATGTTGGGAGCATGCATGAGTGTGTGTGTGTGCACGTGTGTGTGTGTGCACGTGTGTGCACGTGTGTGCACGCACACACACACTAACTGAGCTGCAGAGATGGCTCACCAGTTAAGATGCTTGCTTGCAAGGCCAAATGATTCTGGTTTGATTCCCCAGTACCCACTTAAAGCCAGATGCACAAAGTGGCACATGCATCTACAGTTTATTGCAGCAGCTGGAGGTCCTGGTTCTCCCTCTCCCTCACCCTTTCTCTCTCCTATCTATCTCTGCTTGAAAATAAATAAATAAAAATACCTTTAAAAAGTCCTGTGAGGAGATTGCCTGTGTTGGCATACATTTCAGCATATTGTATCTTCACACCACGTAGCACGAGTCTCCTTATTTACTTAGGTTTTCTTTCTGATCATTTGGTGGAGTTTACTTTTGTACATATAGTTATATGCCATATGTTTTAGTTGATTTGTAAGTCTGGTGGATTTGTGGTTATTACAAATGTATAAGAATATGCAGATATTTGAATGGAAACCACTGGACTCTTTCACTTGTAATGGTGTATTAATTTTACATTCTCAGATGTTAAGGACAGAAAATTATATTTGTATACTATTAATTTCCTTTTATCTCATACTTAGATTACTTAACCCAGTTGGGAAGGTTATTATGTAATCATTATATAATGACTATTATTTTATATATTATTTATTATTATCATCATTTTATAATGACATTATTATATAATGACTATCACAGTATTGGATAGCTAACAGTAGTTCTGAACTACTCATTTCAATTGTCAGGGAATGAAGCATGTTCAACATTAATATGAAATAGTGTACATTCCTTCAGGTATGGGAACTGAATGTTGTCTCATACTGTATGGGTTCTTCCTTGTGACTAATTATTTGTCTTTGTCATTGTTTAACAGAAAAGAAAATTCTGTACTTATTAACTCATTCTTATTTTTACAGATTGATTTCAATATTCATTTTTAAAATAATAGTGAAAGTTATATTTTCTGCTAAATCCAGTTTAGCCATTAAAAATATGAGCACTGAGCCAGGTATGCACCACCATGTACCTGGGAGGCTGAGATGGCAGGATTGCCATGAGTTCAAGGCCAGCCTGCAGCTACAGGGTGAGCTTCAGGTCAGACTGGGCTAGAGGGAAAACCTATCTTAAACCACCCCCAAAATAAATAATGAGATAAAATATGGCCACAGAATTCTGATTCTTCTTAGGGTTAATAATATTGCTTTTTATTGAAACCTGATGTACTTTCAGAAAAATTGCTTTTCTCTATGTTGTTGAGCTTTGCACCTAAGCTTTTGTAATTAACTTCCAGTTTTATTGCACTGTAAACAGAGCAATAGCCGGTTAACATTTTAAATTTCATAATTTAACATGTTTTTTGAGGTATAATACATGATCAATTTTGTAAATGTTTTATATCTCCTAAAAAGAAAATGTATTGTTCTTTTCTAGAGAACAAAATTTAATAAATATTTATTCAATCGCCTTTATTAGGTTATTAAGATACTCTGTATTCTATGTTTATTTGTTCCAAGAAACATCAATGACAGTGTATTTAAGTCTTCTTCTATCAATTTTCCTTATATTCCTAACTTTCTCTGTTTCATGCATTTGAGGCTAATATCGCATCAATAAAAATTCAGAATGTCCCCATCATTGCTGAGAAGAGCATTTGAAAAATATAAACTTCTTAAGCAAACTGAATATTTTATGGACTTTGATTCCAGTTTGTGTAAATAGTGTCCAGATTACTTTGTGCTTTTGTCTGATACTCTTCTTGTGCCGTTCTCCTCATGAATATTAATGAGTCACTGCATTTCACTTATGGCACTTCTCAGTAACTTGAGGCTATTTTTTATTTTTTTGTGTGTGAGACAAAGTCACTGTATTTAAAGAAAATAAAAAGCATGTTACGTGAGACTCAGCTTCACAATTCTCTCTCGCACTTACCTTTGCTCTGAGCACTATGTTAGAGATAAAGGAATGTCATTCCTAGTTTCTACATGTAGAAACTGGAGCTCATATAGGTTAGATTCATTTCTCACTGTCATTCAGGCAACATTCAGAAGTGGAAAGACATCAGGGAAGGGAGATAGCTGTAAAACAATAGCTTTTTATGATAGATAATATTCCTGTGCTGAACGCTGATATCCAGATGGACTGGCTGGTCAGGTTACCTGCTTTTACTGCAGAAGGGGACTTTATTTATTTGTAGTGGCTTATAAGACACCTACCAGCACCTCCATGATCATATTTTATTCTTTATGTTCTTTTTACCTCACTTTTCTTAAGCTTTGTATATTTATCTATTTAGACTGAGCTGTACATGCATTTTTCTCCCTGTTAACCTAGAAATCATACATCTTATTTGTATTTCTAATAAAGGCTCGTAATATACTGAAATGATCATTACTCTTTATTAGATGTGTAATAACTTTTTTAAAGATATTTTATTTATTTATTTGCATTTGGAGAGAGACAGAGAGGAGAGAGAGAGAGAGAGAGAGGGAGAGAATGAGAACAGGTATACCAGGGCCTCCACAAACTGCAAATGAACTCCAGATGCATGTGGTACTTTGTGCATCTGGCTTTATGTGGCTAGTGGGGACTCAAACCTATGTCGTGAGGCTTTGCAGGCTAGTGCCTTAACCACTGAGCAATCTCTCCAGCCCCTGAATATTAAATTTTAACACTTTCAAATACATAGAATCTTTGAGTATGTACAAAAAAAGTAAGGACTCGTCAGTCAGTTCTGGATCGTTAAATATGATTTCAGGTTTGATTATTACAAAGAATTAAACCAGGAGACAATATATATTTTGTATTTATTAACAATTGTTTCACATTACATATTTTTCTCATTTTGAAAGTATACTTCTAGATGTTTTTCTCAGTGTTATAGCCACACTCATTTAAAAATCTCACTTTATGTTAAATGGTCTCTTTTTTTTTTTTTTTTTTTTCTGAGGTAGGGTCTCACTCTGGCCCAGGCTGACCTGGAATTAACTATGCAGTCTCAGAGTGGCCTCGAACTCACTGCTATCCTCCTACCGCTGCCTCCTGAGTGCTGGGATTAAAGGCCTGCGCCACCACACCCAGCTAAATGGTTTCATTTTTAATGGCCTATCACTGATCACCGTTTAGTTCTCTGATGCTGACTCCGTAACTTTGATCTCTGTTACCTGAGCCAGGACTTCCCAAACGTAAATATGTGTATAAGAATCCCCTAAAAGCAGCCTGGTGGCGCACGCCTTTGCTCCCAGCAGAGGTAGGAGTGTCATGGTGAGTTCAAGGACACCCAGAGACTACATAATGATCACCTCAGCCCTGGGGTAGAGTGGGGCCCTACCCCCACCCTGAAAAACCCAACAAACAAACAAACAATATATATATAAAGAATATTATCACACAGATTACTATGTTTTGGGCTACTTTTTTTTTTCTTTTCTTTTCTTTTCTTTTTTTTTTTTTTTGAGGTAGGGTCTCACACTAGCCCAGGCTGACCTGGAATTCACTACGAAGTGTCATGGTGGCCTTGAACTCACAGTGATGCTCCTACCTCTGCCTCCCAAGTGCTGGGATTAAAGGTGTGCACTACCACACCAGGCTATTTTTGGCTACTTTTAAGATTTAATCTTTTCTTATGCATTATTTTAATAATTTTTTGGACTTTTTATGTATTTATTTTCAAGCAGATAGAGATAGAGAGGAGACAGAGAAAGGGAGAGAGAGAAGAAAAAAGGAATGAGCATGCCCCAGCCTTTAGCCTCTGCAAATGAACTCCAGATGCATGCGCCACTTTGTGCATCTGGCTTTACATGGGTAGTGGGAAATTGAACCCAGGTCGTTAGGCTATGCAGGCAAACACCCTAACCTCTGAGTCATCTCTCCAGCCCCTATCTTACTTTTTATTGTATATTTCCTTACCATTTTGAATGAACTCTATTTCCTCATATAAACTCAATGTTTTTGGGGGGGACTAATTTTTTTTAACAGCTTCTAATTGCAAATCTTTGATTTTGCTGTGAAATTTTGCCTTCTGTAATCTGGCTACTCCACCGTGTTCTTTTTTTTTTTTTTTTTTTTTTTTTTTGCCACCAGCCCATCTTCTTTTCCAAACAATCTTACTTTTTATAATGTAAACTTTCTGTTTCCTAGTGAGATTGAGGATGCCAGCCTCCTAAAACTCTTTTCTTTCTTTGCTTTTTCTTGTTTTTGACAGAATATCTTGGAACTTTAACATTAACTTAAGGTCTCTGAAATACTGTTTGCTGCCTTTGGTCCACTACAACTAAAAAAAAAATTGACTTTTTGTGAAAGTGTCAACATTTATCAAGAGAGAGGTTAAGATTATCTTAATTTGTGTCACTTAAATTCCCTGTAGATGGAGGGTAAATTGGTTTATAGAATTTATATTCCAATTTCTGTCCTCTACCAGGATTTCCATCACAGAGACTTCCTTGGATGGGCATAGAATCTTCTAACATCACTATCCAATCCATGTCCAAGCTGATCAGGAAAAAGAAAATCCCAGGATTCCTTTTCAGCACAGGGATGGTGCCTTACCTGTGAAACATATTGACAAATGTACTCCTAAAAACAGTGTATTCTACTTGGGCAGAACAGTGGCCTTTCAAAAATGTCTACATTCTAGTCTCTAGGATCTAGAATATGTTAGGTTACCTGGTAAAGAAGGATTAAGATAATGAGAAGAATCAGGGTTGCTAATCACTTGCATGATAAGAATGTCATCACAAGGGTTGTTAAATGTCGGAGAAGTGAGAGTCATGGTGATGGCAGCATAAAAGAGACTTCAGTCCACCTGGAGAAATGGCTGAGCAGTTAAGGCGCTGGCCAGCCAAGCCAAAGGATCGAGGTTCAATTTCCATGTGGGCTCATGCACCTGCAGTTCATTTGCAGTGGTAGAGGCTCTGGTGTGCTCACTGCTCATTCTCTATCTGCCTCCCTCTCTCTAAAATAAATAAGTAAGCAAAATATTTTTTAAAACTTCACTGGGCACTGTTGGCTTTGAAGGTGAAAACAGGAATTGTGTTTGTCATGGTGTGTGTGTTGTGCATGTATGTTCCTATGTGTGTGGGCTCATGTGTGGAGATACAGAGACATGCATTTGTGCACATGGATATATGTGTGTGCTCACTTGTGTTGAGAACAGAACTCTGTGTCAGGTATTTCCCTCTATTGTTCTCTACATATATACTACATATATGTTGACACAAGGCCTCTCACTATACTGATTTCACCAACTAGGTCAGTATAGCTCACCTGCTTTCTGGGAGTCGGCCCGCCTCCACCTCCCGAGCCCTGGGATTACAGGTTTGTGCCATCACCCTCAGTATTTACATGGGTCCTAGGGATGCACTCTCTGGGTCCTCAGGCTTGTGCAAGAACCACTTTCCTGACTGAACGTTCACCTCAGCCTGGAAAAACAGCCTTTGAAGGAGGACGAAGCCAAGGAATTCTGGAGGACCAACCGTAAGAGAGCATTCTCTCCAGAGACCCGGAAAGGAAATCAGCTCAGCTCATACCTTGGTTTTAGCCCAGTGAGAGCCACTTCAGGCTTATGACCCCTCAGACCACAGAACAATATGACCATGTCATTTGAACCATAAGATGTTGATATTTCATCCCAGCAAACACAGAAATCTACTACACAATCTTCTCCTTGGCCAACTACTATTTACAGTCTCCAAGTAGATGCAGAAAAGCCGGCGTCTTCATTCATCCTGATCCTGCCAGCAAAGCACTTCTCGTGCCTGGGATGGGCTCGCTGTCTGCTAAGTGTCTCCACGTCTCTCAGCCAGAAGAAAGAGAGCAGCCAAACCCTTAGAGAGATTCCCTCCACTTACCCTAGTACAGAGGAACCATCAGTTGAAATATTGTTGTTTTTTAATTTTGAGCCCATTAAACTTCTTCTGACTAGAATTCTCTACAGAAATCAAGGGTTGATTGATTATACGAACTAATTTTTAGTGGCCGTGACTTCTTTTATAAATACCTGATTTTTGTAGGAAATTGGAGTGGCAATTCTAGAGGCCATGACCCAGACATCAAATTTAATTTCATGCACTCTTCAATCCCTTCTTCAGGAAGCTGCTGTCCCCCCTAGCTCATCCCTCCGTGCAAACTGAGAAGTGGGCCTGTGTCCCACATGGCAGAGTTCTCTTACTAGAATAAGAAGAGTCAAGGCCTATCTATTTTAATTTTGCTTAGCAGTAATTTTCCTTCAAGAAGGAGTAAAAGATACTAGTTTAAAACATTTCTCTCTGGAACACCGAAAAAGTGAGAATTCCATACATCCTGAAGTGACCAAGTAGATCTTTCTCTATTCACTGGTTCCTGAAACTATGTTTACGTAAGATTTAACTCCAGAGGCTAAAGTCATGGGTAAATATTAAGTGAGAATTGATAAAGGTGTATTAACTCTGAAAAAGAGACTGCGTTTCTCTAAAAGAAACATTATTAGATTTGGCTCAGCACTGCCCCATGCCACAGCAATGCTGGAGGCCACATGGTAACCAATAGTCCTCATGTGACCTTGTCTTGCAGAATTTCAGCTCAGCAGACAAAAGGATCCAAAGTACAATAGGTTTAATAAATAGCATAAATTTACAAACCTATGGGGATTAGATCTTAACATCATAAAGCTGCTCAATGGCCCAGCTATGAAAACCACCCCACATGTATTTTGTATGTATTTTAGTGGCACCTTTGTTCCACTAGACCAGCCCTGAAAAGGCAACAGTCCCCTATAATTTGTCTAACATTTCTACTGCTCAGTCATCAGACTGGATAAGAACTCTTTATCCAAAGCAGGATGAAGTCCAAATGTAGATTGCCCTAGGAGGGTAAACACTGGGTCTTGTCAAATAAGAACAATCACTTGACATTGCTTAGTAGAGCTGAAAATAATACTAGGGAAATTCATCAAGCAACCTGAAGAACACCAGAGAGTAGAACTGAGGAGCATGGGGACGTGAACAAGAGGTGCCATCATGCCCAATTACAGCTGTCTCTGGGCAGGATTATTCCTGGCACGGAGCTATGTTCTGCTGCTTAAGATGCATATACTTTCTTGGCACTATTAGCCATTGTGAAGCTGACATGACAGAAAATGAAAACTGTCATAGTTCCTTAGAAACGCACAAATGTTCCAACTCGTAATGGAACCTATAAAATATGTGGTCAAGTGCATGAGCTCTGAAGCAAAACACCAAGGGCTCAAACGCTGGCCTTGTGCCTCACAGAAATGTTATAGCATTCTTCTATGCCTCATTTCCTGTATTCATAAGCTGGGAGTAACAGGGTTAATTCACTCCCTGCCTTGAGGGTACCAGCTATGCTAATTAAAGTTCCCAGCATAAGACTTAATTCTAGTGTGTTCAATGGAACAGCTATAGCGGCGGCATTAGACAGGTTGTAAGGCATTATGGGTAAGAATAGAGGCTCCTGCTATCCTGCCCAGGCTATGCTGTCGATGAGCTCTGTGATAGTGGGCCATTATTTAACTTCTTTGGGCCTCATTTCCCTCATCTGTAAAATGGGAGTAACAGTAATGAGGATCATGACGGTTTCTGTTTTTGAAAAGAGAGACAAACAGAGAGAGAGAGAGAGAATGGACGCACCGGGGCCTCCAGCCACTGAAAATGGATTCCAGATGGATGTGCCACCTTGCACATCTGGCTTATGTGGGTACTGGGGAATTGAACGTGGGTCCTTAGGCTTCACAAGCAAGCACCTTAACCATTAAGCCATCTCTCCAGCCCGAGGATTACTTTGAGAACTGAACGAATTAGTATATGTTGAGTGTTTAGGCCAGTTCTGGTAAATAATTCACTCATGGGTGTTTTTACAATTCCGATCATAGAAAGGCAAGGACCCAGAATAGTACGTTGGGAATCCAAAGGAAGAAGCCAAAGTAAGGAGCATGTTCCTCAACCCCACTCTCCGTTCAAGGGAACCTGCTACTTTACCTGCGGAATTTTCTTTGATTGAAGAGTCCTGCCTCTTTTGAAGGAGAGCACTTGGGAGGGAGGAAAGAAGGGGGTTGGACCTCAGAGCTAAGACCAAGGACCAACTAATGTGCCTTAATATAAAATCTACCAGTCCACTTTCTTTTCTTTTATGAGAGAGAGAGAGTGCGCAAGAGAAAGAGCGCAAGAGCGAGAGCAAGAGTGAGAGAGAGAGAGAGAGAGAGAGAGAGAGAGAGAACAGGACACCAGGGCCTCCAGCCACTGTAAGCAAACTCCAGACACATGCACCACCTTGTGCATCTGGCTTACATGGGATCTGGGAAGTTGAACATGGGTCCTTAGGCTTCGCAGGCAAGAGCCTTAACTGCTAAGCCATCTCCCCAGCCCCCAATCCAGTTTTATAAAATATTGAATATTTTATATACATTGGGCAGCTGTTGTAACCTGATCATTTTAAATGTTCCATCTAGAAAGTTCTCTGTACCTTGCAAAGTGAATTTTAGTAAATTCAAGTTTTAAGGCCAATACTTACCAAACTTCAAGATAAACAAAAAAATCTTAATAATTCCAATTTGGCATGCAAAACTCATGAATATTCACCACTGCCAAATGAATAATAAACCACCCCTGGGTTCTAGCACTTGCCATGTTAAATTGCCTATTTTCTAGAAATCTGGTTTTGAACAGCTTTTGTTGTTTTTGCTCTCATGATGGTGGCTCTTCAAAGCAATTTGGAGTATGAAAACATGCCACCCTCTGAATTCCGGAGGGAAGGAGAGATGAGGAGAGAAAACATGGGCTATTAAGACAACAAAAGAAAGTCCATGGATCAGAGGGCTGGGCTCTAGAAGACATTTTTTAAATGTCACCAGATAAAATTTATGCCATGAAAGGGAATCTTCCTTAGACATTCTAAGTACTGTTAGCTACATGAATAATAAATCACAAGGCTCTTTACCTATTTACTGCTGAACATCATGACCTGAGGTTGGATTTACCCCACTGATAGCCATGCAGCAGAAACCCAGGGAAAATATCACTGCTTTGGCCCGAATTTCTGGAAAACCAATGAACCTTGGGGAACCAACATTTTGAGAGAGTATTAAAAATACAAATATTCATGACACTATTAATGTGGGTGAACTTAAAAGTTCTTTGAATAATTACCCTCCATTCTTTCCAAACCACGCATATTCCAGCCTCACTGGATTTTCTACTTCATAACTTGATGCAGCAACATCCCTCCCTGTATCAAAATCCCTCCCAGTATTAACATCCCTCCCAGTATCAACATCCCTCCCTGTATTAACATCCCTCCCTATATCAACATCCCTCCCTGTATCAACATCCCCCCCTGTATAAACATCCCTCAAAGTATTGGTTCTCCAGTTGGATTGAATTATGAATATTTTTACCTTGAAAGATGTGGGCGGTATGATTCCATTTACACAATATTCAAAACACAGCAGAAAGTTCATGACTACAAGTACCTAAGCTGAAGACTTAGCTTCAAGAAATGATCATCTCGGGCTGGACAGACGACTCAGCAAAGCCTAGCGACCAGGGTTCGATTCCCCGGTACCCACGTAAAACCAGAGACATAAAATGGTGCATGTATCTGTAGTTCATTTGTAGTGGCTAGAGGGCCCGGCACACCCATTCTCCGCCCCCCCCCCCCACCAGTCTAACTCTTCTCTGTCTTTCTGCCTGCAAATAATAAATAAAAGTTGGTTTTTTTTTAATTTTTTTTAAAAAATGATTATCTCAACCAAGAGGGTTTTGTTTTTTCTTAACCTGCTCTACTGTAGTCAGAGTCAGTTCCGACCAAGGACCCCCAAGGGTGCTGTAAGTCCTGGGTGTTAACCTGGGTAAGGAGGTGTTCATTTGTTTAAACTGTTAATACATTTTTGCTACTAAGAAAAACAAAGCCTATTTGTTATTTCTCAGAAATTCAAAATTTTTAAAATCACTGTGTGTGTGTGTGTGTGTGTGTGTGTGTGTGTGTGTGTGTGTGAGGGTCCCTTGCTGCTGAGAGCAACTGACTGTTCAGTTTCACATGGGAGGCTTAGGGAATTGAACCTGGGCAGGAAGGCTTTTCAAGCAAGTGCGTGCTAAGCCATCTCCCCGGTCCCTGAAATTCATATTTACCTGGGACATCTTGAATTTTACCTGGCAATCTTACCCACATCAAGAAGAACACGGCTAGATAACTAAAGCTTAAAGCAAAATCAAGAAGTAAAAACTAGGCAAACACAGCATAGGTATAATGCATTCTTGAAACTGTCAGTCATTCCTGTTTTCTACTCAATGAATATAATAAGCTCATGTCTCGTGGCTTGTGAGCTCCCTACCAACCCATTGGCTGGGCCCAGGGACTAGAAATGTGCCACGTAGATGCAAACAGTAATGTGCGTAGAGGAAGGCAGAGAAACTGACCTTTAAATATACAGCCATACCTGAAAAGAACTTCAAGTTAAAAAGAAATCAGAAAAAATTAATTTATTTCTTTTTCTTAAAGCAATGATTTGTCATTTCTAATGTGCACTTGTTTGCACGCGGGGGGGAGGGGGTAGAGGGGAAACAGTCAGGTAGGTAAAAGGAATGCAGAATTGCTCCCTTATCCACATGAAAAACTACACATCTGTCTAACAATGCTAACCATTCTGAAAGATAATTATGGATCAATGCTTTAAAAAAAAAATACTCCGAATTGCCTGCAGAAATGGCGCAGAGAATTCAATTAAATTATTTGTAAAAGCCAGAGTCGTCTTCTTTTTTTTTTTTCTTTTCTATCCATCTGCTACTTGAAATAGGATGACCTTTCAAATAAGTGCTTGCAGTTCTCAATACAAACTCTGAATAAAGAAGGGACTGTGACTCCCCCCACCCAACCCCATTCTCCAGCACTGTAGACATAGCTTTTGTACTGACATTCTACACCACTCCAAAGAATGCAGATTTGGCTCCCAGAACATAAAAGCAACACTCTAGGAATATCAATCAAGCCTGTGTCCCACGCTTTCAGTCATGACATTTGCCTTCTGACAGAAAGGTGTGCTGCCTCTGAGATAAGGGCTTGGGAACAGGCAATTTACTCCCTAGAGAAAAACTACAAACATGTTAGTAAAGAATCCTTTGTTAAACTACCTGTGGAAGGAGCAGTAATTCAGAAAGGTCAGATATTTAAGTAACAATGGGTGCAAAACAAACATTCTAGCAGGCCTCTCAGGCCTAGATTATAAACCAACAAATTGTGTTAGGAGATAGATATTCACGAGAAGTGTTGGCTTTCTTCAGTCTGATTTTTTTTTTGCCTTGTTTTGTTATTCCCTTGACCATTCTGAATTCATAAAATACTTTCAGTTATGTTCAAGGTGAGTTTTGTTTCCATAGAAGTTCATTAAGCATGTTACAATAAGTTTAAAAAATGCCAAAATATAAAAGATATAGTCCATTATATCACCCAGAGAAAGTGATTGCTAAAAGAATACATATCCTGGTCTGTTTGCTCCCATTTATCTCAACACATCAATTTATCATAAAATTACATCACCCCATATAACCGGGATCCACCTTATGTACTAACCACCTATATCATGAATAGTTTTCCATTTCATAAAAGGAAATCTGAATTGTCACATATAATTTTTCATTATGGCTCTGAAACATTGTATGTATCTCTGTTCACAGTAATACGCTATTTCAATATTTTATTTATTTGTGAGAAAAGGGAGAAAGAGATTTGGCATGCCAGGGCCTCTTGCCACTGAAAACACACTCCCGATGTATGCACCACTTTGTGCATCTAGCTTTATGTGGACATTGGGGATTTGAACCCAGGCCAAAACCCTTTAACTGCTGAGCCCTATCTGCAGTCCCTATTAGATTAATGTTGGTAGCTACTGTGATGGTTTGAACCAGAAGTCCTCCATAAAATCATGTGTTTTGAATGCCTGGTGTCCCCTGATGTAGTCTGTAAAAGTGGAGCCTTGCTGGAGGAGGTGTGCTGTTGAGGGCGGGCTTAGGTGTATTGTAGCCAGCTTCCCCTTGCCAGAGCTCGGCTCACTCTCCTGATGCTGTTTTCCAGCTGCTGGGGCAGAGGTGACGTCCAGCCTCTGCTCATGCCATGCTTGCCCCTGCCACCATGGAGCTTCCCCTCAAGTCTGTAAAACAAAAGAGATCCTTTTCCTCCCGTCAGCTGCTGTGTCCCAGCAACATGAAGGTGACTTCAATAGATAACGTGCAGATTTATCAGTGTATGAAAAAATGCTCATCTCCTTGCATCTTGGCCAAGCATGGATATTGTATTTTAAGTAATTTTTGAAACATTTTGAATGAAGGAAGTATTATATTGTGAACTGAAAATGTTGAAAGGTTTTCATGCCTGCTTGAGATAAGGAAGAGATGGCTCCTCTAGCCCGTAAAGGCAGGGTCCATGGTGAGTTACAAAGCAGTCACTTAACACAAGGACATTGTTGGTAGCCTTCAGAATGAGTATTGGCAGCTGGGACAGGGAATGCACAAGATGACCATGACGTGTGGTCATCACCCTGACTGGGCAGTAGGGAATCAGTTTATCTATTGTGGGTGTACACAGGGTGTGAGCGCCGATCACTGGTTTGACCCACAATATATACAAAGAACAGCCAATCTCAGTGAAGGTTACCTAAGTGTCTAGCCAGTTCCTACCACAAATCCCATAAAAGGCCAGTAAATAAGACAGCTAGTTGGCAATTCTCATCCTCCTCCCCTCTCTCTATTTTCCCTCTGCCTCTTGGACTTGGAAATGTTTTGTTGTTGTTGTTGTTGTTGTTGTTGTTGTTGTATGTTGGTTGGTTGGTTGGTGGTTTTTTCGAGGTATGGTCTCATTCTAGCTCAGGCTGACCTGGAATTCACTATGTAGTCTCAGGTTAGCCTTGAACTCTCGGCAATCCTCCTACCTCTGCCTCCTAAGTGCTGGGATTAAAGGTGTGCATCACCATGCCCAGCTTTTGTCTACTTTTTAATATACTTCATTTATTTATTTGAAAGAGACAGAGAAAGAGAAAGAGGCAGAGAGAGAATGAATGGTTAGCCGCTCCAGGGCCTTCAGCCACTGCACATGATCTTCAGACTCAAGCACCACCTTGTGCATTTGGCTTATGTCGGTATGGAGGATTCAAGTCTGGGTCCTCTGGCTTTGCAGGCAAATGCCTTAACCCGTAAAGCCATCTCTCCAACCCCTCTTTTATCTACTTAATACATAAGCTTTCCCTCACCTCCTGTTCCTATGCTTAAATCCCTCTCTTGCAATGTAACAATGAACTCAGGCGTCCTGACTTGGGAGCTGGCCAGCTTTGCTGACCGCAGGTTGTCCACTACATTAACCACCTGAGCGAAGCCCCTGGTGTTGGCCTTGACTCGCAGACCCTGCGTCACGCTGGCCGCTTACATTTACTGCTGTCACTGCCCATTACCACCCTTCACCTTCACGCTGTTACGTTTAATTCACGCGATGTTATTATGGTAAGAAATGGCTGTATAACATTCTCATTGGTGAAAAGTCAGTTTTAGCACCGTCATGTATCACATAAATGTACATTTTCCTAGTAACCACAAAGACCATTGACCTCATTACTATATATTTGTTTCTAACTCTTTTCTGGTTCTTGGCTCAAATTTCTCATGGTCAACAGCATTGCATTTTATTAACAGTAACTTTATATTAAGGTTTAATGTGTATAAAAGTCAAAGTAGAAAGTTATTGCCATTCAACTAAGGATATATATATCTGTAGTTATATATGTCATATATATATGATTCACATATATATGTATTTTATATACATTATAAATATTTAATACAATTATTTTAGAAAAAAATAGACTTTACATGAGGACATATTGAGGAATATGTTATGACAATTTTTAAACTACTTTATCTATTTATTTATTGCAAACAGAGAGACAGAGACAGAGAGGGAAAGAATGGGCACACCAGGGGCTTCTAGCTGTCACAAACAGATTCCAGATATATGGCTTTACATGGCTACTGGGGAAATGAACTTGGGTTATTAGGCTTTGCAGGCAAGCACCTTAACCACTTAGCCATCTCTCCAGCCCTACTTTTAAAAATCTAGTTTGTTTCAAAGGATTTTTTTTGTCTAACCAGTCTAAGGGAGGAAAGTATTTATGTCAGCTTATAGTTCCAGGTTCCAGTCCATCATGGCAGGGAAGGCATAAAAGCAGGAACTTCTCTTTATTTGAATTTATTTATTTGAGAAAGAGAAAGAGGAGAGAGAGAATGGGTGCATCAGAATTCCAGACCCATGCGCCACCATGTGCATCTGGCTTATGTGGGTACTGGGGAATCAAGCCTGGGTCCTCTGGCTTTTCAGGTAAGCACCTTAACCACTAAGCCATCTCTTCAGTCCGTTTTTTTTAAAATTGTATTTATTTATTTGCAAGCAGAGAGTGATAGAGAGAATAAAGATAGTGAGAATGGTTATGCTGGGCCTCCAGCTGTTGCAAATGAACTCCAGAGGCATGTACTTCTTTGTGCATCAGGCTTTATGTGCGTTCTAGGGAATTGAACTTGGATTGTTAGGCTTTGCAGGAAAGTGCCTTAACCACTGAGCTATCTCTCCACCCCTAAGGATTTTTTTTAGATAAGTGATTTTTTTCTACCTCTATATAACTGACTATTGGCCAGGAAACACTGATTTTATTTGGTTTTCTTATGACAGTGTTTCTTAGCATAGTGAATCTTCTGCCTCCCCTAATATTTTTTTAATCAACACTTCCTTAAAAAATTTTAAATATTTTACTTTTATCCATTTGCTTGAGTGTGAGAGCCAGAGAGAGACAGAGATAATGGGCATACCAGGACCTGTTGCCACTGCAAACGAACTCCAGATTCATGTGCCACCTTGTGCATCTGGCTTACGTGGACACTGGGGAATTGAACCTGGATCCTTAGGCTTCACAGGCAAGCACCTTAACTACTAGGCCATCTCTTCAGTTCCTGTGTAATATTTTTTGTTGCTTTTCATTGAATTCATAACACAGTGCTAAGTACCTGTGCTCAGGAGCAAGTTAGCCTTCTTTTGTGGGTAGCTAGTTAAGAACACAGGCCCTAAAAGAAGGTCTGCATCACCCTGCCTTGGATGACTAGAAGACAAGCCCAGACCACAGACACGAGGCCTGGCTGACTCCGACGGTCCTCTGTTCTCTTTACTTTCTGGTCCTTCTTCCTTAGGAAGGGACTTCTCTCTGCTGGCGGGCTCTGGCTGAGTCTTCTCTATTCACTCTGACCCAACGACCAATCAAAGCCCTCTATAAACACTCGAGCATAACCAATAGAGGTTTCCCAACACAATGCCTAAGTTTCATATGACCAAGGACAGACTTGACTGTATTACATCAAAGCCTCAACCCAGAGTGCTAGGTTTCTGGGACCCCTCTCCTCCACAGAGAGCTTCTCTTTACATTCACACTCACTAAAAGTTTGCCTGCTTCCCCTTCAAGTGTGGCTTATCATCCATCATTCATCATGACTCAGAGACAACGGACTCCATCCCAACAACAGTGCCCACAGAAAGCACACCTTGGCATTTTCTTGCTTTCATATGAATTGGTTTGTACTGTATTTTTATAATCTAAAGTTAGATGGCAGGTTTTGGCCAATATTCTTTTTGTCTTTTGTTGGCATGTATTCTGGATTGAACAGAATCCCCCATGATTTATGGTCACATAAAATTTCAAGTAGGCCTGGATGTCCTATGCTTGTGTCATCTTCTTACTGCTGAGTCCTTCTCTCATGACCAGGAAAAATAAAAATGGGCACAGAAACTTGGAGGAGCAAAACACAGAATTATTGAGAAAACAGTGAGAAGGCCCAGAGTGTTAGGGTAAGCGTGCTTGGAATTCCTGCCAGTATTCCCAGAAGAGAAAGAAATGGGGAAAGAAAAGGTTCCACTTTTGGAGTTAAAACACAGAGCAGCTGGGAGACTTCTCCGTGAGATTTGCAAGCAGCGCAGCTGCTGGGGGCGGGGGTAGTTGTATATGGTCTCAGTAAGAGAATAACTTTTCCTCCTACCTCCTTAGCATGTCTTCAGGTGGGGGACGGCGGGGGGGGTGATCTCTTTAGGACCAGGGCATTTATAGGTCCAGCTGGATTAATCCTTAAGGGAGGGTACCACAGTCTTATGATTTTTTTTGTGATTTAGAATATCAGAGCTCCCCCTCTACCCAGAGAACTTCATTCCTCTGAGAAGAGCCTGCACAAAAGCTCTGATACTTCTTGGGTACCTTTCATGTGGTGTCTGATATCCTGTGGAGAGGCAAGTCTAATGCTCCCCTTTTGAATGTGACCAGGCCTCCAAGCCTGCCAACGCCTTCCTAGCTACAACACTGCTATCCACTGTCCGCCGCTACCTAAATAAACTGGGAGACAGAGAGTGACGTAGAAGCAAGTTTGATACAAGTCCAGGGTTTGGGGAAATGAGGACAGAGTATGGGCCTCACAGAAAAAATATTCTCCATTTTCAAAAGGGGAAGAGCTCTCCAGGGAGATTTATTGGGTGATGGGTGGACGATTCCGAGGCTGGGAGAAGTATGTGGTTCTCTCAAGTTCATCAAAGGGTGGAGACTCGCTCATTCCTTTTCTGCAACTGCTTCTCCAGGCCCAACTTGTGTCCCTGTTAACATACTAATCTTGCTAGAGAGAAGCACTGGCATGCAAGAGGAAGAGAAGGAAGTAAAACCACATCTCTTCCCAGCACTTACAGCACAACATGAGGCAGGTAAGAAAGCTTATTCCTTCCTGGCAGGGCATACGCTCCCTCTTTATAAACTTATTTTTGTTTTCTCTCTGTAATTTTTACTGTGTTCTTTTATAATCTTCTTTTAAAATCAAGCCTTTGAAGATTTCATTAATTAAATCACAGTAATTAGCAATCAGAAATCATACTGGACTACAGTGGGTTCTTATGCAATGACTGATGTCCTCATAAGAATAAGAAAAAAAATAGACACCCAGATGGAAAGACATAGAATAACGTCATATGATGATGGGAGTCTGTGGAAGCTGGTGTGACAGATCTGCATACCAGGGACAGCTGGTAATGGTGAGAGGGTAGCTAGGTCAGGAAGAATTACACCTGCTGACCTTGTAATAATGGAGAAGGGGTCAAGTTTGGAGAGCACCCGATATCTCCTGTGGTTTCTAGTTTCATGTACCTGGGCCAGGAACTGTACCAGACACACATAGTGAGGTCATGGAAATGGGCTAGTGAACTGGGAAAGAAATACACCCACAAGCCCAGCACTACAAGCGTCAGAGCCCTGTCACTGACATAACGTCGGGGCTTTTCCTGAGCACGCTCAGGCATTACATGTGGGCCGCCTTGGGAAGGTTTCTAGCGCTCTGGACCCTGTGACCTCCTTGGACATTTTGGTCTTGCTACGCCCTCTCCAAGTCTCTATTCTCCTGACAGAATTTAGAGACAGCTTAACTCTGTGGACACCTTTGTTCTGGAACTTTATCTTCAGGTTGTTACAAAATAAATGTCTGATGTTCTCAGCTATCCACTCTGTCAATTTATGACAGTGACTCTAAGCAACGAATGCAACTTATGTTGATATATTCATACAATTCTGACCATCTAATGTGCTCATGTGATTAATGGTGTCGATAAATTTCCAAGTCTGAAATGGTTTGTAATTTATTTTATTTATTTATTTTTTTTTAAAAAAATACTTATTTGCTAGGAGAAAGAGAGAGAATGGGCATGCCAGGGCCTCTAGCCACTGCAAAGGAACTCCAGATGCATGTGCTACTTTGTGCAACTGGCTTTATGTGAGTACTGGGGAATTGAACTCAGGATGTTAGATTTGGTAGGCAAGTGCCTTAATGATTGAACCTTCCCTCCAGCATTAGTTATTTATTTGAGAGAGAGAAAAAGAGGGAGAGAGAGCACATGGATGTGTGCCAGGGACTTTTACCACTGCAAAGTAAAGTCCACCTGCATGTACCACTTTGTACATCTGACTTTTATGTGGGTAACCAGGCTGTCAGGTTTTGCAGGCAAGTACCTTGAAACAATGGGCCGTCTTTCCAGCCTGTTTGGTCATGTTAAACTAAGCTCTATCTCTTTATTTTTAATGTTTTAAAAAAACTTTTTTGAGATAGGGTCCCACCTTAGCCCAGGCTGACCCAGAACTCACTCCATAGTCTAAGTTTAGCCTTGAACTCACAGTGATCCTCTGACTTCTGCCTCCTGAGTGCTGGGATTACAGGTATGCAGTACCCACCACGCCTGGCCTATTAGCTCCGTTTCATAAACAGACAGACCTGTGTTACTAGAGTTTTTTTATTATATTCTACATACGTATGAAACTTTGAACAAAACATGGTTAGAGCTGTTTATATCATGTTTTGCTAAAAGATAATACTAAATTTATAGAGTTAATTAAGGCCCATTTTCCCCTTCTCTATAGTATTGAATTATTTGATGGCCAAAGGTCAGATTTAATTTAGCTGTAAAACCATCTAGGCCTTGTGACTTTATTAGTAGTTCATTTTTTATAATCTTCGACTTCCATCTATGATTATTGGCATTGATTTTACTTCACTTAGGTGAATACTGAAAAAACACTTGCACTCCCTCAAGAACCACCATTTCCACTGAAGTGAATGGGTATTTCTTTTATCATTGCATGTTGCGTCGGCGGGGGGGGGGGGGGCGGTTGTTATACAACGTGTGTGGAGGTCAGAAGAGTTGTCCGTGTTCCTCCTCCTTTGAGGCAGGGTCTCACGATGCTGCAAACAAGTCTACCTCAAGAACTTCGCATTTTCCTGGCTCCGCCTCCCATAGTCCTAGGAGTGTTGGGAATCATAGATGCATGGTTGTGTCCAGCTTTACGTGGATGCTGGGGAATTGAACTCAGGCAGGCGGCCTCTGCAGTCATTGCCTTTAACCACTGAGCCATCTCCTCAGTCCTACAGTTTCTTCTTTCTTTCTTCTTCCTTCCTTCCTTCCTTCCTTCCTTCCTTCCTTCCTTTCTTTCTTTCTTTCTTTCTTTCTTTCTTTCTTTCTTTCTTTCTTTCTTCCTTTTAGTATAGTTCTAACACTACTGATTAAAAGATTGGTCAGGAAGTTAAGATAGCACGTCCATCCTTCCCCAAACACTACTGCATGTGGGTTGAATCATAGGAGTGTGTGTCTCAGGAGTGAGGACGTACTTGACTCAACACAGGAGCCCAAAGCACGGCTGTTATTCCTGGTTAGAAAGCCGAACAAATGTGTTGGGAAAGTTTCACCTGAATCACAGGGACTATGTCATAATCAAACTTAGATGGCTGGGGCTGCAAAGATCATTCAGAGGTTAAAGTCGCTTGCTTGCTAAGTCTGACACCCCGGGTTCAATTCCCCAGTACCCACATAAAGCCAGATGCCCAAAGTGGCACAAGCACCTGGAGTTCATTTGCAGCAAGGGTCCCTTAGGTTCCCATATTCTCATTCTCTCTCTCCTGATAAATAATAAACAGACAAACAAACAAATAAATGATTAGTTAACCTGTGAATTGACATTCTCCTGGACTAGCGCAAAACTATGAGGAAAAGTGCTAGACATTTTTCTATTGAGCTACAATAAAATTCCCAGTTTTTCAGAAACTTGACAAAATAAAAAGAAAAAAAAGAGAATGATTCTAAAAAAGAGAAAATGACTCTTCCCTCACACCTGCACCCCTATTAAAATATCTCTAACTTTTCTAAGAAATAATCTTCTCTACAACTCTCCCAGACTGCACACTCATATTCTTTTATTTGTAGCAGATGGAGGGAATTAGAGAGACATATTTCCTCTAAAATCATTAGAGCCACCTCAGCACTTCCAGTCACAATGGCATTTCAAGGGGTTGTCGTGTGGAGAAAGTTTGCCCTAGGCCAGAGAGACATAAAATCATCTCCAAAAACAAAGCTTTTCTTTTGCAATTAGCTTTTGCATATTAATTCTTTCACCAGTGTTCTAGCGAGTCTTCATAAAAGTGAAAGCGTGTCCCACCTCAGTCGAGGGCACGCTGTGCTCACTGGTCAGTCCCTCGACGAGTCATGACAGTTACAGCTTTAAAGCAATGAGTATTAAAAAGTGTCATCACCTACGTGGCTATTTGGAGGACTTACAGACGAGACTACCCATTAGACTCATGAAATGCCTGAGAAGTAAATGGTGCTTGGAGACTTTCAGGTGACTGTCATGGTGGCCCGAAGATAATCCGTGAATGGGTTTTTTGTTTTTGTTAGCTATGCTATATTAAGTATACCATGAATTTTTTTTTTTTAAGTTCTGGGGCTGGAGAGATGGCTTAGCAGTTAAGTGCTTGCCTGTGAAGCCTAAGGACACTGGTTCAAGGCTCGATTCCCCAGGACCCACGTTAGCCAGATGCACAAGGTGGTGCACGCATCTGGAGTTCGTTTGCAGTGGCTGGAGGCCCTGGTGCACCCATTCTCTCTCTCTCTCTCTCTCTCTCTCTCTGCCTCTTTCTGTCGATCTATCTGTTGCTCTCAAATAAATAAATAAAAATGAAGAAAAAAAATTTTTTTAATGTTCTGAAGATACCTCACCCCTGGAAAACAACAACAACAAAAATAAACCAAGGCTCCTCTAGGAGCCACGGCTGCAGCAAGAGAGGACGGTACAGAGCAGGAACCGCCGTCTTTTCCCTTGGACACCGCAGGACAGTCGTCACACTACTTCCGTAACACTTTTCCTATTTTAGCCTCATAGAAAATCTATAATGGATGTGGGATGAAAGAGGAAAGCGACATAAACATAGAAGTGCCAAGATGAAAGTGGCATTAAAGACATCAATAACCTGCTTTACAAGTAAGAAAATGGAGGCCAGAGAGAGGCAGAGCCCGGCCCTGCCGCAGAGATCGGAGAGAAGGCTAATGAGGCATATGAGCTTGTCACCACAGGAGTTACAAACGGCAGTCAGAAAAAACGAGACCAGAGAAAGACGGTGGGAACAAAGGACACTAATTCTGATTTAATGCACTTTTACAAAGCGATTTTATTGAAGCAGGGTTGGAAATTCAATGTTGGTCTCTAAGGATCACTTGGCTAGGGTGGTTTTATGGCATGACTAGATCCCTTAGAGAAAAATACAATCTTGAAGCTCACAGCTCCTGTATATAAATAAAGCTGTTGAAGACTGCCTTCATGTCAGTATAAACGGTATGACAAATATACAAAAAGTAAATTTACCTTTAAAAAATCCCAGAAAGGAGCCCAAATATTCTATATTTTAATTAAAAAGCTAACCACGCATTTCCTACCCATCAACCTTCAACCAATCATCCTCTTGCCACCCCAACAAATCCTAGCAGAAGATATTCATGTTGTGATTGAGCTAATACACATGTTGAAAAGAACATTTCCTTTAAGTGAGAGTATAACAGTGCTATATATTTTCCATTGAATTATTCTGAAACCTGTATTTCAAACAACACACAGACCATTGTCCCAGTAGCTTTTATTCAACATTCAACAGCTATTTTCTCTGTTTTAGTATAAAATACTCTTTAAAACTTACATCTGTGATACAATTCCAAGTGATGGCACTATAGAAAAAAATTCAAAATAAAATCATCAAAAACAGAATTGTTGTTTAGAAAGCAAGCAATTCACAGTGAAAGATCATTCAAGATTGGAGGATAAATATCCGTTACAATAAACACCTATTTACTCTCAGAATACAGTGGGGGTCTAAGTGAAATCTCCCAGCGTGTTTGTTCACTTGGTGGTTAGGTGTGTTTGTACGCTTGGTGGTTAGGCGGAGGTACTGTGATGCAAGGTTTGTGGGCCTCTAGGAGTTTGGATTCTGGCTAGAGGAAGTTCTTTCGTTCCGGCCCCACTTCCTGTTTACTCTGCTTCCCTGATTATGGATGGCGTGCACCCAGTCACGGTCCCTGCTGCCTGTGCCTTCCCCTCCGCTGTGGACTGCACCCCTGTAAGTTGAAATAAACCCTTCCTTCCTTATGCTGCTTCTTAGCAGGCAATTGGTCACAGCCATTAGTGTAACTAACACACTGATCTAGACATTTTAGAGCTGTATTTTGTCACCTTTAAATGACTTGGAATAGAGAACATAAGACAAAACATCTAACAGATCATGAAAAACTTTTATGATTTTCCTCCAAAGGGAAGAACAAACATCCCTATTTCTATTCTGGATCTGCACAACATACACTTGCATCCCATTTGCTCGGGTTCATTTACATTTTGCTGAATCCTGTTTTTGTCCGTTTTCATTATTCAAAAGATTTTTTAAAAAATGAAAAAAAAAAAAAGCAAAAATTCAACACCAACCAAAAGCCCTCCAAAGATGCTTTCAGATGGACTGGAAAGAAAATAAGCGCATGACTGAGTGAAACATCATCCCACTTACACAACTGCGGCCATTCACACTTCTCATCTTGTCCGGGAATTAACTGCTCTCTGTAATTAGACATAGAGCTTGCTCCGTGCAGACAGGAGCGCGAGCTGGAATCCAACTCTGAATAACAACACTTCCTTCCGATTCTCTTCACATGGCCACATTTTGTGACATTTCCCTCGGTCTTCTACCCTGTTGCAGGGGGAGGCTGATAAAAGATCTCCGTCGCATGGCTGTCACATCCACGGCTGAGTGGCAGGAAGCACACATAGGCAACAAGTCCCTTATGTAGGCTCAAAAGCGCATGGGCATTCACCAAACCTTTTGTGTATGTGCTCTAAGTAAAGGGGGTAAGGAGATGGAAGCCATGGGCTGGAGAGGTGGCTTAGCGGTTATGGCGCTTGCCTGCAAAGCCAATGGACACAGGTTCAATACACCAGTGTCCATGTAAAGCCAGATGCATAAGGTGGCACATGTATTTGGAATTTATTTGCAGTGGCTTAGAGGCCCTAATGTACCCATATTTGCTCTCTGTCTCTATCTGCTCTCTCTCTCACTCTCTAATAAGTAAATAAATAAATTACACACACACACACACACACACACACATATGTATGATTTTTTACTTATTATTTTTTGAGGCAGGATCTCACTCTATCCCAGACTTACCTAGAATTCAATATGTATTCTCAGGCAAGTCTTGAACTCACAGTGATCCTCCAACCTCTACCTCCTAAGTGCTGGGATTAAAGGCATGAGCCCCCACATCCAGCTTAAATAAAGGAAGCCATGATGAAAATTTTTATCACTGGACAATTATATAGTGGCACACCCTATGACAGACTGTCAGATATACATATGTCCCGATCCTGCTCAGATTTGATATGGTTACGTGAGGATTTTGCATGTGGGCAGAAATGACCTTAACATTATTTACTTAATCTCATCAGGGACAAATTATAAATGACTAACGAAATGGATTATTGGTTATTTTTAATTCTAGACCAAATCACCTCCCTGGGCTCTAGAACTTTCTCCCAGGGGTTGTCAGGTATCTGTGATCAGTTAGGTTATCTGCCATCAGTACAGCCAAATAAATGTTCTGCTTACAGGGTAGCAAATAGTCTTCCTTTCTGAACTACCAACCACGACTCCGTGTCCTCCCTGCTGAATGTGTCCTGAACATAGTAATGACGTCATCATGACCCTAATATCTCAGACACTGGTGTTTAAAATGTCACTCATAGTTTGCAAGGATGGAGCGAAAGTCGTCCTGAAAATACTGCTGAGAACACAAACAAGAACAATCTGTTTGGAAAACAATCTGATGAGGTTTATCATGTTGAGACTAGAAAGATGGGGCCATGGTGAAAGGCACTGGCTTACAAAGCCTACAAACCCGGGGTTCACTTCCACAGCCCTCATGTGAAGCCATATGTCAAGAGTGGCACAAATGTCTAGTGTCCCCTTTGCAATGGCAAAAGAGCCTATCCAACTCACACACACAAATAAAATCTAAAAATATATGTGTATATGTATCGCATATACCATACTATTTTTATCCTACTGATGTTATTTTAGGGACAGTGTCCCATCTTTTTAATTAGCCCTCAAAAACCAGACATTTTAGAGTTGGTGTGGTATTTTTGTCATGTGAATATGCTATATAGTTTCCAACTGTTTCCACGTTTTTGTCAACACTTCAGTTGTTTTCAACTTGGGGTACCATAAATAACCCTCTAGAAAACATCTCCATAGAGGCAATTTCAATGCACATTTGGCTCATTACTTATGGAAGATTCAAACTTACTTTCAAATATAATCTCTTTTTTTTTTTGCTGGAAATTAAGGAATTTTTATCAGTAAACCAATCCGTAAACTACAATTGTAACAAGCCATCATTTCTTAGGAGAAAATATATATTAGTGACGAAGTGACCATTCTTTACTAGTAAGTAATTCATTCTCCAGGGAAAGCTAACAAGACAATACCCATGATATAGAGAAGAAGTGAGAGGAGAGAGGAAGAAAAAGTATCAGGTCCTATTGAAGAGATATTCACTTCAAGTGAAGTCAAAAACCTTCTTAGTTTTCTTGTACCCCAGAGAAAAGATCTGGTTCCCAAGCCCACTGTGAAGGACTAAGGACACATTCTTAACATCATTAAATACATGACTTTGCCTTTCTATTGAGAAATGATGAACAACCTGTTTGTAAAGATGAAAAAAATAGAAGGTAGTTGTGCCACGTTCTGTAGTCACTAACCCATTATCCTGTGGTGACTTTGAGGACAGAGGTCATTGCCCAGAGGCTTTTCATAAAGAAACCATGATTGGCTCTTAAATTAAAATTTCAGATTTTTAGGAACCAATGTTGAAAATATTTCATATGATCACCTTTATTGTTAGCAAGGGAACAGTATTTTCTGAAGCTTACTTGGCAGACAAAAACTATTTTCATGGTCACAGGAAGTAACAAGAGCTGAACAAGTTTCAGGGTGAATCTTAAATATGTTAGTATGAACTGTGAGTCTCTGTAAGGGGCTCTAGCTGGTAACATCACTAACCCTATTTAACCACTGAGTCTTCTTGCTGTGTGTTGCCTTTGGCTTCTGGCCACCCTACCGGGTTTGATGTGAGAACAACCTATACAACATGCTTCAGGAAATGATGCTCTAAACAAGCAGTTGGCCAACATTCTGGGCTCAGGACCCATTTAAACTCTTTTGAAGAACTGCCGAAGGACCCAAAGCGCATTTGGTATATGGATTATCAGAACAATATTTACCATGTCACAAATTGAAACTGAAAAGTTTTAAAATCCTATTAACTCTTCAAATGTAACAATAGGGGAGGAGATGGAGCAATCCCTCAGCCCATAAATGTTTGTTGCACAAGCATAAGGACCCGTGTTCAAAACCTAGTATCTACCTAAAAATGCCAGGTGTGGTGGTGCACACATATAATCCCAGTGCTAGAGTGATGAAGAAAGAATTCCTGGGGCTCACTGACCCCCCAGTTTAGCCTATTCAGCTGAGCTCCAAGCCAAGAAGCGACCATGTCTCAAAAAAAGGGTGCAGGGCATCCAAAATTGTCCTCTGTCCTACACAAGCGTGCACACATGTCTGCACACGCATCCCACAAGTGAACCTGCACACAGGCACTAAAACTAATAGTGCTAATGACAGGGTCTGCGGGCACAGGTCAGTGGCAGAATGTGCTTAGAACATACAAAGGCCTGGGTTCAATACCTAGTGCCCCAAATAATAAACTAACAACATAGTAAACCAATATGTATGTTTTCCAAAGGGAAATAAAAGAACTAGGGGAATAGCAGCATTATCTCACAGTTTTTAAATTTATTTTAAAATTTATTTATTTATTTATTTATTTATTTATTTATTTATTTATGAGATGGAAAGAAAGGCAGATATATAGAGAGAGTGGTCACACCAGAGCCTCTAGCCACTGCAAACAAACTCCAGATACATGCACCACCTTGTGCATCTGGCTTTACATGGGTCCTGGGGACATCAAACTCAGGTCCTTAGACTTTGCAGCCAAGCACCTGAACTGCTGAGCCATCTCTCTGGCCTCTTTAATTTTATTTTTTAAATATTTTTATTGATTCACTTACAAGCAAAGAGAGAATGGGCACACCAGAGCCTCTTGCCATTGCAAAGAGCCCCAGATGCATGTACCACCTTGTGCATTTGGCCTTACATAGATACTAGAGAATCAAACCCAGGTTGGCAAGCTTTCCAAGCAAGAGCCTTTAACCACTGAGCCATCTCATCAGTCCTGTTTTGAAAGCCGTTTTGTTATCTGCCTTAATAGAAGGCAGATGTAGTCTTCTTTTTCTTCTACAATGTCTTGTGGCCCACAAACAATTTATTGCTTAAGTATCCAAAATTAATCACAAGGACTATTTTAATAGTTATTTGAAAATGCTATGTATATTTTCTCTGATATTGAATCAAAATTTGAAAGTTCCTGTGATAGTTTGTTACAGAGTAAAATCTGAAACTGTATCAATAAACTTTTAATACTATGTTATGTGAAAATCTATGGTCTACACGGCCCATTGAATGGATCCCTTCTCCATGTGAAATATTGTAACAGTACACATCATTCTGGTCGAAAATATTGGCTCAGTGAATTATGCTGATCTTTCAAATGGTGACACATTTCATTATATGATATAAAAGAGAATTACTTTTCTTAATATCATCATTGATCCCATCAAAAGAAAAAGTCTTTAAGAATTGGGAAACTGTCAAGATCATGGTGGCACACACAAGTTGTCCAAAATCTGAAATTTTGCTTGGAAGTTCCAACTCTATCATGAGCAATACATGCTTTCCAGTGGTTTACTTAAAGTGACAGGCTCACTTTGGATATTTGTTAGGAAATATCTCAATCTGCACAACTATATTGTATCTGTCAGTTACACTTTCAAGTAAAACCTGGCATTCATATACACAGGGGCTAGTTCAGGATCACAAGTGCTCTTTCATGAGATAACTGTGCAGTGGTCAGTCTTGATGAGTGGTCCCCGTTTTTGCACATAGTCCAAAACCAGACCTAAGGTTACTAGCTTTGATTGTTTATCATGTATATCCTTAAACAAGTTGAATTTTTTGAAAAAAATGTATTCATTTGTACATGTGTGTTTGTGTGTATGCCACTGCAAATTAATGCCCATCCAGCTTTACATGGGTGGCTGGGAATTGAATCTGGGCCAGCAGGCATTGCAAGCAAGTGACCTTTACCACTGAGCAATCTCCCCAGCTCTGTAGTTGGGGACTACAGTTTAATATATCCGATATGCATAGATGCAAAAAGCATCAACACAATACTAGAAAATAGAATTCAAAATACCAGTATGGAGCTGGAGAGATGGCCTGTCAGTTAAGGTGCTTGCCTATGCAGCCTAAGGACCCAAGTTTGATTCTCCAGGACCAATGTAAGCCAGATGCAAAAGGTGGCGCATGTGTCTGGAGCTTGTTTGCAGTTGCTGGAGGCCCTAGTGCATCCATTCTCTGCTTTTCTCTCTCCTCCTCCCCCTGCCTTTTTCTCAAATAAATAAATATAATGTTTAAAATAAATTTAAAAAATCAGTATGCACCCTCTAAATACACATGTTTATGCCCATATATTAATGCTACTCTCATGTAGGGTTAGAGAAACTTCTCATTTCAGATGGTGGTGACCACTGGGAAGAACGAAAACTGATCATACTGCTGAAAAGAAGTGACAGTGGAATGTTCATCACTAAGCGAGACATCCTCCTAGACTCAGGGACCATTGCAGAAGAGGCAGAGGAAAGAATGTAAGAACCAAAGGAAGCGGAGGAGTGCTTACAATGCTGTCTTCCAGACACAAAGTGTCCTTGAAATTCATGACCTCACAGTGCCTGATGCTACCTCCACAAGACCTACATAATCAAAGGAAAAAATGATGATATCAGAAATGGAAGAGAGACTAATTAGAAAAAAGAAGGGATTTGGTAGGTGGTGAGAGGGGATTGTGATCATGGTATATTATTTTTATTTATGGAAGTAGTGAATAAAACAATTTGAAAAACGCTAGTATGTTAAAAAGACACACACTACCATGATCAAGTAGGAATTTTCCCTGAAAGCCAAAGCAATTCACAGAGTTTTAATAATGTTTAAAAATATTTCACTTATTTACTTATTAGAGAGAAAGGGAGAGAATGGGCATGCCAGGGCCTCTAGCCACTGAAAATGAACTTCAGACACATGAGCTACCTTGTGCATATGGCTTCTGTGGGTTCTGGGGAATAGAACCTGGGTCCTTAGGCTTCACAGGCTAGTGCCTTAACGGCTAAGCCATCACTCCAGCCCAATGATTCAGAGTCTTAACAAGTAACATGACATATACCAAGTTAACAGAGTGAGGGGAAAAATCATATAATTATATTCACAGATGAAAAAGATTGACAGTATTTTATTATTTAAAATCTCTCAGCAACTTAAGTATAGAATGTTCCTCAACATAATAAAGATAATGTATGACAAGTTCACAGCAAACACACTTCACAGCAAAAAGCTAAAAGGTTTCCCTCCATGACTAGGACCAGACAAGGGGGCCAGCTGTCACCATTTCTATGCAAAGTAGTATTGCAAGTTCTAAACAGAGTAATTAGGCAAAGAAAAATAGGGGCAGGCGAGATGGCTCATCAGTTAAGGCACTTGCCTGCAAAGCCTAACAGTGTGGGTTCTATTCCCCAGTATCCATGTAAAGCCAGATGCACAAAGTGGTACTTGCATCTGGAGTTAGTTTGCATAGTAGCATAGTGGCTAGAGGCCCTGGTAAGCCCATCTCTCTCTCTCTCTTCTGCCTGCAAATAAATAAAAATATTAAAAAATAAATTAGAAGAGATAAAATTTTCTATTTTCCCATGACAAGTGTTCTAAACGAAACCCTAGTAATACCATAAAAAGCTGTTAGAACTAATAAATCAACCTGGAAAAGTTGTAAATTAAAACCTTACACAGGCTGGAGAGATGGTTTAGCAGCTAAGACACCTGCCTGTAAAACCTAAGGATGCAGGTTCAATTCTCCACTATCCATGTAAACCAGATGCACAAAGTGGCACATGCATGTGGAGTTCATTTGCAGTGTCTGGAGGCCCTGATGTGCCAATACTCTCTGTATCTGCCTCTTTCTCTGTCTCTCAAATAAGTAAATAAAACTTTTTTTTCAAAACATTATATAAGACTCAGAGACATTTCTATTCACTTACAAAAACTACCTGAACAAGAAACCAACAATCTTTGTACTAGTATAAAATAATTAGAAATGCACTTAAATAAGAAGGTAAATGATCTGAAATCGATAGACCACTGAGGAAGGCACACACTGATGGAAAGATGGCTCATGTTCGTGAACTTGAGGAGTCAATACTGCTAAACGACCACAGTGCTCAATGTCACCAATAAATTCGATGCAACTTCCATCAAAACACCATTGACATCTTCCAAAGAAAGACACATCATGCTAGACTTCAATGGCACACAAAAGAGAACAAATACTCAAAGCACCTTGAGCCCAGAGAACACAGCTAGAGACTCACCCTACAGGTTGAGAAGCCCTAATTCCAAACATGCAAGAGCTGCATTCTAAGCAATGGCTTCGTGCTCAAAAGTTTCACATTTTTGGAGTATTTAAAATGTCATGGCTGTAGACTCAGCAGTTAGAGGCACTTGGTTTCAAAGCCTGATGGCTTGAGTTCAGTTCCTCATTTCCCACATAAAGCCAGAGGCACAAAGTGGCACATACATCTGAAGTTCACTACAGTGGCAGCAGGTTCTGGTGTGCCCATTCTCTCTCCTTGAAAATCAACAATAAATGAAAATTGATTTTCAAATTAGAGATGGTGTGATGGTTTATATTGATGATCAGCCTGACAGGATCTAGAATCACCTGTGAGAGATCGAGTAGATCAGGTGAGCCTCTAGGCATGCCTGTGAGGGATTATCTTGATTAGGTTAATTTTGGTGGGAGGACCCACCCTAATTGTGAGGGGCCTCCAGCCTGGACACTTGGACTACACTGCAAAGAGAGAGCTAGCTGGCTGAGTAGAAGCCTTCATCACTCTGCTTCCTCACTTTGCTCAGCAGGGCCAACTGCCTCAAGGGCCCCTGCTGCTATGACTTCCCTACCATGATGGACTCGAACTGGAAATGTAAGCTGAAATAAAGACCTTCCTCCTTAAACCGAGTTTTGCCAGGTATTCAGTCCCAGCAATGAGCAGTTGACCGATATAGACAGCAACCAGTAAAGTATATACAAAAATTCTAATATATGTAAAACTCTGAAATCTGAAGCATTTTTGGTTCCACACACTTCACGTAAGATATACTCAACATATGCACTTGATTTTAAAAATAGACTATAATCTATAGCAATCAAAACTGCCTGACGTAGCACCAGGCAGAACTATGGGCCACAGGGAAAGGACAGAGACCTTAGGAATATATTGGCGTTTCACTAGCTGTTGTAAAGAGCTTCATTTTGCTGGGATGAGCATCTGAACCAGACACTGTTTGCGGGAGGAAGGGGTTTTCAAGCTCACAGATCCAGGGGGAAGTTCCATTTATGGTGGAAGACGGCTGCCTCCCATTCATGAGTCGAAGCAGAGAGAAAAACCAACAGCAGCCAGCAAACACCAGAAGCAGCCAGCAGGACCCCCACAGCTCACACTGCTCAGCATACCTTTGGGCTGGAATTCAGATCTGCCCCACAAACACACTGTTGGGCTGAAATTCAGACCCACCCCTAGTGATATCTCTGACCCCAGCAGACACCTGCCTAGAGATCCACATTACAAACTTTAATAAAACACCTGAGTCTATGGGGGACACACACTCAAACGACCATATTAGCCAAGACACGCAATAGGGAAAGACAATCACTTCGACAGTGGTTGTTGGTAAAACTGCATATACATAAACAGAAAAATGAAATTGTGCCCTTACCTCACACCTGACATGAAAGTCAACTCAAAATGAATTATACACCTAAAAGTAATCGATGAATGTATAGAATTACTGGAGGAAAACATGGAGAAAAAGCTACAAACAGTGGTCTGGACAAGGGTTTTCAAAAATATGACCTGAAGGGGCTAGAGAGATGGCTTAGTGGTTAAGCGCTTGCCTGTGAAGCCTGAGGACCCCGGTTCGAGGCTTGACTCTCCAGGACCCACGTTAGCCAGATGCACAAGGGGGCGCACGTGTCTGGAGTTCATTTGCAGTGGCTGGAGGCCCTGGTGCTCCCATTCTCTCTCTGTCTATATCTGCCTCTCTCTCTCTCTCTCTCTCTCTGTCCGTCGCTTTCAAATAAATAAATAAAAATAAACAAAAAATTTAAAAAAAAATATGACCTGAAAAGCTGGAGCATCAGAAGCAAAACTAGAGAAATTGTGTAGTGCCAGACGGAAACGCTCTTGTGCCACAAAGAACAATGAACAGAGCTGAGGAGAAAAACCTGCTGAATCTGAGAAAATCCTTGCAAACTACACCACTGCTGAGCGATTAGTGTCTAAGATCTATGGTACTCAAATCCCTCAAGACCAAGAAAACAAATGGTCTGATTAAAAGTGGGCAAAAGGACTGGACAGATGGTTTAGTGTTTGAGCACTTGCCTGTGAAGCCTAAGGACCCCAGTTTGAGGCTCGATTCCCCAGAACCCACGTAAGCCAGATGCACAAGGGGGCACATGCATCTGGACTTCGTTTGCAGTGGCTGGAGGCCCTGGTGCACCCATTCTCTCTTCCTCTCTCTATTTGCCTCTTTCTTTCTCTGTCTGTCACTCTCAAATAAATAAATAAAAATAAAACAAAAAAAAATTGTAAGTGGGCAAAAGGCCAGACACAGTGGCTCACACTTATAATCCTAGCACCAGGGAGGATGAGGAAGGAGGAAGACCATGAGACTGGGGGACAGCAGAGGCTACATAGTGAGTTCCAGGTCAGTCTGAGCTATAATAAGGCTGCTGCTTAAAAAAAAAAAAAAAGGACAAAGGATAGGCATTTTTTAAAAGAAAGCATATATTAAATATTAAATATTAAATTAAATTATATTTTAAAAAATGTTCCAGAGCCAGGCGTGGTGACACACACCCTTAATCCCAGCACTTGGGAGGCAGAGGTAGGAGGATTGCTGTGAGTTCAAGGCCAGCCTGAGACTACAAAGTGAATTCCATCCAGGTCAACCTGGGCTAGAGACTCTACCTCAAAAATTTTCTTAAAAATGTTCCACATTGCCGGGCGTGGTGGCGCACGCCTTTAATCCCAGCACTCGGGAGGCAGAGGTAGGAGGATCGCCGTGAGTTCGAGGCCACCCTGAGACTCTGTAGTGAATTCCAGGTCAGCCTGGGCTAGAGTGAGACCCTACCTCGAAAAACCAAAAAAAAAAAAAAAAAAAAAATGTTCCACATCACTCACCATTAGGGAAGTACAAAGGAAAATCACAATGGGATATCACTCTATACTTATTAGAATGATTATTATCAAAAACAATAGGGCTTGAGAGATGACTCAGCAGTTAAGGTGCTTGCCTGCAAAGCCTAACAACCCAAGTTTGATTCCCAGTACCTACATAAAGCCAGATGTAAAAGGTGTCACATGCATCTGGAGTTCATCTGCAAGCAGCTAGAGGCCCTGGTGTACCCAATCTCTGACCTTTTCTCTCTCTTCTCCCTGTCTCTCTCTGCTTGCAAATAAATAAATTAGTTAATAAAAACTCAAAAGATAACAAGTGTTGGCAAGAACAAGAAACAGAAATGGACACTGTGCTGGTGAGAATATTAAGTAACACAAACATTATGGAAAATAGGATGGAGGTCCTCAAAAAAGTTAGTAAATAGAACTACGTATGACTAGCAACCTAACTTCTAGGTATGTATTTAGAAGAAATCAAAGGAGTGCATTGAAGAGATATCTGTATTGTCACACATGTTACAACCCTGTCCATGAGAGCCATGGGAGGAATCATCTATAACAGATGACCCATTGGCTGATGAATGAAAAAAGAAAATGTGGGACATATTCAATGGAATGCTATTCAACTTTTAAAAAGAAATAGGGGCTGGAGAGATGGCATAGCACTTAAGGCGTTTGCCTGTAAAGCCAAAGGACCCAGGTTCAATTCCCCAGGACTCGTGTTAGCCAGATGCACAAGGGGGGAACATGCGTCTGGAGTACGTTTGCAGTGGCTAGAGGCCCTTGCACATCCATTCTCTCTCTCTCCCTTTTTCTCTGTCAAATAAATAAATAAATATTAAAAAAAGAAAGAAATACTACCATTTGTGATATGGATGGACTTGAAGGATGTTGTGCTACGTGTAACAGGCTAAGCTGCTGGGTGACACTCACATGTGACCTCTAAGAACGCAGAATTCATAGAATAGAATAGAACAGCAGTTGCTACGGGCTATAGTGGGGGAACGGGATGATGTGGGTCGAAGAGAACAAAACTTCAGTTACACACAATGAGGAAGTTTTGGGAATCTCTTGTTTAGTATGGTTACTATAGTAAAAAAATGATTTACTGAGCTGGAGAGATTGCTCAGTGGTTAAAGCACTTGCCTGCAAAGCCTAGCGACCAGGTTTTGCTTCCCAGTGCCCACATAAAGCCAGGCACACTGAGTGGCACATGCATCTGGAGTTTGTTTGCAGTGGCTAGAGGCCCTGGCGCACCCATTCATTCTCATTCTCTTTCTCTCTTCTTGCAAATAAATAAATTTTAAAAAATTTAAAAATGGATTAATTATGCAAAAATTGATCAGAGTAGATCTTGAGTTATGGAGAGAATGGCATATAAGATCTACTGTCAGCACAAAACAACGACCAGTAATGGGAAATGATGTATACATTAATTAACTTGATTTAATCATTTTATAATGTATGCACATATTTAAACAGCACAGTGAATGCTTTAAATATACACAATTTTAATTTGTCAATTATATTTCAATAAAGCTGGGGGAGATGCATATTTCTGAGCTCTCCTATGGGTTTACTGAAGCTGAATCTCTGAGCACGAGGCACAGTACCTGAATGGTGTCGCAGGTCGTGCACTACATGTGTTGTACAAAGGTACACCGTTGCAAAAGGTTGTGGCCTGAAATTTGAACTTTGAAAAATATTTTATTTTCATTTATCTATTTATTTGACAGAGAAAGAGGGAGAGACAGAGAGAATGGGCGCGCCAGGGCCTCTAGCCACTGCAAATGAACTTCAGACACGTGTGCCCCCTTGTGCATCTGGCTAACGTGGGTCCAGGGGAATAGAACCTGGGTCCTTTAGCTTTGCAGGTAAACGCCTTAACTGCTAAGCCATCCCTCCAGCCCCTGAAACTTGAACTTTTAACAACCTTCCGTCCAAACAAATCCTGGGTATATTTGACTTTTCAGAGATATCCGAGAGCAATTGACAAACTATGTACACTAGAATTATTAGGGTAGGGAAGAACTTAGAGAGAAGAGGCGGGCTCTCAGAGGCAGCCTCACTTTCAAAGGCTAACATCTCAGCCAGGAAGCCTCAACTTGACAGTCAGTGCTTAGTTAAACAGGAGCTGGACGAGCAGCTGGGGCCCTGAGCTTGCCCTAAAGCTAAAAGGTAAACTTACAGTAATTGATACACTTAGCAACCTCTTGCCTCAAACACCCACCCTGAGGTTTAGACCACACAGAAAAGCCTTTAACTGTGTGCAAAGTTCGAACCAACAGTAAGAAGACGTAGGTAAATGATTTGATTTTCCTTGCTCAGCTTTCACACCCAAGTTCACACCAACCTGGGCAAATACACAGTCTTCACACCCACCTCAGTAAAATCTTTGGTGAACCCAAACACAATGTGACCAGTTCTGTTCTCACTTTGCCCTCTTTGCCATTTTGAGGCCACACTATGTAATGTTCTTTCCTTTACCTCTGGCTCCATTCAAAGGCTCCTTGGGGACCAAAGAGATGGCTTAGTTGCGGAGTGCTTGCCACAGGAGCACAAGGGCCTGAGTTTGGATGCCCAGCATGCATGTGAAAGCAGGTGTGTTGGGGCACAGCTGTAATCACAGTACTGGGGAGACAGACAGGAAGAGCCCTGAGTCTTGGCTGGCCAGCCAGGCTAGCCAAAGGGATGACCTCTGGATTCAGTGAGAAATGTGGTGTTAAAGAATCAGGTGGGGCTGGAGAGATGACTTAGCGGCTAAGCGCTTGCCTGTGAAGCCTAAGGACCCCGGTTCGAGGCTCGATTCCCCAGGACCCACGTGAGCCAAATGCACAAGGAGGCGCACGCGTCTGGAGTTCGTTTGCAGTGGCTGGAGGACCTGGCGTTCCCATTTTCTCTCTCTCTCTCTCTCTCTCTCTCTCTCTCTGCTTCTTTCTCTCTCTGTCTGTCGCTCTCAAATAAATAAATAAAAAATAAACAAAAAAAGATTAAAAAATAGAATCAGGTGGAGAGCAGGTGAGGAAGACGTGGACCTCTGGCTTCCACATGCACATGCATACTGGCTGCATGGGGACACATACCGACCCACCCCCCCGCACCACGCACACATCTCTTAACCTATCCTGTGCGAGAATATGTTCCATGGAAGGCATCCCCACCCTCAGGTGCTTCACCCAAGGACCACGGTGGTTCTATGGTTTCAGGGAAATAGAACCATGTGTCTGAAAACTGGAAGCACGTTTCTGAGCACTGTGTTAGCCTTATCTAGTTAGGGTCACATAGACAGAAGGCTGGGCATCTGTCTTGTAAAGGAGCTTCACACTGCATCCTGCAGTCCACCAACAGATAAAAGGCCATTTCTCCTAGGTCACAAGTGCTGTGGCCCCATGTAGGAAATCGACTGTACACAGCAGCCAAAGACAGCTCACATACTGACTGCTTAGAACTCCCAGTCACCATTTTGACACAGTCTATTCACTAGCTATGACCTCATGCTTAAAAATAATCAATGGCTTTTGCAAACTCCAACTCCCTACCCTTTCCTGCTATCCGCCAGGTTTGCCATTCCGACAGTACAAAAATTGAATCTCAGCCTTGGATGTTATTTCACCAACATCTTGAAATGTCTTTAGTCAGAATTTTCTGGTTTTATACGGATGCTAACTATATATAGTCTGTTTGAATTTTCCCCCCTCATCTTCTGCAAAATCCTTCAAGAGCAAAGACAAACTTAGTTCACTTTCAAATTATCAAATTGACTCAGAGTTTTGAAAACCATTCCAAGTTTCATGTTATGTGCTTAGGAGGACAATGATTCAGTGGGTAATGATCCTATTCCTGGTGGGTTTTTTTTTTTTTTTACATAAAAGTCAGAAGAAAGATGATTTTATGGCTGCCAAAATATAATTAAACACGTGGAAACAAGGGTAAGCTATAGCCCCCTATTTCTTGGTTACAGGAAGACATGCAATTAAGTCCATAACTTTCCTTCAGACAAGTAGTGATGTGTATTTTGACAGATGTGGGAGCAACCAGACAAAGTAAAAACTGTCCCGTTGTCCTGGATGCCAAAATGTCAAAGCTGCCAGTCACTCATGGCAAAAACCCAGCCCCTGACAACAGATGGCAATGCACGGAGACTGCCACTACCTGTGAGCACACCCCAGCCCCTTGCCAAGACGGTCAGACAGAAAGAACAGCTCCTCGAAGGCATGGGAAGAGCTCTGAGGGGGAAAGAAATATTTGAGGTCAGAAAACCGTGAGTTATACAGAGCTAAGTGTCTTTTACTGTGGGACTTCTCAGAGCCCTTCTGTACTGATAACAAATGACTATACTATAAGAAAGTGTCACCTATGGACACATTTAGAAAAATGCAGTAACGGGCAGGTCAGGTCGCTCAGGGGTGTCCTCAAACAGTGACTGAAGAATCTAGGCATCACACAGTCTAGGTGAGGGTGTAGTTAGCAGTCAGCCCCGCCACATGGAGTCCCTCAGCATCTCTCCATGTGCCGCCTTGCTTGGAAAGAAAGATGATACTTATTAGTGAAGTGCCTTGGGATGGTTGGGCAGGAGACACTAAATAAGACCCAATTATCGCCCTCATTACAAGGCCGATGATCTAATAAACCGCCAGGATTAACTGACCAAGTTTGGAGGCTTGGTGGTTTTTTTTTTTTTTTTTCTTTTACAACATCACAATTATCCCAAGAACATCTATTGTGGAAAGAACAAACAAAATACCTTGAAGGAAACATACAGAAACCACAGAAGAAGCTTGTTTCTCCTCTATTTCATTGTGCTTACTGTTATTTTTACTTTGCCGGGGGGGGGGGGGGGGGGGGGGGGCGGGGAATGGGATGCAAGACCTTGAATGTGGCATTCAAGCACTCTATCTACAGTGTGCTATATCCCTCGCATAATAATATGAACTTTCTGGATTCTTGTATACTTACATATTTTCTTTTCAAGTGTTTTCATTTTTATATTTTCATTTGTTTATCTGCAAGCAGAGATAGAGAATGGGCATGGCAGGGCCTCGTGCCTCTGCAGACAAATTCCAAGGGCATGTGCCGCTTTGTGCATCTGGCTTTAGGTGGGTGCTGGGGAATTGAACCTAGTATGGTAGGCTTTGCAAACAAGTGCCTTTAACTGCTGAGTCATCTGCCTAGCCCTATACTTGTATATTCTCAATGACCAGGTATATCAGTTATTTTTCCATTATTGTAAACAAATATCTGACCAGAAGCAGAAAAGGATTTAATTTGGCTTACAGTTTCAAGGAGAAGTTTCTTGGCAGGGTAGGCACGGTAGCAGGAGTGGGAACAGAACCGGTCACAATGGCAGTCAGGGTACAAAAGGCCAACAGCACTAACCTCAGGGCACACCCCCAGTGGTGACCCGCTTCCTTCAGCAAGGCTCCACCTTCTGAAGGTCCCACAGCTCCCCCAAACAGCTGAAGACCAAGTGCTCAAACACATGAGACTTTGAGGTCATTTCATATTCAATCCATGATACCAGTTAGAGAAACCCAAACTCTCTTGCCTGGAACACAACTTCTTTGATGTAGCTGTTGAGTTTGGAGTTTGTTTGGTGACCTCTGGTTGTTGGGATAAAGCACTCAAAAGCAGCTGATAGGAGGAAAGTTGTCCATTTTGGCTTATAGTCTTGAGGGGAAGCTCCCTGATGGCAGGGGAAGGTGGTATGAGCAGAGGCTGGACATCACCTGTGCCACAGCAGGTGGAAAGCAGTAGCAAGAGAATGACCTGAGCTCTAACAAGCGGGGGGGGGGACTGACTAGAACATTAGAACACCCCTAAGCCCACCCGCAACAACTCACCTACCCCAGCAACGCTCCACCTCCCAAACTGTCATCAGCTGGGGACCAACTTTCAAAAAGCATGAGTTTATGGGAGACCTCTTAAACTACCACAAAGTTCATGATTACAGTTACAGGGTTTGGGACCTAGACAGATGGCTTAGCCATTAAGGTGCTTATGGGAAAAGCCAAAGGACCCAGGTTCAACCCTTCAGTACCCACATAAAGCTGGATGCACAAGGTGGCCATGCATCTGGAGTTTGCCGTGGCTAGAGGCACTGCCTTGTCCATTCTCTCTCTCAAATAAATAAAATATTTAAAAAATATTGCAGGGTCTTCTCTCTCTGTCTCTCAAATAAATAAAATATTTAAAAAATATTGCAGGGTCTGAAGGCACAGTTTTAAGTACAGACTACAATCACAGCACCTAAGTTAACCAACTTCTCAGAGTTCTGGATTCTCCGTGTTCTACAGGCCAACAGCATCGGCGTCATTTGGGGGCTTATTAGCCACGTGGAATACCACCGAAATCAAAATCTGCATTTCAACAAGCTCTCAGATGATCCCTGAGTGTTTAAGCAAACACTCCATGTACCTGGACTAGCTCATTGCTGACGACTGGGGGCCATCACAGTGGAACAGAACTAAAACTGGAGATGAACCTCATCTCCTCTCCTGCTCCCCTGAGCCCGTCTTCCAGGCCTCGTGGTCTCGCCGCATGGATGTGCTCGTCTCTCACTTCCCCTTTGCCACGGTAGTCTAAACCATCCTCATTTCTGCCCAGACCAGTGGCAAGGACCAGCCAACTTATTACCACGCATGTGTGGCTTCTCCCTCCTTCAACCCCAAAGGCCCTCCAAGAAAAGCAGATGTGATCAGAGCATCTATTCCACCTCGAAACAAAGGCCAAAAGCTGTTAGCAGACTTCCAGCATCTGCCCTGGTGGTCCCTGTTCACTTCCTCAGTTTATATTCCAGTGTCCACCCGCTGTTTGCTATCTGTTCCTTGCACTGGCCCCAGCCCTCCTTCTTTTATACCTCTGTGTATAATGCGTCCCCCATGGGTCTAACGGACCCCGCCTCATCCTTCACGTCAGCTCAGGCCAGTCAGTTCTGAAGATATTCCCTAGACTTCCTCCTGGCAGAACAACACACTTCGCCTGCCCTGTGCCTGCGCCCCACAGGTAGTGTTTGAATAACTGAATTATGAACTAATGAATGCCCACTCATCTGGCCATTGTGACAAACATTAGTACCTGTGAAGCCCTTGGCGCCGTGCCTGGCTGAGAGCAAGCGCTCTGTGTTGCCCCAGTTATTACCTAGTCTGAGTATAAGTCCTGTTAAAATCGGGCACCAAGCCGTGCTCAACGTGGGCTCACAATTCAAACACCTGGAAAACTCTAGCCCCGTGGATGCCGCAAACTGTGTCAGGATCTCTGGGGGTGAGCCCTAGGCACCTGAAGTTTTCTGAAAGCTCAGCGGGGAAAGCCAGTCCGCAGACAAAGTGGAGAAAGACTGCGTTATCCTTTTCCTCGCTGCGGCCACCTGGCTTCTGGAACAAAACCGGCTGTGTGACGAGAAGCATCCTTGTCACTCATGCCAGTCCATGGCCTCAGCTCTCCACTGCAAAGGGACAATTATATGAACCTGTGTAGGAGAAGTCCCGCAGTTCACTCCCCCTGGGCCTCTTGACAGCAGCCAGAGGGTCAGCACTCTCCATCTGTTGCCTGAACCAGACTGGAGCCTTCCTGGGGAAAGCCACGTTGCCCCGGGCTACTTTTGGGAGGAGGAACAGTGGCCGGTGAAGATGACCCAGTCCTTAGGGTTAAGTGTTGACTTTACAGAACTCACCAGGATTCCATGATAAGCCCTTCAGGATTGTTTCCACAAAGCCTTTGCTTTGTGTGAGCAATTAATTTCAACTGTAAAACAAAGGTTAGAGCTCCCGCGCACTCAACCAGACAACAGGAAATAAGCAAGCAGGGATCCTCTCCCTGTTACCTTTTGTCTCCTCAACACCTAAATTGTGGGAGTATTGAGAGAACAAGCTGGACTTTAACAGGCTTTGACATCCCAATGGCTAATCTTTTGTGTATGTATCTGCATATGCCAGTAAGACATTGCATTAAATTTCTCACTCATTTTTTTAAATTATTTATTTGCAAGCAGAGAGAGATAGAAGAGAGAATGAAAATGGGTGCACCAGAGCCTCCAGCCACTGAAAAAAAACCTCCACACACATGAGCCACCTTATGCATCTGGTTTACCTGGGTACTGGGGAATCCAACCTGGGTCCGTAGGCTTTGCAGGCAAGCGCCCTAACCACTAAGCCATCTCTCCAGCCATCTCACTTATTTTTGACCTTTTCACCACATGATACAGCAATGAGAAGTATTCAGAAACACATTTGTCACTTTAAAAGGCTCAGCACACACACACACACACACACACACACACACACACCATCGAAATGCCTTGCTTCAATAGCCAACAACCTGCAGATCTCACATAATCTGAGAACCATTTACAATTAAAATTCATCAAGCTAGAGCCAAGCAAACACAAAAGCCTGGGAATTGATATAAAAGATAGCATTATTTGTGAATATAATTTTTTTCTTAGCTATTAAAATCACATGCTGGCATATTCCTCTCCAAACTTCAGCCAAATGAGTATATACAGATAATGACAAGTTTTCAGCAAGTGGCTATGGGATGCAGGGTTCCCAAGATCCTCAAATAAGAGGCACTATAAGAAAGAGTGTCATCACCAATATTATTATGTCAGATGCCCAGAGAAAGCACAGCCAACGGTGAGCCATAACAATTAAACTAACAGTCGTGCATCTGGAATGCGTTCCATAGTAACATGTACTTCACACTCAATAGTTCAAATTAATTCAATCTGATGGTGTCAGACATACCAGTTAGGAGCCCGAGAGCAGCAAAACCCAAATTAGCTTCTACTTGACATGTATTATGAAAAGAGAGGGGAGAAAACGAGGCTATAGACAGCAGTGGTAAGTAGCAGAGGCTCCTAGGTGATATGGTCAGGAATAACTCTCAACAAGGAGGGATTTAACAGTGGAAGGGGGATGGCCGGGACCTCTATCCTCACACGTTCATTCCTTCAGAGTCAGCAACGAATGACCCACTGGAGTCGACAGGGCCGTTGTATCCAAAGAACAGGGCTGTCCCTTCCCCACTCCTTCCAGCATTCCTCACCAGTCCCTCATTTAAGTGGAATAGGACAATGGATAATTTCAGAGCACATACATTAAGTGATAAACTAAAAAAGGAGAGAGATGGACCATTGACTTCACTCCTCTCACTGTACCATATATATTGCCTAGACAACTGTCTCCTAGTCTGCTTCCCTATGAATACTCTCCAGGGCTGGAGGGATGGCTTAGTGGTTAAGGCATTTGCCTGCAAAGCCAAAGGACCCAGGTTTGATTTCCCAGGATACACGTCAGCCAGATGCACATGGTGGCGCATGCGTCTGGAGTTCCGTTTGCAGTGGCGGGAGTCCCTGGAGCGCCCATTCTCTCCCTCCCCACCAACCTTCCTCTTTCTGACTGTCAAATAAATAAAAATATTTAAAAATAAATACGCTCTAGAGCAGGATTACCAGCTTGGTCGCAGCTCACAGCTATTAACTTTGTTGTTGACAATTTCCACACGCATCCATAATGTACTTTGATCCCAAACCTCTCCCATTGTTTTCTTGTGCCCCTCCTCCCCCGCCCCACCCCCTTCCACAGAAACTCTTCTTTCTAAGTATTGTATTTTATTTTGATGTCATTTCTTTTTCTTGCCCTCCTCCATCATCCATGACACACTGTCGGTGGGCCCAGTAGTGTGCAGGTTTTGTACAGGTAATGACGCTGCTCTGAGGTCTTGACTGCAGAGGCATGAATGCATGGCCAGAGAAAAGGATGTTCAGAAGCACTCCTCCTCGCCCTTTGGCTCTCACATTTTTTCTGCCACCTCTCCCTCAATGTTCTCTGAGTCACTGGAGGGTGTGATAGAGATGTCCCACTTAGTACTGAACACTCCACTGTCACTTCTTCTCAGCACTTAGATGGGTTTTGAATCTCTCCAGTGGTTACTGCTATCTGCAAATAGATATCTCTCTAACCAAAAGAGATAGCAGCACTAATCTACGGACCTAAACTTAAATAGTTAGAGGTCAATTTGATGGGCAAAGCCTATTCATTAACCAAAGGACAATAGTACCTTTCCTTAGAGCTTGACTTTCTCAGCCATAGTCTTTTTTTTTCTTTTTTTTTCTTTTTTCTTTCCCTTTCTTTCTTTCTTTCATCCTTCCTTCCTACCTTCCTTTCGTTTTTTTTTCAAAGGAGGGTCTCTCTCTCTCTCTCTCTCTCTCTCTTTCTCTCTCCCTCCCTCTCTCTCTCTCTCTCTCACCCAATCTGACCTGGAACTCACTCTATAGTCTCAGGCTGGCCTTGAACTCACAGTGTTCCTGCTACCTCTGCCTTCCCAGTGCTGGAATTGAAGGCACGTTCCGCCATGCATTGGCTAGCTAAATTTTCAGCACTAGGCATAGATTCCCTCCCCAGGAACGGGCATCAAAATCAAAGCGCAGCGGGTTACGCGCGTAACAGACATAGCACTGTGGCACCCACGGGCACACCTTGCTGGCTTTCCAGTCACGTGGCTCGTAGGCTCCACTGGTGGCGCAGACTTGGTGACTTTTCCTCCCCAGCAGGTCCCTTTCTAGCACCATGATCACTAGTCATCAGATAGGAAGCTCCCCATTCGGTTCTAGCTTGACTTCTCAGTGTTCTCCAACTGAGGTTCTACCATCTAGCTTTGATGGACACACTGTCCACATTATGACCTGGATGATTCTGTATTGTAAAGGGCTAACCTGTGTGTTGTAGGGATTTTTTTATGAGAGAGAGAAAGTGTGTGAGAGACAGAACTAGAGCACCGGGGCCTCCATCCACTGCAATCAAACTCCAGACACGTGTGTCACCTCGTGTGCCTGTGTGACCTTGCACATATGTCTGCCTCATGTGGGGTCTGGGGAGTCAAACACAGGTCCTCAGGCTGCACAGGCAAGTGTCTTAACCCCTATACATCTCTCTGGCCCATATTGTGGGGATTTTTAATTTTTCGGTATGCATACGTGTGTATGCATGCTGGTGGGTGAATGAGTGTATGTGTGTACAAGTGTATGTGCACATGAGCATATGTGTGTGCAGACCAGAGGCCAGCATCAGCTCCATCCTCAGAAACACTGTCCACTACCTGTGAAACACGTCCCTGGAGGTCGTCATTGAGGTGACACTTGCTGCTGGTCTCTGCCTCGCCGGAATTGGACTACAAGAGCACACCACCACGCCTGGCATTTATGTGTGTTCTAGGGATCAAGCCTGAGTCCTCAGGCTTGTGAGGCTTGCTAAAAACCATCTCCCCAGCCACTGCTCTAGGATGTTTAATAGCACACCTGACCTTTATCCTGCCAGTGCTAGTGACAGACACCATTATCTCCTTCCATTATGAAAACAAACATTTCTCCAGACAGGACCAAACTCTCTCCTGCAAGCAAAATCTCCCTGGTTGAGAATAACTCTCGACCATCAGGCCACTGCTCTGGGTCATCATGAAGGAACCGGAGAGTACAGACCCACCTCAGGCTCTTCTCCTCATGAGACATAGGCACGGATTGAGCTGCCAGCAGGCTGCAGAGCCGCTGTATTCCCAGAGCACCCTGGAAACATCCAAGAAATGTTACAGATCTAGTGTGCACAGGACAGAAACTTGGGATCTGTTCGGTTTCTGTTCCTTTCACAGAAAAGGATGAGCCAAGTGGGTGTGAAATGGACTTGAAGCACTGCACGTGACAATGGCCCTCGATTGCCACGTGGGCACCTAGGCTGGCACACAGTTCCCAATGCAGACAACAACTTGTCCCCAAGTGGCAGTGCAGCAAAGTACCTCATCAGTAAAGCCCCTGTGCTTATGCTGAACACCAGCTTTCCTTCTGGGAGAAAAATCTGGGGGGTTGTGAGGCAGATCAGCCCCCAGTAGAAACCATGGGCACCAAGAAGGAGAAACATGTCTCTGAGGATAAGACCCAAGGTTGTCCTCTGGCCTCCACATGTGCTGGTCTCCAAGGAGCTTCCTTGGTAGAATTCACTTCACACCTGTCACAGCTCTTGCTGGGGAAGTTAGGTGCACACTGTGTGAATCTGTTCAGAAAGGGGCTCCCAGAAGCTCCCTCTGGGTTGTCTCCAGACTCACACCTTTTCCCTTTTCTGAGCCTGCTTTGTGTCTGTTCCTTGCAGAATACAGTCATCAGGGAATGACACCTTCTAGTGCCAGCAGCCCTTCGGAGAATGACAGGACCTGTGGGCAGCCTTAGGGACCCCACACACAGCCATTCACCCCGCAGAGAGTCCATGGAGTGTCTCTACTTCTATGCACAGCTAAACTGTCATTCCTCAGAACTCAGACTCTAGGAACCAGGGAGGCGGTTACTGTTGCTTATTTTACCCACTGGTGTAGATGGCTCCATGTTACGGGGTGAACATCCAACCAAACCTGGTTTCATGGGAGGAAGGGATTTCTTCCAAGCTTACAGATCCAGAGGAAGAACCTCCAGAGCTCTGATTTCTCTGCATACATTTGGGGTGGAATCAGATCAGTCCCGTACACCTTTGGGTTGGATCTCAGGATCCACCTTCAGTGACACCCCCTCCAGTCAGGCAGATGGAGACCCAAGTTACAACCTTAATAAAACACCTGACTCAGGTGGGCATGGTGACACATGCCTTTAATCCCAGAATTTGAGAGGCAGAGGTAGGAGGACTGCTGAGTTTGAGGCCAGCCTGGGACTACATAGTGAATTCTAAGTCAGCCTGGGCTAGAGAGAGACCCTTACCTTGGCAAAACTAAAAAAACACCTGAGTCTATGGGGGACATATATTCAAACTATCACACCCATCCTACACAGAAAACAAGCCCTGTGATGCACCTTTATGCAGCTTTTATCAAATATACCAGATAACTCTCATGTCTAAAGTATGGATTCAAAGCTTTGGGTACAAATTATAACTCCATAGATTTTATAACACATTCACACCCCATAAAGAAACCCCATATCAATTACTATATTGTCCATTTCCTCTATACTCCCCTTCATCAAACCAGTACTGGTGAAGCATGACTCCACTGTCCATCCCCATGGACTTAGCTACTGTGGTCAGTTCTGATCAATGGACTCTTAGACCATGTGGTCTTCTACAACTGGCTTCCTTCACTTACGAGTTTTGAAGGCTCGTCTATGACGCAAAGTGTATCAATATTTGTTTTGATCGCTGATTAATACCCATCTCATGGATATACCATATTTTATTCATCCTTTCAATGTTATGTGGGAATTTGTCTTGTTCCCACGTTGGCTCCTATGAATAATGTTTCTGTAAAACTTCATACATTTCTAGGAGCATGTACAAAACCACGTCCCTTGGCCTGATAGCTAAGAATAGAATTATAGCACTGTATTTGTGTTGAACTTTTCAACAAAGATTTGTTTTCCAAAGCAGCTCTACCAAGGGCAGTGCGTGAGGGCTCTAATTTCTCCACAGCCCTGCTAATGTTTTTTACTGTCTTTATTTATAACCATCTTATGGGTACAAAACTGTATCTCATTGTGGTTTGAACTCACACTTTCTTGACGGTCAATGACGTTGCATATTTTTCCATGAGCTGAGTGGCAATTTGTATATCTTCTTTGGATAAATATCTATTCATATCATCTGCTAATTTTAAAATGTCCCCTTACTATTAAATTGTAAAAACTCTTGACAAATTCTAGATACTATTTGAAAAATTATAAACTCTTTTAGTCTGTGGGTTTATTTATTTATTTTGATTTCTCAGTAGCATCTTGTGAGTCATGAAAGCTCTGAATTTTATGTCTAATTCATCTCTTTTGAGTCTAATTCATCTCTTTTCATGCACTGTTGTGATTTTGGCTAAGAAAGCATCATATCAAATGCCCTGAAGAGGACTTATGCTTCTGAGTTCTCCTCAGAGTTCTGTTTTCCACTCAGGTCCTCACTGATTTTTATACATGCCACGAGGTCAGGTTTCAATTTCACTTTTCTTTTTTGGATTTTTGAGGTAGGGTCTCACTCTAGCCCAGGCTGACCTGGAATTCAGTATGTATTCTCAGGGTGGCCTTGAACTCATGGCGATCCTCCCACCTCTGCCTCGCAAGTGCTAGGATTAGAGACGCCCAGCTTCAACTTCACTTTATAAAAAAATCGTTTATTGCTATTTTTTTTTTCAGAGAGAGAAAGAAAGACATAGATTTGGCACGTCAGGACCTCCAGCCACTGTAATTGAACTCCAGACACGTGTACTATCTTGTGCACATGTGGGACCTTGCGTGCTTGTTCACTGTGCATCTGGCTTATGTGTGACCTGGAGAGTCAAACATGGGTCCTTGGGCTTTGCAGGCAAGTGCCTTAACCACTAAGCAATCTCTCCAGCCCTCAACTTCACTTTAAAAAAATATTTTTATTGACAACTTTCAAAATATGAATGAAACATGACCATCATCCCCTCCCAACACCTTCCCTTTTCCCCCTCCAGAGTCCCCCCTCCACTGAATCCCTTCTTCTTTCCAACTAGTCTCTCTTCTGTTTCAATGCCATCTTTTTAATAATTACTGTTCTATTTTTATAGAAAGGTTGCATACATAGACCCCCCTCTCTCCTGCCCCAATGCTGCTGAGGGTCTTCACTGGGGTTATTGGTATTCATTGTGGGGACCAAGAGGTCCTCAGTCAGTCTCTGCAGGGATGGGGGAAACATGGTGTCTCAGGCTGTTCCCACCACCCTGAGGCTCCTACAATCTTCCTGCCCCTCTTCCATGATGCTTCCTGAGTCATCATTTTACCCCTCCTACTGTGCATAAGTAGCATCACCCACTATGAGGTGGAAAACACCATGGCCACTTTGTGCCTGGAAGGTAGCATTGTAAGCGCTCCTCCCCTTCCTTTGGCTCTTACATTCTTCCTTCCACCTCTTCTGCAATGGTCCCTGAGTCTTGTGACAGAGATGTCCCAGTGCTGAACAGTCCACTGTCACTTCTTAACACTTCGATGAGTTTTGAGTCACCCCAGTGGTCACTGGCCTCTGAAAAGAGAAGCTTCTTGTTACACTCAGCTCCATTTTGCTGGGACTGACATCCAATCCAGGCACAGTTTGTGGAAGGAACGGATTTGTTTCAGGCTGACAGATCCAGGGGAAGGTTTCACCAGTGGCTGAAGAAGCTGCTTCCATACATCCAAGCAGAGAGAAGCCATCATCAGCCAGAAGAACCAAAAAACAATACAGAGAGAGAGAGAGAGAGAGAGAGAGAGAGAAGCAGCAGGGACCCTGCCAGAGCTCGGACTTCTCTGTAGACACTTTGGCTGGAATTCAGATCCAGCACCAGTGACACCTCAGGGATGGTCTCTAGCATCCGCCACCCCAGTGACACCTCCTCCAGCCAGGCAGCCAACGATCCAAGTTACAAGCTTTATGAAAACACCCGAGTCTATGGCAGACACACATTCAAACTCTCACACGTCTCTAACCAAACGTAAGAGGAGCATTAATCTATGGGCACAAACCTAAGTGTTTAGAGAACAGGTTGTTGGGCATAATATATCCATTTAGCCACTCAATGGCCCAACTTCATTTTCTTGTATGTAGATGTCCTATGAAGGGACCATTTCAGTCATGCCTGGACATAGTTTCATGTATTTTTGGCTATACAATTTCACATGTATCAGTACATAGAATCTAGGTACATGACTCATACCTTATGTGTTTTTTTTTAAAGCTTTACATTTGGTCTTTTTTGGGTTTTGCTATTTTAGGAATGTCACTGGTGTTCTATACCAAGAAGCATTACCACCATTGCCACTTCCACTGCTATTAATAGCCAGCAAATACTTAATCTTTCATACATCCTGGTGCTCAACGTGCATTCACTTCCAGGCATACATGCTTTTATTAAGTAATATTTCCATCAACACCATGTGTTGGTAGAATCAGCATTGCCATTTTCTTTCTATTTTTAAAATATTTTATTTATTTGTTTATTAGAGAGAAAGAGGAATATAGATAGATAGATAGATACATAGATAGATACATAGATACATAGGTACATAGATAGATATATACATAGATACATAGATAGATATATAAACACACAGAGAGAGAGAGAGAGAGAGAGAGAGAATGGGCATACCAGGGCCTCTAGCCATTGCAAATGAACTCCAGATGCATGAACTACCTTGTACACTTGTGCATCTGGCTTACATGGATACTGGGGAATCGAACCTGGGTCCTTAGGCTTTGTAAGCTAGCACCGTCACCACTAAGCTATCTCTCCAGCCCAGCACTGCTATTTTTCAAAGGATGACAGCAGCACTTGTTAATGCAATGAAAATACATAAGATCGAGGTTGATGTTAACTGGGCCTTTTCACTAGGTATCCCCCAGCTAAACACCCCCAAATGGTAACTAATTCATGTAACCCAAGGCTCATTACGCAAGTGCGATTATTGCTCCTATTTTACGTGAGCAAAATGAGGTTCTAGGGTGTAAATTGTTCTCTTTAAGGACTACAGTGAGGCCTTGAGCCCGCCCTGTGTTTGTCTCGATAATATCTCTGTATGGCTTTGGAATAGCGATAACTAGACACATATGGGTTAAGCACAGATAGCCCCAACTCCAGGGTGAGTCACTTTCACTCTGGGCAAAGCTGTCTTCAATATACTTATAATAACTTTATATACCAAATAACATTTTGAAGTTTATTTCTTCCCAACACAGAAACATCCCTGCCTTTCCCTTGGGATTCTCAGCTCTGTCTGTTGTAGAACTGGTGTGGGCTTAGCAAATATTGCTTTATCATTCTTAAATAAAAAAACATTACCGAGAATGCAGAAAACAATTTTCCTTTCAGTCTCTAAACTTCTACCCATATTGAGAGAGATGGATTCTAAAGTGCTGAAGGAAAGCACACAATATAATAAAAGCCCAGAATCATAAGTGTGCTGGGTCCCTCTCCTCTCTCCCTATACTTAGGAGCTAAAAATTTAATATAGGCTTGGTCCTCCAGAGAATCCAGCATGTCAAAATGTTAATATACTTTTATATATTTTAACTGAGATAAACAAGAAAGAGACAGAGAAGCCAGGGCAGCTATGGCAGACAAAATTATGATAAGACTAATCCAGCCAACAGCACCAGAGGCAGCAAGTGACTCTACTATGATGCTGTTGTGTGGTTAGAAAACTATATCCATATAAAAAAGGCGAACAAGGCAGGAGCCCCGTTATAGGAAAGCAAAGATAACATACCACGTGACTCCAGAAAATAAAACTCATCGAGGAGACCGAAAAGTGTTTGTCCTATTACGAAAATGTTCCCCAAGTGTATTTTATAAACGGAAACCCAGATCAAATCATTTGATTAAGGGAACAGTAATAAAAAGGTACAAACTGTGTCTAGAAGGAAATAGAGAAACCTCAATTCTGTTTTCCATAACAGAGCTGAATGAAACCTTGGGGCAAACCTTTACAATTCTTCAGATAATGTAAAAAAATTCTCCTAACATCACTACATTCATGTGCATGCTACCATCCACGTTACAATTCTCCATCTTGCACACAGAAACAACTTGAGATTATATATATATATATATATATATATATATATATATATATATGTATATATATGCCAAAGTGAAACACACAATTCCTCGAACTTAACTTATCTTGCACTCCAGTGATTTTGTCCAAAGACACAGCAGGGCTGGAGAGATGGCTTAGCAGTTAAGGTACTTGCCTGCAAAGCCAAAGGACCTCAGTTCAATTCTTCAAGACCCATGTGAGCCAGATGCACAAGGTGACACATGTGTCTGAAAGTTCATTTGCAGTGGCTGGAGGCCCTGGTGCATCCAATCTCTATCTTTCTGTCTCTCTATGTCTCGCCCTCTCTCTCACTCTGTCAAATAAATAAAAAGAAAATTTTTTAAAAAAGAAACAGCCGTCTACATACTTTATTTTTGGCAAACTCACATTGACTTCTTTATGGTTCTTATATTTTAATTAATCTATTTATTAATCTATTTATTTGAAAGAAAGAGGGAGAGAGAAGAAGAGAGAGACAGAAATAGAGAGAGAATGGGTGCACCAGGCCTCCAGCCACTGCAAATGAACTTCAGATGCATGCACCACCTTGTATACCTGGTTGATGTGGGTTCTGGGGAATCGAACCTAGGTCCTTAGGCTTCACAGGCAAGAACCTTAACCACTAAGCCATGTCTCCAACCCTCTTTATTTTTTAAAATATTTTATTTATTTGTTTATTAGAGAGAAAGAGGAATATAGATAGATAGATACATACATACATAGATAGATACATAGATAGATAGATAGATAGATACATAGATACATAGATAGATATATAAACACACACACACACAGAGAGAGAGAGAGAGAGAGAGAGAAAGAGAGAGAGAATGGGCATACCAGGGCCTCTAGCCATTGCAAATGAACTCCAGATGCATGAACTACCTTGTACACTTGTGCATCTGGCTTACATGGATACTGGGGAATCGAACCTGGGTCCTTAGGCTTTGTAAGCTAGCACCGTCACCACTAAGCTATCTCTCCAGCCCAGCACTGCTATTTTTCAAAGGATGACAGCAGCACTTGTTAATGCAATGAAAATACATAAGATCGCGGTTGATGTTAACTGGGCCTTTTCACTAGGTATCCCCCAGCTAAACACCCCCAAATGGTAACTCATGTAACCCAAGGCTCATTATGCAAGTGCGATTATTGCTCCTATTTTACGTGAGCAAAATGAGGTTCTAGGGTGTAAATTGTTCTCTTTAAGGACTACAGTGAGGCCTTGAGCCCGCCCTGTGTTTGTCTCGATAATATCTCTGTATGGCTTTGGAATAGCAATAACTAGACACATATGGGTTAAGCACAGATAGCCCCAACTCCAGGGTGAGTCACTTTCACTCTGGGCAAAGCTGTCTTCAATATACTTATAATAACTTTATATACCAAATAACATTTTGAAGTTTATTTCTTCCCAACACAGAAACATCCCTGCCTTTCCCTTGGGATTCTCAGCTCTGTCTCTTGTAGAACTGGTGTGGGCTTAGCAAATATTGCTTTATCATTCTTAAATAAAAAAACATTACCGAGAATGCAGAAAACAATTTTCCTTTCAGTCTCTAAACTTCTACCCATATTGAGAAAGATGGATTCTAAAGTGCTGAAGGAAAGCACACAATATAATAAAAGCCCAGAATCATAAGTGTGCTGGGTCCCTCTCCTCTCTCCCTATACTTAGGAGCTAAAATTTAATATAGGCTTGGTCCTCCAGAGAATCCAGCATGTCAAAATGTTAATATACTTTTATATATTTTAACTGAGATAAACAAGAAAGAGACAGAGAAGCCAGGGCAGCTATGGCAGACAAAATTATGATAAGACTAATCCAGCCAACAGCACCAGAGGCAGCAAGTGACTCTACTATGATGCTGTTGTGTGGTTAGAAAACTATATCCATATAAAAAAGGCGAACAAGGCAGGAGCCCCGTTATAGGAAAGCAAAGATAACATACCACGTGACTCCAGAAAATAAAACTCATCGAGGAGACCGAAAAGTGTTTGTCCTATTACGAAAATGTTCCCCAAGTGTATTTTATAAACGGAAACCCAGATCAAATCATTTGATTAAGGGAACAGTAATAAAAAGGTACAAACTGTGTCTAGAAGGAAATAGAGAAACCTCAATTCTGTTTTCCATAACAGAGCTGAATGAAACCTTGGGGCAAACCTTTACAATTCTTCAGATAATGTAAAAAAATCCTCCTAACATCACTACATTCATGTGCATGCTACCATCCACGTTACAATTCTCCATCTTGCACACAGAAACAACTTGAGATTATATATATATATATATATATATATATATATATATATATATATATGTATATATATGCCAAAGTGAAACACACAATTCCTCGAACTTAACTTATCTTGCACTCCAGTGATTTTGTCCAAAGACACAGCAGGGCTGGAGAGATGGCTTAGCAGTTAAGGTACTTGCCTGCAAAGCCAAAGGACCTCAGTTCAATTCTTCAAGACCCATGTGAGCCAGATGCACAAGGTGACACATGTGTCTGAAAGTTCATTTGCAGTGGCTGGAGGCCCTGGTGCATCCAATCTCTATCTTTCTGTCTCTCTATGTCTCGCCCTCTCTCTCACTCTGTCAAATAAATAAAAAGAAAATTTTTTAAAAAAGAAACAGCCGTCTACATACTTTATTTTTGGCAAACTCACATTGACTTCTTTATGGTTCTTATATTTTAATTAATCTATTTATTAATCTATTTATTTGAAAGAAAGAGGGAGAGAGAAGAAGAGAGAGACAGAAATAGAGAGAGAATGGGTGCACCAGGGCCTCCAGCCACTGCAAATGAACTTCAGATGCATGCACCACCTTGTATACCTGGTTGATGTGGGTTCTGGGGAATCGAACCTAGGTCCTTAGGCTTCACAGGCAAGAACCTTAACCACTAAGCCATGTCTCCAACCCCTCTTTATTTTTTAAATATTTTATTTATTGATTTTGGAGGAGGGAGCAAGATGATGAGAATGGGTGTGCCAGGTCTTCTTTGGAAACGACTCTAGAGGCACGCACCATGTTGCACCTCTGGCTTTAGTTCGGTACTGGGGCCAACAGTCTTTATAAGCCCCAGGCCAACTTCTTTCTTTCAGTTCCCACTGACTTTCTGTTACAAACCACTATGACCCTCAGCACCTACCCTTTCAGAGGTTGAAGCTAAATTCTTCCATTTGTCATTTCAGCCTCTCAATCAGGTTTTTGTAGAAAATGAGATTAAAAATAGACTGGAATTTTCTACAATCCGCTATTCTCTTCTCACCGAATTCCAGCTGGTGTTTTTTGGCCTCTCAAGGGAATGCAAACTCAGGTGTTTATTGTACTGTGAGTCAGTATAACTAACTGAATGAAGCAATCAAGCCATTGATAAAACTGATGCCAGCACCTTCGTACGTACTCTATTGATACCTTCTCTTAAAAGAAACTTCTCAAAACACCTTTCCATTGCCAGCCTTGGCTAGAGAAACACCATAAAGAAAGAGTCTTACCAGTGCACATGTGTGAGCAGACAACCGCCCCATGCTGGGAGACGTCAGGGAGAGGCAGAGGATAGGCCGAGTAGCCTGTGGACAGCTGCAATTATCACTCCCTGCCGGCCATTCGGGGTCAACTAGGAATTTAGGTACGATGCTGAAAGACCATGCGGTTGTTATTTAAAAAGGGCATTTTATAAAACTCATCATCTACTATAGCAGACACTGGGGTACGAAGGGGTATTTTTGTATTCTTTTTGCCATGTACTGACATGGAGAACTCTGGGTAATGCCACCCTCAACCAGTGGAACTTAGTGTTCTTTGTCACTTTCTCCATCTCAGCTACTCATTCTGTCCACAGAGGACGTACCTGTGACTTCCTTTGAGATATTGCTTGGGCTGGAGAGATGGCTTAGCAGTTAAGGTACTTGCCTGCAAAGCCAAGGACCTCAGTTCAATTCTTCAAGACCCATGTGAGCCAGATGCACAAGGTGACACATGTGTCTGAAAGTTCATTTGCAGTGGCTGGAGGCCCTGGTGCATCCAATCTCTATCTTTCTGTCTCTCTATGTCTCGCCCTCTCTCTCTCTTCCTCTCTCTCACTCTGTCAAATAAATAAAAAGAAAATTTTTTAAAAAAGAAACAGCCGTCTACATACTTTATTTTTGGCAAACTCACATTGACTTCTTTATGGTTCTTATATTTTAATTAATCTATTTATTAATCTATTTATTTGAAAGAAAGAGGGAGAGAGAAGAAGAGAGAGACAGAAATAGAGAGAGAATGGGTGCACCAGGGCCTCCAGCCACTGCAAATGAACTTCAGATGCATGCACCACCTTGTATACCTGGTTGATGTGGGTTCTGGGGAATCGAACCTAGGTCCTTAGGCTTCACAGGCAAGAACCTTAACCACTAAGCCATGTCTCCAACCCCTCTTTATTTTTTAAATATTTTATTTATTGATTTTGGAGGAGGGAGCAAGATGATGAGAATGGGTGTGCCAGGTCTTCTTTGGAAACGACTCTAGAGGCACGCACCATGTTGCACCTCTGGCTTTAGTTCGGTACTGGGGCCAACAGTCTTTATAAGCCCCAGGCCAACTTCTTTCTTTCAGTTCCCACTGACTTTCTGTTACAAACCACTATGACCCTCAGTACCTACCCTTTCAGAGGTTGAAGCTAAATTCTGCAATTTGTCATTCCAGCCTCTCAATCAGGTTTTTGTAGAAAATGAGATTAAAAATAGACTGGAATTTTCTACAATCCGCTATTCTCTTCTCACCAAATTCCAGCTGGTGTTTTTTGGCTTCTCAAGGGAATGCAAACTCAGGTGTTTATTGTACTGTGAGTCAGTATAACTAACTGAATGAAGCAATCAAGCCATTGATAAAACTGATGCCAGCACCTTCGTACGTACTCTATTGATACCTTCTCTTAAAAGAAACTTCTCAAAACACCTTTCCCATTGCCAGCCTTGGCTAGAGAAACACCATAAAGAAAGAGTCTTACCAGTGCACATGTGTGAGCAGACAACCGACCCCATGCTGGGAGACATCAGGGAGAGGCAGAGGCCAGGCCGAGTAGCCTGTGGACAGCTGCAATTATCACTCCCTGCCGGCCATTCGGGGTCAACTAGGAATTTAGGTATGATGCTGAAAGACCATGCGGTTGTTATTTAAAAAGGGGCATTTTATAAAAACTCATCATATTCCCCAGGGTTTCCTAATTTTTTTGTGACATCGTCTATTCTTCCATCCATTCCATGTTTATATTCTACTATAGCAGACACTGGGGTACGAAGGGGTATTTTTGTATTCTTTTTGCCATGTACTGACATGGAGAACTCTGGGTAATGCCACCCTCAACCAGTGGAACTTAGTGTTCTTTGTCACTTTCTCCATCTCAGCTACTCATTCTGTCCACAGAGACGTACCTGTGACTTCCTTTGAGATATTGCTTGGGCTGGAGAGATGGCTTAGCAGTTAAGGCGTTTGCCTGCAAAGCCAAAGGACCCAGGTTTGATTCCCCAGGACCCACGTTAGCCAGATGCACAAGGGGGTGCACGTGTCTGGAGTTCATTTGCAGTGGCTGGAGGCCCTAGCATGCCCATTCTCTCTCTCTCTCTCTCTCCCTCTTTCTCTCAAACAAATAAATAAAATATTTTTAAAAATTAAGAAAAGAGAGTTGGAGAGATGGCTTGGCAGTTAAGCACTTGCTGTGAAGCCTAAGGACCCTGGTTCAAGCTCGACTACCCAGGACCCACGTAAGCCAGATGCACAAGGGGGCATACGCGTCTGGAGTTCTAGAGACCCTGGTGTGCCCATTCTCTCTCTCTCTCCTTCTTTCTCCCTATGTCTGTCTCAAGTAAATAAACAAAAATAAAAAAATACAGAAAAGAAAATCCTCTAAGTCATGTTTCCTAGATCTCCTTAACTTTCATTCCTTATAAACAACTGTCTTCTTGCTTCAGCCTTCGCATGAACACTTGGTGTTCCATTTATGAGCCCTTTGTTTCCTCTACTTCTCCTAGGATACAAAGCTCTCTAGCTAAGGCCTGCCTCCTACCACCTTGCAGCCCTATGGACTCAGCAGAGCACTGTGTACTTTCTAGGCAATGAATACACACTTTGAGTCAGTGACATCTATTTAGTAAGAACAAGTCTGGATGCACATCTGTGGTTGCTTGAATAAATTCTGTCCCCTGTACTTGGCCCCCGGCTGGTGGTAAGTTTTAGAGGTAGAGCCTTGCTGGAGAATCTGTGTCACTGGGGGCAGACATGGAGGTTTGTTAGCCCAGTTTGTCAGTGTTAACTCAGCTCAGCCTTGCTGCTCCCTGCCAGCTGCTGTAGCAAGACGTGATGCCCAGCCTCTGCTTGTGCGAAGCTTTCCCCACCGTGATGAGACCTCCCATCAAAACCGTAAGCCTGAAAAAATAATCCTTTCCTCCCACGAGCTGCTTCCAGTCATATGTTTTGTCCTTGTAACAAGAAGTTAACTGCAAATATATATATATATTAATTATAATTATAAAATTATGAAAAAAATAGATATTATTTAATATATAAATATTAATTCACACAAAAGAGTATATTGGCATTCTCTTACCAGGCAAAAAGTGTTTATTTTACACTTTGTGTATTTCTGTAGGGATAGTAAGTCTAAATATATCTCCACAGTTAAGGTGATCGCAAGGTTCAAACCACTTAGTCATACATGCAGGGAAAATAATTTATATAAGCAGTGAAAGAAAAAAGCCATCTGTTGTTCTGAATCATTAAGAAAACTGTCCTGGGCTGGAGAGATGGCTCAATGGTAAAAGGTGCTTGCTTGCAAAGCCTAATGAATGGCCTGAGTTTGATTCCCCAGTACCCATGTAAGTCAGATGCACAAAGTGACTCATGTGGGTATAGTTGGCTTGCAGCAGCAGGAAGCCCTGGGACTTGTATAAATGTATAAAATTACAGAAAAAGTTTTTTAAAAAGTAAGACATCTCTGTCACACCCTCAAAGCTCAGGGACCATTGCAGAAGAGGTGGCAGAAAGAATATAAGGGCCAAAGGAAGGGGAGGAGTGCTTACAATGCTGTCTTCCAGACACAAAGTGTCCTTGATATTCATGACCTCCCAGGAGCTGACACTACCTACACAAGACCTGCATAATAGGAGGGGAAATGATGTCATTGAAATAGAAGAGACCAGTTGGAAAGAAGGGATTCAGTGGAGGGGGGATTTGGGAGAGGAGAAAGGAAGGGTGAATGGGAGGGGATTACAAGCAAGGTGTATTGTCTATATGTACAGAAGTTGTCAATAGAACATTTAAAAACTGTCTCAGTCTTGCCAGCACCCCCTGTGAGGTGTTGGATTCAAGGGATAAATAAATTATTACTATTATTATTATTTATTTACTTATTTGAGAGAGAAAGAGGCAGATAGAGAGAGAAAGAATGGGTGCACCAGGGCCTCCAGCCACTGCAAACGAACTCCAGACACATGTGCCACCTTGTACATCTGGCTTACATGGGTCCTGAGGAATCAAAACCCGGGTCCTTTGGCTTTGCAGGCAAGTGCCTTAAGTGCTAAGCCATCTCTCCAGCCAAGGCTGGACAAATTATGATATGAATGCTTTCTTCCACCTGGCCTGGTATAGACTCTAAGGGATCACAGAAATCTTTTAGGCTGAGCTTGAAATGGGTTTTAGCCTTCTTGATATTACAGCCTAGGTGGCTCTTGTTCATTTTGTCTTCTGTCTTATGGGACAGATCTGGCGTGTGAGCTGACACCTTTGCCATAGGTGGAAGTCACGCACTTCTGCAGAGAAAACACAGCACACAGTCCACAGCGTTGGCAGATTCTCCGCCTCTCTGCGTTTTACATGCTAGGTGGCTTAAGGTGAGGAAAGTTGGATCTCTCCAGCTGAACAGTCAGGACATATCTAAAAATAATGGATCTCCACTTTAATGACTATGGAAGGTTCACCTTCTCATTAAATTTTAGTCACATAAGAAAGACATACTGTGTAATGAGACTGTTTCACTGAGCTTTGTAAGACACGCTGAAATATACTAACAGTAAGTGACTTTGCTTCGCTGTTGAAATAAATAAATAAATAAAAATAAATATTACAGTTACACATTCAAGGAGCTGTTTGATTTCTGACACATTGAACCAAAGAAACATGGAACATCTCAGACACAAAATGACCATTTCAAGAATTATAATGAGGCCCGGGGGAATGGCTCAGTAGTTAAAGACACTCGCTCACAAAACCTGCTGGCCCCAGTTTGATTCCCCAGCACCCACATACTCTCAGGTGTAAAATGTGGCTCATGTGCCTGGAGTTTATTTGTAGCAGAAAGAGGCCCTAGTGTGCCCATTCATCCTTTCTCTAAAATAAGTAAATAAAAATATTTTTTAAAAAGAATTAGAGTGTAAAGCAATTTGCCTTTTACTATGAAACTAATTTACTTATTATTTATTAAAACAAATGATTCCCTCAGTGCTGCAGGCAGCTTCATGTTTCTGCAAAATGAACCCAACCAAGAGTAGCTTATGGGAGGATAGGATTTATTTTGGCTTATAGACTTACAGACTCAAGGGGAAGCTCCATGGTGACAGGGGGAAAGTAACAGCATGAGCAGAGGGTGGACATCACCTCCTGGCCAACAGCAGGTGGACAACTGCAGCAGGAGAGTGCGCCAAACACTCACAAGGGGGAGCTGGCCACAACACTCATACGTCCACCCCCAACAATACACTCCCTCCAGGAGGCTCCGATTCCCAAATTGCACCATCTGGGGACCTAGCACGCAGAACACATGAGTTCATGGGGGCACCTGAATCAAACCACCACACTCAGCATTAGAGAAAGGAAGTGTGGATGGGTTGGTTCGTTTTGCCCAATTAAGAATCTCTTTACTTGATCTTAGCCGAAAGGCTGAGCAGGGATCTTGTGTACTCTCTCTGCGGGGAGACTGCCTGGTCACTGCAATGCTGAGTACAACAGTAGATGATGAGATAAACCACAGCCCAAGGGCAGGACTGCACCACACAGGGAGTGCCTGAGGCCTGCTTGCCCAGCAAGTGTCTCCGCCCTGCCCCATGTGGCTGGATGCAGTATTCTCACCACATCTGCCAACACCATGTCCACGTCGCAGTCCAGGGCTGTAGCAGCGCTAACTCCCAGCCCCCAAGAGGAGGCTGGGACCCCTTGCTGCGCCTACCTACATGTTGCTGGGACAAAACGCCCAACCTAAAGCCACTGATGGGGAGAAGGTTTTTATTTTTTATTTTGGCTTACAGTCTCGAGGGGAAGCTTCATGATGACAGGGGACACAGAGGCTAGACACCACCTGTGCCACAGCAGGTGGCACACACAGCAGGAGAGTGAGCCACACTAACACGGGCAAGCTAGGAGCTAATCAACCTCCAGGTCCCCCCCCTCAGCAACACGCCTCCTCCAGCAAGGCTCCACCTCCCAAATTACCATCAGCTGGGGAAGAAGCATTATAAACACACGAGCTCATGGGGCCCACATAATTCAAACCACCATATCCCTCAACATAGTTCATCTGAGAAATGAATCAGGCAGCCAATCACTGATTCCAGTCAGCCCAAAACTGTCCATCACCAACAGAGGTCCCTCCTCCGCATGTCTGTAATCTGGTAGGACTAAGAAAGAAACATTCCTGGCACCATTTTGAGGAGCTGGATCTAGCCATCCTTGGATGTAAGCAGCTCTTAGCTTCTCGGGCAAGTGAAAACTAACTCGATCTCATTAAGCCACAGTCAGAACTGTTTCTGTCAGTGGCTTATAAAGTAGCTAATGCAAATGGCTTGTTTGATTATGACGTGTTGCATCTGCAGGCTTTTGCACCACTTAGGTTAGAAAACGTAAAATTGCAGTCCTGGAGGGTAAGGTACCTCATGCAGTGACCCTACCGCTGCCTTCATTTCCTCATTTCTAAAACAGAGGTGAAGGGTACAGGGGTGTGGCAGGAGAGAAAACAGATGTTAAACATGATAGTCCACTGTGGTGGTTTGAATGCAAAATGTGTCCCGTCAGACTCATGTATTTCGATACTGAATCCCCAGTTGGTGGCACAGTTTGGTAAATGTTGGAATCTTTAGGAGGTGGGGCCTTGCTAGAAGAAGTGTACTACTGGGGGCGTGGCTTGAGGTACCATAGTCCAATTCCACACACCACTCCCACCTGCCCACTTCCTTCCTGCTGGTTCAAGGGTGTGACACCACTTTCCTGCTCATGCCATGCCTTCCCCCCGGCCACAGTGTGACTCTACCCTCTGGAACTGGAAATCAAGTAAACACCCTTTCCTTCTGAAAGTTGACTCTGGTCTGGTGTTTTGTCCCAGCAAGGAGAAGTTCAGTGACAGACCCACCAGGAAGGCCTACAAATGTCTAATGATCATAATGAAATCTGTCCACCATTAGCCCAGTACAAATTAACTCTCCATTGAGGTACTACATACAGCACACCTACTAGGAGGGATAGCATCAAAAGGTAGATAATGACAGTTTCCAAGGGGGGAAGCCAATTTGAAGTCTCTTACAACATAGATGAGAAGAGACATTTTAATTTCTCAAAAGGCTGAATACAGGTTCACCATATGACACAACAATTCTACTTTGGTAAAATATCCCAGAGGGGGGAAAAACCACCTAGATGTACATATCTATATAAAATCTGCATGCAAATGTTCATAACAGCATTAGTTAGAATAGCCAGAAACTGGGAGAAAATCAATTTACTGATGATTGGCCAAAACATGGTAGAGGCTTACAATGGATCTTGCTTAGCCTTTAAAAGCTAACAAGTACTGAAACATAAATGGTACAACTTAGATGGCCTTGATAATACAATGCTGAGAGGAGCCAGCCAGTGGCTGGATCCAGAACACACAGATGCTGCGACAGAAGGTAGACAGGCACTGAACAGGAGCTCAGAGAGGAGGTTGGAGTAGTGGAAGCAAGTGCAGAAGTCTTCTTTTGAGTATGATGAGAATGTTCTGAAGTTACAAAGTGATCGTTTCACAAATTTGTGAAGATACAGAACGCAGAGACTTGGACAGTTCTGCAGGGTACTCATCATGGTACTGACGTCTACCTCAGTAACAATGCTAGTGAAGTGAGACGGTAGTCTACTCTGGTTCTCATGGAACAGTGACAGAAATGAAAAGGCTTATAGTTCTGAAGGCCTCCGCAAGCATTAGGAGAATGGGAAACAAAATTCTTGAGTAGATTTTCTTAGATCTATTGGCTTTCTTTCTATCAAGAACTAGGGGGCCGGGGAGGCGGCTTCATGGGTAAAGCACTTGCTATGCAAGCGTAAGGACTTGAGTTCAGATCCCTCCCCACATAAATGCCTGGCATGGCAGCCTGTAACCCATGCATTTAGGAAGCAGATTCAGGCAAATCCGTGGGGACATGCTGGTAGCCACAGTGGCAGGATCTGTGAGATCTGTATTCACTGAGACCCTGTCTCAATAAACAAACAGGAGAGAGATTAAGGAGACATTCACTGTTGACGGCCGGCCTCCAAATGCATACATATACACACGTGCACATGCACCCATACTCACGCATGTGTTCATACACATGTAAACATGAACATACATATACACATGCAAAAAAGAAAGAGATGAAAAAAGTCATCAGTGGTCTTAACCAGCAGTGGACCCTGCAAGCTTTATAGCTGGTCAACCAGGCCAAATGTACCAACTGGCACAATAATGGCATGTCTGTTATGTGGGGAAACAACTGCTCTTGGAATGGACTTGAGGACCACTCAATGGGAGGGAACTCATTCTTGGTACTCAAAAGCCCATGACTGGGGAGGTCATGAGCCCTAGATGTGGGGAGGAGCTACTATTGTTGTCTGACTAATTGTACATATTGTGGCCACCAAACTGCCCTCTAAGCACTTATGTTTATGCCTTTTGTTAAAGAGAATTTTACTTCTGGTTTAAGAAGCTTCCGTTTTCAGATGATAGTGACCACTGGGGTGGCTCAAAACTCACAATAGTCCTGAGAAGAAATGACATTGGAGTGTTCAGCTCTAAGTAAGATACCTCTACCACACCCTCCAAGGCTCAGGGACCACTGTGGAAGAGGTGGTAGAAAGGATGTAAGAGCCAAAGCAAGGGGAGGAGTGCTTACAATATTGTCTTCTAGACACAAAGCGGCCTTGATATTCGTGACCTCACAGTGGCTGATGTTACGTACACAAGACCTGCATAATAGGAGGGAAAAAAACTGATGACATCAGAATAGATGACAGACTAGTTGGAATGAAGGGATTCAGTGGAGGGGGATTTGGTAGGGAGGGGCTGATAAGGAAGGGGCTTATGATCATGGAATATTGTCTACATCTATGGAAGTTGTTATAAAAGAGAGAGAGCGAGGGGGAAAAAGTAGTCACCAAATATCAGGCTCACATAAGAGCTATTTGGAGGCCTCCTAAGGTTAACAGCATGCAACATATTGCCACTGCCCCAGCCTGGCCAGAGGTATTTACGCCATCTCCTCACAGCTGCATTGGTCTCCATTAAACATGCAGAGCCTCCTTGGTAATGAAGTACATTAGGAGCCAGCTGCATTGTCTACATAAACAACATTGTCCCGCACGCTGCCCCATTATTACTGAAAATGTGGAGTGTAATTAGTATTCCTCTTCGCATAAGCCACAGCTTCCAACAAGTGTACCACATTATAAAGCTTTAATTAATAAACAAGAGTTGGGCCATGACCGGTTACACTTATCTGAATTTTCTATTGTGAAGAGAGGCCAGTGTTCAAATCCCGTTTACAAATATCTGAATCCTGGCGAGGCCGCACGAAGACAATCTGAACAGAAAGTCTGGGAAGTGTGTCGTGCTAACACCATTGTGTTGCTACACCTACAATAGCGAGCGATTAACTGCTGGGACATAAACCATCCCGAGAAATGCTCAGAGCAGCACGATGATAACATTGTATTTCAGCTGCATTGTATGGTGCAATTCTTCTATTTGTTCATATGCATTTTCTGCTTAATAGATGGAGGAGCCAGGGTAGCTCTTCATATCTCTGCGAAGGCTTAAACGTGACAAAAGTGGGGGGGGGGAGGAGCTAGGAAAAATTAATAAATAAAAGTAGATCAGTGTGAGCTAGAGCTAGCAGGGAAGGGGGTTACATCATGATGAAATGTAAGTACACAAGTCCTTCCTGCACCTCCAGCCGGTATTTTATTGATTTTTCCTCCTAACCTAACTCCAAAGGAAAGCCATTTGTACAAGCCATGAGCATTGAGCTAGCATTTGGGACTATGGCTCTGAGAAGCTCTGAGAGTCAGCTAAAGCAGGATTTGCATTAAACGGCGCTCGCCTGATTAAAATCCATCAGCTTAATCACCTGGAGGGTCCTCGGGACCTGCGCCTGTCGGCCAAGAGGAGTGGAGGGCGGACCCAGGCCGACCACGAGCAGAGGGCAGCGAGGAGTCAGGCGAGCCTCAGGGAGCCAGGGCTCGAATCTGAACAGAGTTCTGGGCCTGCTGTAAATACAGAGCTGCGTGGACACGATAACTCATTCAGCAGAGTCCACAGTATGGCTGACAGGGCCTTGTGAGAACACGGGTAGCTGAGATAGAGTTAGAGTTCAGTGAAGGGTGACTGGCCGAGAGATAGCGGAGCATCCTTAAGAAACCCAGGAAATGGTTGCAGCCTCGGCCAAGGCTTTGGGAGCCCCAGCCTGGGGACACCGGCAGCCTGAATAAGCCGTCCTAGATCACTGCTCTCCCTATGAGCTCCCGCTGCAGAGCTCGGGCTGGGCGCTGTGGGTCCCCGCAGGACTCACTCCAGTGTGACACAAAGATGACAGCGGAGTCAGGAAGAGAAGAGGCCACCGTGCACTGAAGAAGAGCTACCCCCCAAGACGCGGATTCAAGGTTAAGACCGCGCAGCTGAATGACCTCAGGCGACACCCCTCAGTCACACAATGGTGGAATATCAAACATGGAGACTCATCTAGCACATGCGAGAATCCAGGTTCAGTCTCCAGGGATGTTAGCAAAAAAAAAAAAAAAAAAAAGTATTTTAAAAATGAAAATGTAATGTTAAAAAGGAAAAAGACCCCTAGACCCTGACGTTCCCCCGAATAGCAACTGACAATGTCCTCAAGCCAGGCCTCAGGACAGTCATGTTGCCAAATGCACAATGTTGGGCAGCAGTCGACTGTAACTCGCAGATCCCCTTGAGAGTTGTAGTCTTGGGTTTTTGAGATAAGGTTTTGATGTAGCCCAAGCTTGTTTCAAACTTACTATGTAGACTACACTGGCCTTGAACTTCTGATCCTCCTGCTGCCATCTTTCCCAAGGGCTAGGATTAAAGGTGCGTGCCACCGTGCCTGGCCTAGATTCCTTAAAGCTTCCCTTTTTATTTCATTTTTTGTTGTGTTGTTGCTTTTTCTTGCACAAGGTCTCTTTAGCCCAGGCTGACCTTGAACCCACTCTGTAGGCTCAGGCTGGCCTCGAACTCATAGCAATCCTCCTACCTCTGCCCTGCAAGGCCTTGCATTAAAGGGGTGCACCACTATTCGGGCATAGCTTTTTGAATACCATAATGTTCATGAGACTGCATAGGGAAACTAAGAAACTCCACTGGTAAGTCTCCAATCACATCTTCACCTTTGAAAAATAAAATGTTCAGCAAACATGAGCGAGAGAAAAAAATGATAAACATATGTGAAGTGAGTCCATGACAGAATAAAATGTTCTATACTCAGAATTTCTGGCACTCAGTACTGTTGGCATTTAAGGCAGATAATTGTAGGGCTTTCCTGGACATTGTAGGGTGTTGTAGGCATCAGCTCCTCCACCCTCACTCATGACAACCAAAAAAGTCTTCAGATATCACCAAGTGTCTCCTAGGGGTGAATCTCTAATGTCCCTTCCAAAATAAGATTCCAGAGGCTTACTTAGCATACTATGCATATAATAAACTGATCCTGATCCCACCTTAACCACCACCACCACCACTGCCACCAGGTCGTTGCTTATATTAGAGTTGCTGTCATTGTATAAAAAGTGAATTTTTGGTCATTTCAGTTTGTTAGTTGTTTATTTTGTGACAGTTCAGTGTTGGAAGAGGGGAATGACAAACTGAAAAGGAGAGGGGGCTGAGCATAAGAACAGAAGCAAAAATAGAGAGTTCTGGAAATTGGCTATTGGGGTTGCCTTCTTGGTTCTGGGATGAAACACCCAACCAGAAGCAGCTGGTGGGAGCAAAGTTTGGATTGTGGCTCACAGACTTGAGGAGAAGCTTCATGATGGCAGGGAAAGCATGACAGGAGCAGAGCAGAGGGTGGGCATCGCCTCCGTCACAGCAGGTGGAAAACAGGGGAGTGAGCAGGACAGTGAGACGAGCTCTGGCAAGGGGGAGCTGGCTATGACACCCCTAAGCCCATGCCCAAGACACACCTCCTCCAGCAAGGCTCCGCTGCCAAATTGCCATCAGCTGGAGAACAAGTATACGAAACACGAGCTAATGTGGGGCATATTCAAACCCCCATAGGGGCTGACTGGTTTTAAATGCATTTGGGGACTGGCTGGTTGTGGGCTGTGTGAGCCTTGACAGCTCATCCACCCACCAATCAGCTCAGCCTTCTCTGCCAAAAGAAGAGCTATGTGCTACCACCTCACAGACTGGCTGAATGCTCAACGCATCTGTCACATAAAGCTCAAATTCAAAACAGCCTTCATCATTGCTGCCCCCTCTTTTAAACTACCGCAACTTTTAAAAATTTTATGTCAAAATAAGCATAAAGTAAAATTCACTGTTTTCAGCCATTTTGTGGTCCCGTGGCATTAAGGGCAGTAACATTTTATACAACCATCATCTATACTAGAATAGTTTCTATCTTTCCCAGCTGGAATTCCTCGCCCCACCCTATATACACCAGGAATGCTCTTTTTTTTTTAAGTATTTTTATTTTCTACTTATTTATTCCAGAGAGAGAAAGAGGCAGATAGACAGATAGAGAGAAGGGGCACGCCAGGACCCCTAGCTGCTGCAAACAAACTCCAGATACATGCACCATGATGTGTAGTCAGGCTCACGTGGGTCCTGGGGAATCGAACCTGTGTCCTTTGGCTTTGTAGGCAAGCGCCTTAACCGTTAAGCCACCTCTCCAGCCCTGGGCTGCTCTTTTGAACCATTCTTACCCAGGTAAGTGTCCTCTGTGGAATTGGGTGGGGGGGGGTGGGTAGGCTGTGTTCACAGAGTTAAGGCCGTTCAACTCCTGAGTGCTCTGGAAACTGAGCAGAAACAGGCCAGTGCAGGTAGGTGCCTTGGTTGGTATCCACCTAGCACCCGTAGGTGACTCACTGCCTTGTTTTGGAAAAGGGCTCCTGGCCACCAGCCACCTTGGAAGAGTACACCATCTTTTAGGAAGGCGAGATTATTCCAGAAGGAAGATCTGGGCCATAGGTAGTTTGGTAACCTGGTGGGAAAGGAAGACTTGCAGACTTTCAACTATCACAGACACATACTTTTCAACAGAAAGTGAACAAGAATCTCCCTGTTTTCTTGGGTGGCACCTTGAAACAGCTCGGGAGTTCCTCAGATCACCGCAAGAATCCGCTACTGTGATGCCTTACTCCAGACCTACTGTCATTTCTGTCAGAAGAGCTGCCCAGATGCAATGGAGTTGAAGGCATTTGCAGACAGGAGCCCCACCTGAGCTGTCAGCGCAGGGCCTGCTCTTCTTCCAGCGGGTGCTCGGGCAGAAGTTGAAGGTTTGCATGCTGGGAGCAGCGGCAGGAAACGGCCAGGCAAGAGAGGCTGAGCGCCGCAGCCGGAGCCAATTTCTCTGCATTCCCCGTGAGACATCCCAAGACTTTGGCCTCTCACACTCAACTGATAGCACATCTGTGTCATCTGCCACCACCTGTCTAGGCATATTGACCTTGGCACAGTCCCCAGGCACTTCAGACCAGTTGTAAGGCTGATGTTGGCTGTGATCACAGGGCCTGAAATGCCCCTTCCCTTCCCTTCAACCTTATGTAGCTGGAGTAGCTTGTAAACCACTCTTCCTTGAAAAAGCCCTTTTTGTAGCCCCCATGGCAAGAGGAAAAATGGCTGAGTGGAAACTAGAAAAAAATATATAGAAGCAAGACAACTATTTTTCAACTAAGTAGCCATCCAGGGACAGAGATCCAAGGAGATGCCACCTGGTCAACCCTGGCAGGACCAGAACCCATATCTGAACCAGTCTCATTCAAGATGACTTAGCACTCTTGGGGGCTCGTCTCTCCCGAGGCAGCCTTTAGAATACACCAACTCTTGCCGTCAGGTTTGCGTTGCTGGCAGAAATCCCCTGACCAAGAGCAGCTTGTGGGGATAAAAGGGTTTATTTTGGCTTTCAGACTCGAGGGAAGGTCCATGATGACAGGGGAAAATAATGGCATGAGCAGAGGGTGGACATCACCCTGGCCAACATCAGGTAGACAACAACAACAGGATAGTGTGCCAAACACTGGCAAAGGGACACTGGCTATAACACCCATAAGCCCACCCCAACAATACACCGCCTCCAGGAGGCATTAATTCCCAAATCTCCATCAGCTGGGAACCTAGCAATCAGAACACCTAAGTTTATGGGGGACAACTGAATCAAACCACCATATTCCATCCCTGACCCCTATAAACTAATAACCATACATGATGTAAAATACAACACATTCAGTCCAACTTTAAAAGTCCCCATAGTTTTTATCAACCCTAATGATGTTCAAACAGCCCCATAATTCAAGGTCTTTTAACCGAGCCATAATACCAAAAAAAAAAAAAAAAAAAATCCCCCAAAACACATAATGTCACACAATAAATATTCACACTGTAAAAGATGGCATTGGGTATAGCAAAAAAAAAAGAAAAAAGAAAAAGAAAAAAAATCAACCAATACAAGATTTAGAACAACTAGGGCAAACATCAAACTCTGTAGCTCCAAGTCCAACAACTCTAGCCAGTGACAACTCTCCAAGTCCAATAATGGTAACCACTGTCAAGTCTCTGGAGTTCCAGTTCCACCCTTTTAGCTAAGCTACTCACAGTCCTGGAAAATTTACCCAGGGCTGGCAGCTCTCCTAAGCAACAATCTTGTGGTCCCGGCATCTCTATTGGGTCTTCACTGCAACCCACAGTTCATCCTCATGGCTCCATTGGGTCTCCATGCAGGCATCCAGCAAACTTGCTTCACACTGCCCATAGCCATTTCCAAAGCACAAGACCATGTTGCAAGTTCAATGACCCTCTCTTTCCTATATTTCTTATACTCTATAATACCAAGTGGAGTACCAATTTGTTCATTGGGGGGGATAAAGCATACTTTGAAGAACAAGACACTCCTGGAGCACTCAGGCCCCTTCAAAATACTGCATTCCTTCTGTTGTTCCAATGCAGGTCAACTGGCCCAATCTCAATGGTTGTAATCTCTCATACAGTTGCAGCTGAACCGGTAGCAGTTTTGGCCCAAAGACTTCATTTATGTGCCATATCCCTCTGCTCAAACTAGTCCATTTCTATAACATGGAACCCTGCACAAGTTCTCAGGACATGGGCATAACAGCAAGCTTCTCACACAGACTGCCTCTAGCCCAGACCAGGCAAAGCTCTTTCTCACCCTCACAAGCCAAACCTCACAGTCCATAGTTCTTACTGCATTCAGGTCTTTCAACTCGGATGAGAATAGTCCATCAAGCTGTACTTACAGCACTGCAAGGCATCTCTCAGACCATGATTTCAAATTCATCCACATCCTCCTGCAAAGCACTTCTAAAATGTCAGAGTCATAGAGTCAGGTTTCCTGTAGCACCAATCCCACTCCTCTGGTACCAACTTTACTGTTGCAGTCAGGTTCATATTGCTGGCATAAATAACCCAACCAAGAGCATCTTATGGGAAAAAAGAAAAGGTTTATTTTGGCTTACAGAGTCTATGGGAAGCTCCACGATGGCAGAGGAAAATGATGGCACGAGCAGAGAGTGGACATGATCTCCTGGCCAACATCAGGTAGACAATAGCAACTGGAGAGTGTACCAAACACTGGCAAGAGGAAGCTGGTTATAACACCCATAAGCCTGCCCCCAACACTACACTGCCTCCAGGAGGCATTAATTTCCAAATCACTATCAAGTGGGAACCTAGCATTCAGAACACCTAAGTTTATGGGGGACACCTGACTCAAACCACCATACCCACCAAACAGGCCTCTCCCTTACACACCTGAGTCTGATAATGAAGTTCAACCTAATTGTATGTTGGACCCATATAAAAGAGCCTCCCCATCTGTGTAAAGGCCTCTTGGTCGCGCTTTTCTTTCTGCGTTCATCTGGGCACACATGCCCATCCCTCGGTCTCTTCCCCCTTCCCAGGACAGTATAGCTGGGAAGGGGGAGGGTCACTCTGCCATATGCTTCTTGCCTTGTTTTGGGAGCTCACTGCTATGTTACATGCATGATCTCTCTTTAAGTTCTGAGTCCTTTATTATCTCGTAGTCATTTTTGACTCTTATGTGAGGGGGAATCTCTCATGCTTTGCCTTTCGTGTTTGTGTGTGTGTATGTGTGTGTGTGTGTGTGTGTGTGTGTGTGTGTGCACGCGCGCATGCGCACACATGCTTGCCTCTCCCCCCCCCCCCACATTTCCTTCCCAGAAACATGAGGGAGATTTTTGCATCTCTGGTTGCCCTTCCCAGCCAGGTTTCTTTCAGCCTGGGCCTTCCTTCTAGCCTTCCCACAGGATTCTCACTCTCCCTGAAATAAATCTCATAAGTCACGGTGCACCTCTCTGGGAGTCTGCATTTCCAATTCTTTGCTAAGTCAGATAAGGACCCCAAAGTTGGGGCCTCTGGGCCTGGGGTCTCCTGCATATATATGGATTTCTTTTTTTGTGGGGAAAAAATAGTTTATTTAGGCTTACAGACTCAAGGGGAAGCCCCATGATGGCAGGGAAAACGATGGCATGAGCAGAGGCTGGACATCACCTCCTGGCCAACATCAGGAGGACAACAGCTACAGGGGAGTGTGCCAAACACTGCCAAGGTTAATTGGCTATAACACCCACAAGCCCACCCCTAAAAATACACTGCCTCCAGGAGGTGTTAGTTCCAAAATCTCTATCAGCTGGGAACCTAGCATTCAGACCACCTAAGTTTATGGGAGACACCGGAATCAAACCACCATACCAAGCTGCTGCTGCTGCTGCTGCTGCTGCTGCTTCTTCTTCTTCTTCTTTTTTTTTTTTTTTTTTTTTTTTTTTTTTTTTTTTTTTTTTTTGATTTTTACAAGGTAGAATCTCACTCTAGCTCAGGCTGACCTGAAATTCACTATGTAGTCTCTGAGTAGCCTCAAACTCACAGTGATCCTCCTACCTCTGCCTCCCAGGTGCTGGGATTAAAGGTATGCACCACCATGCCCAGCTCCATTTTTCTTTTTTGAAGCAATCTTAAACTTTTAGTCATTCCTTTCACAAAATATTTATGTTAAAAAAATTATTTAGTGACAGACAAAGTGGCACACTATTTGTAATCCCAGCACTCCAGAGGCTAAATTTGGAGGTTTTCCATACATCTGAGACCCCCCACCACCGGAGACTACATAGTGAATTTCAGGTCAGCCTGGGCTAGAGTGAGACCATACCTCCAAAAACAAACAAACAAAAAATCCATTTATTTAGATAGAACCAAGGAAAAATTGTAATTGATTAATTCTTTCTGTCTTTGCTTCACTGCTGGTTCTTAAAGTTGTATCTTAAGGCCTGGGGAGGGGGGCGGCGTATAGCTCTGTAGTTGTGCTCTTTACAGAATTTAATCCCTCCCTGGACACAAAAGCCTCCATCAATACCATGGACAGCCTCAAACTGAACCTCTGCTTTGGTTTGCTTCAAAGGATGCGCTGTGAAGTGTGGTGATGTGGTCCAAGCCTGTCACAGTAAATAGGGACTTTGGTAACACGAATAAGCAGACTCTTCACTGGCTGAGTGTGGTTCTGCGGAAGCCATTCCTGGGATGGTCGGAGGCACACGTGGGCCTCGACAACAACCTGCCGCTCAGCGGTGGGGCTTTAGGTCATTGCTAAGCCATGGGTTCCATTGTATGCTAAGCTGACTGTGAGTCACCACTTCACCTTTAGCTAAGGAAGCCAAACATTTACTTTGTGAAGCTCAGCAGAGCAGCCTGAGTCCCAGCAAAAGACCCAAATACATACTGCTTTGCATCATGTAAGGGTGTCAAACAATAGGCTGCCATGACAATCCCAACTGATCAGTCCCTGTGGAATAACTTCCTACAAAGGGACAGATAGGAATGGGGAGGAACTTCCTACAAAGGGACAGATAGGAATGGGGAGGAACTTCCTACAAAGGGACAGATAGGAATGGGGAGGAACTTCCTACAAAGGGACAGATAGGAATGGGGAGGGACTTCCTACAAAGGGACAGATAGGAATGGGGAGGGACTTCCTACAAAGGGACAGATAGGAATGGGGAGGGACTTCCTACAAAGGGACAGATAGGAATGGGGAGGGACTTCCTACAAAGGGACAGATAGGAATGGGGAATAACTTCCTACAAAGGGACAGATAGGAATGGGGAGGAACTTCCTACAAAGGGACAGATAGGAATGGGGAGGGACTTCCTACAAAGGGACAGATAGGAATGGGGAGGGACTTCCTACAAAGGGACAGATAGGAATGGGGAGGGACTTCCTACAAAGGGACAGATAGGAATGGGGAGGGACTTCCTACAAAGGGACAGATAGGAATGGGGAGGGACTTCCTACAAAGGGACAGATAGGAATGGGGAGGGAACTTCCTACAAAGGGACAGATAGGAATGGGGAGGGACTTCCTACAAAGGGACAGATAGGAATGGGGAGGCACTTCCTTCAAAGGGACAGATAGGAAGGGTTCCAGTGCTGCACAGAAGTAAAAGAGGAGTGGCTACATGCCACATTCACCCTTCCAAATGTCTACAGGGACATTCAAGGTAAGGGGGAGGCAGTACGCCAGGCTGAATGTCTCCTCCTTGGAAGAGCTTAACTCTAACCCTCAGAGGGCCCATCCTGCTCCCTCTAGCCAGAGGCTGGGGAGCAGAGTCCAGCTCTGGGTTTTTCAAACGGGCTTTGCAGGTAACATGGTCTGAATTAGAACCTTCCCATCACAGAGCTGAGGGCTGGGGAGATGACTCAGTGGTTAAAGCTGCTTGCTTGCAGAGCCCGCTGGTCTGGGTTCAATTCCCTGGTACCCATGCACAAAGTACATCTAAAGTTCACTTGCAGAGGCAGGAGGCCCTGGTGTGCCCATTCTCTCTCAAGTTCATCTTTGCACCTCCACAATGGGCACATCCCACAGTTGCGCAGGCAGAGAAAGCCCTTCGCTACACATAGCCCAAGTCTCCTCGGTCAGGAGGCCCTGTACTGCTACTGCCCAGCAGGCCCTGGGCCAGGCCCCAGGGACACAGCTTGCACGCCATCTCTCCCAGCATCGGGGGGGGGGAGGTCATGGTCCAGCTCGGAGGTACACACAATGGGACTTCTTGCCCTATACTCTGGGTACAAATAACACACAACACAAAATGTTGCAAACACCTTAAAGTTGTAGGACATCACCCAGAAGTCCAGATTCCTGCCTGCTTCTCTTTCAAAGTGTTTGGTCAGGATAAAATGGAGTCACCGAGGATAGCAGGGTGGTTAGGGTTAGGGACATAAGGAAGTAGGTCATCCACGTCCCTCAAGAAACTGCCCAGCCATTATTTCTTCCTTGCCTAACAATGCTGCAGGTCTAGGTTTCCAGCCCCTTATCTTGTGGTCACTGTTCTGGTGTCACACCCTGGCTATCTTAGATCTTCTTATATCTCCCCTAAAGAAACCTTTTTTTTTTTTTTTAACTTTTCCCTTTCTTACCTTTACCAAACTGAAAAGCCCTATATAGCCCACTATCTGGAATGTCAGGCTGCCTGTGCTCCCCTCTTAAGAGTCAGTCCTGGCAGCTTGTGTTTTTCGCGAAAAAAAGCTTCCATCTTAGCCGAGCGTAGTGGCACACACTTTTCATCCCAGCCCACGGGAGGCAGAGGTGGGTGGATCGCCGTGAGTTCGAGGCCTCCCTGAGACTCCATAGTGAATTCCAGGTCAGCCTGAGCTAGAGTAAGACCCTACCTCGGAAAACCAAAAAAAAAAAAAAAGCTTCCATCTTTGCCTAAGAGTGGTCTCTGTGGTCTTGATCACTCCTGAACTTTACAGAAAGCATCAGCAATTCTAGAGGGGAAAAAAAAAAAAAAAAAAAAAACAATACTTGTCTCCACATGCTGTTAATTCCCAAACACAGTGAGGCCTTCTTGCTGAGGGCCATGGCTTCCCTGACCACCCAGGATGGGCGCCCAGGAGAGCTGGGAGGGAAGGGAACTGAGGACCCAAGCCCAGAGCATCCGAGCTGAGGAGGGAGAGAACTGAGCCTTGACACTCGTTCTCTTACACAAGCCCTGTTTCTTTCTGCTCAGCTCAGTTTGTTTGGCTGGACACAACAAGCCCTGCAGGGGAATTCCGATTCCAACTTGCTCTTTACACAGCTAATTATTTGGGGCTCCCAGAAGGTTGGTGAGAACAATGACTTCCCCAGCAGAGGCAGTTGGACCAGCTCAGTTCTGCCCTCCTTTTTTTTTTTTTTTTTCTTTTTGCCCTGGAGGTCAGAACCCAAGGAAGGGGAGCTATTTGTTTTGGCCTTAAACTAAATCTGCCCAGAGACATAGACAGATGTTGTGACCTGAGCCCAGGAAGGCTACTATGTCAATGCCGAGAAAAGTTCCCTCCCTGGGCCTCCCTAGCAGGCTGCAAAGCAGAACCATGCATTTTCCTGTTCAAGCTGTTTGCTTTTCGCTTCTACAAATAGGAAGTAGCGTTAAGGAAAAGAGAAAGTAGGAGATGGAGAGCTGCGGCCCTGTCTCAAGTGAGGTATTTCATGTGTCTTACACAAATTAGGACAAGTGTGTGTGTGTGTGGGGGGGTGCTAATTGGGATGGATCAGTGAAAGTCCACTTGTACACAACTGGCCAGTAAGTGTTTATAATTTCATTCTCAGAGGGGATCCATGACAATTTCCTTCCATAATAGATGCTGGGAGGGATGCTGGGGCCGTGGCTCGGATGGCCAAGTGTTTGCTGCACAAGCCTGGGGACCTCCATTCACATTCCCAAAGCCACCGAAGTACTGGTACCGAAGGCACGCACCTGTAATCTCAGCGCCAGGGGCCAGGGGCAGCACGATAACTGGGGCAAGCTGGCTAGCTGGGTATCAGTCAAACGGGCGAGCTCTGGTTCCCGTGTAAGACCCAGTCTCGGAAAGTAAGGTGAAAGGCGATCGAGGACACCAGCCGTACCTCTGGCCTCCACACCCAAGGGCACACATGTGCACATGCACACACATGAACACCACACCCACACATGCGTGTACACATGCAAAGAATGGGGGAAGGGATGAGAGAGTGGAATTGATCCTCCACAGTTGTAAACCGACCCCATCACAGAGTGGAGCAACATTTGAGCAGTCTTCACGTGCCCGTCACCCCAAACTACCACCACTAGTGTCCCCCCTGCCCTTCACCCCAAACTATCACCAGTAGTGTACCCCCATTCTAAACATGGTCATGAAGAGCTGCATGCCCCAATGCAGAGTGAAATGAGTGCAGTTGTCTGTGACAAGCCGGTTTAACCCTCCCACATCTGAACACATTTTCACCCTTGCCAACTCCAGTAGAGATTTACTTGTCTGCACTTCACTAGGTAATTTCCTCAATGCCAAGGAAAAGTCTACTTTCTGATCAAATTTATTCTATGTCCAATTATGGCTGACGTCACTAAGTGGCCTTACGTACTGCGCCTGACAGTGTGGCGGATATCAAGGTAAGACGAAACAAAGACAGGCCTTGGCCTCAGGGAGTGTGCGGAAAGGAAGAGATTCGTTGAGAGACCGTGCCCGTATAAATATAATGCTCTCACGCAGCCTACTGGAGAAAATAGTCATCAACGGTCTTAGCCAGCAGTGGACCCTGCAAGCTTTACAGCTGAGCAGCCAGACAAAGTGTGCCAACTGGAGCAATGGTGGCATGTCTGTTGTGAGGGAAACCAACTGTTCTCTGATTACATTTGAGGGAATCCTGCTTGGCACTAAAAACCTAGTCGAAAGCCTAGGGCTGGGGAGGTCATAAATCCTAGGGGCTTAACTACTACTGTTGTCAGGCTAAATAGATATATTCTGCCCACCGAAGTGACCTCTGAATACTTATGTTTATGCCCGTATATTAATGTTACTCTCACTTTTGGTTACAGAAGTTTCTCTTTTTTAGATAGTGGTGACCACTGACAATGGAGTTCTCAGCACTAAGTGAGACATCTCTAACAGAAACTCACTTAGGATTATATTTAAAAATATCTTGTAATAGTTTAGAGAGAGAGAATGAATGGTTGGTAGTGCCAAGGCCTCGTGCCGCTGCAAACAAACCCCAGATAGATGCACCACTTCGTGCATCTGGCTTTACATGGGTGGGGAACTGAACCCAGGCCATCAGGCTTTGCATAACTGCTTATCCACCTCTCCAGCCCTAGGGATTACTTTTTAAGCAGGGTATAATGGTAGAAGTTGATGTGATCAGATTTGTGTCTTGAGAAAACAGAGCTGGGTTGGCAGCCACAAAGGGACTCTCCATAAGGCAGAAGGGCCAGGCAGGCTTCAAGTGTCCAGGACACGTTGATAGGTGGACTTGGACGGTGTGACGCTACAAGGGGTGTAGTGAAGACGACATATTCTGTCAGCATTTGCTATGGAACCAAGCCCATATATGGGGGACCCTCGGTGGCCCAGGTCTGGCCCTAACTCTAATTCCAGGTTCAGTGAAGCTAAGAAATGACATTTTGGAAAAATAAAAAACAAACTCCAAAAAGAACCTGAATATTTCGGCTTCCTCATGCCTCGCCTGGGGCACTACCACGTGCTGGGAGGTGCGTGTTTGAACTCCCACACTCTGAGTGAGACCCAGCAGGGAACCCACCAAGGCAGCCGGGGAAGAAAACACCATTGAACATTGGCATGAAGGATGGTAACAAGCAGGTTTCAGCTAAGTTGGCAAAATGTCAAACTTCTACATTGGTGTCATTAGTACTTCTGGTGGCTTTGTTTTGTTGTTGTTGCTTTTAAGCATTTTGGTTAATGAGAACTATGAGCCAATCAACGGTGCCACAATGACAGATCCTGAGGTCATAAATCTTTCTTATGGCCTGAAGCTGACATGGGCTCGGGGCACAGGAGAGTAAGTCGCAGAAGAAAAAAATGTTTCTCTTCCTTCCCCCCAGAGGGAGTTAAGCAGTGAGTAATAAAAGGATATAAATTATTTACAAGGCTTTCCAGGAGTTTATGCTTCAAGTTTTGGGAAAAAACAATGGAAGGAAGTGGAGGGGCAAACACAACCCCAGAGTGAACAGGCTTCCTTTGAGAAATATAAAAATATAAAACTGAATTGGAGCCAGGCGTGGTGGCACACGCCTTTCATCTCAGCACTCGGGAGGCCGAGGCAGGAGGATCCCTATGAGTTCAAGGCCAGCCTGAAACGACATAGTGGGTTGAAGGTCAGCCTGGACTCATGTGAGACCCTGGCTTGCAACAAACAAGCAAAACCTCAGCTGGACCTAGTTCACCACCCACAGGGCACCAGGAGTCACCGTGGCAGGTCCAGGTGCTTCTACACAGTGGGTCACTTGTTCCGTGCACATGTTTGAACTCCTCACTCACTGTTCACCTGTGGTCCCCTGAGCCCACACTGGACTTGCACAGGTGTGAACTCCTCACTCACTGTTCACCTGTGGTCCACTGTGCCCACACTGGACTTGCACAGGTGTGAACTCCTCACTCACTGTTCACCTGTGTCTCCTGAGCCCACACTGGACTTGCACAGGTGTGAACTCCTCACTCACTGTTCACCTGTGTCCCCTGAGCCCACACTGGACTTGCACAGGTGTGAACTCCTCACTCACTGTTCACCTGTGTCTCCTGAGCCCACACTGGACTTGCACATGTTTGAACTCCTCACTCACTGTTCACCTGTGTCCCCTGAGCCCACACTGGACTTGCACAGGTGTGAACTCCTCACTCACTGTTCACCTGTTGTCCCCTGAGCCCACACTGGACTTGCACAGGTGTGAACTCCACACTCACTGTTCACCTGTGTCTCCTGAGCCCACACTGGACTTGCACAGGTGTGAACTCCTCACTCACTGTTCACCTGTCGTCCCCTGAGCCCACACTGGACTTGCACAGGTGTGAACTCCTCACTCACTGTTCACCTGTCATCCCCTGAGCCCACACTGGACTTGCACAGGTGTGAACTCCTCACTCACTGTTCACCTGTCGTCCCCTGAGCCCACACTGGAGGTCCCACACTACCATTATTCTCCTGAGACCATGTGAGCTTCTTTGAGTTACTCTGGACTTTTTTGTAGATACAGGAGGGCGGTGGAGAGAGCGCTGGGGGATGATGACACTCTGAGGCATGAGAAGTAAGGAAAGAGGAGGGCAAAATGATGTCCCTGCCCAGCATGGAAAACAGTTCCTGTTTCGGTTTTATTTTATGGCATAAGAGACATAGATGTAAAAAGACTTGGAGTGGGTAAAAGCAGGAAAAGTTGTTTGCTTATTTACTTAGTTTTAATTTTATTTATTTGCAAGCAGAATGAGAGAGAGAGAATGGGGACCCGTGAGCCTCTTGCCACTGTAAACTCCAGACGCATGAACCACTTTTTGCATCTGGCTTTACGCGGGTATTGGGGAACTGAACCCAGACCATCAGGCTTTGCAAGCAAGTGCCTGTAACCGCTGAGCCATCTCTCTAGCCAGAGATGATGTTTATTTACTAACAAACATGGCTAGGATTACTGACAGAGCTCTTTCACAATTTGTATGACATATGGTTCCAGAGGATCAAAGGATTCCAGATGTTTTGAAATTTTTCTCTCTTGCCAAATTCAGCTTCCCCCACGTAGTCCTCCAAGACCAAACCACGCGCATCCACTGCTCATAAAGATGAGAAACACCTACTGAATCTTCCAGAAATGAAAACTCATTCATATCCAGCCTTGGCTTACCTTCCTGGTTTTATCTCCTGCCAGTCTCCCTCAACACGAAGATGGCCATCAGTTTATTCTTGGAACTCACAGAAGCCAAAGCTATGCTTCAGCTCAGTGCACACGAACACATTTCTCATTGCACCCAGTGCCCTTCCTCATGGGTATAGCCCACACTCCCCTCCCCACCTGCACCCGTCTAGCCCCGATGCCCTTCCAGACCTCAGCTGCGCTTCTCTGTCCTCAAGGTGTCTCCCCGGTTCTGAACGACGTCAGGCTTTCCTTTCCCGCTCTCAGCAGTGGTCTTGGTAGCGGGCAGTGACAGCTCCATAGTGTGCAGGCTTTGCTGCACGCGTGTGTTTATTTGTGTGCATGCAGGTTCCCACGCACTTGTGTGTGGAGGCTCAAGGAAAACCTCGGGTATTGTTCCTCACGTGCTGTCAAAAGCGTCTCTCGCTGGCTTGCCAACTAGACTAGCCTGGCTGGTCAGGAAACCCCAGGAATCCATCTGTCTTGGCCTCCACAGCACCGGGATTGCAAGCATGCGCCGCCCTGATCCGGCATTTCCATATGGATTCCGGGACTGGGAATCAGTCGTCGTGCTTGTGAGGCCGCGTTACCCACCGGGCTACCTCCCCGCCCAAGGTGTAAGCTTCTCGAAGACGAGGGTTGCTGTTACTCATCACTCTTGCATTGGCGGCCAGTCCCCGACATCTTGTGAAGCACAAAACGTCTGATAAATGTTCGGTGAGTAAACGCGGAATGCAGTACTTGACGCCGCGCTCCAGAAGACACTATTCAGCCTGGCTTTTGCCGGCTTCCTGCTGCTGTGACAACGGCTAACGCAGAGTCGAGGTTTAGATTTGCTCACGGTTTCAGGTCTCGGGCATGGCGTGTTAGCTCAGGTACTTCTGGGCCTGTGCAGGGGCAGCAGGTGGACGGGGAGGCTTGCCTCATAGCCACACGTGAAAAGAGAGCAGGGATGCCAAGGCCTGCCCTGAACCCACGATGCCCTGACGACCTCCAACTAGTCTCCACCCTCTTGAGGACTCTTCCACCTCGCAGTGCTGTGAAGCTGGGGTCGAGCGCTCAATACTAGAGTCTTTGGGGGCTGCTGACGATCAACAGAGAACAAGTATGACATCAAGATGACATTGGTACCGTTGATAAAGCTAATGGAGAAGGATCCAGAAGAAAGTTTTTGAAGAGAAAAACTCAAAACATGTCAAATAAAACACTACAGGAGGGCTGGAGAGATAGCTTAGCACTTTAGGCGCTTGCCTGCAAAGCCAAGAACCCCATGTTCAATTCCCCAGGACCCACATAAGCCAGATGCACAATGTGGCTCATGCATCTGGAGTTCATTTGCAGTGCAAAAAGCCCTGGTATGCCTATTTCTAAATCCCCCCTTTTTCTCTCTCAAATAAATTTCATTTATTTATTTATTTGAGGGGGTGGGCATGCCAGGGTCTCTAGCCACTGCAAAGGAACTCCAGTTACATAAGAACCTTGTGCATCTGGCTTTACATGGGTCTTGGGGAATTGAATCCAGGTCCTTAGGCTCTGCATACAAGTGCCTTCACGGATGAGCCATCTCTCCAGCCCCTCAAATAAATTTTTAAAAGAAGTAAGGTGGAGAGCCATTGAGGAAGGCGCCTTACACTGACATCTGTCCTGCACACACATGCACATGTGTCCACACACACATGAGCTGAGCACGTGCACAGACAAGCACAGCACATACAAACACACAGGGGGAAAAAACAAGCAAGCCGAAGTCACAGGAGACGTGACCTAATTTCGGGGGTGCAATAAAAGAAGCACAAGGAGAGTGGTCAGAATGTAACAGACCTGAACAGTCACATCTTAGGTAGCAGGGAGCTGGAGACCAGCAAGTGAAAACCATGAATGAATGAAGATCTAAGTCCCCCAAGTGGGCCAGACACTGTTTCCAGAATTAGACATCAGTTATTCTGAGGGATAGGAACTTCCTCCATCTGACAGAAACTGAGGCTGGGAGGTAATGTATCTTGTCCAAGAACACTCAACGATAGGTGCAGAGGTGGGATATGCTCCTGTTTGTCTGCCTTAGGGAGTCTCTGGCTCATGCCTTTGTAGGGCAGTGACATGAAAATCATCAGAGGGATTTTAAATATTTTATTTTTATTTATTTATTTGAGAGAGAGAATAGGCATTCCAGGACCTCTAGCCACTGCAAACAAACTCCAGATGCATGTGCCAACCCTGTTCATTTGTCTTATGTGGGTCCTGGGAATCAAACCTGGGTCCTTTGGGTTTGTAGGCAAGCGCCATAACAGCTAAGCCATCTTCCCAGCTGCCAGCAGAGGGATTTTAAAGGAGTGGACAGAGGATGAACTTAGTGAGGGCCTGCGAGGACTAAGAGGAGACCAGGACATTGGAGACCTAACCTCAAAGAGGAAGTTGTGAAGTCCTTGACATCTGGGAGAAATCACACACAGAGAGATAACTAGAAGGAATATTTCAAATTTTGGAGCTAGGGAGCTGGCTCTATCAGTAAAGCACCAGTTACAAAAGCGTGAGGGACTGAATTCAGACCCTAAGCACTCATGTAAATGGAGAGGTGGCCTGTCTGTAATTGCAGCACTCGGGAGACTGAGCCGGAGGATCCCAGGACAGGCTGGCTAGCTAGACTATGGGAAATGGCTCTGGATTCAAGGGAGACCCTGCCCCCATCAACAAGATGGAGATGCTCAAACAGACACTCAACCTCTGGCATCCACATGCATGCACACACACACACACACACATGTGAACGGACACACACATACATACATGTGATAAAATTTCAAAATTTTATTAAGAATTTAAATTTCAGGGCTGGAGGAATGGCTGAGTGACCAAAGGCACTTGTTTGCAAAGCCTGACAGCTGAGGTTTGATTCACCAGTACCTATGTAAAGCCAGATGCACAAAGTGGCACATGCATCTGGAGTTTATTTGCAGTGGCAGGAGGCCCTGGCACATTCATCCTCATTCTCTCTGTGTTGGCCTTTTTCCTTCTGTGTCTATATCTCTCCCAAACAAACAAATAAATATTTAATTTTAAAATGTTGAAATTTTAGTGCCGAGTATGGTGACACACTTTTATTTTTTATTTTTATTTATTTATTTGAGAAAGACAGAGAGAAAGAGGGAGAGAGAGAGAGAGCGAGCGAGAGAGAGAGAATGGGCGCATCAGGGCCTCCAGCCACTGCAAACAAACTCCGGACATGTGCGCCACCTTGTGCATGTGGCTTACATGGGTCCTGGGGAAATTGAGCCTCGAACCGGGACCCTTAGGCTTCACAGGCAAGCGCTTCGCCGCTAAGCCATCTCTCCAGACCCTGTGTTTTTCTTGAGCATTTCAAGCTGAGCTTAGGCGGTGTCTCTGTGTCAAGCTTCCAGTGGTAAGGCTTTAGACAGCTTTAAAAGGAACCATCTGCAATGGCCTCCCAGATCGTTCATGATGCAAAGCTCAGTCCATTCGGAAGTACTAGTGTTGTTGACCTCAGGGTCCTTTATAGTAGAACAAATCCAGACACAAATGCTGGGACAGTTCTCGAATATTCGAAGGCGATGACTTACAGGTATTCACATAATCCAACACCGCCCTTGAAAGCATTTTTATGAGGCTGGCAAGCCTTTCCCTCAGCACAAAGGAAATCTAGGCTAAAAGGGAAAAATCAGAACTTTATGAACTATTAAAAAAAATAAAGCCATGGCGTTAGGGAGTTATGGATTAAGTTCCGACCCATTAATTCTTTTATTTCCTGACTTGGAGCCAGCTGAAGTCATGGGGGCCTGAGGCGGGAACGGCCATGTTCAAGTCCGGGAGACAGGGCAGAAAGGAGGATGCAGCTGGCAGGGGGAGGCAGCCCCCCCCGCGCTTGGCTGGTCATTTCCACAGAGACCTGGGATCCAGTCAGCGCACCTCCACCCTGGCTTCTTCTGGGGGTTCTTACATTAAGTGATACCCTGTTTTGGCAGACACACTGGTCTTCCCTTCGAGGAACTTGATTTCTAGAGTCTTCCAGCTAATATAAATCACAAGTTAGGTTGAAGCCTAGTCTGAAGTACCTCTCAGGGGACTTGCAAGATAGGGACAGAAATGACAGGACAAGGACAGGAAGCGTGTGGGTTAGGGACAAGATTTGGATTTTCCCTGTGAGAACCACCAAGGGGTTAAGGGGAACTGTATTGTCAAGTCTTTGCTGACTAAGGATGTTTCACAATTTCCATGGGAAATTTATTTTTAAACATGCAGGGCCTCTGAACAGGATAAATAAAAGATTATAAGAAAAAGAAACACAGTGATTTCTGGTTGTTTAAAAGGCAACTCAACAAGCCTTTACCAGCAAAAGGAAAAGGTCGGATCAATAAAAGGTCCGCTCTTTTAGAAGAAGATGTGTTTTCAATTTAACACAAATAAATCCTGGAGTTGAGCCTTCTCAAGACCAGAGAAACATCAAACTATGCAAGGGATCTGGCCTTGCCAGGAAGCTGTAACTTCTCCATTCAACATTCTTCAACATCAAACCCCACAGACAGCTTTACCCACCGGTACCCTCTCTCGGCGCTCTGCCTGCCTGACGCTCAAAGGCTAGCTAACCTGTAAAATGCAAATGGCCCCCGAATATAGAGATATACTCACAAATGGACTGTACCCTAAAAGCACCCTTTTCTTGCAGGGTGGGAGAAATCATCTTAAGTGAAATGTTCACAGAGGCAAATCCCAAGAATTGGCGGAGGATGGTCTGAAAAATACTGTGAGCTAAGAAGACTCTTTGATGATAAAGTGGAGCCCTGGGGACAAAAGACCTGTGCTTAAAGGTATCTTGGTCAAACCCACTATTCCTTACTCTCTATTCACCCAGCGCCTTTAAACAGCACTACAGAGCTGCAGTGGAGGCAGACTTACTGCCTTCTGGAAGATGTACAGTGGCATTCTTTTAATTATTATTATTATTATTTTATCTTATTTTTTGAGAGAGAGAGGGAGAGATGGGGAGAGAATGGGTGTGCCAAGGCCTTTCAGCTGCTGTGAACAAACTCCAGACATGTGCGCCCCCTCGTGCACACGTGAGGCATTGCACATATGCATCATTGCAGCTGGCTACGTGGGACCTGGAGATTCAAGCATGTGTTCTTAGGCTTTGCAGGCAGGAGCTTTAATTGCTAAGCCATGTCTCCAGCCCTACAGTGGTAATCATTATGTCTGTCTTACCTTCTCTGACACACCTGAGGCTTTGTTGCCATGACAGAGTTTATAACATCTAGACCTCCTGTCCACAGAGGTGCTCAACTCCCACTGCTAAATTCCCATGCCTAACAGCTTCCCATTGCTGGGACCTCGGTGGAGCCCAGCAGCCACTCAACTCTCTCTCCCTTTTCTTCTTCCCCTCATGAAAGCACAAATGGGATTACGAGGTTTCAGGGAGTAAGAAAGAGTCTTGAGCTGAAATCTGCTTCTCTTTTGAAGAAAAAAGCAAATCATTTGTCTCCTTGAGCAATTTAAATAGTATGAAAGAAAAGGGCCAAAAAAAAAAAAAAAAAAACTTGATGGGATTCAGCATTGACAAGACTCTCCTGCCTGAAATGACCTTCTCTGAGCACTTCTGCTGTAAAAATCCCCCCAGTATTTCAGGGATCATCCAGTCTACACTTGGCAAATCCTCTAATATCCTATCTCTGGATCCCACCACAGCTCCCAAACTCTAGTGGTTTCCAGGAGCCAGGCTATTTGGTGAGAGCAGCCAATGTCCAGATGTTAGAGGAAGTCACTGCATGCTTATGGAAGACAGTGATGAAGGGCACAAGCCTTGCCCAACGGGGGCAGAGGTAGGTCAGCTCCACACCACTGCCACCAGCAGGGAATACCAACACACTGCTACTGAATCTCTTCCCTGTCTTATGGAAAATATCACTATTTTTAAATATTGGCTCAAGAAAGATGTTTAAAATAAGTCTACTAGTTTCCAACTTCTGCTCCCCAATGAACACAGGAAGCTTAACATCAAATAGCACACTAGTGAGTGGGAGGTATCTCTCATCAGTTAGATCAGAGCTTCTTGGTGTAGCTTGAATGAATCCCTATTTTATAAGTCTCTTAAAAACAAATAGGAAAGCTGAGTAAGGTGCCCATGCCTGTACTCCCAGCACTAAAGGTAGAGGTAGGAGGATCAGATGTTCAAATCCAATAGTAGGTCTGAGGGTAGCCTGAGATATGGGAAACCCTGCCCACCCCCCAAAAAAGGAAAGCAAAGCAGAGCTTTATAATTACTTATTTCAAGTTCTAAGTAATGGAGGACCCTAATATTGGTACTCAGAAAAGAGGGACACTGCTTAAACAAGAAACGCTGAGCCTGCCAGAGCAGGGGCCAGATCTCATCTTAATTTATGCCTATCAAGAATGCCAAGGGGCTGCAGAGGTGGCTTAGCAGTTAAAGTGCTTGCTTGCAAAATATGGTTCAGGTCTAGTTCCCAAGTACCCACATAAAGCCAGATACAGAAAGTGGTGCATGCACCTAGTGTTTGTTTGCAGGGGCAGAAGTCCCTGACACACTTTGTATCCACATCTCCCTCTCTGTCAAATAAATAAATAAACAAATATTTTTAAAAACCTGTTTTAAGAAAGAAAGAATGAGCCGGGCGTGGTGGCGCACGCCTTTAATCCCAGCACTCGGGAGGCAGAGGTAGGAGGATCGCCGTGAGTTCGAGGCCACCCTGAGACTCCATAGTGAGTTCCAGGTCAGCCTGGGCTAGAGTGAGACCCTACCTCGAAAAACCAAAAAAAAAAAAAAAAAAAAAAAAAAAAAAAAAAAAAAAAGAAAGAATGGCAATACACATATTTGAATGGAACTGATCGAAATTTATTTATTTATTTATTTATTTATTTATTTATTTTCAAGGAGAGAATGGACATACCAGAGTGTCTAGCCACTGCAAATGAACTTCAGATGCATGCACCACTTTGTGCATCTGGCTTTGTGTGAGTACTGGGGAATCGAACTTGGTTCTTCTGGCTTTGCAATCAAGCACCTTATCTGCTAAGTCATCTCTCCAGCCCTGACTGATTTTTCTTAAGGAGCCAGGCTCCAGACAACCACATCATGCATTAGACATTTAATATTTCCAAATTAAACATACATCATTAAATAAATATCCCAACTGTCAGCAAAGCATTCTATTATTCAACCAAATCTCAGCAAAAGCCACCTGCTCCTAAATATCCCTACTTTGTAATATTTCTGGTCCTAATTCATTTAAAAGAATAGATGAGGGAAAATAAGAATACAGACATCATAGTTAAACTTAACTGAAAAGAAATAAACAAACAATAAAACCTGAGCTCGCCTGGTACCTCTCGAGTAGAGACAGCACTCTGTCGCTTGGGTCTCCTTTATTAAAAGCATTCCCAACCTTTCTGCCATATCAACTTACTTAGCTTGCTTTGTATAAAGAATAAATACTGTACAAGGTTTCAGTGCCTCTTTTTTTCCCAACTCAAATTGTCCCTTAGAGGCTCAGAGCACTAACAAAGTGCTTCTCTGCACGTAAGTGCTGTCTACCTTTGTTTGGCAAATACCATGCCAAGTGAAAACGCTAATGGGTCTGTCATTTGTCAACACAGTCAGGCTACAGGCGGCTTCCTTGGAGATTCGATTCAAGTTCGTGGAGGGAAGCATGGACACCCTGACTTCCAGGAAGGACCCAAGTGACCACAGAGTGGCTGTCACATCCAGAGCAAGACGAAGGGTATTGGGGAGGCCGCAGCCAAGGAGAGGAGAGAGAGAGGCTTCGAGCATGTTTCGACGGGAAAGAAAGCGAGGGACGCAGAGCTCTGAGCCATCACCTGAGACACCCCATGGACTCTCGGAATTGGGTGAAATTATTTGATTTTATAGACAAGAGAAGGATGGGTCAGAAAGGCTGAATGCTTCGTCCATAACCTTAGCTAGTTTGTAGCTTAACTCAAGTAAGGCCAGGTCATTCCAGCCTTAAAAATGAAGCTATGTCACCACACATGCCACCTTCAACTACGTCACCCAGAAAGCCCACTGCAGTAACCAGCTATGTTGTCAAACTGTGAACTGAGAGGAGGTACCACTTGTATCTGAGCTCCAGTATTGCTAAGTAATAGTCCAGCTGCAGAAAAGAACCTGCCAAACACGTGGAAACATGTAAAATCATCGCTGATTTAATAATACGTTCACATATACATTCAGCTCTCATTAGAATATCAGATCCCCAAATACAAGAAGAATAAGCATCTAACTATATTCAAGATAACCTTACAGGCAAGTTTTTTTTTTATTATTCAAATTACTGCATAAGGGATGAGAAGATTTTTTTTTTCTTGAAAAGAATGTGTATTTACTCAGTCACCAGATATGTATTAAGAAACCACAGTGGTCAGAAATTGGTCTGAACACTTGAGGCTGATAGAGGGAATTAGACAGAAAAGCCCCAGGAATGGTAAACAAAAACTGACTTTGCTTTGCTCAGACAGAATAAACTAAGCAACAGAGGGAGAGGGGTGTATCTGTACCTCCAGACTGTCAGCCGAGATATACAACTTTCCTCTCATCAGCTGCTTTTGCTCAGGTGCACTGTGCCAGCAATGGGAAGGGAACTACAAGAAGGTTACCGCAACAATGGAAGACAGCCTCCATGAGGTGGTGATGTTTAAACTATAAAAGTCAATCCAGGGCTGGAGAGATGGGTTAGCAGTTGAGGCACTTGTCTACAAAACCAAAGGATCCAGGTTCGATTCTCCAGGACCCACATAAGTCAGATGCACAAGGGGGCACATGCATCTGGCTAGAGGCCCTAGCATGCCCATGCTCTTTTTTATCTCTCTCTCTCTCCCCCTCCCTCTTTCTCTCTCAAATAAATAAATAAATAAAATATATATTCAAAAAAGTCAATCCAGTGCTGGAGATATGGCTTAGTGATTACGGCTCTTGCCTTCAAAGCCAAAGGTTCAGGTTCGATTCCCCACGACCTACATAAGCCAGATGCACAAGGGAGCACACGTGTCTGGAGTTCATTTGCTATGGCTGGATGCCCTGGTGCACTCATTTTCTCTCTCTCTCTCTCTCTCTCCCTCTCTCTCTCCCCCTGCCTCTTTCCCCATCAAATAAATAAATAAATTTTTTTTAAATTAAAAAAAAGTTAAACCAGAAAGAACAGGCAGATAGAGGGTTTAGATTTTGAATGGGAGTCATCCAATGAGCTTCATCCCATCTGAGAAGTGAGTGGGCACAGCAAACCCAAGAAGGAGTGGACAGTGCCAGCTCAGAAGCAGAGGCAAGCTGCCCAGACCAACATGAATGGGAAAGACCACTGAGCGGGTCTGAGTTTATCCCACAAGGAGCGGAAAGTTGTTGGGTGATTTGGTCCTGAACAAAGGGACCAACTGAGTGTGTTTGTGGTTTCGTTTTGACTGCAGAATGGGTGAGAAGAGGGTGAGTGTGGAAGTGGGAGGGAGACGAGGCTTTAGCGTGGGAGAAGGCAGGCTCTTGGCTGTGCCCTGGGAAACCTGCCCTGCGCCCGCCAGGACCCTCCTCCACTTTTCCCTCCCCAGCACTCGGCCTCCAAAGCTGGCTTTCACATATCGCAGCCCTCTCTTGCCTCCAGCTGGGGTTGCACAGTGAGGAAACTCAGCCAAAAATCAGAAGAGAGCAAAGAAAAGCTCCTTTCCCTCACCCCAACCAGACTCGAGGATTTAACACAGGATAGCTGAAGTCCTTAATCCCAAGGCTGCAAGTCCTGGCAGGTGCCCTGCCTCCCCTCCCCCATCATGTGGCTTCATCCAGGCGCCTCAGTCCTCCACAGCTTTTCCTAGGGCTTCAACAACCTCCCGTCCCTATCCCTCTTCAGGCCTCGGGTACACATCGGACAAGGTTGCTACTAGCCTCAGGGTATTATGCTGTGCCTCGCGATTTAAAAACGATACCTTTATTAAACTCTAGTGAAATTACCCAATTTGTGTATGCCATCTGTTTCCTGCGAGCCTCTTACTGATACAGAAGGAGAGGAGCGAGGTTTAATATTGAAAAGTTCAATGACTCTGATCCTTAACTAATAGTCCATTCTGCTGATGTCTCCTGCTCATGATGTGAGGGTCATAAACCCAAAAAGATCAGCAAGAAATCATAGACTCCTTTATCTCTTTTGGGTGGGGTAGGGAGCAGATAGACCAACACGTAAGTTGACTGAGGTTATAAGAAGCCAAATGATGTGTGAGGATGCTGAAAATAAGATTTCATTGTCCCCGATATGCATCACATGTGAAGTGGCCCATGCACCTGGAGTTCATTTGCAGCAGGCGAAGGCCCTGACACCCATTCTCTCTCTCTCTCCTTGCAAATAAATACATGAAAGTTCTAAACAATATTTAGATTTCTATTTTCCATTCACGCATTCATTTATTCAATCAATGTTTATTCAGCACTGACTTCCTGGAAGGTATTATTTTATATACTAGACATAGAGTGCAGACCACAACAAAAATGCCTCTGGAGCTTGTATTCTAGAAGGTTGGAAAATAAATAAGTCAACAATATCTTATGTGCTTCTCCAAACAGATAAGCGAGAAAGGACATGGGAGATTAGATATAGGTCTGCTGATTTATGAAAGAGAAGCCTTTTGCTTAGAAGGTGGGGTTTCATCTGGGCGTGATGGCAGACACTTTTAATCCCAGCACTTGGGAGGCAGGAGTAAGAGGATTACTGTGAGTTTGAGGCCAGCCTAAGACTACATAGTGAATTCCAGGTCAGCCTGGGCTAGAGTGAAACCCTAACCTCAAAAAACAAACAAACAAAAAAAAAAACAACCAAAAGGTGGAGTTTTAGCAGAGACCTACAAGCTCAGTTGAGGCAAAGATACCATTCAGGGAAGCAGGTTCCGGGAGGAATATTCCAAGACAGATGCAGGAGCTACTTGGTACTTTTGAGTGACAAACAAAAGCATGTGCAGTGAAGGCAGAGGCGGGGAGGAGGAACTTGGTAGCTTGTGTGGTCAAAACGAAAGAGGCAAGGCATCAAGAGCTATGGCGTAACTTCAGGCTCTTCAGGCAAGACAAGAAGCACTCAGAGTTTTGAGCAGAGTGGTCATTAGGATTGATTCAGTTTTCAGAGGATCGTTCTAGCTGCTCTGTTTGCTATCCTTTATACCCCAATATCTCCTAAAGGCCCCTGCATTAAAGGCTTACTATCCAGCCTATGTTTTTATTGGGAGGTTGTGGTGGCCTTTGGAGGCAGAGGTGGAGAGATCTCAGCTCACTGGAGATGTGCTCCCAAAGGGGACTGCAGGGCTGCCATGTCGTCCCCTTTCTCTCTGTCATCTGGTTCCCAGCCACGGGGTATTTTCTGTCACCATATGGCTTTGCCACAGGCCCCAGACAATGGGGGCAATGTGCTATGACTGGAACTTCTGAAACCATAAGCCAAAATAAACCTTCTCTCTTTTTTAAGTTCGTTCTCTCAGGAATTTGTTACAGTGACAGAAAGTTGACTAACGTAGTGTTGCAAAGAAGGGAAGCAAAGAAGAAAGCAAAGATAATACTTGATAAATGTGTAGAGCATGGGTGTGGCTTACTAGACCAGTGTCGTTGCTTTATCTGTGATAAGTCTTTTAGATACACCAGGGGAAATGAGTAGGCACAGTATATATATGTATATATATATATATATGTATATATGTACATAGATACATAATATGCATATTATACATGTCTTTCTAGCTCTTAAGTTTAAACATACCATACCACACACACACACAGAGTCTGGAGCTAAGAGACGAGGTCTGAGCTAGATAAGCAACTTGGGAGGCATCAGTGTCCATTTGTGAGACTCAATAACCTCATCTGGGAATCGAGACCAGAAAGTGGACATAAGGGTTGGAGAGATAGCTCAGCAGATCAAGGCATTTGCTTACAAAGCCTCATGGTCTGGGTTCAGTTCCCCAGTACCCAGGTAAAGCCACATGCACAAAACAGTGCATGCATCTGGAGTTGGTTTGCAGCAGCAAGAGGCCCTGGGGCATCGCTTCCCCCCCCCCCCACCCCACTGTCTCCCTCAAATAAATTAATACAAATATTTTAAAAAGAAGGAAGAGACAGGTTGTAAGGATGGAGCCCTGAGTCACCTCAGGCTGACAGGTCAGCAAAGGAGGCTGTAACAGGATGGCCAGTATGGTAGGCGGGAAGCCGGGAGAAGATGGTGTCCCCAAGGCTAATTGAAAGAGTGTAGAAAAAGGATATGATGGGTAATACTGACAGTCAATTTGAAAGGACCTAGGATCGATTGCCAGGGAAACAAGGCTGTTGGCATATTTTGGGAGGATTTTCTAGATGAGGCTGAAGAAGGCGAGAAGACCTATCCTCGACGTGGACGGCATGGCTCCTCGAGCCGGACGCCCAGACTGCATAAAAGCAGGAAAGCTGCCTGCGCACTCACTCACGACCCTCTGCTTCCTGACTGCGGGTGTCACGTGACCAGCTGCCTCACGCTCCTGCTGCCACCCCCTCCACGCCGTGGCACACTGCGTCCTCAAGCTGTGAGTCAAAAATAAACCCTTCCTTCTTGAAAGATTTTGTCACAGCAACATTTATGTGACACAAAGGAGGAAGCAGCCAGAAGGCATTGCTGATGGAGGCTGTGGGAACAGACCTGGGAGGAGCACAATGGACCCAGGCAGGAGCATTGTTTGACAGAGAGAATGCGGACCAGGAACTATTTTGAGGTTCTATGTGGGGAGCAGACACAGCTGTGGTAGAGATAGAAGGAATTAAGCAGGTTCCCTCTCTCTCTCTCTCTCTCATTCCCTCTCTCTCTCTTTCTTCCCCCTTTTCCCTCCCAATCTCATCCTTTCTTTCCATCTCTTGAGTTTAAACATACTCAAGCACTAGGCGTCCTGCCAGAATTATGTAGGAGAGAAGAACTCAGCCGGTACAGGAACTAAGCCATATATACATACATGTATATACTTGAGAGAGAGATAGAATGGGCTCACCAGAACCTCCAGCCACTTCAAGTGAACTTGAGATGCATGCACCCACTTGTGCATCTGGCTTACATGGGTCCTGGAGAGTCGAACCAGGATCCTTTGGCTTTGTAGGCAAATGCCTTAACCCCTAAGCCATCTCTCCAGCCCCAGAACCAAGCCTTTAATTGAGCAAGAGGAGAGGAGGAGGCCAGGGCACCATGAAGACTGAAGAACCTATTTTTAAGTGTCACAAAGCACACAGACTAGTTTACCCCACAGGAGGCATTGTCAATAAAGCTAGAAGCAGCCATGTACAGAGTGTAAGATGTACGAAGGAGCCATTGGAGGCCTAGGTATGGAAATAGTGGGAAAAAATGAGGGAGAGCAAGTGATTGCTGTAGGATTACTGGACAGCATGTTGGAACTAATTCACTTTGGTGGGAACTCAGGAAGATATTAATGTCAGTTAAAAATGCTAATGTTAATCTAAGGTAAATGAAAAGTCAAGATTTTTCTGTAAGTAGAATATAGAAGTCATGGTGACTTGAAGAAAAGAGAAGGAGAAACAAATCCAGTTTTTGCAATGGTGTCTGTGTGTGTGTGTGTGTGTGTGTGTGTGCGCGCGCGCGCGCGCACCTCCAGTTACCACAGAACATACTCATCCCAGCCAGGGGATGATATCGTGCGTGGCAGTCGTTGTGACTAAAAGCAAGGTGAGCTCACAGGAATGTGGGTAGCCTCCCTGTCACCAGCAGACGAGAGAGACGTCAACAACACAACAGCATTCAAATATATGAAAATGATCTTGATTTTAGATTCTTTCTCATTTAGCATCTCAGGCTCTCAGAATGTGAAAAATAGATCTGAAACCCTACTTTTAAAAGCTTTCTTGTAAATTAGTCCTGGTATATAAGAGCCTGGCTACCAGATATAAGTGAAAAAAAATTAATGTCCCCTGGTATTAAAATTTAAAATATCCTGCATGCAAATCTTCCTTCCCTCCGTCCCTTTGTAATGCAATAGCCAGAGAGAATTAGAATTGCAAAATGCCAGAAGAGCTACTTGGAAATTATATAAGTCGTTCACAGCGATATTGAGGAAAGAATACAAAATGAATACAGGAAAACAGAGACAAACTCTGGCGCTGAGGGTGTGTGAGGGGACGTGTGTCCACGCACATACACGCGTGTCTGAGGGAGACAGAGGTGAAAAATTATTCTTCTCTCCTTGCTTTGTTCTCCCTGAGAAAACTTAAATATAAACACAACTCTGGTTACAGGTCAATAACAGGACATAGTCTTAACTCTCGTTCTAAATGATTTTCACTAAATGGTTTCTGAAATACCTATGTGTAAATATAAAAATCTTCTGAATGTTTGATTTGTTAAAAGATCAGACATCGATCAACATAGATATTCCAGAACTTTCCGGTAGCTGTTTGGTTTTACTTATCTTTTATCACTAAGCACTACTGAATTCTAGCACTCTACCCATGTGCCTGTGAATCAGGACAAAGACGGCGAAGTGAGCTGTTTCATGCCCTGTCACTGACGCACGTTAAATAATGCAGCTATGGTTTGAAGAATAGTTTGGACATATGTCAGCTACGTAGCTACGTACTCATTTACTGCCAGGCCCATTCCTCTTTCCTTGCCTGGCTTTACTCTCTTTCTTGCTCTCACTTTTCATTTATTCCTTCCCTCCTGTCTTCCTTCTTTCCTTCCTTCTTCTCTCCCTCTCTTTCTTTCGTTTTCTTCCTTCCCTCCTTTCTCCTTTCATTCCTTTCTCCTTCCTCCCTCCCTTTTCTTCCTTTTCATTTCCTTTTCTCTCTTTTTCTTTTTGAAAAGTATTTTTATTTATTTATAAGCAGAAATAGAAGACAGACAGACAGAATGGGGGCACCAGGGCCTTCAGCCACTGCAAATGAACTCCAGGTGCGTGCGCCACTTGGTGTATCTGGCTTATGTGGGTCTGGGGAGTTGAATTCCAGTCCTCAGGCTTTGCAGGCAAGCACCTTGACAGCTAAGCCATCTCTTCAGAACTCTCTTTCCTTTCCTTTCACGTTCCCATCACCATAAATTTAAGAAAGAAGATCTTTCCTTGGGCTTAACAGAAAGCAAGGAAAAGAAAGAAAGAAAGAAAGAAAGAAAGAAAGGAAGAAGGAAGGAAGGAAGGAAGGAAGAAGGGAGGGAGGAGAAAAGGAAGGAAAGAAAGACGGAAGGAAGGAAAGAAGGAAGAGAGAGAAGGAAGGAAGGAAAACATTAGGCAAATTTCACGTTAGTTTTTCAGTGATTCTCATAAAATCTGAGGTAATTTTTTTCCCACTCCTAGAGATCAAACCCAGGGTTTTGTGTATGCCAGGCAAGAGCTCTACCACTGAGGTACATCCACAACCAACATCTAAGATCATTTCTTACGGATCCCACAGTCGCTTATAAAAGCTGATTGTTACAAAAGGAAATCCAAACATAGATAGATGCCTTCTAGGTATGTATGGTGATCAATTTGGTACCACATAGAAGGTAAATAAATGATGTGGAATTAAAACATCATTGTCAATCCCACTTTTCTCCCTTTCTCACCCCACTTTTCTTTCTATCTTTTGCTCTCTTTCTCTCTTTTCCATATGTTTGCAGGGGTCTTCAAAAAAAAAAATTAGCTTCTCAGTCTTCCTTGCATCTATGCATGATCAAAAAGAGGGCAACTGGGCTGCAGAGATGGCTTAGCAGTTAAGGCACTCGCCCGAGAAGCCTAAGGACCCAGGTCTGATTCCCCAGGATCCACATAAGCCAGATGCACAAGGTGGTGCATTTGTTTGGAGTTCATTTGCAGTGGTTAGAGGACCTGGGACGCACGTTCTCTCTCTCTATCTGCCTCTTTCTCTCGCATAGATAAATAATAAAGCATTAATTTTAAAAAGAGTGTAACTGACTAATAAGACTGAAGGAGATTGCTAGCTGGGGCTTCTCCTGTGGAGCAGGAGAGACGTGGACAACATAGTCACCAGGTTTTACACTTGCCCCTGGCCCTTCTCCAGAAAACCTGGGAGGCCCAAGGATCAAACTGCCAGGACTGAGCATATAAGCTTCCTGGAAAGGTGTGACCAAGCAGTGGTGGACGGGTTTGTCCTGTGTGCCCTAGCTCACAGATCATGGGAGACGTCAACCCTCGGGGTGACTGTTCGCTGCAGCCCAGTGCAGCCCTCTCTGGCCCGCGTGGGATCGACCTTTCATTAGCTGGGGACCTGTGACCTTCAGCCTCTGATCAGGATAATAGGGGACGAGTTGTAGTGACTCCACAGGCCTATGAGAAGAACCACATGGGACAGTGTCTGAGCGCTGTGGAAGTCATAAAACCCAATGGTCATGACAGAATCACCCAGCCAGTGTATAATAATTAGCACAGTGAATTTGTCATAATTTGTCAACCATAACACTTCTTCTTTCATGGTACATTCATTTAAAATATTTATTTATTTATTGTTGGTTTGTTTATTTTTATTTATTTGAGAGCAACAGATAGAGAGAGAAAGAGGCAGAGAGAGAGAGAATGGGTACGCCAGGGCCTCCAACCACTACAAACGAACTCCAGATGCGTGCGCCCCCTTGTGTATCTGGCTAACGTGGGTCCTGAGGAATCAAGCCTCAAACCAGGGTCCTTAGGCTTCACAGGCAAGCGCTTAACCACTAAGCCATCTCTCCAGCCCTAAAATATTTATTTTTTAACCTTTTCTATTGACAACTTCAAAGAATATACCATGATCATAATCCCCTCCCACCACCTTTCCTGTTCCCCCTCCCAAATCCCCCCTTGATTTAAACCCTTCTTATTTCCAATTAACTCTCTTCTATTTTGATGTCTTCATTTTTTTTCCTTCTATTATCAGGTCTTGTGTAGGTAGCATCAGTCACTGTGAGCTCATGAATATCAAGGCCACTTTGTGTCTAGAAGACAATACTGTAAGCACTTGTCCCCTCCCTTTGGCTCTTATATTTTGTTTTTAAAAGTATTATTTATTTATTTATTTATTTATTTATTTACTTACTTACTTATTTATTTAAGAGAGAGACAGAGAGAGGGAGAGAATGGGCACACCAGGCCCTCTAACCACTGCAACTGAACTCCAAACACATGCACCACCATGTGCATCTTGCCTGGAGCAGAATTTTAATTTGAAATGAAGGAGAAGCCTATTCCATATTAGCTACACCTGCTAACACTGCCTTTTCCTTCAGATAAAGATATCCCTCTGGCAGGAACCCTGAAATTTATCTGCAGAAAGCCCGGCTCATCCGTTTCCAACTACCTGTGTACCTATGATCTCATTTTCTCTTCCTATAGCCCTTTGAGTTAAGAAGGGCAAGTACACTATTAACTCCACGTCACAGGTGAGAGAACTGAGCTCTGGAGAGGTTAAGTAAGTTACCCAGGGTCACACAGTAAATTAGTGTACATGGGCAAATTGGAAAATCTATCTCCTGACATCCTTCCCAGCATTTTCCGTCATGCTGAGCTCCCTCGTCTGTCATCCTCACCACTCCTGAGGGGTGGGAGTTGATGAGGCATGCTGTCAGTTCCTGAGAGTGAAACCATCCTATCTGGACAGTGAAATGTACCAGCGTGCACATGCTTGCAGACAGACAGACAGACAGACAAAAGTTCACTTCTCTTGACTGGTTCAATGAGAGAGGGTGTCAGAAGACAGAATGAAGAGCTGTATGATTTGAAGTTCAAAGACAAAGGACTAGCACCGGGGTCGACGTTCCCAGGGAACGGAAACACGAAGGCTTCTAACCCCGCGTTAGGAATGGGCATGAGAAACTTCTACTCAAACAAGGGCAGCGCTAAAAGTTTCATGCCTACTGTGATGTCACCATGAGAACCAGAAGGACACCTCTAGTGTCTTTTTTTTTTTTTTTCTCTGCAACATTAGGAAAAGGTAATTTAGGGAGTTTAAAACAGACCAGCCACCTTCTCTGGAAAGAAGTCACCACAGACCCAGAGCTATTCAAAATGTGGTCTAAGCATCCTGTTTTTAAATTTCTTATTTTATTTCTTTGTGTGTGGGGGAGAGAGAGAGAGAGACAGAGAGACAGAGAGACAGAGAGAATGGGCATGCCAGGGCCTTCAGCCACTGCAAACGAACTCCAGACGCATGTGCCACCTTGTACATCTGGCTTATGTGGGTCCTGGGGAATCGAACCGAGGTCCTTTGGCTTTGCAGGCAAATGCCTTAACCACAAAGCCATCTCTCCAGCCCTATAAAAATATTTTTAAAAAATTTAAGTCAAGCTGGCACACGCCTTTAATCCCAGCACTCGGGAGACAGAAGTAAGAGGATTACTGTGAGTTCCAGGCCAGCCTGAGACTACATATTGAATTCCAGGTCAGCCTGAGCTACAGTGAGACCCTACCTCAAGAACATTTTTTTTTTAATTTTTAAAATCTATTTATTTTAAGAGACAAAGAGGCAGAGAGAGAATGGGCACACCAGGGCCTCTAACCACTGCAAATGAACTCCAGACACATGCACCCTTCTTGTGCATCTGGCTTATGTGGGTACTGGAGAATGGAACCTGGGTCCTTTGGCTTCACAGGTAAAAGTCTTAACTGCTAAGCCATCTCTCCAAACCAAAGAACTCTTTTTTTGTTGTTTTTTGGTTTTTGGCAGTAGGATCTTGCTCTAGCTCAGGCTGATCTGGAATTCACTATGTAGTCTCAGGCTGGCCTCAAACTCATGCTAATCCTCCTACCTCTGCCTCTCAAGTGCTGGGATTAAAGGCGTGTACCACCACGCCTGGCTTTTTTTTTTTTTTAAAGTGAATAACAATGTGTGAAATAGAAATGGAATTTTATTTAAACAATTGGTGAGCAACAAACTTTGGTTGGAGAGGGAGAATTGTGGGAGAAAAAAAATGAAGAGAAAGTTAAAAACCAAACAAAACCAAATACACTTTCCACTAAAAATTCCCGTGATGCATGCAGCTGCGTTCTGAGCCCATGTCACACAGAGTGACACATGGTGCATGGCGCAGAAAGTTCTTTGCAGTCTTTCTTGATGCACGGAAGATCAAACACACACAACACGGAGGGCTTCACTCTCCAGGCATAGAAAACACTCAGAATTGACTCGCTTTCTCTCACGGCTGCATTTGGAACATTCTTGACATGGCTGACAGCTGGTTCACAAACACTCTCCCTCTGGCCCTGACCCCAGCACCCTAACACTCTGTCTTGTAAAGCCTGTCTTACTCACTTTCTTCATTTGTCAACTGCTTATTATATACTTCAGCCCGGTCTCTCAGGTCCTTGGTGTTACTACCCCCGCATCCTCTGAAAGGGTGTGGAAGTTTAACAAGGAGCACAAATCCTTCCTGTGTAGGAGCCACAGAAAAGGGGAAGATCATGTGTGTCCGCACTGCAGTTATTCAATTCCGTAATTCAAGGACAGATTTTTTTTTTTCTTTTTTTGACCCTTGAAGTTCTTTTGTCTCAGTCAAACCTAGAAGGTGCCACTTTCACACAGGAGCCTTTGCAAGCGGCCGATCAAAGAGCTTCAGGGCCAAGTCTCACTCCAGAGATCATGGTGGTCTTTTCATAACATCGACATAATGATAATAACTAGGGTTGAAAGGAGATTGTTTCTACCCTCCCCACTGTAATAAAGTACACAGATGGTACCACATGCTATGTGCTGGGGCAAAGTACAGAGATTAATAAGTAAGGCAAGATCCTTGTCCTCACAGAGAGTAGTTTCATGGAGTATTTCTTAAACCAGGTGCCTTAGTACAAAAAATGTCTCATGTAAGAATCTTGTCAAGTGCCAATACTACTGGGAGTGTCACAACGTTTAATATTCTCTTGAGTATTTTTCATGTTTTCTTGTGTATATGGTGTTGTGTGCCTGTTGTATATGCCCTGTGGCCCCCACACACGCTCACCTGTGGCATGGGTACTTGCCTATGATGCCTGGAGCAGAACTCCAGGTCTTTACAACATCGCTCTTCCTCTGTTCTTGTCTGAGCTGGAGTCTCTCACTGATACCAGATCTTGCTGCTTTTCACACACTCGGGTGATCCCGTGACCTCTGCTCCCCTTTTCAGGACTGGGGTTACAGGCACATGTGGACATGCACAGGTGTTTGACAGAGGTTTGTTTTGGTGGTTGAAACCGGGGACATTGCAGGCCCCCCTCAGATCCTCATGCTTGCACAGGAAGCACATCTCATGGCTGAGCCAACCCTCCTGCCCCCAAGTAAGCGTTTGACTTTCCTTCCAGCATTTCCCAAATTTATCTGACTCATTTGTTTTACAAACCACATGCCTTGGCATGAATTCATAAGTGTTAATATCCAAATATTTTATCTTTTGTTTAAATAGGCATGTCATTGGCATCTTAAGATAAAATAAAGACATAGAAGTGTGTATACTTAAGCTAAATAGTTGTCTAAACAAAAAGTGTTTTTGTCTTCTCCACAATTTTTAAAAACAAAGACAACCGGACTGGAGAGATGGCTTAGTGATTCAGGTGCTTGCCTGCAAAGCCAAAGGACCCAAGTTCAATCCCCCAGGACCCACATAAGCCAGATGCACAAGGTGGTGCAAGCATCTGGAGTTCATTTGCAGTGGCTGAAGGCCCTGGCATGCCTATTTTCTCTTTATCTGCTTCTCTCTCTCTCTCTCTCTCCCTCATATATAAAATAAATGAAAATAAAATAAATTTTAAAAAGGGAAAAGAGGACCACAACAGTTTAAAACAAAACAAAGACAATAATGAAGGCACCACAGTAGTGACCTAAATACCAGGAAGGAGCTAAGAATGCCGGAGGTTCCCTTCCTGCATGGGGGACAACTTCCCTGGACAGATGTCTGCTTTGTCTAGGATTTGTATGAGAAAAACCAAGTCGGCCTTGGTTGTGCCAAGATTCTGGAGTTAATTTGTTTATTCTATATCCTACTCCACATAACATATCAACCTTGAAGGAACGATAAAGAAAATTACCACGGACAGACCACCCAGATGCCCCTTTCTTGGATGCTTAAAGCACTAGGAGATGGGCGGTGTCCTTGGCTACGCAGATGGGGGGAAGGGCCTGTGGTTGGTGACTGTACTCTAACGCAAGATGGTGAAGAGTGTGGCCCCACTTCCTTCCTTCCCCTCCGGCTGGAGGGCTGCCTGGCTGGCTTGGCAGGCATTCTGGAACCTGCGCCATGCTGGATGCTCCGTGGACCAACCAATGCTTTCACCTTCATTGAACCTGACCAATCACGGGCTCTGGAAGGGTGGGCTTCCCTACTCAGTGAAAGTCCAGTTCCCACTGGCTCTGGATTTTCCAGGTCTGGAATTCCTGCCTGCTAGAAAAAGTCTGTTGCCTCTACTTTCTTTACCTCTTACGTTAGAATAGACTTTATTCTTTTTTTTCTTTTTTTTTTTTTGATAATTTTTAAAACTTTTAAATATTTATTTATTTATAAGAAGAGGAAGAGAGATAAAGAAACGAAATGGGTTTGCCAGGGCCTCTTGCCTCAACGAACTCCACATGCATGTGCCACTTTGTGCATCTGGCTATATGTGGGTACTACAGAATTGAACCTAGGCTTTCAGGCTTTTCAAGCAAGTGCCTTACGAGCTAGGCTATCTCTCCAGCCCAACTTTATTCTTTTCCTTTTTTATTTATTTGAGAGGGAAAGAGGGAGAGATTGAGAGAGAGAGAGAGAGAGAGAGGGAAAATGGGCACACCGGGGCCTCTAGCTGCTGCAAACAAACTCCAGATGCATGTGCCCCCTTGTGCATCTGGCTTACGCGGGTCCTGGGGAATTGAGCCTGGGTACTTTAGCTTTGCAGGCAAGCACCTTAACCTCTAAGCCATCTATCCAGCCCTCAACTTCATTCTTTTAAACACTTTCCTGCCATTTAGTTCTTTGACTGGCAGACACAAGAAACCCAACACGTATCACCCTGGCTATAGAGAGCAAGAAAACCCCTCCTTGTAGGAAAAGACTCACTCTGGATTTGGATTTCATTCCCTTTGCCACGCCCCTGTTACCATCCTCCACTGTTTCATTCATCTTAATGGGTTCCCACAGAAGCCGTGATGGCTTTTGAACAGGCCAGTTGGAGACTGTAGTTTCTGGCATTACTCCCGGAAGTGTAACCTCAGGCCTGTTGCTCTAGGAGGACGCGTGATTCTTTGAAATGCCTCACATCCTTTAATCAACTTCTGTTCCTACCAGCCAGAGCCCATTGTATTGTTTGCAATGAATACCTCTGACCACATTTTTCTTCTTGCACTTCCAATATTCAGACAAGAAAAAAAAATTGTCTGGGCCATTCACGGTCTAACAGTTCTCTCTCAGGAAATTGTAATCCACCCAGCAGTAATTTCCTGCAGAATCTCCAATGCACAAGTTTACCTTGAAGCTATAAAGAGAGAACGAGACACACTCTTGTTCCCCAGTCCCACCTGCATGCCTTTTCCAACTCAATCTTGCTTAGCCTAGGGCTGGCCTATTTATTGGATGAAATATACTTTTCTGTCAGTGAACATGGCAGAACCTTTGGGTAGGCTGAAACCTCCCTCACATCTATCTATCTTTCAAGATGAAAGCACATCCCAGGACACATAGTGGCTTGAGTGCAGTATTTATCTAGCTGTCCCATTCCCCAGTAATCATTTTTCTCCCCCGCCCCTTTTTGCAGGAGAAAAGGAGTTTAATTTGTAAATAGCATTTTTAGTAAACGTCTCAAAAGTGTTGAGAAGTTGACTAGAGTCCTTTCAAAGTAAGAATGGAGCAGTCTGCATAATAAAGTTTCCTGTTTCAGGCTGGAGAGATGGCTTAACAGTTAAGGCACTTACTTGCAAAGCCTAAGGACCTAGGTTCAAGTCCCCAGGACCCATGTAAGCCATCCGCACAAGGTGGCATGTGCATCTGGAGTTCGTTTGCAGCAGCTGGAGGCCTTGGCATGCCCATTCTCTCTCTGTCTTTCTCTCCCTCTTTCAAATAAATAAATAAAGAATAAAAGTGAAAGAATCCTGTTTCATCAGTAGCTATAAAACTCAAGGCAAATTACAGAGGTCCTACCACCTGAGAGGAGGGCTTCAATGTCTTTCCAGGCAAGCTAGGCTGCTGAAGAACACTGTTTAAAAAGTGCTAAAGAAAAGTATTCAAATACTCATCTTATGGGAGGGGGGGAAAAAAGCACATTTTTGATGCAGTAATTAAAAAAGAGATTTCGATCCGGCATGCAAATCCTACTTAGCCTCCTTCTCTATGTCAAAGCAAACTTTGTTTCACATCAGTGGCGCTCCGTGTTTGCCTTAATGCTAAGGATTTATTTCTTATGCAAAATTGTTCATTTTTTACCAGCCAGGAACTTTAGAGGAAAAAAAAAAAAAAACCACATTCCTTCTTTTCGAATTTTCATGAAGCCAAGGTGTCACTGAGCTGAAAATCCACAGGCGTGACTTTGGCTCCCGCCTGCAGGAAACTCAGAGTGGGGACCAACCCAGGCGACAGCGGATTAGCACGGGCTCTGCTGACAGATGCTCAACGGTGTTGAGAAGCGAAAAACACGGGCCGCATATAATGATACGAAGATTTCCGTTCTAACCCGCGGTTCAGCCAGTAAGTATCTAGACTGCGGGGTGACTGTCTTGTGACCTGGAAGTGGCATTCTTAACTGGACGAGGGGCGTGTTACAATTGGAACATGGAGTGGTTTGCCCCATGATACATAAATAGGCTATTGGTTAAGAATGTAATGTCTGGGTTCTAGGGAGATGGCTCAGTGGATAAAGAGCTTGCCGCTCAAGCCTTGGTGCCCAAGTTCGATCCTCAGACCCCCGCCCCCCCCCACACACACACATAAAAAGCACTATGGTGGGACTCTGAAATCCCAGCCCTCTGATGTAGAGATGGGAGCAGGAGACAAGAGAATTGCTCAAAGCTCTTGGCAAGCACAAGAACAACCGACAAGAGCAGACTGGGATCACAAGAGCCCCTGCTTCAACTGGAATGGCAAAAGTCATCCTTTGATCTCCACACACATACACACGTACCCACACTCACACACACAAGCATGCATGCACACACACAAAAATAAATCATTTTTAATTAAAAAATTTAAAAATTTGGGCTGGAGAGATGGCTTAGCAGTCAAGCACTTGCCTGTGAAGCCTAAGGACCCCGGTTTGAGGCTCGATTCCCCAGGACCCACGTTAGCCAGATGCACAAGGGGTTCGTCTGCAGTGGCTGGAAGCCCTGGCGTGCCTATTCTCTCTCTCTGCCTATTTCTCTGTCTGTCGCTCTCAAATAAATAAATAAAAATAAACCAAAAAATTTTTTAAAAAATTAAAAATTTAATCAGTATGAACTATGTAGGTTATCACTGGGGTAGGAACTCAAATGACAGATTAAGTGCCATTTGCATTGCATCTGGGTCACCATAAAGACATAAGAAAAGTGGGAACAGGTAAGGGAAAGAAAATCAAATTATCTATGGAGTTGAACAGAAATGTAATGAGAGAAATTCATAGTAAACAGGTTAATCAGAGGGCTGGAGAGATGGATCAGCAAATTAAGGTGCTTACCTGCAAAGCCTAATGACCTGGGTTCAATTCCTCAGTACTCACATAAAGCCAGATGCATGAAATGGCTGGAGTTCCGTTTGCAGTAGCTGGAGGCCCTGGTGTACCTATTCTCTCTCTCTCCTTATAAATAAATACATACATAAAATACAATTTAAAAATCTTTTTGAAAAGGATTAATTAGGAAAAAGACAAAAGTGACCAATGGACATCTGCATAATAACAGCCAAAATCTAAGATGGTCAAAGTAGCCAAGATCCAATAATTAACCGAAGGTCAAAACCAAACATGTCTACTTATTAGTACCCTCTCTAGCTCTGTGTCCAATTAAGCTCCAACATCTCCCTAGACTTCATCCTCCTGATCAGATGGGTGTCTGGTACCTGTCAATGCAATTTTCCTGATTGCTAATGAAATGCTCCTTGTTCGTTCCATTAGTCCTCATCATCACCAGACTGAATCGCTCTCCCTGGAGTCTTCTCCCCAGCAACTGTTTGTGAGCCACCACACACTGCCGTTCTGCCCTGCCTTTGAGTGCTCTGGTGCCAGTGGCCATTTGGTACTTTCTCTTGTTATCATAAATTAAGCCAATCTGGGCATCTTGGACAAACAAAAAACCAGGCAATTGCTTTAAGGCTTTGGCTGAACATGAACATCCCATCAAGTTCTATAATTAAGCCCCAGTAGCATCAGTCCTCTGGTTTACAAGAGAATCATCTGGTTCCCTTTTGTTAAACTCTTCACCCTTTGGCCTTTTGGCTTATTCACTTGGGAACTAGATGCTCGCTGTTTGGATGAAAGCAACAATAGGACCGTAGCTTGTTACAAGCTTAATTAACGGCACACAATGCCAGTCCCGTTGCTAGCGAAGCATTGTCTCCTTTCACAGGGCTGTGCCGTCATTTTGCCTTCAATACCTTTCTTGACTCTTATTCCTCCAAGTGTTTCTAAACCCATTCCTCCTATACGGTGGGGCATCAACAGCACATGTAGGTCCTTTATTTTAAAAATTGGACACTGGGGGCTGGAGAAATGGCTCAAGGTTAAAGACACTTGCTTGCAAAGTCTGCTGGCCTGGGGTCTGTCCCCCCAATACCCACATAAAGTCAGATGCACGAAGTGGTGCATGCGTCTGGAGTTTGTGTGCAGTGGCAGGAGGCCCTGGTATGCCCATCCTGTCTCTCTCTCCCTGCAAATAAATGAAAAGATTTTAAAAATTAAAAACTGAACAAGTTTCAGTCTGTTGACATTTACACGCTTGGTGAATGAGTTTGAGGAAGACGGCAGAGTGGCCTTCTGGATGTCTTCGTAATGTAACAAAATCCAAATGATAAAATGCTTTATCTGCTCTTTAAGAGGACTGAGAGAGCGGGAAGAAAAGATATTATTACGTCCATTTTTATACGTCAGTGACTTCCAGACTGCATGCAGTCCAAGCTCATGAGACTGTCTGAACCAATTCAAGTCTTTGGATTATTTTAAAACTCATCTAAGATCATCATTTGAATTGAACAAAGGTTATGTGGCTTGCAAATACAGAAGGTTGGAAAACATATTAAGGGCAGGAATAAAGCTGAGTGCAAATGTGAGCTTATCAAACAAATGGAAAAAAATTTAGACAAAGCTGGGGTAACAACTCAGTTTCCTGTTCCCAGTGAGCAATGCTGCCTTCCAGTGAATGTACAACCCCCAGGAGAGAGAAGGCAGAACGTGGGGCATGCACCCAAGAGTTTCTACTCATCAAAATGAACACCTCATAACACAGGCCTGTCGCTGCCCAGCTTTAACCCCAGACAAGCTCCATTTCTCTTGGGGACTCCCCTGGTTACCCCTTTCCCCGTGAGCTTGCTATATGCTAATACTGACACTGGACTCCCTCCCGAAGGCTCATGAAGTAGAAACCTAATTTCACACCAGTGGGACGTCCCTGAGGGAATTAATGAGCCATGGGCGCTCACCGAGAACACAGAACATACGGTATATGAAGTCCTGAGGAAGACAGAACAGGCTATGGGGTCTTGGGCGGGTGTCCTCTATAGGGATGGGATTGCTGAAGCTGGGATTTTGGATGGACATTCTGGAAATCACATCAAGAAACAAAGAAGTGGGCTAGGAGGTAGTTCTCTTGGCAAAGTGCTTGCCTTGCAAGCATGAGACCTGAGTTTGATCTCTTGATCCTATGTAAAAATGCCAAATGTGGTGGAGTATGCTTGTAATCCAAGCTCTGAGATGGCAGAGAAAGGCAGATCTTGCTTGGGGCTGACTGGCCAGCCAGTCATCTAAATGGTGAACTTGGGCCAATAAGAGGGCCTGTCTCAAAAACAAACAAAGAAAAAAAAAATGACTATTTTCTTGAGGAATGACACCCGAGGTTATCCTCTGGTCTCCACTCAAATACACATGTGCACACACACGTGAACACACACATTCAAAAAAAAAAAAAAAGAAAAGAAAAGAAAAGGAACAAGGAAGTAAGCTACACAAAGTATCAGAAGCATAGAAAGCAGGAAGGAGAGTTGAAAAACAAACCATAGAGAGAATAGTTGGAAAGGTAAAAAGTAGGGAGGGTTGAGGGTGCTTAGTGACAGAATGTTTGCCTGGAATTCAAGAGCAAGCAAGCTTATCCCGAGAGAGAGACAGAGAGAGAGAGAGAGAGAGAATGGGCACACCAGAGCCTCTGCAGACACAAACTCCAGACACATTCACAGCTTTGTGTGGGTCCTGGGGAATGGAACCTGGGAGATCATGCTTTGTAAGCAAGTGCCTTTAACCCCTGAAGCATCTCTCTAGCTCAACTCATATATATATTTTAGTTATGAAGCTTCTGTTAGATATAGGGTTTACAAATGTTCTGTCTCAATCCATAGGTTGCTGCCTTTCCATATTATTATTGCCTTTAGTTTGTTGGTTTGCAATACAAGTATTTATTTTGTTTATTAATTAATTACTATTATTTACTATTGCTATTATTACTATAGTAATAATACTATTATTATTACTTATTTGCTTTTGCTGCCTGAGTCCCAGGCCAGTGTGAAGGAGCTTGCCATGTCTTTTATCTTTGTATCATCATTGCCTTGGGTAAGGCATCACAACATAGGGATTCATACGTAAATCTGAAGGAGGAATAAGATGTGGTGGGTCCATCAGGAGTCTTGCCTGCAGTAATAAAATTGGCCTAGCCGTTCCACCAAAGCTGACAACATTAATTGTTTCATTGGATCCAGGGGCTCTAAAAATGAACTCATTAATCCTCTGAGTTTATTCTACCAAGGGTAGGAAAAGCTAGAGGAATTTTTATGTCCTAACAGTACTGCCTTGGTTATTCATCTTCCAGTGATGTTCCCATCTCCTTTTGTTGCCCTGGGATGACTTGGAGGGTTTTCTTTTTATTAAACATTTTTTAAATTTATTTTTATTTGAGACAGCGAGAGAGATGGAGAGAGAGAAAGGACATGCCAGGGCCTCTAGCTTCTATAAACAAACTCCAGACACATGTGCCACTTTGTGCATCTGGTTTATGTGGGGTCTGGAGAATTGAACCTGGGTCCTTAGGCTTCACAAGCAAGTGCCTTAACCACTAAGCCATCCCTCTACCTTTTCAGAGGGTTTTCTTGATCTCTTGGGCTCCTGGTAGTCATCATTTCCAGAGGAGAAGCCAGTTGCCAAGAAGGCAGGGAAGAAATGATGGAGGAATGAGGCAAGCAGAACAAGGGGAGCAGAAGAACAAGATGGAGAAGAGAAAGGGTCTTGACATCCTACATGTATGAATATTCTGTCAGCGTCCTCCAGCTACTGTTCCAAACCAGAGGACAAAGAGCAGGGGTTTCCAACTAGTAACCCAGGTGGGTAAAAGGTTGTCTCGGGTATAAACAGAAACACCTTCTTAAACTTGAAAATAAACATTTACATGAATATCACCAACTAAAAGTATCAGCAAATGAGAATTACCATTAAAGTCATTTCCAATTTATTATATGTTGTGGTAGTTTGAATGAAAATGCTCTCCTATTGCCTCATGTGTTTGTGATTAAGCATCATACTCAATCCCCAGCTGGTGGTAATTTGGGAGACAGAGCATTGCTGGAGGAGGTATGCTCCTGGGGGCAGGTTTTGGGGTGCTACAGCCAGTCCCCCTTGACAGAGCTCAGCTCCCTCTTGCTGCTATCTACCAGCTATGGTCACAAGATGTGACACCCGGCCTCTGGTCTAAAACTTCCCCTTGACACTGTAAGCCACAACAAATGCTTCCTGTTCATATGCTGCTTTAAAAAGATTTTATTATTTACTTGCAAGGAGAGAGGAGAGAGGAAAGAGACAGAGAATGAGAATGGCTGTGCCAGGGCCTCTTGCCACTGCTAATGAACTCCAGATGCATACACCACTTTGTGCAGCAGGCTTTATGTGGGTACTGGGGAACTGAACCTGGGCCAGCAGTCTTTGCAAATACGTTTAACTGCTGAGCCATCTCTCCAGCTCCCATATGCCTCTTCTGGTTGGGTGCTTTATCCTAGCAACAAGAAGGTTACTACAACATAGATGCAGATACAGAGTCCTCTATCTTTCAGAGCACTATTGAATGGTTACTTCCTCAGAGAAGCTCTAATTGATGCTCGGCTGGAGTGGGATCTTGTCACACATGTCAATCAACGATTCCACTGTAGTCAGACAACTATTTGGATAACTAATTGTTCTGTGTCCTTTGCTGGAATATAAACCAGCTCTATGGCATAATGCTCTGTTGTACCATACTCCAACAAGACTTGTGTGAATAGATCAACAAATATATACACACGCATGGCTAGTCTGTATTATCCAATTCTGTGTTGGGGAATTTTCCAACTCACTACTTTGAAATGTATTCATACAATAGAGCACTCAGGAGCCATAGATCACTGTTAGAAAATTTTCAGTGCCAGGGATGAGATACCTCCAGTGAGTTGTTGGCCAGGGAGGTCCCTGATGCCCCAATACATTATAGGCCACTGCCGAGGCCCTTGGTTTCCCACCAGGAATAGACCCTATTGCTGAAGACTCTACATACTTGGGCTGCAAGGCCACTGAGAAATCCTGCTAGAACTGAGCTGATAACCTCCTCCATGTAGACCAGCTAACAGAAAGCTGGAAGAAGCCATTCTACATGTAGTTCAATGGGAGAAAGAGTTACCACCAGTGAAGATACTCAGCAGTGGACACTGCAAGCCTTATAATTGGCCAGCCAGGCCAAATGAGCCAATGGGTGTAATAGTGGCACGTCTGTCATGGTGGAAACCAACTGCCCTCCAATTGGACTGGAGGCCCGCTCCATGGGAGGGAACACATCCCTGATACTAAAAACTTAAAACAGAGGTAGTCATGAGCCCTAGGGCTGTAACGTCTGCTGATGTCTGGGTAAATGTATATACTATGCTTATCAAACTGCCCAGTAAGCACTTCTCTTAATATTTATACCCTTATGTTAATGCTACAAAGGAAGGGTAGGAATGCTACAAAGGAAGG